>CM017896.1:26997466-28197466 GCA_008369825.1 Triplophysa tibetana | reverse complement strand
TTTAAGACAGAGAACACTCCCTCAATCTCCCACGACAAGCAAAAAATATTACTTGACTGACATCATCAAAGATGATTCCCTGATCCCATTGTGCTGTAAGAGCATTGAAGAGTTTATGACACATAACATTCATACAGTACCATCCAAAAATATCTGATATTTCTTTATAAGAACTGTTAAAAAAGTTTGTTTAACAAACAACCTAAAAATGAGAAATGCTGAGTAAACAACACATGTGTGTTGAGGTATATTAATGCAACAGATTTTTTCCAAAGTTAAACAAATTATTCTTATTTATGAAAACGAATTTTATATTATAACACGGACCTGACTGAAAAGACACTGTGATGACATTTTGACAAAGTTTTGCTGCTCGGCATAAACAGTGTAAATATAATCTGGCACATCAAGCCTGGATAATCAGTTAAAAATTAATCGAAACCTCTGCCATATTCAGTTTCATTTTGAATCATTTATCAGTACAAGATAAGATTCTAGACTTTAGGTCAACCTGTCCATTTAAGATCAAGTCTTAAAAGTGATATAAGTAATGTTTGTGTTGTATTGTTGGGCAATACATTTTTTATATTTTGTCTATTGTTCATGCTGCCAGTTTTCTTTCTGCATAAAATAAGTCCTTCCCAAGCAAAGAAAGTAAAATAAACAGCTGCTGTGTTTTATTTTAAATATTTTTAACAATGTTTTATTGTACTTTGTGACTTTATGTCACTATCTTCAGTGCACAAAAATAGTTCCAGCAATTTTTATTTCATGAGTTACAACAGTTCATCACTAGTCAAGATTTAACACAAGTTTAAATGACTTGTAAAGTAAGTTTTGCAGTATACTGCTGTTAGTAAACAAATCTAACGCATGAAACCTACATTAAAACAGAAGAGCCAAGAGCCTGCAAACATGGATCATAATCATGGTGGTTTGATGAAATTCAAAATGTTCGATATCAAGAAGTCCGCAGCATTGATGATGTCTTCTGTTTGATCCCCAGCCAATGCATCAAGTTCTAAACCCAATATGTCTGTGAATATAAACACCTTCTGATGTGCTATCCTTTGAGCTACAAACCAAAAATACAGAAGCATTCATGTATTTGGGAGTCCAGAGCAGGGGGTGTTATGTAGTTATACCCACTTAAGTATTTAATGATAGATATATAAACATGTTTTACAGTATATGTTGTAAAATTATATTTTAAATACATAGTGAGTATATTTACATTTCATTTGGCATCGACTTTTATCGTCTAGATCGTTTGTTGAATGTCAGATGATTAAATCACATGTTTCCTGTCTGAAGACTCTTCTGTGATTCATCTAAACAAGTGATGGGAGAACCATTATTATATGTCAATTGAATTAAAGCAAATATATATATTGTTTCTTGTTCTAATGTGAGTTCATGTTTTGACCTGCAGGAACATGATTGTGCAAAACAAATTACTTTCAGTTTCTAAATTTCCTGTAAATGCAGGCAGAACTTGTAAAAACAGTCTTTCCAGGTCTTTTTTAATACTATGGAGGGGGACTGTTTTTTACTAAAGAATTCAAGAAGTTTGCATGTAGTCTACTTTGCTACCTACAAAGTAAACTGCATGCGAACTTCTTGAATTTTCTTAATAAAATTAAGGTAAGAATTTCCACTCAATTAGATTCAATTAATAAAATCTACTTATTATGAATGATAAATATTGAATAATTAAACACTAAATATGACTTATTCAGAGAAGCTTGAATTGACCTAAAAATGATCCGAAACAGGAGATCACATCAATTGACCAAATAATAAACATATACAAAACCCCTTTGTGACAATGAACACAAGATTCATTTGATGTCACCAGTATTGTGATCAGTGCTCACTTAAGTTGCGCTTAAGACTCTTGCAGTTAGCAAACTTACTTCTCTTATATCTATCACAGAGGTGTGTCAGCAATAAAAGAAATTGCAGCAAAATTGCAATATAATAATTTCCAGATTAACAGTCATCATACACACTTCAACAAGGGTGATAATCATCAAAATAACTGAGGTAAAATGCAATGAATGCTGGGAGTCGTGATTGAGTTTTATACTATGATTTCCCAGCATGCTTTGCATCATGAAGCTTTCTTTTGTTGATTGTCAGCATTGTTGAGTTTCATACACTGATTCTTCATGTGTCTGGGCATCTGAGAGAATCATCAGCTGTAAACTTCACAAAATCTCTTATTAGGAATAAAGGTCTTGTAAGATCAAAGCTATTGACATGATTCAAATTTAAAATCGACTCAATTCAGTCAATCTCAGAAATTCACAACTCAACAGTTACTCTGTTAGCGCTGTCATCTGATTTCCATTTGCTACGCATATAAGCTTTTCAGTAAAACATCTAGTCAGAGATGAACGAGTCTTAATGTGAAAGAGTGTACTTTCCTGTGACTCACTGGTTGGGGCATAGCACCAAGAATGCCAAGTCATGGGTTTAATCCCAGGGGACTGCACACACTCAGATTCAATGCATAATATTATACAATGTCAGTCACTTCGGATAAAAGCATCCAGCTAATGTTAAAATGTAAAATGCAAGAGTCATGAGCTCAACTAAAGTGAACTCTGACCACAAAAATGGTGACATCACATGAATCTTGTGTTCATTTTCAAAAAAGGGGTTTTGTAGACATTTGTTATTTGGTCAATAAAAGCAATTGATGTGATCTCCTGTTTTTGATCATTTTTAGGTCAATTCAAGCTTCCCTGAATAAGTCATAGTTAGTGTTTAATTATTCAATAGTTATCATTCAGAATGATATGCACTGTTGTCGGTTATATAAACTAATATTACTCCATTTTTATAAGTAATTATTATTGCGAAATATTAGGTAGACTTTATCTAATTTCTTTTAGTGTGTCATGACCCATATCTGATAAATTTAGGTACTCTTTACTTAAAAACATAGAATAAAATCTACTCAATCTAATTGAGTGGAAATTCTAGCCTCAATTTTATTAAATAGATTCAGGAAGTTTGCATGTAGTTTACTTTGCTACTTAATAAATGTGAGTAAAATTGAACTGATTTCCATGGGTAATATTTACTAATCCTCAATAATCATTTGTTTCAGCGTAGGAACATATTACATTAAAACTGCACATAGATTTCCACACATCAAATTCACAGATGAAATAATTTTCATGGTTTAATGTTGATATTTCTTGCCTCAACGAACAACACTGTGCTCTAAATGTGTACACGTTTTACACATCAAAATGCGTACACAAATATTAGTCTTAGTAATGCTTAGAATTGAAAATTGCTAAACTGAAACAAGGTTAAACTACAACGACAAGCTTTCGGTTTGCTGTTAAAACATATTAGTAAAAGCTACTTTTCGGTCAATGTTCTGTTTCATAAACGTTAAAGTACAGTGTATCCCGAAAGTATTCAGCGCTTCACTTTTTCCACATTTCGTTATGTTAATGCCTTATTCCAAAATAAAATTAATTATTTTCCGCAAAATTCTACAAACAATACACCATAATGACAAAGTGAAAGAAGTTTGTTTGAAATCTTATCAGATTTATTAAAAATGAATAACATAAAAAGCACATGTACATAAGTATTCGAAGCCTTTGCTCAATACTTTGTTGAAGCACCTTTGGCACCACTTACAGCCTCAAGTCTTTTTGAGTATTATGCTACAAGCTCGTCACACCTATTTTTGGGCAGTTTCTCCAATTCTTCTTTGCAGGACCTCTCAAGCTCCATCAGGTTGTATGGGGAGTGTCAATTTTTAGATCTCTCCAGAGATGTTCAATCGGGGTCTAGGCTCTGGCTGGGCCACTCAAGCGCATTCACAGAGTTGCCCTGTAGCCACTCCTTTGTTATCTTGGCTGTGTGCTTAGGGTCATTGTCCTGTCGTAAGATGAACCTTCATCCCAGTCTGAGGTCCAGAGCCCTCTGGAGCAGGTTTTCATCGAGGATGTTTCTGTACATTGCTGCATTCCTCTTTCCCTCGATCCTGACTAGTCTCCCAGTTCCTGCCGCTGATAAACATCCCTACAGCATAATGCTGCAACCACCATGGAGGGATGATGTTGTCCAGGTGATTAGCTGTGCCTGGTTTCCTCCAGACATGATGTTCAATCTTTGTTTCATCAGACCAGAGAAGTTTGTTTCTCAGGGTCTGAGAGTCCTTCAGGTGCCTTTTGGCAAACTCCAAGCGGGCGGTCATTAGCCTTTTACTGAGGAGTGGCTTCCGTCTGGCCACTCTGCAGCACTCCACCAATCAGGCCTGTTTGACAGAGATGTTCTTTCTTCTGAAAGGTTTTCAACAGAGACATGCTTGAGCTCTGTCAGAGTGACCATTTGGTTCTTGGTCACCTCCCTGACTAAGGCACTTCTCCCCCGATCACTCAGTTTGGTTGGCCAGCAAGCTCTAGGAAGAGTCCTTGTGGTTCCAAACTTCTACCATTTATGGTAATGGAAGCCACTGTGCTCATTGGGAACTTCAATGCTGCAGAAATCTTTCTGTTCCCTTGCAAAGCCTATTTTCCTTGAGAAGAGTAAATATAAATGTATGTGATCGTTTTGTGTGTGCTAATGAACTAATTTGCATGATAAGTTAATCAAAACATATTTTCCTTAAAAAATACCCCTTACTGCCTAATCCAAATTTTCCACATCAGACCCTAATGTTTTAGGCTCAGACCCTGATGGTTTTATGTCCTAGAAATGCCCCTGGGTGTAACATAACAAAATGTGGAAAAAGTGAAGCCCAAATCAGAAAAAGTTGAGACAGTATGGAAAATGCAAAAAAGAAAGTAATGATTTCCAAATTTACTTTGACTTGTATTTCATCGCAGACAATATGAACACAAAATATTTCATGTTTTGTCTGGTTTTGTCCCATTCTTCCTGCAAACAAGTCTTAAAGTGGGCAACAGTACGGGGTCATCGTTGTCGCATTTTACGCTTCAAAATGTGCCAAACTGTCACGGATCGACAAGGGGGAGAACCCAATTGCAGGCAGAGACGGGGAATAAGTGGTTAACAAGGATTTTTATTACAAAATAACACTAAACAAAGAGGCAAAACAAAACCCACGATGGGGAAAACAAGACTTGAAAACTAAATACAGAAACAAGAACACGAACTAACTAAACTAAGAAAACAAAACACTTGGAACAAACACTAAACTAACACTTACTTTACAAGGGAATGCAGGAAACAGGAACAAGGTTTAGACATACAGCACATAGGTTCATCAAACAATGAACGCGCACCAGACAAAGAAACATGAGGATGTTTTATAGGGGAGGTAATTAACACAAACTAGGAAACAGGAGGGTAGGGAACAATGACGCGACTCGGGGAGAGTATGGAAGGCCATAAGTGTCAAAACCATCTCTCCCCACAAGAAACAGAGGATTCTGTATGATTCCACCTCTAGACCAAGAAATACCTGACAAGGAGAGGTGGAATCATGACACCAAACATTCTCTATTGGAGACAGGTCGGGACTGCAGGCAGGCCAGTCAAGTACCTGTACCCTCTTCCTCCGCAGCCAGGACTTTGTAACGTGTGCAGAATGTGGTTTTGCATTGTCTTGTCGAAATATGCATGGACGTCCCTGGAAGAGATCTCTTCTTGAAGGCAGCATTTTTGCATTTTCCATACTGTCGCAACTTTTTCTGATTTGGGATTGTACTATGTCAAAACAATGAGCAAATTTTGCGAACACACTTAGATATCCACAACGGTAACAACCAAAAACAAAAGACAGAGAACACTGCTTCAATCTCCCACGACAAGCAAGAAATATTACTTGAGTGACATCATGAAAGATGATTACCTGATCCCATTGTGCTGTAAGAGCATTGAAGAGTTTAAGACACATAACATTCATACAGTACCATCCAAAAATATCTGATTTGTCTTTATAAGAACTGTTAAAAAAGTTTGTTTAACAAACAACCTAAAAATGAGAAATGCTGAGTAAACAAAACATGTGTGTTGAGGTATATTAATGCAACAGATTTTTTCCAAAGTTAAACAGATTATTCTTATTTATGAAAACGGCTTTTATATTATAACACGGACCTGACTGAAAAGACACTGTGATGACATTTTGACAAAGTTTTGCTGCTCGGCATAAACAGTGTAAATATAATCTGGCACATCAAGCCTGGAAAATCAGTTAAAAATGCCACTTCTGCCATTTTCAGTTTCATTTTGAATCATTTATCAGTACAAGATAAGATTCTAGACTTTAGGTCAACCTGTCCATTTAAGATCAAGTCTTAAAAGTGTTATAAGTAATGTTTACAGTATGTTTTATTGTTGGAGCAATACATTTTTTAAATTGTGTCTATTGTTCATGCTGCCAGCTTTCTTTCTGCGTAAAATAAGTCCTTCCCAAGCAAAGAAAGTAAAATAAACAGCTGCTGTGTTTTATTTTTTTATATATTTAACAATGTTTTGTGTTTTGTGACTTTATGTCAGTATCTTCAGTACAAAAAATGTCTACATATGTTAACATTAACAAAAAATTATGATTAAATCACATGTTTCCTGTTTTATGATTCATCATAGTGATGGTAGAACCATTATTACATGTCAATTGCATAAAAGCAAATATATATATTCTTTCTTGTTCTATTGTGAGTTCATGTTATGACCTGCAGGAACAGGATTGTGCAAAACAATTTACTTTCTGTTTCTGATTCCTGTAAATGCAGGCAGAACTCTTTCCAGGTCCTTTTTAATACTATGAACAGGGACTTTTTTTACTCAAGTAGATAAACAGTACAATAGTAAATACATTAAGGTGTAGGCCTATGTACATATATTACATTAAAACTGTACATAGATTTCCACACATCAAATTCACAGATATAACTATTTTCAGTGTTAAATGCCTGAACACTGTGCTCTAAATGTGGACAAAAATGCGTTTACAAATGTTAGTTTTAGTAATGCTTAGCATTAGGACAATTGCTAAAACAATTGCTCAACTAAAACAAGGTTGAACTACAACGACGCTTTGCTGTTAAAAACATAGCATTGAAAGCAACTTTTGGGTCAATCCTTCTTTAATGATGCAAAAGTTCTGTTTCATACGTTAAAGTACTATGACAAAACAATGAGCACCTTTTGCTTACACACTTAGACATCCAAAATGGGAACAACCAAAAACTAAATTTATGACAGTGAACACTGCTTCAATCTCCCACAACACAAGAAAGAAATATCTTGAGTGACATCACGAACGATGAGTCACTGATCCCATGGTGCTGAGTGTTGTGTAAGTGCATTTTCATGCACGCTGGCCTGAATGACAGACTTGACGCATTATGTCATCCAGGTGGATGCTGCACACTGGTTGTGCTTGATAAGAGACCCCCTCATATGATTTAAAGCGCTTTATGTGAACAGCAATTCACAATAAAGCGCAATGTAAATGCCTCTTTCATTCACATCATGATGGGTGACGTCATTACTTCATTACTTCATTATCAGAATCGGTGCACAAGTCTTTTGAACCGCTTCATTGAAACAGACTGTCCGAAAGATCTGTTTGGCAGAAAATAACCGGGCTTCCCATCACTAAATCCCAGTAGAAATCAGTTTTCTTTACAACATAAATATATATCATAAAATCACCTATCTTCAAAACAAGTCAAGAGTCCATATATAGCAAACAATGAGCACAATAATGCTGGGTTGTTAAAATGTTTTATTTGCAGATTAATGCAAAAAAATTCACAAAATGATGTGGGTCATTTATGTGGGTATGTCCCGTGCGCAGGAATGACGATAAAGGATCTAAACCCTGCCTTTCGACTCCTGTGAATGTTTTACACTTAGCTCTCGACCTTTCAAACCACCCTGACACTCACTTCACTGAATACATTTAAGCGGCCTCGCAAATAGCTTTAACCCTGGCTTCGCAAGCGATCTCTCCAACAGCCTCATTTGCCCTAATCTCCAATCTGTGCTCGCTGAGCCAGAGACAGTCAATCACCTCATTAAATAGGAGATTGCAGCACTACCACACCCTGTCTCAGGCCTGCTCTATGTCCAGAGCCATCACCCTGTCCCAAGACACGATGCTCCCACACCCATTCACGTTCCCGAGCCCTTTGCCACACCAGAAGCCTATGCCTTGAGTTTAATCGGCTGCTGTCCGGCATCATGTGCTTTTTGGGGGGTACTCAGGGTTCGGGCCGGACCCTTACCCCCCGGGCAGCACTGACTCAATGGCTACGTGCTATCAGGGATTGGATGGAGAAAGATGTTCTGCAGTCCTTTCTGCACCAGCAGTAATCTGTAGTTAGGTGCAGCCTATAGAAAGTGAAAGTATCACAGCAGAGTATAAAAGCTTCATCATCAGTGTGTTAGAGACGAGATGTGTATCACTCACAAAACAGCAATCAGGAACACCAGAGGTTCAAACTGCAGCTCAGACGGAGACTAAACCCAGGTGAGCAAATTCAACATTTTATTTTATAGTGCTTCAACTTCATTGTAAAATATGATGACTGATGTTGGTCATTAGATATAAAAAGAGACAATGGGAGGACAAGAATCAGTCCAGCCAGCACCAACACCACCACCACCAGGTAAATTTAGTTTTAATCATATTTACTGCTTAGTCACTGTTATTTTTTTTCTCAATATTTGTCTTTTCAAACAGTCCCTTTGATAATTGTTTATATTGATAAAAGTTTATCTTTACATTTTATATTAGCATTGTGTTTGTATAAATCATGAATTAATAGTGAAATGTAAACCACGCTCTTTCTATCTGTATACAGTAGCAGAATATGATCAACCATGGAGGAGTACACCCTGGGGGTAAGTGGAAAAAAATAACATTTCTATTCGTTTTCAAACCATGAATGAACAATGATTGTCAAACCTGCCTCAGCCTTCAAACTTGTGGCTCTCCATCACCAGCATTGCACATTATGAATTTGATGTTTTAGACAATGGCAACAGCCAAAATGTCAGTCTGGGGGAGGACAGGGTTCTGCTTTAGATTGCTGGAAAATAATATCAATTGTACAAACACAAATACTCAATGTAGTCTGCTGTGCATTGCATTGCTTTTTAAGAATGGCTTCTTCTAAAAACAGAAAGAGAGAAGATTTGAGGAAAGAACTGAAAGGGTTTCAGTTGAGCAATCCCAATATTAAACATGTCAGGATCTTGTTAACTGGTGAAGTTGGAGTAGGAAAGTCCAGCTTCATCAATTCAATCAATAGTGCATTCCAAGGAAGAGTCACCGGTGATGCCCTTGTTGATGCAACATCTGGAACAACCTTCACAAAAACAGTAAGTATGTGAAATCACAGTACTAGTCTTTAAAGCTGGTTTATGGTTTACAAGCTAAATATGGCCTTTATAATACAAAACAAATTACAAAAAAAAGTTTATATACATAAAACCTTTTATGGCTATTGCGGGCAACGTTTATTTCAACCACTGTCCAATTTTGAGAGAACAATTTCCCAAAAATACTAAACACTATGTGACCCAGCCAGCCAAACCCAGCAAATATGTATTTTTTATGTTGCAGTTTTGATCTGCCATTTCTTTTTCACATCCCAGTACAGATCCTATTATATCAGAGGTAAAGAGAATACAGATATTCTGCCATTCGTCTTCAGTGACTTCATGGGACTAGAGGAAGGGGAATCACGTGGTGCACATATAAAGGACGTTGTCAAAGCTCTCCGGGGCCTCCTTACAGAAGGATGCAAAGTAGGGACGTGTTTTCCTATACATTTCATGTACTTAAATGAACATGTCAACTGTTCTTAATTCATATCTTTCATTTGAATTTCACTCTTTTACCTTTCAAATTCAGTTAAATCCAACTCCTGTTTCTTCTGGAGATACGGCCTACAGAAGTGAGCCAGGTCCTCAAGATCAGACATTCTGCCTGGTGTACATAATAGCAGCTGATAAAGTATCATTCTTGAATCTGGATGTCATTAAAAAGATGAAGAATATTAGAGAGAGTGCCAGTGGACTGGGTGAGTCAAATTCAAATTTGATATAAATAACCTTTCCTATGAAAATTTTTTTACAATCTTTACAAGTTTTCTCTTATTTCTAAATAATCACAGGAAAATGCACGGAAATTATTTAAACAAATATCAAACCTTTACAAAATATTTAATGCCTCATCAGTCTAGTCCAAACACGTATCACAATGAGTACTAATTTAAATGTATGTTTGCATTTGACAGATATTCCTCAGGTGATCATCATGACAAGGGTGGATGAAGCATGCCCGCTGGTCAACAAAACATTAAGGAAAATCTACACCAGCAAGAAGATCAAGGAGAAGGTAATTATTATGCTCCTTCCCAACACAGTCTTCATGCATGTCTGTAAAACTGTTTGTTTGTTTGTGTTTAAGATGCAGGAATGCAGTAACGTCCTAGGTGTCCCTATGAACAACATCTTTCCTGTAAAGAACTACCATGAGGAAATTGACACAGATAATGACACTGATGTCTTGATTCTGAGGGCTCTTACACACATTGTACATACAGCAAATGATAAATTGGTCCGCTCGTTGTGATGTAAAGAATAGTGTTTCTGGGTCCAAGCCCTCACCTATTACTAAGACTACCACCACTGCATGATAGACCATTTAAGAGCAGCATTTATTAGTGACGAGAGGTAACAAGAAAAAATGAGTGCTTCTTTCTTTTGCATAAAATGCCACTAAGATGCACAGCATGTCTCTCAAAGAGGCATAAATGTTCCAGCAAAGTTAAACAAAATCTATTTCAAAAGTGAAAATGAAATTAAATAAAGTGTTGATTACAGCAGAATATTTATATCTGCGCACAATGTATCAAATATTTCTAGCAGAATTAAATCAGTCCCACATTTGTGTGTTGGTTTGTGAATTTAATGACCAGTCAGCAGGGTTTAAATTAGTCATCCATGCAAAGGAGTTTGTAGAAGTCTTTACTTATGTGTAAAACAGCAAAATAATTATTGCTTATGTAGTAAAAATATGGAGTTTTGAATGCATTCTATTAATAGACACTATTAATCATGATTATATCAAGGGCAATAACTCTGTAACCAGTGAACTTTTTCTTGCACTTCCTTATTTACAGTGTGTTCAAGCTGTTAAACTTATGTTTGTCTTTGTTCGTTTTAAATTTACAATTGATCTTTTCTCAAGATATTACATTATCGAAAGATATTTCAGCTTCCCAAGCACCAATCTTAGATGGGAATTGCAATGGTTTCTTTTGTTTTATATCTTAATAAAGAACTGGATAATTTTGTAAAGGAAGCTTTGTGCATTAAAGATCAGTATCAAAAGGTGAAGAAACATGTTTTTATTTTGTGCAAAGTTGACATAAATGACATGAAAATGGTCATAAATCCATAACCTGTTAATGACAAAATATTATGATACCTGAAGGAATCTTAGACTTATATAACTTAAACTTTGACTCTCAAACATTTAATAATTAAAGGAGAAAACAATTTAAGAGTTTAATCATTGACAATACATTACATCTTGAAGATAAATAAATATGTTGGCAGTAAACAGCCCTCTTGATACGTTTAAATATATAAAAACCATGACAATAAAACATGCAATAAGTGACAAATCACACCTCCAAAGTGCACCATTATAACGAATACACACTTTTAGAAGCACACTTTTTAAACTTTATTCTAAGATCTTAAATGGTCATGCTGACCTAATGTTCAGTCCTGCTAGTTATGTGATCTGTTGTATTTCATTCCATCTTTTGCTACACAGTTAAACCAAATGTTACATCAAAGCTTGTGTTGAATTCAGAAGGTTCTAGTAATCAGTAACTGATAATCTGCACTCTTAGAAATGAAATGTTGTATTTAATTAATAAAGTTATGTCAACCGGTCCCACAAAACTTAGTTGCTTAAATTAAAAAGGTAATATACAATTAATTGTAACATAATGTTTTAAGTAAATCGCTCATAACTGTGTTAATTAAATGGTACATCACACACTTATTTTGAATAAATGTAAATTATTTTCTTGAATTTAATGACTATAGCTTGATCTAAGATAACCTGATTAAGTTCAATTTATTTAACAGAAATAAGCTTTGCTAATGTTATCAATTTGTGTTGATTGTACTTAATGATTGGAACTTAGAGCAACTAAGTCTGTAGGTCAAATAAAAACACTAAAATAAAATGAAATGTTCAACATTTTTTATATTATTCATTTGTAACATTTATTAGACATTATCTCATTTAACTTCAATAAGATGATATTGAGAAAATAGAACTCAACAGAAATGCAAAAAAAAACATGTGTTTCTTTTTACTGAAAAATGCATGATATAAAACACTTATTTAAGAAAATAACTCTCAAAATGCAGTGTAAGCAAAGCCATCTGCCCTATTATAACTATTTTATGTTAGCACAACACAACTCCTTTATGTTGTCCCAACATGAATGGAATCAGTTATATGACTAAACATAAAACAATCATGTTGTAACCATATTTTCCAAAGTTGTGTTGATTTAACTTAAGCAAGTTAAGTAAATTGAACAGGCAGCAAAAATATTTTTTTTGAGTGTGAATGCATGGCAATTTTTACATTTTACAAGTAATTTTTTATTACTTAAAAATCCTTACCTTAAGTATTAAAGGTAAAATGCTGTATGCCTTCAAAGTCTATTTGAATTGCTGATACAAATAAAAACCCAATCAATTATTGTTGTTTGGTTAAGTAGCACTCATCTCGTTGCTTGACACACATCCATCATCTGGATTGTGTATTTTGAAAATTAATTGCATATAAGATTAAACTTATGCTACAGGAGAGTTTAGAATCACATAGACATGAAGAATCTAATGAATTTCATTTGGTATTATTTTGATATCGAGAAATTTTTTGCATGCAAAAATAAATGTATGCTTAAGGAGAGTTTGGAATCACACAGAAATGTAAGCTTTCGCGCAAGTTCTATCAGGAAGACTCTTCACATCATAATTAATTACTGGTTAGCCTATCAGCCCTCAGTACGTAGTATAAAAGGATGGGACTTATCCTTTCTTTTGTTCGCAGAAACTAACGCATTAGTGAAATATCACATTCTTTTTTAAATGCACATGTGTTCTCACAGAAACACTACTGTGAACACTTAAAGAGGAGCGAGTATTACATTTATAATAGCTAAGAGCTCAACTAAAGCAAACACTGATCACAGTTAGGCTGATTGATGAAATGTCAAACAAAAATTCTACATTAATTGAAGGTACAAAAGTGATATTGATTAATTGCCAATAATATTGACAAATCCACACATTTTAACATTGATTCAATGGTTGCTTGCTGTACGGCAGCTGGAAAAGGTTGTTTGTGATGCTGGGACACAAAACAATAAAACCACATTTGTTGCTTGATCCTGAGGAATGATATCCTGCCCTCTCCTCAGAGGTTGTTGAACCACCTTCTTATCACACCCCTCCCCTTTATTTCTTCAGGTCCGGATCACTCGGAAAATACTTACACATTTTCATACTGTATATATCATTTATTAACATAGTATGGAGTATTGATCATCATGTTTGGTATTTTTTTAAAGGTCATGGTGCGATGGGTAAAGAAAAAGGTCTAGTTCTTTCAAATCTAACAAAGAGTATAGTAAAACTTTTTAAATCTAAGACATAACCTGCACTCCTCTAAGCGGTGTGACTTTCTCAGGGAATCCTGCTTACAGATAGATTGAGATGCTCTCTTCAGTCACAAGAAAACAAACAAACCAAGTTTCTCACTGACCATTGGCTTTGTTACATCTGGGTATATAAAGTGCATTGGCCAAAGACTCAAGTCAGCTTTCCTGTAGCTCAGTGGTAAGAACATTGTGTTAACAACGCAAGGTTGTGGTTTCGATTCCCAGGGGATTGCAAATACTTATGTAAAATGTATAGGAAACGCAATGTAAGTCAAGTCTGCCAAATGTGTAAATGTAAATGTAAATTGTTCTGTAACCAGAACTTCCCACTCTGTAACTGTGTGTCTCAATTCTGCCAGGTTTGATTAACTTTGTGCTTTTATTTTTATACGATGTTGACAATCTTTGCTTATAAAGAAATGTCTTTGTATGCACATTCTATGATTTTAATTGATGTTGTACCTGACGGGCATAATAAATTGTTATTATTGATTTATTAACAAAGCTTCAGAGTGTTATTACAGGTAGATTGGAAGGAGCATATTTTGTTACCTCAAAATCGACATGTCAGGATAGGATGGACTAGTTTATACTAAGATTCATATCATAAGTGGGGCATCACATGTTACACATTTCCACCTATATCAACTGGCTTAGCAAGTTGCATGATCGTGACTAAAATAACTATTGTCATGTTTCTGAGCAAGCATGTAGCGGCCAGACTTAATGATTATAGTTTACCTGGCAAACTCTGACTAAAGATCAGAACTGAGAGTGCTATAAGCAAAGTGTATTATAAAAATAGGTAAGAAGGAAACGGTGCTTTAAAGATTTCTTTGTTCTGTTAATAACACATATATATTTGATCTTATCAACTGAGATTTCTGGGGCACCACTGACAATACATTTTGTATGATTTGTATAATAAGCACAAAAAAAAATGTTATTGAAGGATTAAGGTGAACAAATAGTTCTGAGGCACCTTTGACAACCATTTTTGTGTAAATGTTCCCCCAGAATTGTAAGTTGTTAACATTCTTCCAATTATCTTTTTTTGGCCCAATCCCATTTTGCAACTTTTCTGTGTGCACGCGGAAAGCGGGACAGGTCGCGTTTTTGTGTTCATCAGAACTTTATACAGTATATACATATACATATATAGATATATATACAGTCAAAATTGTGATTTTTGGGTGACCTATCCCTTTAGTGTTAACAAATTGATCATTTTTACTTCTGCTTCAGTGGTTTTCATCTGGGCTCTTGTTACCTGGTTTAGTAATCTTGTTCAGGTATTTTTGGTAAAGATAGGAAGAGGGATTTTGCAGAATACCGAACTTGCCCATGCCTGTATCAGAGGATGTGTGTGTCACATGATGTTAGCAGGAAGCATATGTAAAGAATGTGTAATGCATCTAATGTGATATGAGGACATCTATTGGTAGTATGGCGTTATGTCAGCTAATGGTCAAGCAGGGATGTTTTGATTCTGGAAGCTACAGTAAATTAGCCTGTAAAAATGAACTGAGGGCTGTTGCACAAGATTACGAAATAAGATAGGCTTATTTTGAAAGTCAGACTTATTGTCGGTCGTTTCATTTTCATAAAGCTACCTTAAAAAAGTTCAAACTCAGTTACTATTGCAATTTCAAAGGGACATTATCACAACAAATGTTCTTTAAGACGAATGAATTGCCCAGACATTTTGATTAAAAAGTCAAGAGCCCAACTAAAGTAAACAATGATCACAGTAATACTTTGTTGAAATTTCAAAAGTAAAAAACTACATAGGTGCATTGACCAGTTTTTGTTTATGTAAAAGCTTTTTTTGACTTCAATTTAATGTCTTTTTAACATCAAGGTGCTCTTTAACAGACCAAATTGTTTTTTTGGTGGTTGATTCCTGTCACGTAAACATGCCAATAGCTGTTGCACACAGACTCTGTTCCTATATCCTTACTCTTTATTTTCATCTTTGATTAATCTAAATTTAAATATATATTGTATTTTGTTTTATTGTGAGTTCATGTTATGACCTGCTCAAATTGGTATTGGTATGATTGTTCAAAATAATTAAGTAATATTTAGACCAAAGACAACCAAATCACTTTCAGTTTCTTATTCCTGTATGCAGGCAGATCTTGGAAATATACTGTCTTCCCTTTTTTATTCTATAGAGAGTGTTTTTTACTAAAGTAAAAATGTATAAATAAATTGTGCAAAAGTGAATAGTTTTAGGTAAATATAACATTAAAAATGCTTATAGATATCAACAGATTGATTACACAGTTTAAAGTTGACAACACTGTGCTTTTAATGTGGGCACGTTTTAAAACACGTACACAAATATTAGTAGTATCAGTAGTGCTTTGCCTCAGGAAGAGATTTTAAATGAATTGCTCTGCAAAAACGAGGTTTTAATACAACTTCAAGCTGTAAAAACATACCATTAAAAATAATCCATTAAAAGCTTTAGTTCTTGGTCAATCCTTTCATGACTGATGTGAATGTTCTGGTTAATAAAGGTTAAAGTACAATTCTAAAGTACTACAATGAGCACATTTTGTTGACACACTTAGACATCAACAATGATATCAACCAAAAACTAAATTCAAGTTTATTCTGTTTATTCTCTTTGACAAGCATGACACTGCCACAATCTCCCACAACACAAGCATGATCAATTATTTAAATAAAGTCATTAACAATGATCACATGATCTCAGTAGATCTCAGTTTTCATCGTCACAATAAATCCTTAACAACTGTCCGTGTGTGTACAAATATTTTAACATTTCTCCATTGTTAAACAAATAATTCTTATTTATGAAAACGGCTTTTAATTGTATTTTATCTAACACAGACCTGACTGAAAAGAGACCGTGATGACATTTTGACAAAGTTTTGCTGCTCGGCATAAACAGTGTAAATATAATCTGGCACATCAAGCCTGGATAATCACTTAAAAATTAATCGAAACTTCTGCCAGATTCAGTTTCATTTTTAATCATTTATCAGTACAAGATAAGATTCTAGACTTTAGGTAAACCTCTCTATTTAACATCAAGTCTTAAAAGTTATATAAGTAATGTTTGTGTTGTATTATTGGGGCAATACATTTTGATATTGTGTTTGTTGTTCATGCTGCCAGCTTTCTTTCTGCATAAAAGAAGTCCTCCTCAAGCAAAGAAATAAAAATAAACAGCTGCTGTGTTTTATTTTAAATATCTTTACCAATGTTTTATTGTACTTTGTGACTTTATGTTTGCTATATTCAGCAATTTTTATTTCATGAGTTACAACAGTTCATCACTAGTCAAGATTTAACACAAGTTTAAATGACTTGTAAAGTAAGTTTTGCAGTGTACTGCTGTTAGGTTAACAAATTGAACGCAGGAAACCTACATTAAAACAGAAGAGGCAAGAACCTGCAAACACAGATCACAACAATTGTAGTTTGATGAAATTTCAAAAATGTTCCACATTAAGAAATTTTCAGAAACCCGCAGCATTGATGATGTCTTCTGTTTAAGCCCCAGCCAATGCATCAGGTTCTAAACCCAATATGTCTCTTGACCACTTCTGATGTGGTATCCTTTGAGCTACACACCAAAAATACAGAAGCATTCATGTATTTGGGAGACCAAAGCAGGGGGTGTTATGTAGTTAGACCCACTTAAGTATTTATTGATAGATATATAAACATGTTTTACAGCATATGTTGTAAAATTATGTTTTAAATACATAATGATTATATTTACATTACATTTGGCATCGACTTTTATCGTCTAGATCGTTTGTTGAATGTCAGATGATTAAATCACATGTTTCCTGTCTGAAGACTCTTCTGTGATTCATCTAAACAAGTGATGGGAGAACCATTATTATATGTCAATTGCATTAAAGCAAATATATATATTGTTTCTTGTTCTATTGTGAGTTCATGTTATGACCTGCAGGGAGCATGATTGTGCAAAACGAATTACTTTTAGTTTCTGATTCCTGTAAATGGAGGCAGAACTCTTTCCAGGTCTTTTTTTATACTTATGGACAGGGACTTTTTTACTCAAGTAGATGAACAGTGCAATAGTTAATGCTTTTATGTGTAGGCCTAGGTACATACCCAGGCAACACAATGATGTCACAGGAATCTCAGTGATGTCACCATGAGTTTACAGAAATCTCACGCACCCATCACTGTATATTCTATGAATTGTTGGGATGGTCCTCTTTGTTTCAAAGAAGGTCTACTTCGAAGAAAACATTTACTTGTTATAAGTAAAAACTACATGTAATTATCTGGATGTAGGGCAAATGATCTTGCTTGTATGTTTGTTATTTGTTTTTGAAATTGTTTTATTGTGACACTTTGTATGCTGCCATTTTGGCCAGGACTCCCTGGAAGAAGAGATTTTTTTATCTCAATGGGACTATCCTGGTAAAATAAAGTATTTAAAAAAAAAATCAGCAGAATGAAAACTTCACGCTGCAATGCATGCTGGGTAACATCATAGTTCAAAACTCATTCATGACTCCAAGCATGCATTGCAGAATGAAGCTTCTCAGTTTATTCGTAACATGAGGTTCATACACTGAGTCTTTTCAAGTCTGTATTTGAGTCTTAATTATAAATTGTTGCAATGTTTATGTGTGTTCATTTAGAAGATCTTTATAATATATGGATGTCTCAAAACAGCTAAATCTCACTCTCTACTATCACACATTCATCAGCACAACACTGTTCTCATCAACATTAACCCATGATTATACAATCATCAAAAACTCCTTTGGCATTATTCAAAATAACAAATCTGCACCATAAAGTAAACACACAGTTACAGCAGCCAGAGGAAGAGAAGTCAAACACATGGTGACTTCAAATGACAAACCATTCACATCTAAACCTCTAAGATCACAGTTTGAGGACACAGTGAGTTTGCTGTGAGGTCACATTTTGACCTCATCGTGAGTACTCTGTAAACTCATGGTGACATCACTGTGAGATTGCTGTGACATCATCGTATTGACTGGGTATTGCATTAAAACTGCATATAGATTTCCACATATCAAATTCACAGATGAAACTTTTTCCATTGTTTAATGTTGATACTTCCTGCCTGAACAAACAACACTGAGCTCTTAATGTGGACACGTTTTACACAACATCAAAAATGTGTGTACAAATATTACATTTACATTTACATTTAGTCATTTAGCAGACGCTTTTATCCAAAGCGACTTACAAGTGGGGTAGGTAATGGAAGCAATTAGGACAGCATAAGTACAACAAGAGCATAAGTGCAATCAAAAAGAAGAGGTTTCATATAGCCTAACACAGTATACAGAAACATTCATTCATACATTTTTTTTTTTTTTTTTTTTTTTTTTTTTTTTTTGAGTAGAGAAGAAACGAGTAGAGAAGAAAAGAGTAGAGAAGAAACTTGAGTCAGAACAGAACAGTAAGATGTTGGCGGAAGAGATGGGTTTTCAGGCGATTCTTAAAGATGGCTACAGAATCTGCAGATCTTGTAGCAGCAGGCAGATCATTCCACATAGGTGGAACAGATCCGGAGAAGGTGCGCGAGAGAGATTTTCTACCTTTATGGGATGGCACCACAAGACGCCGTTCGTTTGCAGAGCGTAGGGATCTGGCGGGTACATATGTCTGCAGTAGTGAGTGAAGATAAGGTGGTGCCAAACCAGTGGTGGTCTTGTAGGCCAGGAGCAGAGTCTTGAATTTGATGCGAGCGACTATAGGGAGCCAATGTAGCTTAATGAGTAGAGGAGTAACGTGTGCTCTCTTCGGTTCATTAAAGATGACTCTTGCCGCAGCATTCTGGATCATCTGTAGAGGTTTGGTTGTGCAAGCTGGAAGTCCTCCCAGTAGTGCATTGCAGTAGTCCAGTTTGGACAGGACTAGAGCCTGTACTAGGACTTGCGTAGCATGCTCTGATAGGAAGGGTCTAATTTTCCTGATATTGTAGAGGATGAATCTACAGGACCGGGTGGTGCTGGCAACTTGATCTGTGAAGTTGAGCTGGTCATCGATCACCACTCCCAGGTTTCTTGCCTTTCTGGAAGGTGTTATGGTTGATGAGCCCAGTTGAATGGAAAGGTTGTGATAAGTTTTTATATCAGCCGGGATAACAAGCAGTTCGGTTTTTGAAAGGTTCAACTGCAGGTGATGGCCGTTCATCCAGAGTGAGATGTCGGCTAGGCAAGCTGAGATGCGTGCTGAGACAGTCGGATCGTCAGGGCGAAAAGACAGGTAGAGTTGTGCCTAAGGTAGATATTAGTCTAAGTAATGCTTAGCATTAGGTAGAATTTCTAAAAAAATTGCTTAACTAAAACAAGGTTGAACTACAATGACGGTTTGCTGTTAAAAAAATACCTTGAGAGCAACTTTTGGGTCAATACTTTTTTACTGATGCAAATGTTCTGTTTCATACGTTAAATAATAACCGGACTTCCCCTCACTAGATCCCAGTAGAGCTCAGTTTTCTTTACAACAATAAATATATATCATAAAAAAACTGATCTTCTAAACAAGTCAAGAGCCCATATATAGCAAACAATGAGTACAATAATGCTGAGTTGTTAAAATTTGCAGATTTTATGCAATAAAAATTCACAAAATGATGTGGGTCAATTTCTGTGTGTGGGTTGTCCCGTGCGCAGGAATAACAATAAAAGATCTTAACCCCTCCTTTCGACTCCTGTGAATGTTTTATATTTAGCTCTCGACCTTTCCAACCACCCTGACGCTCACTTCACTGAATACCTTTCAAGCGGCCTCGCAAATAGCTTCAACCCTGACTTCGCAAGCCATCTCTCCAACAGCCTCATTTGGCCAAATCTCCAATCTGAGCTCGCTGAGCTCGAGACAGTCTCTCTGATTAAGATTGCCGGTCACGGGGCCTGGTTAGCCAAGGTAGACATCACTTCCGCCTTCAAAGTCATGGCAATACACCCAGATTTTTGGCGTTTGTTTTGCAAACCTTGGCGTTCCTCTCGCCCTGAGAAAACCCTATGACAAAGCACTTCCATCAAACTTCTAGACATTAATTTGGATTCTTCAAACTTCCAAAGGTTCCTGCCAAAGGAAAAAAATCGACTGGATAATTTTGATGGGCTTCCTCTCTGATCGACACCCCTCGCTGTTCCAAACGTGTTTTGTTATCCATTCTCGGCCACTTAAATTTTGCAATGCGCATCATTCTGCAAGGCTGCTCCTTCATCTCACACCTCGTCTCCCTCGTATCCTCATTCCACGATCTAGAGGACAGGATACACCTACCAAGCCCATGCCTAAAAGAACTGTGCCTATGGATTTGATCCCTCAAGCAATGGAATGCGATACTGTTTTTCTACAACGATATGACCCAGTTGATATCCGTCTATTTACCGATACCGCCCCCTTTATCGGGTTCGGAGTGTTATTACCGGTAGTTTGAAAGGAGCCTGTTTTGTTTCCGCAAAAAATCGATATGTCAGGATAGGATGGACTAGTTTATACTAGGATTTATATTATAAATGGGGCCTTACTAAAGCTCACATGTTACAGATTTCCACCTCTCACCTGGCTTAGCAAGTTGCATGATTGTGACTGAAATAATTATTGATATGTTTCTGAGCAAGCATGTAGCGGCCAGACTTAATGATTTTAGTTTACCCGGCAAACTCTGACTAAAGATCAGAACTGAGAGTTTTGTGTTCTTGAGATCCATGAACCCGGCCGCCGTGAGACTCTGTGCGACTGCAGGTCCCAATCAAAGGAATAACTATAAATAATAAACCATAAAGTATGAGGATTTACAGATAAATTAACTCTGATCAACGGATACATCAGTTATT
Source organism: Triplophysa tibetana (assembly GCA_008369825.1). Lineage (NCBI taxonomy): Eukaryota > Metazoa > Chordata > Actinopteri > Cypriniformes > Nemacheilidae > Triplophysa > Triplophysa tibetana. Next base: position 28,175,898 of record CM017896.1, on the reverse strand, counting down.
TTATATTATAAAGTCATTGTTTTCACAAGTATATGTATTTGAGATTGTCCTTGCCAATACATGCATGCAGTGCTATAAGCAAAGCGTATTGTAAAAAAAAGGTAAGAAAGAAATGGTGCTTTAAAGATTTATTTGTTCTGTTAATCATGTTCTGATGTTAGCAACTGAGACTTCTGGGGCACCACTGATAAAAAATATTGTATGATTTGTATAATAAGCACAATAAAACATTATTGAAGGATTTAGGAAAACAAATCGTTCTGAGGCACCTTTTACAACCTTTTTAATGGCAATCAATGGTCCCCCAGAATTGTCAGTTGTTAACATTCTTCCAAATATCTTTCTTTTGCCCAATCCCATTTCGCATATTTTCCAATTGCAAGCGGAAAGCGGCGCGGATCACGTTTTTGTGTTCATCAGAACTATACAGTATATGTGACCCTGAACGCCAAACCAGTCTTAAGGGTAAATTTTTCGAAATTGAGATTGTTATATCATATGAAAGACAAAGAAATAAGCTTTCTATTGATATATGGTTTGTTAGGATAGGACAATATCTGCCAGAACAACAACTGTTTACACAGCTGGAATTTGAGGGTGCAAAACAGCAAAATATTGAGAAAATGGCATTTAAAGAGTCACTGTGGCAGGACATCCACTCATCCACAAAGAAAGATTTATACATTTACAGTAGGGAATTAATGAAATAACTTTATGGAACCTGATCTTTACTTAATATTCTAATGATTTTTTTTAAAAAGAAAATTTGTAATTTTGTTTATACAGTGAGGAAAATAAGTTTTTTGAACACCCTGCTATTTTGCATGTTCTCCCACTTAGAAATCATGGAGGGGTCTGAAATTGTCATCGCAGGTGCATGTCCACTGTGAGAGACATAATCAAAAAAAAATCCAGAAATCACAATGTTTGATCTTTTAACTATTTATTTGTATGATACAGCTGCAAATAAGTATTTGAACACCTGTCTATCAGCTAGAATTGTGACCCTCAAAGACCTGTTAGTCTGCCTTTAAAATGTCCACCTCCACCCCATTTATTATCCTAAATTAGATGCATCTGTTTGAGGTCGTTAGCTGCATAAAGACACCTGTCCACCCCATACAATCAGTAAGAATCCAACTACTAACATGGCCAAGACCAAAGAGCTGTCCAAAGACACTAGAGACAAAATTGTACACCTCCACAAGGCTGGAAAGGGCTACGGGGAAAATGCCAAGCAGCTTGGTGAAAAAAGGTCCACTGTTGGAGCAATCATTAGAAAATGGAAGAAGCTAAACATGACTGTCAATCTCCAACGGGTTACTGTTGGTAATACACTAAGACGTCATGGTTTGAAATCATGCACGCCACGGAAGGTTCCCCTGCTTAAACCAGCACATGTCCAGGCCAGTGGCGGCTGCTGGTCTTTCAAAGAGGGGAAGCTCATTTCACAATGAATGAATGAACAAACTATCTAAAAAAAATATATAAACACGACGGAGGAAATGTGGGTATACATTAAACTGAAACAAGGAATGTGGTGTATAATTGTGTGAAATGTATGATGAAAATTGGCAAGCAATTTCGGCAAGCAAATACCAAGAAATAGGTTGCATCAGTTTGTATTTCGACTAAACTTGAAAAATCCGCAATGGGACTGAGATTGAATAGCTTTAGCATCAGCGACTTTTTATAGAACAAAATCGCTGTCAATCAAAAGGAGATGCAGTCTTTCGACAGACCCTCCAATCATCACGCAGACGCTCGGAGTCCGGGCCAGCCCACTCCTCCATTCATCCCAGAGACGCTGAGCGTCCGTGGGCGGGACATAATTGCAGCATTATCCAATGATCGTCTTGTTTCTAAGCACTGAAAAAAACTGTTTAAAGCAGCCCCATTGAAGTCAATGGACGCTGGGCTTCAACAGAGTAATGCACTGTACGCTACGGGAATGAATGAGAAGGAAATCGAGTCAGCCGACCTAAGTAGTTGATTCTGAACGAGATTGTTTTCGTTCGAGATGAACGTGTTTAACGCATTTTTAGTCAATAAAATGTTAACATAATAGTACATATATTTGACCATTCATTTTTTGACAATTATAGGGGAACCTGAGCTTCCCTTGCAGTCTTAATGAAATCGCGTCTGGTCCAGGCCCATCTTATGTTTGCCAATGACCATTTGGATGATCCAGAGGAGTCATGGGAGAAAGTCATGTGGTCAGATGAGACCAAAATAGAACTTTTTGGTCATAATTCCACTAAACGTGTTTGGAGGAAGAAGAATGATGAGTACCATCCCAAGAACACCATCCCTACTGTGAAGCATGGGGGTGGTAGCATCATGCTTTGGGGGTGTTTTTCTGCACATGGGACAGGGCGACTGCACTGTATTAAGGAGAGGATGACCGGGGCCATCCCTCAGTTAGAGCATTGAAGATGGGTCAAGGCTGGGTCTTCCAACATGACAATGACCCGAAGCACACAGTCAGGATAACCAAGGAGTGGCTCTATAAGAAGCATATCAAGGTTCTGGCGTGGCCTAGCCAGTCTCCAGATCTAAACCCAATAGAGAATCTTTGGAGGGAGCTCAAACTCCGTGTTTCTCAGCGACAGGCTAGAAACCTGACTGATCTAGAGAAGATCTGTGTGGAGGAGTGGGCCAAAATCCCTCCTGCAGTGTGTGCAAACCTGGTGAAAAACTACAGGAAACGTTTGACCTGTGTAATTGCAAACAAAGGCTACTGTACCAAATGTTAACATTGATTTTCTCAGGTGTTCAAATACTTATTTGCAGCTCTATCATACAAATAAATAGTTAAAAAATCATACATTGTGATTTCTGGATTTTTTTTAGATTATGTCTCTCACAGTGGACATGCACCTATGATGACAATTTCAGACCCCTCCATGATTTCTAAGTGGGAGAACATGCAAAATAGCAGGGTGTTCAAATACTTATTTTCCTCACTGTATGTATTATTTTTGGCGATATAGTGGTTAAAAATTTTAATACAACTGTAAAAACACACCATTAAAAATAATCCAGTAAAAGCTATAGTTCTGGGTCAATCCTTTCATGACTGATGTAAATGTTCTGGTAAATAAATGTTAAACTACAGTAATAAAGTACTACAATGACCAAATTTTGTTGACACACTTAGACATCAACAATGATAACAACCAAAAACTAAATTTGAGTTTATTCTCTTTATTCTCTTTGACAAGCATAACACTGCCACAATCTCCCACAACACCCGCGTGAACAATTATTAAAATAAAGTCATTAACTATGATCACATGATCTCAGTAGATCTCAATTTTCATCGTCACAATAAATTAAGAGTTTGGTTCCAAAATGAGATGACCATGTTTAAAAAAAATTATACTCCTGTTTTTTATTGTGCATTTAAAATAATATCAATCAAACTGCCGTTGTTTTGTTTGATTTGAGCCATAGTAACTAAAAAAATACAGCTAAATTACACAATAAAACTCAACAAATATCTGTTAACATAATAATACCAAACCATTTAAATATTGATTTGACTACACTATAACAATTTCCAAAAAAAAATACGATTTTAGAACACAAGAGTCAAGAGCCCAACTAAAGCAAACATTCACCACAATAATGTTTTTTTGTTGAGATTTCAATATTTTCTCAACATTATTTACAGATTCAATGTAATTAACATTGACAAATCAATCATTTTTAACGTTGACTCAATTAGTTGCTTACTATCAGGGATCAGATGGTGAAGATGGAGAAGGATTTTCTGGAGTAATCAGCAGTTTACACAGTTTGGTGCAGCCTACAGAAAGTGAAAGTATCAGAGGAGAGTATGCCGTATAAAAGCCTTGCAAGTCATTGTTTGCTGTCCAGTAAGACCTTCAACATCCTCAGGGTGAGATCTGCATCTCTCACACATAAGAAATCAGAAACACCAGACGCCCAAATTACATCTTGGACAATCTTGAGACTAAACCCAGGTGAGCCAAATGTATATTATACAGCGTTTCAAGTTTATTTTAAAGTAATTGGTGCAAAGTAAATACCAAATTAAATTTGGTTTGTGAAATGTTTTCAAATAAAAAAATTAATTAAATGAAAATGATGCTTTTATTACATTTTCACACTTGCTGAAGTGGCAGAAAAACTTGGAACCTGCCAAAATGTTATTAATATTAATAAAAAAAATCTTGTTGTTCATACTCTCCTTTGCTTACTCCACCTTTTAATCCTCCTAGTAGCATCACCTTGTAAACTAACAGGACTGTTTAGCATGTTGACAAAATGTTTACATGCGCTCCTAAGTCACTTTGGATAAAAGTGTCTGCTAAATGAACGAATGTAAAATAAATGAACGTTTTTATTAACATAAATTCAAAAGATAGTTCTGTTGTTGTATGATTAAGAAGGAAATAAAGAAATGGGAGCAACAGAATCAAAACCTGTACAACCTGCAGCACCAACGTGTAACCCCCTTGAGAAATTCTATGCAAGGGGGTACTTCTTTAGTGACGTCTGCACCCGGAAAGAGAGACACGGGAGACGGTAAGCAAGTAGGTCGATTACAGATTAAAATCACCTGCGTCTCATTGGTGAGGAGACAGTTTAAAGACTCACAGATTCGGAGGAGAGTTTGAGAGAGACGGACTGGGAGACCTGTGAGCTGAACCACTCGACTTGTGATTCACGCGGACTGTACTACGGGAAAGCTGAGGAAAGCTATTTGTTATTTTGATTTACATGCCAGAGAGCATTGACGCAACGTCTTGTTGTAAGAATTGAAATTGAAAAATTCTTGTCTCCCAGTCCACGCCGACCCCGCCACCCTTCTTTCACCCTCTTTATACCTTGCTATAATCTATGCAAGTTAAATGTAAATGTAAATTAATTAAGCAAAAATACGTTTTAATAATATATATTCAAAAGATATTTCTGCTGTTGTATGATTTAGAAGGAAATAAAGAAATGGGAGGAACAGAATCAAAGCCTGTAGAACCTGCAGCACCAACGTATAACCCAGGTGAGAAGATCTAAGTGACATAATGAACATTAGTCTTTCTTAAGAGCACCTAACAGATTAATGATGTTTGATATGATTGTTCTTGTTCTAGAATTTGATAAACCATGGAGGAACTTTAAATGGAAGTAAGTAATATACTTAAATGCTTCTGTCATTGTTGCCATATAAAAATATTTGCAGATTTAAAGGATTAATGTAATTTCAAGCAAATATATTAATTAGTTAGTGCTTTCTGTTGGAGTGACCTATCATGATCAACCTTAAATAAACATTGCCTTTTTCCTGCCCCCCCACACCATACTGTATTTAATATACATTACTTCAGAAAAAAAAGAAAAAAAATCTGTATTTATTTTTCAATCTCATGCCATTCAAAACCTGCACATACCTGACTCTTTATCTGTGCAACCCAAAAGAAGACTCAATATTTGTGTCTTTTGTCCTGACACAGTCAAAAATCAGAACTGAAAAAGCGTCTAGAAGAATTCAGTCTGAGTAATCCAAATGTGAGGCACATCAAGATTCTGGTTGCTGGACCAATAGGAGCAGGAAAGTCCAGCTTCATCAACTCTGTCAATAACGTCTTTCAAGGACGGATCACCTCTGACGCGCCAGCTGATTCATCTTCTGGCCATGGTAGAAGTTTCACTACTAAAGTAGGTATTTCTCATCTAATTATGGCATTACATATAGCCACTTTTAAAAATAAACAAATGTAATGTTAAATCTTACTCTGTTCAATCATGCATATGAACTTTTGTGAACAGCCAAGAAAAAAACCTAAAAACTTATAGAAATGCTTTTCTAATTATTTTAATGTATTTTTGTATATCTGAACTGAACTGGTAGCAATGCCAATGTTATGGATACATATACTGTATACAGTACTGATAATATGTATTGTTTGAATATTCTATAAGTCACGATATACTTATTTGTCTGCTTTTGTTCTTTGTTTATAGCTTAAAGGATATTTCATCGGCCGTGGAAAAATCCCATTAGACTTTGTTGATATAATGGGCTTAGAACCTGATATATTGAGCGGGTCACAACCAGAGGACATCATCAAGGCTGTATATGGCCATGTGAAGGACGGATATAAAGTAATTAACCAAAGGAATTAGACATTTTATCATGACACGATTTGAATTCATACAATACTGCTGAAGTTTCACACGTTTTTTCTTTATTTTCCAAATGTAGTTTGATGAGTCAAAACCACTCTCTCATAAGGATCAACATTATACCGATGACCCCAGTCTCTCTGACCAGGCTTTCTGTCTGGTTTACGTCATACCTGCTAATACAGTCAACATGACAGATGACAAACTCATTGACAAGTTGAAAATCATCCGTCACAGAATCACTGAAACGGGTAAAACTGAACTGGCACTGGTTGTCAAGTTAACTGGTTCCAGCTGGGCTGAATGTCTTTGTTTATTATTTTATCACTTAAGATTCAAAAAATGTACATATTATATGGTGATATAAACTGTCTCTGTGACTCATTGTAGGGATTCCTCAAGTGATTGTTATGACCAAAGTGGATGAAGCATGTCCACTGGTACACAAAGATCTACAGAAGATGTACTACAGCAAGAAGATCAAAGAAAAGGTAAATTATCTATCTATATTTTAAATATATCAATCTATATCAATATCTGAGATTAAGACTATTGATTATTTCTAATTATCTGTATTAATTATTTGATTTCTCGATTTGTTCTCTTTCATTCTAGATGCAGATATGCCATGACAAACTGGGTGTGCCGATGTGCAACATCTTCCCAGTGAAGAACTATCATGATGAGATCGACATTGATGATAATGTTGATGTTCTGATTCTGAAAGCTCTGGATCAGATCGTTCATCTTGCTGATGATAGATTGTTTAATAGCAGTGATACGCTGTAAGAATGACTCTGCAAGTCATTTCTATACACAAATGTTTTGGATAATGCAATGTAAGTCGCTTTGGATAAAAGCATCTGTAAAATGCACATTTCATTTAACTTGTGTTAAATCTTGACTAGTGATGAACTGCTGTAACTATATTAAAATTGCTTAAACTATTTTTAAGTCAACATAAGTTGCTAGTTTTTTTGCTGGAGATACTGACATGAATGTCACAAAGTTCACTAAAACATTATTAAAAATATAAAACATTGCAGCTGTTTATTTTACTGCTCCCTGGATAACTTGGTTCTGATTGGTTACTTGCAACACTATACGGTCAATTATTTTAAATTTTAATGAATGAATTGTTGGAGCTTGTAGCCGTATGGACATTACTCCAGAGTGCACTTCAGGCAACCTATGATGAAATCCTTTTCTTGGTCCTATTCTGATCCAGCTACTCTCTCTCCTCCCTATCGCAGTCTCAGGTGATTTATACAGATGTAATCATAGTGAAACCACCTAAATAAATACTCTTGACTGTGCTATGGCTAACTGTAAAACCCGACAAGTTTACTTAACTCACTTAACTCTTTAAGTGATTACGTAATTTTTTTTAGGTTTCACTTACTCAAAATCTTAAATTAACATAACTATTTTGAATTAAGTACATTCATTGTTATTTCTGAGTTCACAGTACAAAATAATATCAAGTACTGACTACATAAACACTTTTATTTCTTTACACTTTAAGCATTTAATTTTTCAGTAATCATTTGTTCAATTAAGGTTTTGTTATTGGCTTAGTTTTAATGTAACTAAATTATTGTCGAATTATTGCAAGAAATGTATTCACTTTAAAACACAGCAAAAACATTCACATTTTGAAATAACAGATGAACCCACACAAGTTAAGATATTTTTTTATTAAATAACCCCAAAAAATAAACAATACAATATAACTGTTTACCAGATATGGCTACAATGTGGCAAGGTGTTTTTAATCTTTGGCACACAGTACATTCTTGTACAAGTGCATCATCATTTAACAGTAACACATTCAAATTATACATAAAAACACAAGTATACTTTTGTAAGCACGTGTAAAATATTTTCAAACAAGTAAAAACTTGACTTATACATTACACATTCATTTATAAGACTCAACACTCTTTGCCTTAACTTCTTATTCTGCATGACTTTATGGTCTTTATGGACTGTCAAATTTGTTAAATAAGTCATTTGGGAATCCTATATCCAGGGCATAAATCACAGCAAAAAATATCAAACAGCAGGTCAATTTCTCTTATGGGTTTTCTGTCAAAACAAAAACAAGAAAAAAAATTATGAATTTTATAGACTTCAACAAAATAATCTTAAATATTCATTGCAGGACTTAGATTAGTCTACAGATAAATGGTCCAATTAAAGGGTTACTGTACAAATACATCTACTGATGCTACTGGACACATCTTCAGTGATGTTCCTGGAATCATTGGGTGTTTTGGGTCTTTCAACATCATACACCCGCTTCCAGGCGACTCAGCTGAGGCTGATCAGACTCCAGCTTGTGTCCAGTTGGCGAATCTAGCTATTTTCCCCATGGATCATCTCTCTTGAGCCTTAGCCCTCTTGAGGCTTTCTCTGCTGTTGCTGGTAGAGAGCTCTTCTCCTCCTCACTCCATCGATGCCTAACAGACTGAAGCCTCTGCACAGGGATCGGGCCGCAAAGCCCCTGCTTCCAACCTCAAATGGGAGACACCCTGCTCTCCATCCCGCTTGTCGACACTCACTGACCAGTCCCTCATACTGGGCGAGCTTCCTTTTAAAGGCCTCTTACAGGCGGTCTTCTCAAGGGACTTTAAGCTCCAATAAAACCACTAACTATAAGGTAAACTAAATTATGTCGAAACAGTTAAATCTTTGTATAGAACATTTAATTATACCAATTAAATGAATTAATCCAGATAGATTTTAGTAGAGTAATACAATTTTTATTTTGTCGACAAAAAATTTACTATAACTATGATAAATTGGGATGAATAAAATTAAATTGCATTTTAGTCAAATGTCTATGACAAAACTAAATCAAAATTTGATCTTAATTCTAATGTCAGTTAAGCCTTAACATTTTTAAATTCTTCTTTAAGTTGTATGTGCAACAAAAATAAGTTTCTGAACTTATTAATATTTTGAAAATAAATGGTATTTGAATTTCGGTTTCATTATTTTATTTTGTTCAAAATATCGAGATGTGTATTGTATCGTGAACCCAACATGGAGATATGTCCCGAATCTTGAGCTGAGTGTATTGTTACACCCAGAGCTGGGAAGTATTTATGATGAATGTATTTAAAGTTTCGTTCTTCGTGTTAGTAGCCTGGGCTAAATACTATTACACCAAGCAGCAGCCCCATGTTAGCTTGCTACTTTCAGCCTATGCTATGTTCGTCGGTTGTGCATGGAAAAAAATAATAACGTTTAAAATACGTATTTTAAATACATGTATAATAAATTCTGTCCAGCCCTGCATATATGTCAGATTTCTTGCATGACTTGGGCAGAGAAAAGCTGTTGCTATCAAGTTTACTTAATCGACAGAATCAGTGTAAAGGCGAATAGATCAAATAGGCCAATTGATGGAGGGTTTGTGAAGAAATTTTATGCTCCCTTGTAAAGGTTTTTTTTTAAATACAAAAATACAGTAGTTTATTTTAATGCATGGTGTGGCAGCTGTATTTTTTTCAACTTTATTTTGATACATTTCAAAATAAGTTATTTGGTATTTTATTTTAAAATACATTTTGATGTATTTTTGCCCAGCCCTGGTTACACTGCAAGTCATTGTTTGCTGTCCAGTAAGCCCTTCAGCATCCTCAGTGTGTTGAAGACTGAGATCTGCATCATTTACACATAATAAATCAGAAACACCAGATGCTCAAATTACAGCTTGCATTATTTTGAGACTAAACCCAGGTGAGCCAAGTGTATTTTATAGTGTTTTATTTTTAATGATGTTGACTACTGATGCTTAGGGAAAAAATAACATCCTGCATGTTTACTTCACAATCTGTATGGCTTGAATCGTTGATGCTTACTCTTGCGCAGCGATGGGAATAAATGCATTATAGATACACAACGCCGTTTCATATACTGGCAAGGAATACTCTCTTGTTACCTGGTTTAGTAATCTTGTTCAAGTGTTTTTGGTAAGAATTGGAGCTAAATTTTGCAGAACTGCAGCTCTTGAGGACCGAACTTGCCCACCCCTGTATCAGAGGATGTGTGTGTCACATGATCTTAGCAGGAAGTATATGTAAAGAATGTGTAATGCATCTAATGTGATATGAGGACATCTACTGGTAGTATGGGGTTATGTCAGCTAATGGTCAAGCAGGGATGTATTGTTTCGGAAAGCTACATTAAATTCGCCTGTAAAAATTACCTGAGGGCTGTTGCATAAAACAAGAATTAAGATAGGCTTATTCTGAAAGTCAGACTTATCAATTCTATTTCATAAAGCTAGCTTGAAAAATTTCAAACGCAGTAACTATTGCAATGTAAAAGGGACATTATCACAACATATGTACTTTGAGACATATGAATTGGCCATACATTTTGATTAAAAAGTCAAGAGCCAAACTAAAGTAAACACTGATCACAATAATAGTTTGTTGAAATTTCAAAAATAAAATACTACATAGGTGCATTGAACAGTTTTTTTAATGTAAAAGCTTAATGTCAAATGTACGTCAAGATTTTGATGTCAGTGTGATTTGCATGTTGTGCTTTTTTACATTAATTTGAAGTTAATTTGAAGATTTGTTTGACTTCAATTTTATGTCTTTTTAACATCAAGGTGCTCACTCTTTAACAGACCAAACAGCATTTTTGGTGGTTGATTCCTGTCACGTAAGCATGCCAATAGTTAAATAGTTAAAAGACTCTGTTCCTATATCCTTACTCTTTATTTTCATCTTTGATTGATCTAAATTTACATTAAAGTAAATATATATTGTATTTTGTTTTATTGTGAGTTCATGTTATGACCTGCTCAATTGGTATTGGTATGATTGTTCAAAATAATTAAGTAATATTTAGACCAAAGACAACCAAATCACTTTCAGTTTCTGATTCATGTATGCAGGCAGATCTTGGAAATACTGTCTTCCCCTTTTGTTTATTCTACAGAGAGTTTTTTTAGTAAAGTAAAAATGTATAAATAAATTGTGCAATAGTGAATAGTTTTAGGTAAATGTTACATTAAAAATGCATATGGATATCAACAGATTGATTACACAGTTAATGTGGGCACGTTTTAAAACACGTACACAAATATTAGTAGTATACGAAAATGTGTAAGTATTTTCCGAGTGATCCGGACCTGAAGAAATAAAGGGGAGGGGTGTGATAAGAAGAGATGGTTCAACAACCTCTGAGTAGAGGACAGGATATCATTCCTCAGGATTAAGCAACAAATGTGGTTTTATTGCTTTGTGTCCCAACATCACAAACAACCTTTTCCAGCTGCCGTACAGCAAGCAACCATTGAATCAATGTTAAAATGTGTGGATGTGTCAATATTATTGGCAATTAATCAATATCACTTTTGTACCTTCAATTTATGTAGAATTTTTTTTGACATTTCTTAAATCAGCATAACTGTGATCAGTGTTTGCTTTAGTTGAGCTCTTGGCTCTTATAAATGTAATACTCGCTCCTCTTTAAGTGCTCACAGTATTGTTTCTGTGAGAACACATGTGCATTTAAAAATGACTGTGATGTTTCACTCATGCGTTAGTTTCTGCGAACAAAAGAAAGGATAAGTCCCAACCTTTTATACGTGCTGAGGGATGATAGGCTAACCAGTAATTAATTATGATGTGAGGAGTCTTCCTGATAGAACTTGCGCGAAAGCTTACATTTCTGTGTGATTCTAAACTCTCCTTAAGCATAAGTTTATTTTTGCGTGCAAATATTTCTCGATATCAAAATAATACCAAATGAAATTCATTAGATTCTTCATGTCTTTGTGATTCTAAACTCTCTTGTAGCATAAGTTTAATTTTGCATGCAATTATTTCTCAAAATAAATATAATAGAGTTATTTCAAAGTAAGCACACAATCCAGATGATGGATGTGTATCAAGCAACGAGATGATTGCTACTTAACCAGACAACAATAATTGATTGGGTTTTTATTTGTATCAGCAATTCAAATATACTTGAAAGCATACAGCATTTTACCTTTAATACTTAAGGACACAAAAAATCATCAATCTCACTTTTACCAAAGCAAAAGATTTTTTGAGTAATTTTTGAGTAATAAAAAATACTTGTAAAATGTCAAAATTGCCATTTATTCAGATTATCAGTTACTGACTACTGGAACCTTCTGAATACAACACAAGCTGTGATGTAACATTTGGTTTAACTGTGTATAAAAAGATGCAATGAAATACAACAGATCACATAACAGGATTGAACATTAGGTCAGCATGACCATTTAAGATCTTAGAATAATGTTTAGAAAGTGTATTACTAAAAGTGTGTATTCGTTATAATGGTGAACTTTGGAGGTGTGATAACTAGCTTATTGCATGTTTTATTGTCATGGTTTTTATATATTTAAACGTATCAAGAGGGCCCACGGCCAACATATTTATTTATCTTCATGATATAATGTATTGTTAATGATTAAACTCTTAAGCTGTTTTCTCCTTTCATTATTAAATGTTTGAGAGTCAAAGTTTAAGTTATATAAGTCTAAGATTCCTTCAGGTATCATAATATTTTGTTATTAGCAGGGTGTGTATGTATGACCATTTTCATGTCATTTATGTAAACTTTGCACAAAATAAAAACACGTTTCTTCACCTTTTGATACTGATCTTTAATGCACAAAGCTTCCTTTTCAAATGAAGTCACTGTGATCATTAAGTTTTGTGTTTTTTACATTTATTTACATTTTTTATTCAGTTCTGTATTTAGATATAAAACAAAAGAAACCATTGCAATTTCCATCTAAGAGTGGTGCTTGGGAAGGTTACAAGTTTTGAGAATAGTTTTGATAATTTAATATCTTGGGAAAAGATCAATTGTAAATTTAAAACATAGGAACATAGACAAACATAAGTTTAACTTTAAGTGATTGCCCTTGATATAATCTTGATTAATTGTGTCTATTAATAGAATGCATTCAAAACTCTAACCCTATTTACTAAATAAACAATATTTTTTGGCTGTTTTACACGAATGACTTTAACAAACTCGTTTGCATGGAAGACTAATTTAAACACTGCTGACTGGTCATTAAATTCACAAAACAACACACAAATGTGGGACTGGTTTAATTCTGCAAGAAATATTTGATACATTGTGCGCAGATATAAATATTTTGCAGTAATCAACACTTTATTTAATTTCATTTTCACTTTTGTAATAGATTTTGTTTAACTTTGCTGGAACATTTATGCCTCTTTGAAAGACATGTTGTGTATCTTGGTGGCATTTTTGCGAAAGAAAGAAGCACTAATTCTATCTTGTTACCTCTCGTCACTAATAAATGTTGCTCATAAATAGTTATACTGGCAGTCATAATTACACGTGAAGGCTTGGACCCAGAAATGCTATTCTTTACATGACAACCTTAACAAGTTGACCAATTTATCATTTGCTGCTTGTACAATGTGTGTAAGAGCCCTCAGAATCAAGACATCAGTGTCATTATCTGTGTCAATTTCCTCATGGTAGTTCTTTACAGGAAAGATGTTGTTCATAGGGACACCGAGGAGGTTACTGCATTCCTGCATCTTAAACACAAACAAACAAACAGTTTTACAGACATGCATGAAGACTGTGTTTGTAAGAAACAGAATAATTACCTTCTCCTTGATCTTCTTGCTGGTGTAGATTTTGCTTAATGTTTTGTTGACCAGCGGGCATGCTTCATCCACCCTTGTCATGATGATCACCTGAGGAATATCTGTCAAATGCAAACATACATTTAAATTAGTACTCATTGTGATACGTGTTTGGACTAGACTGATGAGGCATTAAATATTTTGTAAAAGGTTTTGTATTTTGTTTAAATAATTTCAGTTCATTTTCTGTGATTATTTTGGAATACGAGAAAACTAATATTTTCATAGTAAAGGTTATTTATGTCAAATTGGAATTTTACTCACCCAGTCCACTGGCACTCTCTCTAATATTCTTCATCTTTCTAATGACATCCTGATTCATTAATGATACTTTATCAGCGGCTATTATGTACACCAGACAGTATGTCTGATCTTGAGGACCTGGCTCACTTCTGTAGGCCGTATCTCCAGAAGAAACAGGAGTTGGATTTAACTGAATTTGAAAGGTAAAAGAGTGAAATCCAAATGAAAGATATGAAATGAGAACAGTTGACATGTTCATTTAAGTATATGAAATGTGTAGGAAAACACGTTCCTACTTTGCATCCTTCTGTAAGGAGGCCCCGGAGAGCTTTGACAACGTCCTTTATATGTGCTCCACGTGATTCTCCATCCTCTAGTCCCATGAAGTCATTGAAGACGAATGGCAGAATATCTGTATTCTCTTCACCTCTGATATAATAGGTTCTGTACTGTGATGTGAAAAAGAAATAGCAGATCAAAACTGCAAGACAAAATACATATTTGCTGGGTTTGGCTGGCTGGGTCACTTAGTGTTTAGCATTTTTGGGAAATTGTTCAAAATTGGACAGTGGTTGAAATAAACTTTGTCTGCAAAAAGGCAGAAGAAGTTTTATGTATATAAACATTGTTTTGAAATTTGTTTTGTTTTATAAAGGCCATATTTAGCTTGTAAACCATTAACCACCTTTAAAGACTAGTACTGTAATTTCACATACTTACTGTTTTTGTGAAGGTTGTTCCAAATGTTGTATCAACAAGGGCATCACCGGTGACTCTTCCTTGGAATGCACTATTGATTGAATTGATGAAGCTGGACTTTCCTGCTCCAACTTCACCAGTTAACAAGATCCTGACATGTTGAACATTGGGATTGCTCAACTGAAACCCTTTCAGGTCATTCCTCAAATCTTCTCTTTTTCTGTTTTTTGAAGAAGCCACTCTTACAAAGCAATGCAATACACAGCAGACTACATAGAGTATTTGTGTTTGTAGAATTGAAATTATTTTCAAAAGCCATCTGAAGCAGACACCTGTCCTCCCCCAGACTGACATTTTGGCTGTTGCCGTTATCTAAGACCTCAAATTCATAATGTGCAATGCTGGTGAGGGAGGGCCACAGGTTTGAAGGCTGAGGACAGGTTTGACAATAATTTTTCAATCATGGTTCGAAAAAGAATAGAAATGTTTCTTTTTTCTACTTACTCCCAGAGTGAAATCCTCCATGGTTCGTTATATTATGTTAGTTTACAGAGATAGAAAGAGCATGGTTTACATTTCACTATTAATCATGGTTTATACAAACACAATGCTAATATAAAATGTAAAGATAAACTTTTTATCAATGTAAAAAATTATTATAGGGACTGTTAAAAAGACAAATATTGAGAAGAATAAGCAACACTGACAGAGCAATAAATATGATTAAAACTAAACTTACCTGGTGCTGGCTGGACTGATTTTTTTCCTCCCATTGTCTCTTTTTGTGTCTAATGACCAACATCAGTCATCATATTATACAATGAACTTGAAGCACTATAATATAAAATGTTGAATTTGCTCACCTGGGTTTTATTCTCTGTCTGAGCTGCAGTTTAAGCCTCTAGTGTTTCTGATTTCTGTTTTGTGAGTGATACACATCTCGTCTCTAACACACTGATGATGAGGCTTTTATACTCTGCTTTGAAACTTTCACTTTCTATAGGCTGCACCAAACTGCAGATTACTGGTAGTGCAGAAAGGACTGCAGAACATCTTCCTCCCTCCTATCCCTGATAGCACGAAGCACTTGAGTCAGTGCTAAAAATAGCTGATTCACTAGTTCGCCTATACAGATGATTTTTGTTAGCAGGAGTAGCGAAGGAAAGCTTGTTTGGTATGCTGTCCGGGGGAGTAGGGCCTGGCCCAAACCCTGAGTACCCCCCAAAAAGCACATGATGCCGGACAGGAGCCAATTAAAGTTAAGGCAAAGGCTGCCAGTGTGGCAAAGGGCTCGGGAACATGAGTGGGTGTGGGAGCATCGTGTCTTGGGACAGGGTGCTGGCTCTGTGCATAGAGCGAAACTCGGACGGATTTGGCCATGGGACTGGGAGCGGGCTTGGGACTTAATGCGAGTCTGGGAAAAAGAGTGAGCCTGGGACAAGGTTTGACAGTGCTGTGAGCTGGGCAGGCCAGGTGGAAGGAAACCAACGGTCTTGTTAAAAGCAGCCGAACCCGATAAAGGGGGCGGCGTCGGTAAATAGACGGATATCAACTGGGTGGGAGATCATATCGTTGTAGAACAACAGTATCCCATTCCATTGCTTGAGGGTTCAAATCCATAGGCACTGTTCTTCGAGGCATGGACTAGGTAGGTGTATCCTGTCCTCTAGATCGTAGAATGAGGATACGATGGAGATGAGGTTTGAGACAAAGGAGCGGCCTTGCAGAATGATGCGCATTGCAAAATTTAAGTTGCTGTGAATGGATTATAAATCACGTTTGGAACAGCGAGGGGTTTCGATCAGAGAGGAAGCCATCAAAATTATCCAGTTAATTTTTTCCTTTGGCAAGGACGCTTGGAAGTTTAATGCATCCAAATTAATGCCTAGAAATTCGATGGAAGTGCTAGGTCCTAGGGTTCTCTCTTGGGCGAGGGGAACGCCGAGGTTTGCGAACATGTCTTGGACTTTCGAAAGTTGTGCGGCCGGGACGGAGATGATTAAAAATCCTCTAGCATTGATAAGGTAGGGAATCGCGCAGTTGTTTGAGAGAATCCAACAAATTGCCTCAGACAAAAGGTGGAATATTTTTTGGGGTTCTTCTGGAACCGAACGTGAGGCGAACGGAAAAATTAAATTTCCCACGCCAACAAATGCAAAACAAATGCCCAGAATCCGGGTGTATCAGCATGACTTTGAACACGGAAGTGATGTCTACCTTGGCTAACCAGGACCCGCGACCGGCAATCTTAATCAGAGAGACGGCTTAATGTACATCGTGATATTGAAGAGAAAACTCCTCCAGCGGAATCAGATTGTTTAAGCTCTTGAAAGAGCTTTATCAACATAAATGTGTAAAAAACTCATTCATTACTCCCAGCATGAATTGCAGTTTACCTGAATTAATTTGATGATTATTACCATTGTTGAGGTGTGTTTGATGACTGTTGATCTCTAATTGTAATCTGAACACACAAATTTCTACACTGCATATGTCGTGGTAACTTTGTTTTTGTCATTTCATAGTATAATCTTTCGCAAACGCATAAACTCTTTAAATAATACTTACATACTAAAAATCCATTAACTTATATTATGTGTTGTATTGAACTTTTGCTGCAAACTCTTTTGTTGCTAACATAGAGGCGTGGTGCATGAAACACAGTTGTGATTGATAAAAGAGATGTTAGCTTGCTACCTGCAAGCGCTCAACTAAAGTAAACACTGATCACAATAATGTTGACATCAAATTAATCTTGTGTTCATTGTCACACAGGGGTTTTTGTAGACCTTTTTTATTTGATCAATAAAAGCAATTGATTTGATCTCTTGTTTATGACCATTTTTAGGTCAATTCAAGCTTCTCTGTATAAGTCATATTTAGTGTTTAATTATTTAATATGTATCATTCATAATAAGAAGATGAACTGTTGTTGGTTATATAAACAAATATTACTCAATAGTAATTATTATTGCGAAATATTAGATAGACTTTATATAATTTCTTTTAGTGTGTCATGACTCATATCTGATAAATTTAGCTACTCTTTCCTAAAAAACAGAGAATAAAATATAATTGAGTGGAAATTCTTGCCTTAATTTTATTGAGTAGATTCAGGAAGTTTGCATGTAGTTTACTTTGCTACCTAAAATATTTGAGTAAAATTTCAATGATTTGCATGAGTAATATTTACTAACCCTCAAGAATCTTTTTTTTCAGTGCAGTGACATTTTGGGTGAAGTGCAAGCCTATGTGACCATCATATCTGAAAACACCTAAAGCACAGTTATACAGACAAACACTCTTGCTCGTGCTTTAACATCTTTAAATTCAGAAAATTTATAAAAACTTTATTGAGAAAATAAAGTGTGTGGAAAATGTGTGTGGAGTCTCCTTTTTCTTTAGTTTTTGGCATGTCAGTATGAGCTTAAAGTAGTTATGAAACAGAAGCTTCTAGGCTGAGAATAATGTAGGGCGGGACTTGATATCCTCCTTCGGGAAATGATGGGATTGTTAGAAGCTGGATTGAACAGTCAAAATAGTCCCATGCTCGGGCCTAGACATACAGAAAGAAGAGATGTCATTAAAAGGAGGAAGGGAGGTTAATGTTTTTTTTATTGATGAAATATTATTGGGACCACTTCAATTTGAAAAGAGCAATGGCCCACTGTTAAATCAATCATAATAATCCTTCCCCCCAAAAAAGAATTTCCATTTAGTGTTTTATGGTCACTATAAAATAGGAATTTGTGTCTGTACTAAAATAACAACAACACGAGATAGAAGCATTTGGATTTTTTTAACGAAAACTCAGTTAAGCAGTTGTTTCCTGTCCATTGAACATTTCAACTGAAGTTTGAAGAGAGCTGTATAATGTAGATAATAGCTTCTGATGATATTGATTTTTTTAGCTTCAATAGCTAATGGACAGGAAGCAAAAGCTTTTATAAGCTTTTATAGACCATTGTACCACTTTCACTTTCCTTTATGCTGCACCAAATTGTGTGAACCCCAGACTATTGTATCAACAATGAAGAAAACTTCATAAGACTTAAGACTCAATTTTAAGAAGCTGCCCAGAAACAGTCCTTAATTTGACGATCATTTCTAAAAGTACGTATGTGTGATTAATTGAACACACGCACGCACGAAAAGTGAAATCATCGATAAAATAAAAAATAACGTACTTTAAATTAACAGGTTTTGTAAGTGGGATGAACCTAATTCCAGTAGACATTGAAATAGATATAGGAACAAAAAAAATCTTCCTACATTGTGTTGAGTGAAGCAATTTCATATTATTTTTTCTGCATCTTAGACCACAAACTTTCAATATAAGAACATGTGGAGATGGTGGTCTAGTGGGTTAAACAACTGAACTGGTAAATCAAAGGTTGCTGGTTCGATCCCAGCAGCAACCACCAGTGTGTCCTTGAGCAAGACACTTTACTCCATGTTGCTCCAGGGATAACTGCACTGTAAGTTGCTTTGGATAAAAGCGTCTGCCAAATGACTAAATGTAAATGTAAATATCAGAGTGTTTACAGATTCCCAAACAAACCTTGAAAGTTATGTTAAAAGCTGAGCAGAGTTCAGACATCAGGAATCAGCACATAAATCTCAAGAATGGTGATAATCAACAACCTATTCACAGAACTTATAACATTACAAAACAAGCTAAAGTCTCATTGAAAAAAAAGCAATTAAATAATTTATTCATGTGGCAATACATGCTGGTCACATATGAGTTTGTATGGTACATTGCATGCAGTGCAGCAATAAGCTTTTGATTTGTTTATCAGGACTGTTGATATTCATGTGATTGTTGATTTGTTAGAATTTCAACAAAAGTTATTGTAACAAAGGTTCAATAAAAGGAAGGAGACGGGAACCGGCAAACATTTAAACATTTTAATAAAATAAATAACAGCCGGCGGCCCCTCACGGATGACGGCCGGCAAATAAAACATAAATACAAATACAAACATGTCCGGCCCGGTCCTCTCTCCTCGATGGTCCGGTCGCTCGTTCTCTCATATGCTCCCAATCTCCTACGTGATACGAGAGCGGTGCTTGCACAACTGGCGCTCATTAATAATTACTCACCTATCTCGAACCACGGTCTCGCCCGGCCTACTACAGTTATGTTGTATGATATTGTTATTTATTGATTCATTCAATGCAATTAACATTGATAAATAAAATAAAAATGTACATTGATTTAATGGTTGCTTGCTAGGTGAGATATTTTTAACACACAGGAGAAATCACTAATTTTATGAAGTTACAGGATTGGTTGTAATTAAACAGACCAGATACGTTTTGTTTTCTGACCGGATTTGCTCATAATCTCGCATATGATCAGCTCTGTGCTGTTGAACTCTCTGTATTCTAAATCAGATTTAATGCAACAAAAAGTTTGACAAGAGGATGAAGTGTAGTTTGACATAACAGTTGACAAAACTGTCAGTTTTAAATGCTTTTATCATCTAAATGAAAATGTTGGGGCATGGCACTATAGGAATGCCAAGTCATGGGTTAAACCCCAGAGGACTGCACACACTCAGATGTAATGCATAGTCTAATACTATGTCAGTCACTTTGGATAAAAACGTCTCGCTAATGTGTAAATGTAAGAGTCAAGGTCTCAACGAAAGTGAACACTGATCACAATAATCGTAACATCAAATTCATCTTGTTTCCATTGTCACAAAGGGGTTTTGTAGACGTTTGTTATTTGATCAATAAAAGCAATTGATGTGATCTCCTGTTTCTGACCATTTTAGGTCACTTCAAGCATCTCTGAATAAGTCATATTTAGTGTTTAATTATTCAATATTTATCATTGTAATAAGGTTCAATAAAAGGAAGGAAGGCGGCGAGAACCGGCAAACATTTAAATAAAGTTTTAATCAAATAAAATCAAAAGTAAAAAGACAGCCGGCAGCCCCTCACGGCCGACTGCCGGCGAACAAAACAAACTACAACAAAACCACTGAAGTAAAATGCCGGCAGCCACCTCACGGTCGATGCCTGCCAAAAGAACATACATACAAACGTAAAAGACATAAACATGTTCGGGCCTGGTCCTCTCTCGTCAACAGTTCCGTCGCTCGTCCTCTTATGCTCCCAATCTCCTCCGTGAGATGCGGGACCGGTGTGCGCACAGCTGATTCAAACTATCAATCACGCCCTCGGCCCCGCCTCATGGCTCCCGTCACATTTTCCTGACCACAATCATTAATAATAAACAGATAAACTGTTGTCGGTTATAAAAAACTAATATTACTCCATTTTTATGAGTAATTTATATTGAGAAATATTAGGTGACTTTATCAAAATATCTTTTAGTGTGTCATGACTCATATCTTATAAATTGAGGTACTCTTTTCTTAAAAACATAGAATAAAATCTACTCAATCTAATTGAGTGGAAATTCATGCCTCAATTTTATTAAGTAGATTCAGGAAGTTTGCATGTAGTTTAACATTTAACATTTAACATTTAGTCATTTGGCAGACGCTTTTATCCAAAGCGACAATCCCCTTGGAGCAACATGGAGTAAAGTGTCTTGCTCAAGGACACACTGGTGGTGGCTGCTGGGATCGAACCAGCAACCTTTTCATTACCAGTTCAGTGGTTTAACCCACTAGACCACCATCTCCACCAACTCTAGTATACTTTGCTACCTAGTAAATGTGAGTAAAATTAACTGATTTCCATGGGTAATATTTACTAAACATCAAGAATCATGTTTTTCAGTGAGTTGCTTTGGATAAAGGTGTCTGTCAAATGCATATTTTTTAACTTGTGTTAAATCTTGACTAATGAACTGCTGTAACTCATGTAATTAAAATTGCTTAAACAATTTTCGTGTGCTGGAGATACTGACATAAATGTCACAAAGTACACTAAAACAATATTAAAAATATAGCAGCTGTTTATTTTACTGCTCCCTGGATAACTTGGTTCTGATTGGTTACTTGCAATACTATAAGGTCATGTATTTAAATGAATTCATTGTCGGAGCTTGTAGCCGTATGGACATTACTCCACAATGCACTTCGGGCAACCTGTGATGAAATCTCTTGGTCCTATCCTGATCCAGCTACTCTCTCTCCTCCCCATCACAATCAGTGTAATCATTGACAAATAGACAGGTTGACCTAAAGTCTGGAATATATTGTACTGATAAATGATTAAAATTGAAACTGAAACTGGCAGAAGTTTCGATTAAATTTTTAACTGATTATCCAGGCTTGATGTGCCAGATTATATTTACACTGTTGATCTACCGAGCAGCAAAACTTTGTCAAAATGTGTTCAAATGAAAATTGTTCGTCGTGGTGTCTTTTCAGACAGGTCTGTGTTAGATATAATACAAATTAAAAAGCCGTTTTCATAAATAAGAATATTTTTTTTAACAATGGAAAAAATCTGTTGGATTTACATACCTCTACACACATGTTTTGTTAACTCTGCATTTCTTATTTTTAGGTTGTTTGTTAAACAAACTTTTTTCTAAGTTCTTATCAAGGCAACTCAGATATTTTTGGTGCCCATAAGATGACATCATCACCACGCCACGCAATGAATCATGGGGGCGTGAAGTGTCAATCAGTTCTAACCTTCGAAATCCCTCTTTCTGAAGAGCCCTTTGAAGTGGACAGTTAAGAGCACTTCGGTTTGGAATTTCCCTTCAAAGTGCTCTATGGAGGGCGATATGAACATTTGTTGACAGGATTGTGCAAAATCAAGTTCAATCTTGCACTGGAAACTCTTTCAGTTTCTTTTTCCAGTAAATGCAGCCTGATCTCGTAAAGACTGATCACCACAAGGGAGGAAGGAAGTTATGCAAACGTATATAAACAGTTGTGGTTGAGCTTAAACTCTATATTAAAGCTGGATTTAAATTATATTAAATGCATATGGGGACGTAAAATATAACGTTGAACGACCTCTCAAATGAGCATGAAAGCCCTCATATTTCCTCAGGTTAGGGGATTTTTTTCTGCTTTTTGCGCCGTTGGTGCAGGATATATAAAGTGAAAGTATCACAGCATAAAAGCCTTGCAGCGGTTGCTTTTTTGCAGTGACCACCTCAGCTTGATAGAATAATCTACAACATCAGCTTTACAGCACAGCTCAGACAATCTTGAGAATTTAGGTGAGCAAACCTTTCAAATGAATTTGAAATGATGTTAATGCTTACCCTGATAACAAGCAACCATGTAATCAATGTTTAAAATTGTTGCATTAAATCCATAACACTTTTACTGCTTCCAGACATTTAGATAAATTTGAATGCACAGCTATTGTTCTGCTCTTTGTTATAAAAATTGTCCAATGTCCAATATGCTAAAGTATCCACAAACCATTCATTATATGAGCCTGTACTGTACTGTACGAATGTTATGTGTCATAAACTGTTCAATGCTCATACAGACACTTTTTCACAAACATCAAGAATCTGGCAACCTCTCTCACACTTGCACAGTTCTGTTCAGTACTTTCATTTCATTTGCTGAGACTCCAGCACAGACCCACCATGTGAGTATTGAACAGTTGGTTAGTAATGTTTCAATATTTGTGCACACACAGACAGTTGTTAAGGATTTTTTAATTATTAATTTATTGAATTACGTTAAGTCTTCCAAAACTAAAGTGCATGTTCTGACTGCTCGTTGTAACCTTTGAGAAATAAGACTCTCAGGACAAGCACATACTGTAAATACTTTACCCTTTACTATATGTCAAAAGTGTTCACTATTATGCCCAAAATGTATTGCATTTTTAGTTAAAAAACGTAATAAACATCGACAATTTAGAAAACATAAAGGGGATTGCATACCAAGGATGAAAAATTATTATTAACTGTGTTTTTATGTCAGTTTTCACTGTTCTCAATCAATTTATCATCAGCGAGATTTACAATCTGTTCCAATGCTTTCAGAATCAGAATATCAATATCATCTTCAGTGTCAATCTCATCATGATAGTTCTTCACTGGGAAGATGTTATTCATTGGCACACCCACTTTATCACTGCACATCTGCATCTAGAAAGAAACAAAACATAAATCCAGAAAATTTGACTGTGAATTATGATTTCTATAACAAGTTTAAAATGTAGATAATAGAAAGGATGGTTTACCTTTTCTTTGATCTTCTTGCTGTAGTAGATCTTTCTTAGATCATTTTTCACCAGTGGACATGCTTCATCCACTTTAGTCATGATAATCAATTGAGGAATCCCTACAATCATGCCACACAGATGTTGACATTTTATAATGGCGTTCAGTATAAGATGCTCAACATCCGTGTCAATTGCAAATTGGAAATGAAAGTGAGCATTAATAATTATTTTCAAATTATAACCATTTAAAATCATCTGTACAAACCAGAATGGCCTATTTTAACAATATCAACAAAATACTGCAAATTACTTTTTTCTTGTCTAGCCAAATCATGCATACTCACTTCTGTAACTTTTATATTCAATATTTGGATCTAATTATATACATTCAAAGAAATTAAAACATTTCAAAGAAAGTTCTAATGCTTCTGCTTTTGTCTGTAATTAAACAAAACTGCACATGACACACACAATCATTGTCAAATGGGTTATGGGTTAGGTCTGGTTATGTGAAATTATTAAAAAAATAAAAACATTCAGTGTTCAGGACCTCCATCACTTATTCTTTGGCGGATGATCTTCAACTTGTCAATGAGTTTGTCATCTGTGAACTGGACTGTATCAGCTGCTATGACGTAAACCAGACAGAAAGCCTGGTCAGACAGACTGGGGTCACTGGTAAAATGTTGATCCTTATGAGTGAGTGGGTTCTTCTTGAACTAAATTTGTAAATTAAATATAAAAAAGTCAGGTATATTGCACAAAGACAAGTCTTGAATAGAGCAATCTTTACAATTGATGTGTTTATTGTGATGTGTTTTACTTCATAGCCGTCCTTCACATGGCCAAATACAGCATTGACGATGTCTTCTGTTTGAGACCCAGCCAATGCATCAGGTTCTAAACCCATTATGTCTCTGAAGACAAAGGGCAAAGCGACTTTTCCAGATCTGATGCGGTGTCCTTTCAGCTACACACCAAAAATACAGAATTCATGCATTTTGGAGTACAAAGCTATTTATATTTCATAAAAAGAAAACTACACATTTATCAGTAAACATTGTACATAACTTTCAGGAGTTTCTTTTTGCAATATATGAGTGAAGCCATAAAGACAAATACCTACTTTAGTTGTGAAACTTGTACTATCACCAGAAGATGAATTAACAAGCGCTGCTGAGGTGATCCGACCTCGAAAAGCGTTATTGATGGAGTTTATAAAGCTGGACTTTCCTGCACCAATTTGACCAGCAACAAGAATCTTGATGTCCTTAACATTTGGATCACTTGGAGTGAATTCTTCGAGAAACCTTTTCAGTTCTGCTATATTGCTATCGAGACAAGAATACACAATCATGTTTTGCTCTAAGGAATTTGAGTAAAATTAGTTGTTTTTTAATGTGCAAGCTGATCGGCTGATGGATCACATGACTGGGAACAATCGGTCTGTGCCTCTAAAGTTTTGTGACTGAACTATCATTACTGTAGTAATATTACTTACTCCCATTTAAAGCCCCTCCATGGTTTGTCCAATTCTAAGAGAAAAACACAGATCAAATAAAGTGCTCTCTCAAATGTCAACACGGCTGTGAAGGTTATGTTGGGAAAAAAATAATTGTACCTTGTTTTTGAACTGGCGCTGCAGGTTTTGGTGCCGAGTATTCTGGTTCAGCAGATTTTGATGAGGATACTCCCATGTTAATTTATTTTAATGTTGCAGTCCTCCTATGAATATGCACATAAACAATATCTCCTAATTTTATTATTATATATACTTTATTAATCCTTCACAGGAAATTGACATTGTTACATCATTAGCAGCCACATTCATTCTTGATACACAAACATCTATCCAGCACATAAAATACATAAGCGAAATACATAAGAGAAATACATACAAAAAGACTTAAGAGTGCGGTTAGTTAATATTACTCATGCAAATCAGTTAAATGTTACTTACATATACTAGGTAGCAAAGTAAACTACATGCAAACTTACTGAATCTACTTAATAAAATTGAGGCAAGAATTTCCACTCAATTAGATTGAGTAGATTTTATTTTATGTTTTTAAGTAAAGAGTACCTAAATTTATCAGACATGAGTCATGACACACTAAAAAATTGTGGCGAGGTGGGCGTGGTTCAGCACGGTCTGCGCGGAGAGGGAGTGTCGGGAGAAAGACGGTGAGTAGGCAGATCAACGGCTTAGTGAAACACCTGCTTCTCGTTCTAGTAATTGGCGAGGAGACGCTTTAAAACCCAACGGCGGATCTGGAGGAAGACAGAGAGAGCGGCTGGGATGACGAGTGTGTTTGCGCGTGCCAGAGCAAAGAGATGTTGCGTCCAAAGGACTTATCAGGAAGAATCTTCGATCCAGAAAGATCGAGTAGAACTTTTATATTGAAGCCGGAAGTTGGAGACCCGGAAGTAATATTTAAATAAAGATTGTTACAGTTTTCCCAGCCATGCCGACCCCGACTCCTTTCTTCCTCAAACCCTTGAACCTTGTTACAAATATATGAGATAAAGTCTACCTATTAGTGCTCTATATTAATTACTTTTTAGTAATATTTGTTTATATAACCGACAACAGCTCCTCTGCTTATTATGAATGATAAATATTGAATAATTAAACAATAAATATGACTTATTTAGAGAAGCTTGAATTGACCTAAAAATGGTCAGAAACAGGAGATCACATTAATTGCTTTTAATGACCAAATAACACACGTCTACAAAACCCCTTTTTGACAATGAACACAAGATAAATTTGATGTCACCATTATTGTGGTCAGTTTTCAATTTAGATTTGCCGTCCTGCGCCGCGTTGTTTAAATAGCAATGCATCTGCACTCATTTGCATGTTGGTCTGTAAAGGAGGTGCTCAGGCGGAGGCGCGTTGCTATTTTGAGAAACTGAAAATATACAGCGTCATAGACCGACTCAAACCTTTATTTAAACAAAAAATAATGCGCCATTGTCTTGTATTGCTTGCTTTTGCAAGTGTCAGTATATCAAAATTCTAACACATATTTTAAGAAGTGTATTATAATAATATTTAGTGTCTAACCTCATAAATAAAACTATTTACAGTTCTCCTATCGAACAAAGCCACACAGTGCAAAAAATGACTTTCTTACTTAGGTAATTTTGTTCATCAAGAAAATGCATCTTGATTCAAGAATTTGAAGACATTTTTACTGGATAACAAGAAAAAAACGACTAAAAACAGTAAGACATTTTTGCAGTCCAAATAGTCATTTTTAGCAGTTCTGCAGGTTACAGCAAAAGTCCATTGCTGTACTTGTTACGAAGAAACAAATAGGCTATAAAAAATCTGCAAATTGCTCACCTGGGTTGATTCTCAAGGCCTGAAGATTGTCAGAGTGATGCTGATTCTTATTCTGTTCAACCGAGTTTCCACCCCTCCTTCTTATACTCCACGCATGCCCCTTTCACTTTCTATATGATCTGTACATCCCACTGCAATTTTGACTTCTTTATAACACTGCATTGTACCCATGTAGGGGGTGTTATGTAATTAAAGCCACTTAATGATATATAAACGTGTTCAACAGTATATGTTGTAAAATTATATTTTAAATAGGCCCACATACTATGCATTGTTACATTACATTTGGCATCCACTTATATCATCTGGATAGTTGAATATCAGATGATGGAATCAGATGTTTTCAGTCTGTGATTCAACTGTGATTCATCTAAACAATTGATGGTAGAATCATTATTGTATGTAAATTGTATTAAAGCAAATACATATATTGTTTTTTGTTCTATTTTGAGTTCATGTTATGACCTGCAGGGAGCATAATTGTGCAAAACAAATTGCTTTCAGTTTCTGATTCCTGTAAATGCAGGCAGAAATCGTAAATGGGCTGTCTTTCCCGTTTTTTTATAAATACATTGAACAGGGAGGTTTTTTTACTCTATTTTAGATAAACAGTGCAATAGTAAATGCGTGGCATTAGGAAGAAATTCAAAAATAATTGCTCAACTACAAAAAGGTTAAACTGCAATGACAAGCTTTCGGTTTGCTGTCAAAGCATACCAAGCTACTTTTGGGTTAATCCTTTTTTAGGACAAAGTAAATGTTCGTTTTAACAAACGTTAAAGAACTATGACAAAACAATGGGCAAATTTTCCTGACACACTACCAAAAAAAAATTTAAGACAAAGAACACTTCTTCAATCACACACAATATTACTTGAGTCACATCACGAAAGATGATTCGCTGATTCCTTGGGTGCTGAGTGTAGTGCAAGTAGATTTTCATCCCAGCTGCCGCGTTACGTCATCCAGGTGGATGCTGCACACTGGTGGTGGTTGAGGAGAGACTCCCCTCATATTGTAAAGCGCTTTTGGTATACAGCAATATACAATAAAGCGCTATATAATGCTTCATTCATCCACATCATGGCGGGTGACGTCATTACTTTAGAGCGTAATAGAATCGTTTCTCGTCCGGTGTTGTGCCGAAAAATGCAGCCCTGCCAGATTAAGCATCCCCTTCGAACACACACTGTCTGACTGGATAATTCTAACCACTCCCCTCCCCACACCTAATCCTAACCCTAACCATTGTGGGGATGAGGGGGTGCTTAATCTGGCAGGGGTGCAAGGTAATCCAGAACTACGAAACAGCAACACGAAGTAATAAGTAGCAACAATGAACAATGAAACGACGAACAGTAAGGGAATGAGGGACATTAAATAAGGGGAAACTAATGAGGAGAGATAACAAAGGGATTGGGACGGGCAGGTGAAAAGATTTAAAAACAAATGAGACTAGCGGGAAGAGGCATAGACAGGTTAAGGAGATGAAAAACGAATGGGACGCTGACAGAGAGACGAGGGGGCGGAGCAACACGGAAGACACGCCGCGAAATGTCAAAACAAACCGCCACGTGTCTCCACACAAGACGAGACACACACACAAGACATGATATTGTCACGGCTCTGTCCCCAAGGCCCGAATACTCAGAACAGGAAGGACAGGACCGTGAAAAATCTGTGAGCAGTCTTTTGAACCGGTTCTTTGAAACAAACTGTCCGAAAGATCTGGTTTGCAGAAAAGAACCAGACTTCCCATAACAAGATCTCAATAGAGCTTGGTTTTCTTTAGAACAACAAATATACATCTTAAAATCACCTCTCTTCAAAACAAGTCAAGAGTCCATCTAAAGCGAACAATGACCACAATAATTATGGGTTGTTAACATGTTTAATTTGCAGATTTAATGCAACTAACATTCACAAATCAGCTATTTTTAACATTGACTCAAAGGCTGCCTGCTATATCAGCGATAGGATGGAGAATGATTTTCTGTAGTCATTATCTGTAGTTTGGTGCAGCCTATACAGGCGAGTATAAAAGCCTAGCAAGCTGTCCGATGTTTTCTGTCCAGTAAACTCAGTGTGTTAGAGACGAGATCTGTATCACTCACAAAACAGAAATCAGAAACACTAGAGGCTCAAACTGCAGCTCAGCGAGAGACTAAACCCAGGTGAGCAAATTCAACATTTTATTTTTATAGTGCTTCAAGTTCATGAACTTGAGAGCTGAACTCTCTTGACTCACTTTGGGGACAGACATACAACTAAATGCATTTATATGGAAATGTACATATATTCATTTATAACATTTCCATGTATTAATGTTCATGTCTGTTTTAAACATTAATCCAAAGTATCCATGAATGTGTGTTTAAATACTGGAATTATTAGATTTGTAGAAACTCATTTAACCAAGATGATATTTAGATCATGTTTGGTGTCTATAAGCTACATTTGTGATGTCTTTTATGTTGATGTTTGTTGTGTTTTGGTAACTCTTTTCATATTAGTTTTATCAAACTCTTAGAAGTCTTCTTAGTGAACATCCAATCAGCTTTCACATGCAAAACACCATCTGAGAGACAAAGACAATTAACTTTCCCTCCAACGTTGCCATCTCCTGATTGGACCAGTCACGTCTGTAGGATGTGACATCCTTACAGTTTAAAAGAGACCACGAGAAGATCCTCTCTCTCTCTTCCTCGCGCTTCCTTTTCTCTTGGTCTGGCTCTTCTTTCTCTCGATGCGTTCTGCATCTCTAAAAGGATGGACTAGAAGACTTCACCTTTAACCCATAAGTTTTTGCCAGGCTGCGTGCTCGTCTCTCCAGATACAGATCCTCTGCATAAAACTGCTTCTCTCTGATCACTTTCAGCCATGATCAACTGGAGCCTTAACAAACTGCATCAGGACTCTTTCTTTCTTTGATGGGCAAGACGTGCAAGTATCAAACTTAGTCTTATTAATGGATGCATAGGGCATCATTAATCCTTTTAACAAAGGTCCTTTACAAGAAGAAACTGATGTGTAGTTCAGGCTATTGATCTTCTGAATATCATATACTGCCATAATCCATGCTCCGTTCTTCTCTCTGCTTCAACTTCAACCATCTTCTAATGCTTAACTGTATGTGTGTGTATGTTAGATTAGTATGTGTCTAGTCTAGATAATAAAGTCCTGTTTTATTTCACACGTGATGTTGTTTGTAGTTCATGCTCATAATCCAGAGTCCCTAAACATGCCGATTCTTGCTACCTGCTCGTAGTGCTAAGTGATTTCCCCAAATCATGAATTTGATCCATATAATTATAATTGATCATTATTAATTAAATTCATCCCAATTTGGGTTGATGTTTCTTTCCCTTACAAAGGGTGGTGGAGACTATATTACTTATAATTGTGATCAAAGCTCATGATAATTCTTACATATTTGATGAAGAATAGTGTTTAAATAATATTGTTCCTCATTGAATTCACTACAAAGGTAACATCTCACTCTTAGTCCTGCTTGACCTTAGTGCTGCTTTCGATACTATAGACTATAAAATACTATTAGATCGTTTACACAATTATACTAGTATTCAGGGACAGGCACTACAATGGTTCAGATCTTACTTATCAGACCGATATCAATATGTCCATTTAAATGGGGAATCGTCAAATCTCACACAAGTAAATTATGGATTACCTTAGGGATCGGTTTTCCGCAACATTATTAGAAAACATGGAAATAGCTTCCACTGTTATGCAGATGATACTCAGCTATATATATCATCACGACCAGATGATTCCTTCAAGCTATCCAAACTGTAATGACTAGTTTCCTTCTTTTAAACTTCTTTTTACTTATAGCACTAAAAACACGTAAACAGAATATTACAACCTGCAAATTGAAGGCTGTACTGTTACTCCAACAAATAAAGTTTAAGACATAGACGTTATATTAGACGGCAACCTATCATTTAAAAATCACATCTCAAATATCACAAAAGCAGCATTCTTCCACCATAGAAATGTTGCCAAATTGCAAAATATTTTATGTGGTGCTGACGCAGAAAAGCTTATTCATGCATTTGTGACCTCAAGACTTGACTATTGTAGTGCTCTACTTAGTGGATGTCCTGTATCATCAATAAACAAACTACAGTTAGTTTAGAATTCAGCTGCCAGAGTTCTTACCAGGTCAAGAAAATACAATCACATAACCCCAGTTTTATCATCGCTTCACTGGCTACCCATTAATTTTAAAATTATTTTTTTTACTTACAAAGCCTTAAACGGTTTAGCCTCTACTAACTTAACTGAGCTTTTATCACATTACAACCCATCACGCTCTCTAAGATCTCACCTAGAATAACTAAATCCAACAAAGGGGGTCGAGCTTTTGCATACTTAGCACCTCAACTCTGGAATAGCCTTCCTGATACTATTTGAGGGTCAGAAACACTCTCCTAATTTAAATCTAGATTAAAGACACATCTTTTCTGCCAAGCTTTCACTTAATGCATAGTTAATGACCACCAGCTACGCTAATTATTCTCTTTCTGCCTCCGGCTCGGGATGCCCATCCCGAGGTAGGAAGAAGTTCCACCATGTCCAGACGACAATACAGATGCCCATCCCCAACTAGCGATTACGCCAGCTACAGCTGCAGATTTACTGACCATCCTAGCTCCATCTAAGGCAATTCCACCACCAGCCAAGAGAAATATGACCATCGGACCATCCCAGCTCAGACCAATACAACCCCCAACCAAGAGCAAAGACGGACTACTTGTCACATTAATGCTTAAGTTCCAATACTTGGTATTTAATGCTAAACTTACATCACATGTCAGCAGAGTGAAGTTATGGCTGCATTCAGTGTCCCTGATTGGAGGTTCCTGGGTGGGTGTTTGTGGGGAATGGGGGAGCTCTTTGTTGTGGCTGGGGGATTCATTTGCTGGGGCTGTATGGGTCTGGTTTGGTGTTGTTTTGTGGTCGATGTCGGACAACAGAGGAAAAAAGTTACAACATGCCATTACCATTTGCCCTGGTTGTTCCTCTGTTTTCTGGTGTCGATCGTGGAGTAGGACCGGGTTGAACCTGCACGGTTTTCAGCGAGTAGGACTTTCTGGGTTGCGGATGGGGGGTCTCCCTCTTCCTCGTGGATATTTGCTCGATGGCTTTTGGTCAGGGTCACTGAGTGCAGCTATGACACGTCAGAGGGGATCTGGCCCTCCCGACTTAGCCTGGATTCTCCAGAGTTTTTTTTTCTCCATTAATCAATCATTGGAGTTTGGGTTCCTCGCCACAGCAGGGCAGTGTTGGCTTGCTCACCGGGAGACTGCATTTATTTATTTAGTTATTAATTCAATATTATTTATTAGAATGATCTTGCTCGTTCTATAAACACCATGCACTGTGCTGTGTTTTACCTTTTCTGTTTTTCCTGTTTGCCCCTGTAAAGCTGCTTTGGAACAATGCACATTGTGAAAAGCGCTATATAAATAAACTTGAATTGAAGTGACTAGACAAAAGATTGGAGAATCACATGGTGCACATTCAAAGGACTTTGTCAAAGCTCTCTGGCCTCCTTACAGAAGGATGCAAAGTAGGGACGTGTTTTCCTTTACATTACATATACTTAAATGAACATGTCAACTGTTCTCAATTCATGTGTTTTGTTTGGATTTCCCACTTTTACCTTTCAAATTCAGTTAAATCCAACTCCTGTTTCTGCTGGAGATAAGGCCTACAGAAGTGAGCCAGGTCCTCAAGATCAGACATACTGCCTGGTGTACATAATAGCAGCTGATAAATTATCATTCATGAATCCGGATGTCCTTAAAAAGATAAAGAATATTAGGGAGAATGGCAGTGAACTGGGTGAGTCAAATTCAAATTTAATATAAATAACCTTTACTATGAAAAAATTTGTCTTTACAAGTTTTCTCGTATTCCATAATAATCACAGGAAAATGCACTGAAATTATTTAAACAAATACCAAACCTTCAACAAAATATTTAATGCCTCATCAGTCTAGTCCAAACACGTATCACAATGAGTACTAATTTAAATGTCAAGGAGAAGGTAATTATTCTGTTCCTTCCCTACACAGTCTTCATGCATGTCTGTAAAACTGTAGTAACCTCCAGGTGTCCCTATGAACTACATCTTTCCTGTTAAGAAGTACCATGAGAAAATTTACACAGTTGATGATGCTGATGTCTTGATTCTGATGGCGCTTACACAGATTGTACAAACAGCAAATTATAAATTGGTCTGCCCGTTTAGGTTGTGATGTAAAGAATAGAGTTTCTGGGTCCAAGCCTTAACTTGTTACTAAGACTACCACCACTGCCAGAATGACCATTTATGAGCAACAATTATTAGTGATGAGAGGTAACAAGAAAAAATGAGTGCTTCTTTCTTTCGCCTAAAATGCCACCAAGCAATGCCACCTCAAAGAGGCATAAATGTGTTTCAGCAAAGTTAAACAAAATCTATTACAAAAGTGAAAATGAAATTAAATGAAGTGTTGATTACAGCAAATTTATTTATATTTAAAATAAAACTTTCTTTAAATTACTTACATTTATATCTTTTAATATACTGTTAAATCAAATGTTACATCAAAGCTCATGTTGTATTCCGAAGGTTCTAGTAATCAGTCACTGATAATATATTTGTTAAATAGCAGTGCACTCAGTACTATTTTCTTGATCAAACAAAGGTCCAGATATGTGAAGAGTGAAACTGAAGATATGTGAAGAGCGAAATAAAGATTCAAAATGATTTTATAGATATTTAATTGCCCTACAAAAAAACATCCTTCTCTTTCGGCTGCACCTACCTTATGCACATTACCGCCCCCTAGCGTTCATCATATGTGCACTCAACAGAACAGAATAAACCAGTTAACCTGAAGTCTTAGGACCTAAGACTTAGGTGTCCAGACCTTCACGTTGAAGCCAACGGTACATGGGAGTGACATCTGAGACTAGTTAACCTGCTCTTCAGCTGCTACCTGAGGCTGAGGGGGGCTCGGATCAATGCCAGACATCTTTTAATGTTTATTTAGTGAATGAGTTAAATAAACAAAATCAACTTACATTTACATTACATTTAGTCATTTGGCCGACGCTTTTATCCAAAGCGACTTACAGTGCACTTATTACAGGGACAATCCCCCTGGAGCAACATGGAGTAAAGTGTCTTGCTCAAGGACACACTGGTGGTGGCTGCTGGGATCGAACCAGCAACCTTTTGATTTACAGTTTAGTGGTTTAACCCACTAGACCACCATCTCCTTTACTTTAACAACTTAAATGTTAAAGTAAAAAGAGAAGCATGTGATTCTGCAGGTGATGTTTAATGATGTGTCTGCTTGGTGTGTCTGCTCGGTGGTCTCAAGTCAGAACTTTCCATCTTGCTAGGACACCGTCAGAACTTACAAACAGCTACTGATTTGTTTTATGTACTTGCTAAATAGCTGTTTTTAGTTTATTTGTAACAAAAAAATATTTGCTTAATAGAATTAAATAATTGCTGTCTTGTATTTGAGACTGATATTGAATTTAAGATTGTTACATGAGAAGATTTTT
Organism: Triplophysa tibetana; assembly: GCA_008369825.1. Lineage (NCBI taxonomy): Eukaryota > Metazoa > Chordata > Actinopteri > Cypriniformes > Nemacheilidae > Triplophysa > Triplophysa tibetana. The sequence continues at coordinate 28,141,029 of CM017896.1, read as the reverse complement.
TGCAAAGACAGAAAGACTTCTATAAAGCATGGTAAAGCATTATTACATGTGATTTTCATGCCATTAGCTACTGCTGCTATTACGCAATCAGTCATCAGCAAGATAAACGATCTGATCCAAAGCTTTTAAAATCAGAACATCAACATTATCATCAGTGTCAATCTCTTCATGGTAGTTCTTCACTGGGAAGATGTTGCACATAGGCACACCCACTTTGTCACTGCACATCTACATTTAGGCATTTGGCAGACTTTTTTATCCCAAGCGACTTACATTGCTTTATCTTATACATAGGTATTTGCAATCCCCTGGGATGGTACCCACAACCTTGCGTTGTTAACGCAATGCTCTTACCACTGAGCTACACGAAAGCTCAGTGGTATTAGCTGAGCTCTAGAAAAGGAAAAAAGTAACTCTGGTCAAACTTTATTTAATTATGACTCAACAACAATTGAAATGAATTGTTTTAACATGTAAACCCAAATGGTCATTTTAATTAAATGGATAAAGTGGTGTAAGCACAACTTGTTGAGAGGGATTTTAGGTTCCCAGCATGCTTAAGACTGCTTTGGACAGTAAAAATTTGAATTAATTGTTATTTTATTTTCCGAGAGGATAAAGGCTTGTTAGTGTTAAATATTCATTTAAAAGAGTTTGTTATATGTTTACGTTTTGGATGTAACTGTTGCTTATCTCAAAACTTAGTTCTCCTGTTATCAACTTATTTAGGATCAGAGGTGGGTAACTGTCACGTGTATGCTGGTAAATGCAAGACAACAGAGCATAATCCAAGGGCTAACATTTATTGTTTAAACACAGGAACGGGAAACACGCAAACATAAACAATAACCGACAGCAAACTAAGGAAAACACAGGGCTTAAATACAAGGGATAACAAGGGCTAACCAGGTCTAAGTGATAAACTAATAATGAGACAAGTGAAAACAGGCAAGGGACAAATTAACTAATAAGAACATCAGACACGGAAGGAAAATACAAAACAAAACAGAGAACAACTGTGACAGTAACGGACTACATTTACTCATTTACTTTAGTAAGATTTTAACAAATATTTACTGTTTGGGTAAACATTTATTTGGTCTTTAACTCCCACTGGAGTTTATTTCTAATGAAAAAAATGTATTTTTACTTTGTTACACTGCACAATGTTGCTTTGTTTCTTTCTTTGAATTGCATTACAAATGCAAAGTTTTTTCCAAAGGTGCTTTCTCCTTTAACTGAAGCATCTGTGAATGAATGACAAAAGTCGGCACATCAGAGCTCCAAAAATATAAAAAATACTTTACAACTTAAAAAAGTTTCGGCGAGCGAGAAATTTTTCTACATAATAAAAGTATTTTTATATTTTTGGAGCTCTGGTGTGCCGACTTTTGTAAGTTCTTGAATTTACACTCTTGGTCAAGCACCCATTTGAGATTGATAGATATAATACAATTAAAAAGACGTTTACATAAATAAGTATACATTTTTTAACAATGGAAAAAATCTGTTGGATTAACATACCTCCACACACAGGTTTTGTTTACTCAGCATTTCTCATTTCCAAGTTGTTTGATAAACAATTTTTTTAATCAGTTTTTATTAAGGCAACTCAGATATTTTTGGTTGGTACTGTACGAATGTTATGTGTCATAAACTGTTAAATGCTCTTACAAACACCTTTTCACAAACATCATGAATCTGGAAACCTCTCTCACACTGGCACAGTTCTGTTCAGTACTTTCATTTCATTTGCTGAGACTGAAGCACAGACCCACCATGTGAGTAGCGAACAGTCGGTTAGTAATGTTTCAATATTTGTGCACACACAGACAGTTGTTTAGGATTTTTTTATTATTAATTTATTGAATTACGTTAAGTCTTTTAAAACAAAAGTGTATATTCTGACTGCTTTGAGAAATAAGACTTTCAGGACAAGCACATACTGTAAATACTGTACCATTTACTATATGTCCAAATTATTCACTATTATGCCCTAAATTAATTGCTTTTTTAGTTTAAAAACGTAATAAACATTGACATTTTAGAAAACATAAAAGCGAGTGGATACCAAGGTCTGACAAATTATTATTAACTGTGTTTTTATGTCAGTTATCACTGTTCTCAATCAATTTATCATCAGCAAGATTTACAATCTGTTCCAATGCTTTCAGAATCAGAATATCAATATCATCTTGAGTTTCAATCTCATCATGATAGTTCTTCACTGGGAAGATGTAGTTCATAGGCACACCCACTTTATCACTGCACATCTGCATCTAGAAAGAAACAAAACATAAATCCAGAAAAATTGACTGTGAATTATGATTTCTATAGGAAGTTTAAAATGTAGATAATAGAAAGGATGGTTTACCTTTTCTTTGATCTTGCTGTAGTAGATCTTTCTTAGATCATTTTTCACCAGTGGACATGCTTCATCCACTTTAGTCATGATAATCAATTGAGGAATCCCTACAATCATGCCACACAGACAATAACATTTTATAATGGCGTTCAGTATAATATGCTCAACATCCGTGTCAAGTGCAAATTGGAAATGAAAGTGAGCATTAATAATTATTTTCAAATTTAAACCATTTAACATCCTCTGTTCAAACCAGAATGGCCTATTTTAACAATATTAACAAAATACTGCAAACAACTATTTCTTGTCCACCCTAATCATTCATACTCACTTCTGTAAATTTTATATAAAATATTTGGATCTAATTATATACATTCAAAGAAATTAAAACATTTCAAAGAAAGTTCTAATGCTTCTGCTTTTGTCTGTAATTGAACAAAACTGCACATGACACACACAATCATTGTCAAAGGGGTTATGGGTTAGGTCTGGTTATGTGAAATTATAAAAAAAATAAAAACATTCAGTGTTCTGGACCTCCATCACTTATTCTTTGGCGGATGATCTTCAACTTGTCAATGAGTTTGTCATCTGTGAGCTGGACTGTATCAGCTGCTATGACGTAAACTAGACAGAAAGCCTGGTCAGACATACTGGGGTCACTGGTATATTGTTGATCCTCATGAGTGAGTGGGTTCTTCTTGAACTAAATTTGTAAATTAAATATAAAAAAGTCAGGTGTATTGCACAAAGACAAGTCTTGAATAGAGCAGTCTTTACAATTTATGTGTTTATTGTAATGTGTTTTACTTCATAGCCGTCTTTCACATGGCCAAATACAGCATTGACGATATCTTCTATTTGAGACCCAGCCAATGCATCAGGTTCTAAACCCATTATGTCTCTGAAGACAAAGGGCAAAGCGACTTTTCCTTTTCTGATGCGGTGTCCTTCAGCTACACACCAAAAATACAGAAGTATTCATGCATTTTGAAGTCCTAAGCAACTTATAGTTCATAAAAAGAAAACATTTATCAGTAAAAATTCTACATAACCTTTCTGAGTTTCTCTTAGCAATATATGAGTGAAGCCATAAAGACAAATACCTACTTTAGTTGTGAAACTTGTACTGCCACCAGAAGATGAATTAACAAGCGCTGCTGAGGTGATCCGACCTTGAAAAGCGTTATTGATGGAGTTTATAAAGCTGGACTTTCCTGCACCAATTTGACCAGCAACAAGAATCTTGATGTCCTTAACATTTGGATCACTTGGAGTGTATACTTCGAGAGAGCTTTTCAGTTCTGCTATATTGCTATCGAGACAAGAATACACAATCATGTTTTGCTCTAAGGAATTTGAGTAGAAGCAGTTGTTTTCTAATGTGCAAGCTGATGGGCTGATGGATCACAAGACTGGGAACAATCGGTCTGTGCCTCTAAAGTTTTGTGACTGAGCTATCATTACTGTAGTAATATTACTTACTCCCATTTAAAGCTCCTCCATGGTTTTTCCAATTCTAGTAAAAAAGATCATGTAAAACATCAGTTAATCAGATGTGTGCTCTAAAACTTATAGTGGAGATCATGTGAACATTGGTTTTATGTTTGAAATAAAACGTCTCAACTGGATAATACACTAGTTAAGCAATATTAAAGTTGCAGTTTTTGATTTACAGCGGCCAATAGCGTTGTTATACATATATGCAACGAATCGCTGACACCAAACACGACAAAAAGATGTCGTTCTCATGTTGACGCAGGGAAGAGATCATGCGGGCATTACTATTAGTATGACTGTAGAAAGAGCGATGTCTCATTTATTACATAAAATAATAGGTCTGTAGATTTTAAGTATAAAAAGAGGAATAAAAGTCATGACCTGCGGTAATATCATAAAGACTTCCCAGCAGAGACGCGTTAGGACCCGCGGTACTAAGGCTTTCGGCAGAGATAGTCATAGATATTTATGGAGATACTTTTCAGCACAGAGTCGTTGGAGAGAAATGATGATTGATATCTCATTTCACCACTTGCTGAAAAATCGTTCGGTGCCGCACGCAGCGTTCAAATTATTCTAGGACGAAAGTGATGCGAGTAACAGGAGAATAAGGATATGTCGCATATAAGGTTAGTTTTAACACTATAGGCATCGGGATTTTGTTTGCAGAAAACATTTTGAAAGTGAAGTCGCTGTATGAGTAAACATGAATGTTGGCGCTAGACGGGTTACTCAGATAAGAGAGATCGGTTCCCGATTTAACCTGAACATTATGTTTAACGTTACATTTGTGCTAGTTATATACACATAAACAGTACACATACACTATTTACCTGTTAACTTAATGTAGGCTAACGTCAGCTACAGCCACCACCAGTGTTTAAATGTTAAGATGACTTAGAAACTCTTATGTTGTGTTCAGACCAAACGCGAATGTCGCGTCAAGCGCGAGTGATTTACACGTTAAGTCAATGCAAAGACGCGATAGACCTACTTGCGGCGCGAAAGACGCGAGTTGAAAAATCAGAATTTTTGCGAAAATCCGCGCCGCGTTAACCAATCAGGATCTTGCTCTAGCAGTGAGGTGATTATGATGTTGCGAGGGGAGGCAGAAATCCCAAACAACAATGGAGGACAAAATCATCGTTGCTGTATGTGGATACCTGGAGCTGTACAATACATCTTACTTTGATCGAAACATAGATCTTGCTTGTAAGAAAGTGAGTGAGGAGGTCGGATAATCTGGCAAGTTGTCAAAAACGATCATTACACAATTTGAGCAATATATATATATACGAGACTGGAGCCGCCATAGGAGTATGGAACGGGAACGAGGACAATATGTATGAAGCGTAACGCGTGAAATTTGTATGGAACGCCAGGAGGTTCAAAAACGTGCGCATTTTAATGCGTTGTTTGCACGTCGAGTACGCGTTGTTTGCGCGTAGAGTACGTGTTGTTTGCGCGTAGAGTACGTGTTGTTTGCGCGTAGAGTACGCGTAGTCTACGCGTGAAAAATCGACGCGTACTCTACGCGCAAACAACACGTACTCTACGCGTAAACAACGCGTACTCTACGCGTGACGTCAGACGTCAATTTCGCGTGTTTTTGACCCATCCGGCCACTTGCCCAGTTTGGACGTGTAAGCCTGATGAGTTCACATTGGCTGACGAGCGGAAGGGTTAAACCTATACTGTAGGCCTAGGGGGTTGCCTTCTATGGAGACAATACAGGGTCCTATATCTTTGCAAAAAAAAAATAAGTTTTGCAAAAAAAAAATAAGTTTTGCAAAAAAAAAATAAGTTTTGCAAAAAAAATATAAGTTTTGCAAAAAAAATATAAGTTTTGCAAAAAAATGTATAAGTTTTGCCAAAAAAAAAATAAGTTTTGCAAAAAAAAAATAAGTTTTGCAAAAAAAAATTAGTTTTGCAAAAAAAAAATAAGTTTTGCAAAAAAAATATAAGTTTTGCAAAAAAAAAAAAAGTTTTGCAAAAAAAAAAGTTTTGCATCGCTCCTTTAAATCCGCGTTTCAGTAAATTGCTCCTTTGCGAAACTGTTTTCTCTTTGCGCTTCACTTTTCTTTGCGCCTCGCTTTGTGTCCCTGATTTGACGTGGGGGAGGAGACAAGAGATTGGGGAGGAGACAAGTAGACTGGTGCGCGACGACGTCATGCATGTATAAGTGCGCATGCGCAACGTGACGTCCTTTATGCTTTTTTTTTTTTTTCGTATACACGAACAAGTTCTAACAACACGGGGATGGATTCAATTTCAATGTCACTAAGTGATTGAGCATATTTATTTGTTATAACAGTGCTGTCTTTGTCATAGTCACAGAGGATGTCATTAAAAAACGTTAGTTTGTGATACGGGTTTACATTTGAAATGGCACGGTTTCTTTTTAATATTTTTATAAAAGAGCTCTTAAACAAATAAAGGCTTGAAAATATCAAAGCTAAACGTTTTTAAAATCAGTATTGTTTAGCTGTGCGTTCACAACCTGAGTACTGCTGGTTTACATCAACTGCACTTCTATTTCTAATTAATTTTTATATTGTTCTTCTCTTTTTCTCACATTTTTAATCAATTTAATTGCAGTTTTATTCTTTCTTTAAATCTAATTTGTGATCTTAAATAATTGCCATTTTAAAGATACGTCTTATTTCTCTTTGCCAATCATTTTATGTAAAGCACTTTGAATTGCCCTTGTGTATGAAATGTGCTACATAAATAAACTTGCCTTGCCTTGCCTAAGACGCACTTACTCTATTAACGAATTGTTCAAGGCAACTCGGATTTCGGGAATTCCAAGCCTCAAACCCAGAAGTAAATGTTTTACATCACTAAATGACATGAATAAATCAAATTGTTTTGGCTATCTTTAATATGCCCCGACGCCGCGTGATTGACAGGAATGCATTGATCTCGGACATAATATCCAAGGTCTGAGTTTACACATTCATGAGATAAAATACGTGAAAACATCACCACGTAAGGTAAACAGGACACACATGCGCAATAACGTTTGCTTGACCACTTAACGTTAAGGCGCACGGGCACAAAAGCATGCATGAGGTCAACATATCTGACTTCACCGCGCTACAGTCTGCAGCGGGGACTACTTGAACGTAAGGGGAGGCAGGTTCAGGTCACTTGTCTCCTCCCCAATCTCTTGTCTCCTCCCCCACGTCAAATCAGGGACACAAAGCGAGGCGCAAAGAAAAGTGAAGCGCAAAGAGAAAACAGTTTCGCAAAGGAGCGATTGACTGAAACGTTGATTTAAAGGAGCGATGCAAAACTTTTTTTTTGCAAAACTTATATTTTTTTTGCAAAACTTTTTTTTTTTTTGCAAAACTTATATTTTTTTTGCAAAACTTATATTTTTTTTGCAAAACTTATATTTTATTTGCAAAACTTTTTTTTTTTTTTGCGAAACTTTTTTTTTGCAAAACTTTTTTTTTTTTTTTTGCAAAGATATAGGACCCTGTATTGTCTCCATAGCCTTGCATTTCTGACTCCCTGCCATCACAATGCATGTAACATGCGAAAGATCCACTTATCTATTTATGAATCTATTTATATAATAAGCTGTTAGACATGGATTTTTTATAATCTTTTTCATCTTTCATTGACCGGTCATGTTAGTGACTGTTGTAGCAGAGACAATAATGTAATAAAAACATTTAAATATATCTGCATCAGTGGTGTGGGGTAATACACGCAGACCGTTTGCATTGCCTTATGGTTTCTGGGTCAACGTAGGATCGAAGCCCGCTCGTACAGAAGACAAATTCTCCTTTAACAAAATTTGGCATGGTTTATGTCTACACAGGCAAAAAAAAAACATTTTAAACCATTTTAATCTGAAATAGTTTTACACAATCAAGACGTCACATTACTTCTTTTAGCAGTATGTGAAACTAATATACTGTATTGATTCACAACATTCATACATCAATTTGGAAGTGTGTGATGTAAAAAAACACCCGAATTTGAGTTTATGTGGAAAAGACGCATAGGCAGAAGTTTACTCTTGTACAATACGAATCACAGTTTGGTGTGCATCCATGTCCTGACTATTTATAGGTCCTGCAAGAATCTCTACTTCTTGGAGTTGCTGCATCTGTATTTGCCTATGACTGAAGTGGTTAAAAAGAAACACTGACTACTTCCTGCCAGTTCAGCAAATGAACTGAAGCAACTGCACCTTGTGTAGCTGTGTTGGTTTAAAAAATCTCAGCCATGGCAGTAAGTTGTTGCTGCTTTGGAACAATCCACATTGTGAAAAGCGCTGTATAAAAAAACTTGAATTGAATTGAAACATTTAGTTGATCCTGTAACATATAGATATGTCAAAATGAGCCCCTCTGTCCGGTTCACATTTTCCCCTCAAGCTCCACATTTTCTCAAGCTCTACATTACATTGAAACATCAACGTATCAAGCGTAAGCATAGTGTAAGTTCTGACAGGCCACGTTAGTCAATCTTGCTCTGATCTCATCCGGTGCAGCTACTCAGTGTCAACCAATTTGATCCATCACATATGTTGTGTCCCATTTAAGTTGCCTTCTTACAGTTCCTCTACTGCTGTTCTGTCGTGCCAAGTTTAAAAATCTACCCTCTTTCCCAACTCCTCATCATCTGACATTATCAACCGGGTACTTTCTAATTTTATTACATTTACATTTAGTCATTTAGCAGACGCTTTTATCCAAAGCGACTTACAGGTGGGGATAGGCAATGGAAGGAATTGGGACAGCATGTACAACAAAAGCATAAGTGCAATTAAAAAGAAGAGTGGTCTCATATAACCCATCACAGTATACAGAACAATCCATTCATTCATTCATTCTTTCATTCATTCATTCATTCTTTTTTTTGAAAATAGAGTCAGAACAGATCAGTCAGATGTTGATGGAAGAGATGGGTTTTCAGACTTTTCTTAAAAATGGGTACCGAATCTGCAGATCTTGTAGCAGCAGGCAGATCATTCCACATGGGTGGAACAGATCCATAGAAGGTGCCGAGAGAGATTTTTTACCTTTTTGGGATGGCACCACAAGACGCCGTTCGTTTGCAGAGCGTAGGGATCTGGCGGGTACATAATTCTGCATTAGCAAGTGAAGATAAGGTGGTGCCGAACCACTGATGGTCTTGTAGGCGCATTGCAGTAGTCCAGTCTGGACAGGACCAGAGCCTGTACTAGGACTTGCGTAGCATGCTCTGATAGGAAGGGTCTAATTTTCCTGATATTGTAGAGGATGAATCTACAGGACCAGGCGGTGCTGGCAACTTGATCTGTGAAGTTGAGCTGATCATCGATCACCACTCCCAGGTTTCTTGCCTTTCTGGAAGATGTGATGGTTTATGAGCCCAGCTGAATGGAGAGGTTATGATGAGTCTTTGTATTGGCCGGGATTACAAGGAGTTCTGTTTTTGAAAGGTTCAACTGCAGGTGATGGTCATTCATCCAGAGCGAGATGTCGGCTAGGCAAGCTGAGATGTGTGCAGAAACAGTCGGATCGTCTAATTTTATCCTATATGCAGTTATTTTCCTTTCTCAACTCAACTTTATTTATATAGCGCTTTTTACAATTTTCATTGTTACAAAGCAGCTGTACATGAGACACAATAGATTACAAGTAAAACAACTAAAGTCATACAAGAAAATGGTGAACACACAAAAGACGAACATGTCTCTCCACACACACAATATGGATACATACCCACATCGACGCACACACGCAAACACACTCGCACACACACACAGTGAAAGCACACATATGAGATAAAGCAGAGAGAACCAAAGGTCAAATATTAAACAGACTATAAATTCTTATATGCAATATTAATTATGTCTAATTTCTTAATTCTAAAGCAGCCCCCCCGGCCAGGGAGATGCAAAACAATATGCAAACGGTGGCGAGGAACCCAAAACTCCAATTGAGAAAAAAAATCTCAGGAGAACCCAGGCCCAACCTGGGGATTCCAGTTCCCCTCTGGCAAAGGCTGCTGCCTCTGCACAAGCTCAACAGTGCTTGCACAACAAGGCTAAATAAAAAATAAATAAACTTATTAATAAGGTAAATTATAGATTTAAGATTATCACTAACAATCTAATAGCATTTGAAATTTGTAATGAAATCTTGTCAATCCCTTATCCAGCTCTATCATCTCAGCCCTTGTCAGGTCACCGCTTCCCATTCTCAGCTCTGCCATCAGGTCTGGGCATTGAACTGCATCCTGCGGCAACCTTGGAACAAAGAGACAAGACTGGCTGAGAGTAGAGTACTGTTCTGCACTCTTTGATGCAACAAGTACATCATGTGTTTTTGGATGTGTTCCTGGTTCCGGTTGATCAAAATAATGCAGCCTAGATCCTCTGAGGATTATAATTATGGGAGTGTAGTGTATGCAAGATTGAAAAGATGCATTTTTTTTCCAGATTTAAACTGACAGAGTGTGTCTGCCTTCCGGACAGTGCAGGGAAGAATCTTCCAAGGTTTAGGTGCTAGATAAGAAAAGGATCTACCACCTACACTTGATTTTGAAATTCTAGGTATTACCAACTGATAGGAGTATAGAGACAATTCATGCCGGTTATATTCGTTCAAATTAATATTCAAGAAAACTAAAGAAAACCTTTTGCATTCTAAACCTTTAAAAACCACACTAATGCTAGCTGTTGTGACTTTTATTGATTGGCCTACATGTGCTTATCTTATGAAAGCAGTAATTTTTCTACGCTTACAAATTATGTGTTCAGGCGACAATTCTTTTTTTTAATTTGTTTAATGTATTTTCAAAGAAAAAACGGATTTCTCTAAATTCGTATTTATTTATCTTATATTTTAATACAATTGTGTTATAAAATATTACTTTATTTTCATCAAGTCTGATGAAACTTTAAACCTAACTGAAAATAAATAAAAAAGGGCCGTAGCCAAGGTTTGAAAATTAGTAAGAATATAAAACCTAATATTACCAATACATTTCATAAATAATTCAACATGAATAAATTTACTGATTTAAGAAGTTAACAAATTATAAACATATGTATTAACGGATAGGGCTTAAAACTGTGGCTAGAGGTTTTCTACAAAAAACTTTGTTACAGGAGAATTAATCCTCGCGGAGAGTGGGCTTCGATTCTACGTTGATCTAGACACCATAATACAACTTTGAAGGACAGCGTCTGTTACCCCTACACAACTGAAACCTGTACTATAATGTAGTCTTTTATGTAGTTAGTATCTCTGCTACAACAGTCACTAACACAAACGGGCAATAAACGATAAAAAAGATTATAAAGCATTTATATCTAATAGCTTATTAGATAAATGGATACATAAATAGATAAGTGGATCTTTCGCATGTTACATGCATTGTGATGGCAGGGAGTCAGGAATGGAAGGCAACCCCCTAGGTCTACAGTAATGGTTTAACCCTTCCGCTCGTCAGCCAATGGGAACTCATCAGGCTTACACGTCCAAACTGGGCAAGTGGCCGGATGGGTCAAAAACACGCGAAATTGACGTCTGACGTCACGCGTAGAGTACGCGTTTCTTGCGCGTAGAGTACGCGTTGTTTGCGCGTAGAGTACGCGTTGTTTGCGCGTAGAGTACGCGTTGTTTGCGCGTAGAGTACGCGTTGTTTGCGCGTAGAGTACGCGTTGTTTGCGCGTAGAGTACGCGTTGTTTGCGCGTAGAGTACGCGTTGTTTGCGCGTAGAGTACGCGTTGTTTGCGCGTAGAGTACGCGTTGTTTGCGCGTAGGAGTACGCGTTGTTTGCGCGTAGAGTACGCGTTGTTTGCGCGTAGAGTACGCGTTGTTTGCGCGTAGAGTACGCGTTGTTTGCGCGTAGAGTACGCGTTGTTTGCGCGTAGAGTACGCGTTGTTTGCGCGTAGAGTACGCGTTGTTTGCGCGTAGAGTACGCGTTGTTTGCGCGTAGAGTACGCGTTGTTTGCGCGTAGAGTACGCGTTGTTTGCGCGTAGAGTACGCGTTGTTTGCGCGTAGAGTACGCGTTGTTTGCGCGTAGAGTACGCGTTGTTTGCGCGTAGAGTACGCGTTGTTTGCGCGTAGAGTACGCGTTGTTTGCGCGTAGAGTACGCGTTGTTTGTTGCGCGTAGAGTACGCGTTGTTTGCGCGTAGAGTAGACGCGTTGTTTGCGCGTAGAGTACGCGTTGTTTGCGCGTAGAGTACGCGTTTGTTTGCGCTAGCCGTGAGAGTACGCTGTTTGCGGAGAGTACGCGCGTAGAGCTACACGTTGTTGCGCGTAGAATGTACGCGTTGTTTGCGCGTAGAGTACGCGCGTAATAAATACGCGTTGTTTGCGCGTAGAGTACGCTTTGTTTGCGCGGAGAGTACGCGTACTCTACGCGTGAAAAATCGACGCGTACTCTACACGCAAACAACACCTACTCTACGCGTAAACAACGCGTTAAAATACGCACGTTTTTGACCCTCCTGGCGTTCCATAATATGGAACCGCCTGGCAGAAGCCCCTCCCATGACGCGAATTCGCGTCTGCAACGAAGCTAATTTGACGCGCGAATGAAGCGAGTAAACTCAAAATGTTCAAGCGTCCAACTATGCGCGAATAGCGCGATTCATTCGGGCCATTCGCGTTTGGTCTGAACACAACATTAAGCTATTTTTTCTGGTCGTGATACTCAAAAGATAACCTAAATTGCAAATTGCCTGTTTACATATAATAAAGGGCTATTAAAATACAGCTACGTTACTCCATAGTACGGCCAGCCATGTGTAACCGGGTTATAAGTAGTATACATACATACATATATACATACGGTTTAGCTAATTATGACTACGCCACTCCAAGTTTAAATGGGTAGGAGATCCCAGGTTCCCGCACAGCTATCCAAACAAATGAATGAAACTTCAGCAAGTATTACTATGAAACAATCAACACATTTATTAAGTCAATTTTCTTGATGCCCAACATCAGTAGGGACTGATTCAAAACCGGCACATACCTTAACATCTAATGTAGGGGGGGACAGACACTCTTGAAATAAAATAAACTGTACAACTCACTTCAAAGAAAAGAAATATCACACTTAAGTGTAAAACAACTCAAATGTCACTTCATTACACCCACACGTGGACTTAAGCGACTAACTCCCCCCTCTATTGATGATAACGGTATTACACACAGCAGATTTATTCTGACCTGGTAGTCCAACTGATAAGGTGTTCATGGGCCCACAATAAAATTAATAAACACAAAAACAAAATAAACAATCCAAATCTCAAAAAGAATAAAAGGATGGGAAACAGTGATCAATCCAGACCAGAAACACTATAAAACAAAAGAGACAAAATAAATACTCTACATCTCGGCCCATGCAACAAGACTTTAAAATAAAGCAATTACATTTTCATAAACATTAAAAAAAAACATTTTAATTCAGAAGCATTTAAAACGTTTTTACTTCATTGCCATTTAACAATCACTAAAATCATTAAACAAACGAATACCTTCCATTAGCGGTCAACTGCGCCTGGAAACTCAAGGGGATCCCCCACACGTCTCATTCATTAAGTGCAGCGTATCTCAGTATTCCTCACGGTAACAGATACCGGGTGTTGTATCCGTTATTCAGTCCTTACGACTCAGTCAGATGAAAACTGAGTAACCGTGCTATTCAACCCACACATAAATACATTAAATTAACTAAGGAAAGAATATGTATGGCACATAACCTCGTTAAACTCGCATACCTGTGATGTACCCATCTATCAATATCCACCGACACAGGCAGAAACGATTTACGAGATATGCACAGAATAAACAGCACGTTCTTCAAGCGACCAGCAACCGAGAAACCGCCAACGATATGAGTAGTACTCCCGGGACGTGGCGTATTTAAAGGCAAATCACCGTTCTATTTCTGCAGGTGTCACTGGGAACAAAATACAACAGCGCCCCCCACTGACTTGGCTACACATGTAACGAATCTAGTTGTGTGTTACGAGATAGAGACTCTGACAATTCATAGTATGTGAATAATTTTTTTTAAGCCAAATCAGGTTACGAAAAAACACCAGGTTAAGTAAATTATTATTTCTCTTTTGATGCCAGGTTAGGGTTACACACTGACTTTCTATGATGGTCTATGGACCCCCTGTAGTTGCCTTGGCCACCCCCAGGACACCCCATGTGAAAAACTCCAGCTCCGCCACTGCTTTGAAGTGGACATTTATGAGCACTTCGGTTTGGAATGACCCTTCAAAGTGCTCTATGGAGGGCGATATATACATTTTTTGCCAGGATTGTGCAAAATCAAGTAAAATTTTGCAAAAAGACTCAAATCTCTTTCAGTTTTATTTCCAGTAAATGCAGCCTAATCTCAAGACTGATCATCACAATGCAGGAAGGAAGTTATACAAACTTATATAAACAGTTGTAGTTCAAATTAAACTCTATATTAAAGCTGGATTTAAATTATATTAAATGCATATGGGGACGTAAAAATATAACGTTTAACGACCTCTCAAATGAGCATGAAAGCCCTCATATTCCCTCAGGTTAGGGGATTTTTATCTGCTTTTTGCACAGTTTGGTGCAAGATATAGAAGGTGAAAGTATCACAGCATTAAAGCCTTGCAGCGGTTGCTTTTTGTCCAGTAACCACTTCAGCATGATAGAATAATCAACAGCAGCATCTTTACAGCTACATCTCAGACAATCTTGATAATTCAATATGAGCAAACCTTTAAAATGAATTTGAAATGATGTTAATGCTTACCCTGATAACAAGCAACCATGTAATCCATGCTTAAACTGTTGCATTAAATCCATAACACTTTTACTGCTTCCAGACATTTAGATAAATTAGAATGCACAGCTATTGTTCTGCTCTTTGTTATAAAAAGGACTATTCAATGTCCAATATGTTAAAGTATCCATAAACATTTCATTATATGCGTCTGTACTGTACTTTACGAATGTTATGTGTCATAAACTCTTCAATGCTCTTACAAACACCTTTTCACAAACATCAAGTATCTGGAAACCTCTCTCACACTGGCACAGTTCTGTTCAGTACTTTCATTTCATTTGCTGAGACTACAGCACAGACCCACCATGTGAGTATTGAACAGTCGGTTAGTAATGTTTCAATATTTGTGCACACACAGACAGTTGTGAAGGATTTTTTTATCATTCATTTATTGAATTACGTTAAGTCTTTCAAAACAAATGTGCATATTCTGACTGCTCGTTGTAACCTTTGAGAAACAAGACTTTCAGGAAAAGCACATGTAAATACTGTACTATTTACTATATGTCCAAATGATTCACTATTATGCCCAAAATTGATTGCATTTTTAGTTATAAAACATAATAAACATTGACATTTTAGAAAACATAAAGGCGATTACATACCAAGGATGACAAATTATTATTAACTGTGTTTTTATGTCAGTTATCAATGTTCTCAATCAATTTATCATCAGCGAGATTTACAATCTGTTCCAATGCTTTCAGAATCAGAATATCAATATCATCTTGAGTTTCAATCTCATCATGATAGTTCTTCACTGGGAAGATGTAGTTCATAGGCAC
Organism: Triplophysa tibetana; assembly: GCA_008369825.1. Taxonomy (NCBI): domain Eukaryota; kingdom Metazoa; phylum Chordata; class Actinopteri; order Cypriniformes; family Nemacheilidae; genus Triplophysa; species Triplophysa tibetana. The sequence continues at coordinate 28,125,573 of CM017896.1, read as the reverse complement.
ACCCACTTTATCACTGCACATCTGCATCTAGAAAGAAACAAAACAAATCCAGAAAATTTGACTTTGAATTATGATTTCTATAGCAAGTTTAAAATGTAGATGATAGAAAGGATGGTTTACCTTCTCTTTGATCTCCTTGCTGTAGTAAATCTTTCTTAGATCATTTTTCACCAGTGGACATGCTTCATCCACTTTAGTCATGATAATCAATTGAGGAATCCCTACAATCATGCCACATAGACGATGACATTTTATAATGGCGTTCAGTATAAGATGCTCAACATCCGTGTCAAGTGCAAATTGGAAATGAAGGTGACCATTAATAATTATTTTCAAATTTAAACCATTTCACATCCTCTGTACAAACCAGAATGGCCTATTTTAACAAAATCAACAAAATACTGCAAAATAACTTTTTCTTGTCCACCCAAATCATGCATACTCACTTCTGTAAATTTTATATAAAATATTTGGATCTAATTATATATTTTTCAAAGAAAGTTCCAATGCTTCTACTTTTGTCTGTAATTAAACAAAACTGCACATGACACACACAATCATTGTCAAAGGGGTTATGGGTTAGGTCTGGTTATGTGAAATTATAAAAAAAATAAAAACATTCAGTGTTCAGGACCTCCATCACTTATTCTGTGACGGATGATCTTCAACTTGTCAATGAGTTTGTCATCTGTGAGCTGGACTGTATCAGCTGCTATGACGTAAACCACACAGAAAGCCTGGTCAGACATACTGGGGTCACTGGTAAATTGTTGATCCTTATGAGTGAGTGGGTTCTTCTTGAACTAAATTTGTAAATTAAATATAAAAAAGTCAGGTGTATTGCACAAAGACAAGTCTTGAATAGAGCAGTCTTTACAATTTATGTGTTTATTGTAATGTGTTTTACTTCATAGCCGTCTTTCACATGGCCAAATACAGCATTGACGATATCTTCTATTTGAGACCCAGCCAATGCATCAGGTTCTAAACCCATTATGTCTCTGAAGACAAAGGGCAAAGCGACTTTTCCTTTTCTGATGCGGTGTCCTTTCAGCTACACACCAAAAACACAGAATAATTCATGCCTTTTGGAGTACAAAGCTTTTTATATTTCATAAAAAGAAAACTATACATTTATCAGTAAACATTGTACATAAATTTCCTTAGTTTATTTTTGCAATATATGAGTGAAGCCATGAAGACAAATACCTACTTTAGTTGTGAAACTTGTACTATCACCAGAAGATGAATGAACAAGCGCTGCTGAGGTCATCCGACCTTGAAAAGCGTTATTGATGGAGTTTATAAAGCTGGACTTTCCTGCCCCAATTTGACCAGCAACAAGAATCTTGATGTCCTTAACATTTGGATCACTTGGAGTGAATTCTTCGAGAGAGCTTTTCAGTTCTGCTATATTGCTATCGAGACAAGAATACACAATTATTTGTTGCTCTAAGGAATTTGAGTAAAATCGGTGGTTTTCTAATGTGCAAGCTGATGGGCTGATGGATCACAAGACTGGGAACAATCGGTCTGAGCCTCTAAGGTTTTGTGACTAAACTATCATTACTGTAGTAATATTACTTACTCCCATTTAATGCTCCTCCATGGTTTGTCCAATTCTATGAGAAAAACACAGATCAAATAAAGTGCTCTCTCAAATGTTAACACAGCTGTGAAGGTTATGTTGGGGAAAAAATAATTGTACCTTGTTTTTGAACTGGCACGGCATGTTTTGGGAATGATGCCATGTTTATTTATTTTAATCTTGCAGTCCTCCTATGAATATTTTCATAAACAATATCTCCTAATTTTATTATTATATATACTTTATTGATCCTTCACAGGAAATTTACATTGTTACATCATTAGCAGCCACATTCATTCCTGACACACAAACATCTATCCAGCACATAAGACACATGAGAGAAATACATACAAGAAATACATACAAAAAGACTAAAATATGCAGTAAGTAGACAGTACAGTGTGCATCCAAATCCTCAAAATAGTGTTTTCATGAGTGTATTTCACTGAATTATTCAGAGAAGCTTGAATTGACCTAAAAATGGTCAGAAACAGGAGATCACATCAATTGCTTTTATTGACCAAATAACAAACATCTACAAAACCCCTTTGTGACAATGAACACAAGATTAATTTGATATCTCCATTACCGTGATCAGTGTTCACTTTAGTTTTGCCGTCCTGCGCCGCGTTCTTTAAATAGCAATGCATCTGCACTCATTTGTGCGCCCATTTGCGTGTTGGTCTATAAAAGAGGTGCTCAGGCGGATTGTTGGCGCGTTGCAATTTTGAAGGACTGAAAATAGACCAACTCAAAACTGCTCTAGGGCCACATTTTCACGATTTAAAGACATGTCTCGATTCTCTTAATGAGTAATGGGTGTTTTTTGGGCGTAACATGCAGTAAGCCAATCAGAGTCTAATCTCTCGTTCACTTTAAGTGCCAGTTGCGCTCGCGCCATGGCGGAGCAAATACTAGACGCTTCTCTACAGAGGAAACACATCTGCTCGTGCGTCTGAGCAGCTCATCTTCATTACAAGCAAGATTTTTAACTTTGTGTATACAATAATAATCTTTTACATTGTAATCCATTGGCTTTGTATATGTGGCATGTTTGTGCGCTGCTGCGCTTCCCTCTATGTTATAAGTAAAGTGAAAGCGCGTTTTATGTGGACCCGCCCAGAGGCGCACTTTCTACTAATGCGCTCTTTATTTAAACAAAATAAATTGCGCCATTGTCTTGTATTGCTTGCTTTTGCAAGTGTCAGTATGTATCAAAATTCATTAAAAAAATTCTAACACATATTTTAATAAGTATATTAAATTAATATTTCCTGCCTAACCTCATAAATAAAACTATTTTAAGTTCTCCTATTGAACAAAGCCATTCAATGCAAAAAAATGACTGTCTCAATGCATCTTGATTCAAGAATTTGTAGACATTTTTACGGGGAGACAAGAAAAAACCGACTAAGAAAATAAGTCTCTTCAAGATTGTCTTTCTTTACCCAATGGTAGATTTTTTGCTTGTTTTAAGCACAAATTCACTGAAATTTCTTTAATTTTTTTTACAAAAAACAACACTTTTTTACTTAGGTCAGTTTGCTCATCAAGAAAATTCATGTTGATTCAAGATTGTTTAGATATATTTACTGTAAAACATGAAAAAAAAGAGTAAGAAAGGCAAAGAGTCATTTTTGCCAGTTCTGCAGGCTACAGCAAAAGTCCATTGCTGTACTTGTTACGAAGAAACAAATAGGCTATAAAAAAATCTGGAAATTGCTTACCTGGGTTGATTCTCAAGACCTGAAGATTGTCAGAGTGATGCTGATTCTAATACTGTTCAACCGAGTTTCCACCCCTCCTTCTTATACTCCACCATGCCCCTTTCACTTTCTATATGATCTGTACATCCCACTGACTTTTGACTTCTTTATAACACTGCATTGTACCCATGTAGGGGGTGTTATGTAATTAAGGCCACTTTAGTATTTAATGATATATAAATATGTTTTACAGTATATGTTGGAAAATTATATTTTAAATAGGCCTACATACTATGTATTTTATTTTTACATTACATTTGGCATCCACTTTTATGAAAGTGAAAGTGAAAGTGACCTATTTGTCAGATATGGTGACCCATACCCGAGATGTGACCTCTGCATTTAACCCATCCAGTGACTAGTGAACATACGCACAGCAAGTGGTGAACACACGTACACCCGGAGCAGTGGGCAGCTATCAGTGCAGCGCCCGGGGAGCGTGTAGGGGTTAGGTGCCTTGCTCAAGGGCACCGCAATCGTTACCTGCCGGCCCTGAGGATCGAACCGGCAACCTTCTGGTCACGAGTCCGACTCTCTGACCATTAGGCCACGATTGCCCCAATCTGTTATCATCTGGATAGTTGAATATCAGATGACTGAATCAGATGTTTTCAGTCTGTGATTCATCTAAACAATTGATGGTAGAATCATTATTATATGTCAATTGCATTAAAGCAAATATATATATTGTTTTTGTTCTATTGTGAGTTCATGTTATGACCTGCAGGGAGCATAATTGTGCAAAACAAATTACTTTCAGTTTCAGATTCCCATAAATGCAGGCAGAATTCGTAAATGGGAAGTCTTTCCATTTCTTTTAAATACAGTGGACAGGGAGGTTTTTTTACTCTATTTAAAATAAACAGTACAATACTTAATGCCTAGCATTAGGAAAAAAATCAAAAATAATTGCTCAACTAAAATAAGGTTAAACTGCAATGACAAGCTTTCCGTTTGCTGTCAATAGCTACTTTTGGGTTAAACCTTTTTTAGTACAAAGTTAATGTTCATTTTAACAAACGTTAAAGAACTATGACAACATAATGAGGACATTTTTCCTGACACACTACCAAAAACAAAATTTAAGACAGTGAACACCGCTTCAATCACACACAACAATATTACTTGAGTGACATCACGAAAGATGATTCACTGATCCCATGGGTGCTGAGTGTAGTGTAAGTGCATTTTCATCCCAGCTGCCGCGTTACGTCATCCAGGTGGATGCTGCACAGTGTTGGTGATTGAGGAGAGACGCCCCTCATATTGTAAACCGCTTTAGGTACACAGCAAAATACAATAAAGCGCTATATAATGCTTCATTCATCCACATCATGGCGGGTGACATCATTACTTCAGAGCGTAATAGAATCTGTGAGCAGTCTTTTGAACCGGTTCTTTGAAAACGAACTGTCTGAAAGATCTGGTTTGCAGAAAAGAACCAGACTTCCCATAACAAGATCGTAATAGAGCCCAGTTTTCTATACAACAACAAATATATACAGTATCTTAAAATCACCTCTCTTCCAAACAAGTCAAGAGTCCATCTAAAGCAAACACTGACCACAATAATAATGGGTTTTTAAAATGTTTTCTTGCAGAAATAATGTAGCTAACATTCACAGATCAGCTATTTTTAACATTGACTCAATAGCTGCCTGCTAACTCTTCAACATCATCGGTGTGTTGGAGACGAGATCTGTATCACTCACAAAATAGCAACAGGAACACCAGAGGTTCAAACTGCAGCTCAGATAGAGACTAAACCCAGGTAAACAAATTCAACATTTTATTTCTTAGTGCTTCAAGTTAATTTTAAAATATGTTGACTGATGTTGGTCATTAGAAATAAAAAGAGACAAAGGAAGCAAAAGAATCAGGAAATTGATACAGATGATGACACTGATGTCTTGATTCTGAGGGCGCTTACACAGATTGTACAAACAGCAAATTATAAATTGGTCCGCTTGTCAAGTTGTGATGTAAAGAATAGTGTTTCTGGGTCCAAGACTTTACCTGTTACTAAGACTACCACCACTGCCAGTTTAACCATTTATGAGGAACATTTATTAGTGACGAGAGGTGACAAGATAGAATAAGTGCTTCTTTCTTTCGCAAAAATGCCACCAAGATGCACAAATGTCTCTCAAAGAGGCATAAATGTTCCAGCCAAGTTATTAAAATATATTACAAAAGTAAAATTGAAATTAAATAAAGTGCTTATTACAGCAAAATATTTATATCCGCGCACAATGTATCAAATATTTCTTGCAGAATTAAACCAGTCTGACATTTGTGTGTTGGTTTGTGAATTTAATGACCAGTCAGCAGGGTTTAAATTAGTCATCCATGCAAAGGAGTTGTGTTGAAGTCTTTACTTATGTGTAAAACAGCAAAAAAAAAATGTTTATGTAGCATAAATATGGAGTTTTGAAAGCATTCTATTAATAGACACCATTAATCATGATTATATCAAGGGCAATAAATCTGTCACGAGTGCACTTTTTCTTGCATTTCCTTATTTACAGTGTGTTCAATCTTTTCATTACAAACCAGATTAAGGTAAGTCTACCTAAAGTAGTCCTGTTTTTCCATATTTTTATATTTTTACTTTATATGCGCTGCCTTGAACTTTTGACAGAATTATTGCCTCCTATATATTTCCTATTCTGCAAACTTCTTATATTTTATTATAAGTACAGTTGTATAATCAAAGTATGTCGCTTGAATTAATGTGAAGTATATGCTCATATTTGCAACCCAGAGCTGAGTGACAGCATCAAGTCACAACCAGACTGCATCCACATGAGTCGGTGCTCTCAAGTCAGAACTTTCCATCTTGCTTGTGATTTTCATGCCATTAACTACTGCTGCTAAGCAACCGGTCATCAGCAAGATGAACAATCTGATCCAAAGCTTTCAAAATCAGAACGTCAACATTATCATCAGTGTCGATCTCATCATGATAGTTCTTCACTGGGAAGATGTTGCACTAGGCACACCCACTTTGTCACTGCACATCTGCATCTAAGGAAAAAAGTAACTCTGGTAAAAGTTGATTTAATTATGGACAGTGGCTCAACAACATTTGAAACAAATTGTTTTAACATGTAAATGCAAATTGTAATTTTAATTAAATGGATAAAGTGGTGTAAGCACAACTTGAGAGGAATTTTCTCTTATTTAACTTTATTAATAGTTGCAGTGTCACTAGTGTGCCCTCTTGTGGAGAGCAGTGGGCTATTATAGCCGTTTGATCTGGATCTGCACTTCGAATTTTAACTAGAAACAGTTTACCATCTGTGTACTTGGACGATACTCATTTTAGCAAAGTATGATTTCGGATGTTCTTAATACTAATAATATAAACATTATAATGTCATAAGGAAACTAGTAACTGGCCACTTGAATGTCTTCTCATTGCATACTTTTTACTTTTACGAAGATATTTCTTACTTTAGTAAAATATTTGGCAACCAACCTCTGTTCAGGCTCAGTGTGTTAAAGCAAGACATTAAAACAACTTGAACAGAATCTATATGGGCTACCAACACAAGGCTAAACTCCTTAAACCACAACATAAATCATTCATAGCTTCAACTGAAATGGATTAATTAATGATTAAAGATGCTGAAAAATTTAATTTTTAGTTTAAAAATGAAGTTTGATTTAATTGTTTCAATTAAGTAAATTGTTTCAATACTGATTTAATCGTATAATCTATACCTTTTCTTTGATCTTCTTGCTCTGATAGATCTTTCTGAGATCTTTCTTCATGCTTCATCCACCTTGGTCATAACAATCACTTGAGGAATCGCTACAATGATGTTGCAGACAATGTAAGATATTATCATCATATAATGTGCCACAAACCAGGACAAGATAAGTGCAAGTTAAGTTTTAGGAAGAAAAATGACAATTTATTATTATTCTCAACCAGGAAACAGCATCTGTGGGGAAAACAGAATCACTACCCTTCATTGGAATAAGACTCAAGATTTTACTTGTCATGCACAGTTACATATATAACTACAGTGAATATAGTGAACTGCGAATCAAAAAGTATTTATAGGCTACTTTATGAAGATTATTTTTGTAATGGAACATATAAAATATAGACTAATGATGACTTATAGGTCAAAGAAATTCTCGTCATGTCTACTTGTTATTGTTCTTTTGTTTTGTGAAGACTACTACTTGAAAACAAGTTGCATTTCTGATATAGTTTCATGTTTAACATACATTTACCAAAGTTTCATTCTACTTTTCCTAATGTTGAAATTAGTACTCAGAAGTTTATAAACACATTTTCACATGGTACCTTCCTTACTTTAAGCAGTACTGTTTTTAATACACTATCGGCATGAGCTCATATATTTAAGGATCAGTCTTACCTTCATCACTGATTCTTTGGCGGTTGATCCTCAACTTGTCCATAAGTTTGTCATCTGTGAACTGGACTGTATCGGCAGCTATGATGTAAACCAGACAGAAAGCCTGGTCAGAGAGACTGGGGTCACCAGTATAATGTTGATCCTTGTAAGCGATTTGTTTTGACTCTTTAAACTAAATGTATAAACAAAATAAAATAAGCAAAAAATCAGGTATGTGCAAATGCACACAAACAAATCTTATTTTAAAATGTTATAATGTAGTGAGGTTTATTACTCTCTAGCCCTCCTTCACATGACCATATAGAGCATTGATGATGTCGTCTGTTTGTGTCCCAGCCAACATTTCAGGTTCTAAGCCCATTATGTCCCTGAAGACAATGGGCAAGTTTTTTTTACTTCTGATTTTGATTTCTCTAAGCTGCAAACCAAGAACAAAGACATAGAATTATTTATATTGATACATTTGGCATACACGTGATCTCTGTAGTACCTTTAGCAATATATGATTTTCACAATAGATGACAAATACCTACTGTTTTTGTGAAACTTTTACTATATCTAGTTCCTACAGAATCTTAAAAAACCAAACTGTTTCTCAATTGCATAGAGAAACATTAAACGTGTTTTTTAAGATTTGTGTTTTAGTTCTAGCTGAGGAAAGAGTAAACACTACAAAGAGGTGCCTTGCTTTCAAAACGTTTGGGAACCACTGGCCAACACAAACTCATGACTTTATTCTTAAAACTCTTAAAACAATTTGTCTTGAATTGCAAAGAATTTCTCTCTTTTATACTTTGTTCTTTATCTTAATTTTAATTTAACAGAACGTTTTACAGTTTATACCTTAAAAATATTTTATTATTATTAAAATGCTAGACTCATACATTTTAAAATTGTAAATGGTTCACATGGATATATTCTCAATACCTGTTGATTGACTAAACAGAACTTTGAGCTTTTGGGGTTTTTCTTCCCGTGTGAGTAAAATAAATCTCAGTCTCTAAATTGGTTCATGTAAAGCTGTGAAACTGAACTGCAACAATGCTTTATATTGCATTATAATACTTTCACTTTCATTATGATTCACGTTACGAATTCATGCTAAACAATAATAGTCTAGCATAACCCTTAGACCAGTGTTTACTTCTTGCAAAGTGGTCTGAACTTGAGGTTTATAAAATTACACAAGTATTATTTGATATCCTGTAGTTGGCCTTTGAAAACTTGAGGACTATGGTTAAAAAAGAAGCATAGTCGGCTATAGACGTTTTGACCATCACTGTATACATGCACACCTGCAGAAACCTATATAATAACTTTAGAGCTACTTACTCCCATTTAAAGTTCCTCCACGGTTTATCCAATTCTAGTAAAAAAGATAATGTAAAACATCATTTAATCTTATTTGTGCTCTGCTAAATTATCTTATAATGAAGATCATGTTAACATTGGTTTTATGTTTGAAATAATACTCCTCACCTGGTCCATACACTGGTGCTGCAAGTTGAAGGTTAAGTTATATTAATTCAGCTCATGTAAATATTGGTTATTTGACTTGAAATAAAATCATCTTACCTCTTTTATATACTGTTGCTGCAAGTTTTTGTTGTGTGGGTCAAGAAACATTAACATAGACCATGTAAGTAGTTTATATGTCTAAAAAACAACATTTTTAAACATTGGCTATATATCTCAAACAAAATAAAATAAAAAATGTCTTAAATGAAATTAAACTTCTTACCTGATTTATACATGTATCCAGTAAACATTGTTTCTGAAGCTTGTTTTACAGGATGTTCCCACCCAGCATCATCCTGCATTTTCACTGGCTGCATGTGGTGTGAAACTAGGTTTCACGGCTGAAGTTAAAAATTTTATATAACAATTGTGTATCGCTAATGTGTTAATCTTTTATCATCTACCTGGATGCAGCATGTCCACATACATAGATACAACCCGCCAAACTGGCTACTGACAGTCAGTATTGGGTGTTACTATACTAAGTAATTAGTTACTGTAATTTAATTACTTTTCCGTTAAAAAGTGAAGTGCGGGATTACTCATATTTTTTCTGTAATTTAATTACAGTTACTTTTGATGTAATTAAACTAAATACTTTATTTAATATATGTTTGTGTGATGGTGGAATTGACATCAAAATGCAAAGTCTTACTTTAAAATCCGTGCTTTAATGTGTAATTCTAACATTTGTAATAATTTGGTCGGTAAATAAGAGTACTTTATGTAGTTTAATATTATTTATTTAAACAAATTAAATAAGTCGTTTCATGTCCATCCTTGAATCACTTAACTTATTAAGGTTGATAGAATATAGAAAGTAATTTGTAATAAGTAACTATAATACTTTTTTATTATAAAAAGAAAAAATAATACTTTTTGCTGAGAGTAATCTATACAGTAATCTAATTACACCATTGAATATGTAATTAGCAACTAGTAATTAATTACTTTTTCAGAGTAACTTATCCAACACTGGTGATAATGGCTGTTGAAATTCAGTGGCACACATAGCGAGTGTTCATTTTACGCACTGCAGTATATGGGAAGTGAAATATATTTTTACCTGGTCTTTCTTCCTCAAATTTTGGTGGAAGTTGTCGTGAATGTTGTCGCACGGATTTTGATGCCAATGATCCCATTCTGTCCTAAATCATAAATAATCAGCAAAAGCTCCTTAAAGACAAACCAAACTGTTTCTCAATTGCATAGAGAAACATTAAACGTGTTTTTTAAGATTTGTGTTTTAGTTCTAGCTGAGGAAAGAGTAAACACTACAAAGAGGTGCCTTGCTTTCAAAACGTTTGGGAACCACTGGCCAACACAAACTCATGACTTTATTCTTAAAACTCTTAAAACAATTTGTCTTGAATTGCAAAGAATTTCTCTCTTTTATACTTTGTTCTTTATCTTAATTTTAATTTAACAGAACGTTTTACAGTTTATACCTTAAAAATATTTTATTATTATTAAACTGCTAGACTCATACATTTTAAAATTGTAAATGGCTCACATGGATATATTCTCAATACCTGTTGTTTGACTAAACAGAACTTTACGCTTTTGGGGTTTTTCTTCCCGTGTGAGTAAAATAAATTTCAGTCTCTAAATTGGTTCATGTAAAGCTGTTAAACTGAACTGCAACAATGCTTTATATTGCATTATAATACTTTCACTTTCATTATGATTCACGATACGAATTCATGCTAAACAATAGTAGTCTAGCATAACCCTTAGACCAGTGTTTACTTCTTGCAAAGTGGTCTGCACTTGAGGTTTATAAAATTACACAAGTATTATTTGATATCCTGTAGTTGGCCTTTGAAAACTTGAGGACTATGGTTAAAAAAAGAAGCATAGTCGGCTATAGACGTTTTGAGCACAATGTATACTTTCTTTGTAAATGTGGTATTTGTAGATATGTATGGTATGCAGTTGGATGTTCTTTAGTGTTTTAACTGTTCTTTTAGTTTGTTAATCTGTTAATCTTGTTGAGCTAATCTTGAATGTCACCTGTGAAAACTATACATTTTTGTCAGAATTATTTATGTTGTAAAATGCATTTCAAAACAGATTTTTTTAATCAAGTATGAAAAATCTTCTCAATCACTGTGGCTGTATTCATAACAATTTATTTATATTAATTCCACATATTTCAATGCTCTTTACATGGAAGAGGTCTTTGATGAGTTTTTTTCACCGGGGTCAGACGAACACGTTAGCCAGCTGAAGGTTTACACAAAATAACAACCGGATCATCACACAGTTTTTATACTGTAAAAGAGTTTATAATCCAACATCTACACCATGAACTGTGCAGGGTCATAAATCAAGGACAACATCGTCATGATTGTCGGAAATGTTCAGATCTGCTGTATCCCGGAGGGCTGGTTTTGAAGTATCGCTTATAAAGCTAAATGAACAACACGGTGCATGAATAAAAAATATTGCTCTGTAGTCTTATACATCTTGCAATGACACAATCTGAAACTATAATATTATTCTGTCAATAGGTTTTCTTTTTTTACTCTGCAATGACACACTCTCAGCCCCATACAAAACATCATTTCAGATGCTAATACTGTGGTTTTTATACCATGAGGTTGTATGAATACCGCGGGGTACCTTAAAGAATACCACTGTATTACCATGCCAGCCCAAAAATAGTGGTTTTACCATGGTAATGATCAAAAAGCAAACACTCTTCCTTTCAAACACACAACATCCAGCACACGCGCACAAACACATTAAAACACATTGTTTGGGAATGAGATGTGTGTGTAGCATTCCATACTTGACTACTCTATCAATGATAACTATAACTTATATGTATACTGTACACTACTCGCTCCAGCATCTTATTCTGTATATTCTGTCTATATCTATTTACTACACCTTTAGCAGGGCGGGATTTGTCGATGCAAGAACAACACTACACAGTCAAACATTCACACAAACTGACAACAACAAGTACAACAATAACATACATATAGATTACAATATACCTTTTAAAAGTCCAATGCATTTCTTCATTATATACTCGGAAGGGAGCAAGGAAATCTTGACAGTGGACGAAAAAGTCCGATCAGGGTCATAAATGGGGCTGTGCTTTTCGTATTTATTCAGTCCGCATCAAGTTTGTATCAGAAGCTTGGCCTGCTGAAAACCGTAAGGTGAAATTCAAAGTTCCCCTTAACATTTGGCTGAGCAGATATCAACGTGAGCTTTCCAACATCATAAAATGAACTGATGCTTTTCTCTTTACCATCCGATAAATAGCTTCTTTTACCCCACATACACTCTTCCTTTTAAGCTCTTTTACCCCACGTACACACATTCACACATTCTAGTGTTTCGCTTAAATGACATTTAGAAAGCTCGTCGTAAAGACTCTTAAAATTGTGCTTATCTCAGGGAGCAGCATAACAGCGGGTCGGGATCTACACCAGCAGGATCTATTCGGACCGAAGGTAGGACGAAAGGCTGGTGATGAAGATGAAAAGGGCTACTGACTTCCCAACATTTTAATCTCTGATCCTCGGCATCTCGATATCTTTTCTATCCTTATCTGTCGATACCATAGCAATATTCTGACCTCCCTTCCTACTGGTCCTTGCTGGGGTGCCGTGATCTTCCAGTCAACAATAAGAGCTGGTTCTCAACGCGAAACTCTTCGCAATCCAACAGATTTGCTTGTGATTTTTAATCTAACATGGCCTCCAACTGGTCAGCCAGGTCGTCGAACATGCTGCCGATGTCATCCAGGATATTCACTGTGCTTTTGTTGTCCACAACAGAGCTACACAAGAAGTAAAAAGAAAAGACAGAATGAATAAAAATTGCAACCCAAATTTAAGCGAATCAAACTGTTTGTAAGAGGTTTTGAGATTATTTAGAGATCTGTAAATCCTGTTTCCATGGCAACATTTAGATGGTCGCAAGTAAAATTGAATATGGAGGGACGTCGATGTTGTGCATGTCTTGTAACAGAAAGACAAATATGATAACTAGTCACAAGAGCAAATACAAGAACCAGCAAGATTTTACGTGTTTTGATTTGATGGGGATTTTTTCTCGCAAACGCGTCATTTCACTACAGAAGAAATTTCTCAACCTAACACGGTTACTTAGTGATGGACTCCCCTATAAGATGATAACATGGCATTTAATAACAGCGTTAGGGTGCCAGTGCATGGTACTGTTGCGCTATAAACCATGCGCACATCCGCATATGTTATAATCTAAAATCCCTTTTAATACACTTTGTTGGCGTGTGTGTGTGTTTATAATAGCCTGCATATAAATAGTATGTCTCTGCTGGTCGTAGTGGGGGAGTAAATCTAATCTTCTCCTTTTCCTGGAGAAATGATAATAAGTATGTCAAGCGGCACAAACATGCAGTTCTCAGTCCCCCAGAGCGCCGTTTTTGTGTAAATGAAAGGCCACAATGCATAACAAGATTTCAGTTTTTAGTTGAAAACGGTCTAGCGTAAACAGACTCTTATAAATTTGTTAAGGAATTTAAATATAATGAGAGAATTTTCATATTTGTGTGAACTTTACTTTTATGGAACTTTATTGGGTAAAGCATTACTGCAATGCAATCTTTCAAATATCTACCTGTCATCCTTTTTAATCTTCTCCTCCACCACTTCCAGAGCAGCAGCCAGAGAAGCGCTGGTCTCCTCCAGTCTAAGATGTGCTCTGTCCCCTGAGGCGCAGCCCCCCAGTTCAGCAATCTTTAATAACCCTTGGCTTTCCATCGCATCTCCATCCTGTGGTTCGCTCTCCACCGGTGGCTGTCTGGCCACACCCACCTTCCGCCTCCTCATAACCACCGGCCCCGGCCCCTCTCCCATTTCTGTGAAGTGTCTTTCTCCTGGAAACCCTAAATTCACAGCTTGGTCAAACATTTGATCCATCTGGATCTTCCTGACGTCATCTTCATGTTTTTCTACTTCTCTAAATCGTTTCTGCACAACCTCTGCCCCAGGAAGCTCCACCTCCAGAGGTCCTGGGATGTCCACTGACAGACCTGCCATAGAGGATCGTGGGGGTTTCACAGGAGCTGAGCCTGACCCAGGTGTGGAGGGGGTTTGAGGGGTTTGAGGGGTCTGGGGCGTCTGTGGGCTTTGATCTGGAGAAGAGGACGCTCGTGGGAAAAGCGTGTTTCCATCTATTGGTTTTGGGGTGGTGGGACTCAAAGTCTGTAATAGATGTTCAGCTTGTTCAGCTGGAGTAGGACTCAAGGAGGCACTGGATGGGCTGAGAACATCGGCTTGAGGGGAGCTGGAGGTTCCGATGACATGGACTGGTTTGATTTTTACTGGTTTGGGTAGTGTGGGAGGTGGGCTTGGCTTGGGAGATACGGGAGGAGGGATTTTCCTCCCCTCCCCTGTAAAGAGAGGGAAGATAAAGAACATAAGGACAAACATTTTTTTACATCAAACAAAATTGTAGTATTTTTACACACGATATAACAAATTGAAGAATTCTCATCAAATTGGTACAAAATTATGAACTAAATTATTTGATTAAAGATTAAGTTTCATTTGTGTGCTTTAACATTAATATTAATACAACTTAAAAATGTCAATAAATAAAAATGTGTTGCAAAATATTAAGTTCAATATTAATAATTCTACAACCTTAACAAGGATTAGCTTTAATATTAATAATGATGAAACAAAGTGTTCCAAAATATAAATTTTAATATTAAATATTAATAAATTAGAAAACTAATATGTTGCTTTTAACAGCTTTGTGACCTAAAGGACTTAATGAGAAAGAAACAAACAAAGTAATACAAATAAAAACAAACAGCCAATAATAGCACAGAAAACAAGAAACTGCTTTAAAACTGTTTTTAAAAGCATCTCTGGGTGAAACCTTAACAACTTTTATTAAAGAGTAACGATTCCTGCATATTATGGAACATCCTTTAGATAGATTTCTAATATTTGAGAAGTTTAATATTGATAAAATTTGACCTAAAAACAGAGCTTCTGCTGTAGACCAATGACTCTTTCAATGTTTTTTCTTTCTGTCGTTGTCTTATAAAGGTTTTGATATTCCAAATGATATTCAGCATTACCTGGACTGTGTTGACCATCTGGTCCAGGTAAAGGAACTCTTCTCGTCGGGGTTGGGGGATCTATTTTTCGAAGGGCCATCGCTGGTTTGGGTGAAACTGGAGGTCTATGTATTTGTCTCGGAAGAGATCCAAAACCATCAGCATACGGCTCTTCATCTCTACCACAAGCACAAGCTTCTGAAACAGGCCTTCTTCTAGCATCCTCCAGCCCACCTCCGTCCGTTCCGTTACTCTGTGGTGGAGCTAATGCTCTGGGCCGTCTTTTTATTGTACTGCTTTCCGCAAAGTTAAAACTTTCGTCGTGTGAGGGATGCGGTGGGCGTGGTCTTCTCAAAGTTGCTGTGGCATCCATTCGTGACAACTCCTCTTGGGGCAGATAGGTCACGCCCCCTTCCAAATGACCAATCATGGAACGTGGGCGTGGCTCGGGGGCTTGTTCCGTTGCAGGTGTTTTACGGGGGGCTGATCTGTATTGTGGAGGGTCTTGTATGGACCGGTTCACCTTTGTTGAGACATCGTCGAGATGCTTTTGAGAGTCGGCTAGATCTGCCAATCCGCTAATTGTGCGCCGTCGACTTTCCGCGTCGGAATTGAGAACGTCCCGGTTCTGCCGCAAAAGGTTAGGGCTCGCCTGAGAAACGGGTGAAAGATGTTTAGCAAAATGCTAACTATTACACAAACATAAACTAATGATGACTTTAAATAAATAATGACTTTAGTATTCATAGTATCAGGAAAGTAAATAAGGTCAATTCTGATTCATGTTGGCTTTAAAACATTAAAATTAATTGCAGTAATTGCTGATAATGTGACGTCATGACCAATTAAGTTTTAGGATTTTTGGGTTGCATAATGTTGAATCACCTGTAAATAACTACTGGCACTTCCTTTTCCACTGCCGCCAAGATTTGACATCTCAAGCATGGCAGCGATATCCCTGACGCTGCCTCCAGATGAGCTCTTCTCAGAGGCGATGCCGCAGTCGCTACGCCGTCGCTCCCTGTACGTCACATTGAGGAGCAGATTGTTAGCCCTGTTTTCGCCAGACCCGTCATCCGCCGCTGCCTCGTCGGCCAGGTTACCGGTCGAGATGGAGGAGCAGGAGCGTTTAGGTGGAGTCGGGGGTCGAGTCCTTCTGCGAGGCCTGGTGGCCGTAGCGAACGACTGACTGCGATTGACGCTGTTGATGTCGAGGGTGTCACCAGAGGATCTCTGAGAGTCGCTTGGAGTGACTCTGTGTCCCCCTAGTGTGGCGTATTTTACGGAAGAATCCGGCAAGGGCAGGTTGTCGGTACTCGAGAGGTGTCCGCCCCTCGGCTGGGGCGGAGCTTGACTGTTACCGACTTCGGTTTCTCTTTCAGGTGGTAGGAAAAGTAACGGAACGGCACGGGCGTGAGAACGCGACGAGTCGCAGGGTCCTCTGGTCCTGGCTTGTGTTTTCAGCGGAGAGGACGGCGAGGGAGACTTCGAAGCAGATGTGGTTTTACCCTTAGTGGGTGTGTGTGGGGGTGTTGGGGAGGGGCTTTCTATCGAGGCAGGCCTCCTCAGAGGGGGCGGGGCATTTGCTCTTTGTATGCCACGCCCTTGAGCGCTGTGTCGGGGAGAGCCACGCCCTTCCAATCTCTTGCGCACTCGAACAGCGGGGGCGGAGTTCACATCCGGTTCCGTGCTGCTCGCGCTGGTTTCCGAACTTTGTTTCGAGTCCGAGCTGTCTTCTGATTGGCTCTCCATGGGAGCTTCTGCTTCTGATGGCGGTTCTGTTAATCGTTTGACGGCTAACATCAACTTTTTCTGGTGTCCTTGTTGGGAATAAAAATGAGGAAGACGGTTACTTATTCTTGTTTTAGTTGGTTTCACAGGCAGGGCCACCAATATGTTTGTAATCGTAATGGAATATACATGCCTAGTTTAGTGATGCCAATCTCCTTCAGGTCCTCCAGAGTAATATCACTAATGAAGTCCATATTGTCATAACCGTTCAGAACCAGAGTCTGGTAATGCTGATTCAGACCTATCGCGGTGAGCCACTCAGCCAGACTGGACTGTAAGATACAAAGATATTTAAGAACTGTAATAAGTAATGTGATTGTAATGGTTGTTGAGTGTATGTGTACAAACTTCTCTTACGGGTTTCTCTTGAGGTATCCAGTCCGGGATGTTCATCTTGCTGATCTCTGACAGCATCTTCTTCCTGTGTCCTGGTTTTGTCACTCCTATTGCTGTGAGGTCCTGTAAGGCAATACACAAGCTCAAGAACTGTCAAAGCTAATACAGCGATTTTTTTGAGTAGTTTACAGTTTTTTTTTCTCTGTTTTATTTTCATTCAAAGGGATAGTTCACCCAAAAATGAAAATTCTGAGATAATTTACTCAGTGTTAAGTTGTTTCAAAGCTGAATTAATTTTATTGTTAAACTGAACACAAAAGAAGATATTTGGAAGAAGGTTTTAAATCAAACAGTTCTGGGGCACCATTGACTTCCATAGGAATCGAAGCTACTGAGTTAGTCAATGGTGACCCAGAACAGTTTGGTTTACTACATTATTCTAAATATCTTATGTAGTGTTCATCAGATCAATTTTTTTTTTAGATTTAAAACAGATTTATGAGCAAATTATGACTATTTTCATTTTTGGGTGAACAGTCCCTTTAATATTTATACCCTAATTAGCTTTGAATATTGTACAACTTTCATTGTTTTCAATTGTGCTTCAAATAAAAAGACTCCAGAAAACCTTTTTTAAAAACTCGACATTTGACGTAGAATTAAGGGTGAGATGAAGAAATCATCACAAAAATTATTCAAATTTTCGGAAATGAGAAATGTTTTTGGGAAGATGGCAGATCTTTATGATTAACTGGACAAAAGAAATAGGACAAAAAGAAAAATATATATATAGATGAATATATAACGAAATATTGTAAATGTGAAAATAAAATGTATTTAAATAAAACATGTACATATATAAAAATGTGCACCAAAGCTTTAACAATATGCGCAAATTGATTATTTTCTATTTGCTGACTCCAACATTTACTGATATGTTTAAATATTTATTGATTAACACACGTCTATTGTTAATTAATATTATTAAATATAAATGATGTTGAAATAACTTTGACATTGAAATAAAAGACCTCTATGACAAACAAATACTTTAAAATAAAAACTCTGTCATAATTTATTCCCCCTTTTTTCTATTTCAAAATATCTTTTGTGTTCTACTTAAGAAAGAAAGTCATAAAGGTTTAAAATGACAAGATGGTGAATAAATGATGTCAGATTTATTTATTTTTGGATGAACTATCAGTTTAAATTGCTTAAGGTACTCTGATGCTTATACAGTAAAATAAATGCTTGTCATGATGTCTGGCAGTGTGTCGCATGAAATTCTTGTGTGTGTTGTGCATGTGTGCTTGTTGTACCTCTGGTGTCATCTTGCTGATTGTTTGCAGGTCATAACCAGCAGTAAGAAAGTTGGTTGTGTAGAACTGAAGTTGAGCACTAGTGAGCCATTCAACAACAGCCTCTGAGCTCTACAAGCCATGTACACACCGGACAGAAAGATAGAAAACCACATAAAAAATCCAGACAGTTCTTGACAGGTTGATGATGTTCTGGTATTAAAGTGTCATGCATTATCACCTACAGCCACAGTGTGGCAGCAAATAACATTTATATTTGGAATCCCTGAATGTCAGGTTAACTTATTACCACCGTACCTAGTACCATAGTACACATTTATTTGAGAACGACAAATATTTGTTGAATATATTTCAAAAATACTTGATATGTTTGTATATATAATATATAGTCATAACCCAATATTTATTCTCAATCTAAAATCTGTGCCACAAACACACACTTGCCTTGCTTTCAGCAGAGGCTTCATCTTTTCTCTGTAGCAACGGATCCACAAAGGGTTTCTTTCTCGGTTGCCGTGGGACACCAGATGTACTCTGAGTGCGCTGACAAGAGGCTACGGCAAAAAGTAAACAAAATGCAATGCAGTATAAAACCTTTGTTATTTTTACTTCAAGTAAACCAACAAAGGGCTGTCAAACAATTAATAACGATTAATTGCATCCAGAATAAACATTTGTGTTTACATAATATATGTCTGTGATCTCTTTATAAATTTAATAATAAAGCATTTTCCTATCATAACTTATAGCACATTAGCATGCACGTCAGTATGTTTTTGTTTGTCGCGAGCCCGCAACATTCCCGGCATCATATGCAGTGTAGGTGGAAGGACAATTAGAAGAATATAGAATATATATGAGAAGACAGCCTGTGGCTCACGGTCACGAAATTTCCTTGTGACATTGGGACTCGATCCCCATCCCCGACATTGAAATAAGAAAGTAAAACAGCCAACGCTGCAATTTTAAGGGGTGATAACATCGAATAAACCTGATAAATATAATAATTTAATTAATTTTTATATAATCAAATATAAATTTGTGGGCATGGCACATTAGATGTAAGCAAATGAGACTAACTAAATAATAATTCAGAATTTAAGTTATTGAATCATATGAGGTATATATTGTAGTACCTGAATTATTAGGATCTAAAGATTGTGATTGGTCCATTAGATGCTCTTTTGCTTTGGCTGACTGGGACAGCACCGTGGCCAACAGCTAAAACACACACAAATACACACATACACATCAATAAAATGAGACACGGAGAGAACGACAGACAAAGAGAATAAAAGAGAATTTGCACATTTGTTCTAATGTGGGATTGATATCTGTCGCACCTTCACACCCTCGGATTGGGCGTGCAGTCCCGGGACGTTTAGGCCATGCGCGTTAATTCCAGGTGAGTGTGTTGGCGTGGTCGGCACGGGGACGGGCGAGTTGGTTAGGTGAGCGTTGGCATTACTGCTTTGCAGGCTTGTAGATGAACGTCCACTGGTTAGGCTGCCCGTGCTGCCCATACTCCCAACACTGCCCCCTGCTGGCGAATGCAAATATCACACAAGAAAAACTAAAATTAATTCCAAAATGTATGTTTAATATCTGCAATTCATAACTTGGTTTAGTAAAAAAAACGTTTTACTTAATGTCAGGGGTGACAGGAAACCAAGTGCTAAAGTTAAAGTGTTCCCCATTGATTTCCATAGTAATTTTTATTCCAGTGAAGTGAATGACTCCTTTAAGGTACCTGCTAAAGGTTTTCTCAACACCCAAATATCTTCATTAGCGCTGCTTTGCTGGCCGCTGAGGGTCGGAGAACCATGAGGACTGGACACAGATCCTCTTGAACCTGAAATTTGTTACACACACAATGATAACAGTTGAAAAAATGATCTTAAATTGATGATCAACACAAGATATGCATCAGGTGATCACTCTAATATGTTAACGTCTGGCTACCTGTGAAAAGCATCCTCACCAAATATAATAGCAAAATCAGAACGCGTTACAAAGTACAGAGAGACAAAAAAAGGTCATACAACACAAACATAAGCATCACAATGATGATTTTAAGATATTCTAAAGATCAAACTTGCAGCGATTTCTTGACAAGTAAGCATGTCTGTATCAGCAACTTGCCCAAAATGAAAGTTTTCCCTAACTGAAGAAATGTTTTCTAAATTTGACTGGCTAGGTAATGTGGAGAGGGTGGTGGGTGTCTTTAGGAAATACATTTTCTGTGCAGCTGATGGCACATTAACATCATCACCAGAATGTGATATCATGGCTAACTAAAATATGAACTATCTTCACAAATACACACAATTTGATCAAATTGAAAACAAAAAACCAACACCTGATCAATTACATGCTCATATGTCCCATCAGTTACAGCTGAAATATTGTGCTGAAGAGGAAACACTACACTGTAATTTTCTTCATAATGTTTCTGGAGTGCATGAGCTGTGATTGATTGTAGGCTTATGTGAGAACAAATTGCATCAATTCAAGCACAATTATGAGAACAAGGTTCTATCAATCTAATCTAAAGGACTGCTGGGAAAAATTACAAGAAGGATGTCAACATTAACACGGGTGGCAAAACCATATTAATAAAAAAACATATTGACCTCAATTCTGATTGAATGTACAAAGCTGTAATACGCATGTGACAGCACAATTTCATATTTTACTACATATACTTACTATACAGTTGCTATGTTGCCTGCCAAGTTTACAATTATTATTATATTATTTATTATAATTTTATAAATAAATATTATTTATGTATTTAAATATTCAAAATAATTAAGTATTATTTTATAATATAATAATACTTACAATTCAGTTGCTATATTGCTTGGCAAGTTCAAAATTATAACCAAATTTTATAATATAAATGTATCAGAATCAGAAAGAGCTTTATTGCCAAGTGTGCTTGGACACACAAGGAATTTGTCTTAGTGACAGAAGCCACCGGTGTACATGCAGGTTAAAAAGAGACAATGCACAGGTAACTCAAAAAATAAATATGTGAGACACAATACATACAGAATTTGAATAAATAAATAAATAAATTGTATTTATTATTATATTGGTATAATTTAATATAATATAATATAATAATTGCGATAATAATCATTTAAATCATGTTTAAATACTTATAATCAAATAATAATATTAACGTTATAAAGTTAAATATTATATTTGCTTTATGAGAAAAAACTAATATATTTATGAATTGAATTTAAATGTGTCGAAATAATTTCATGTTATACTACAATAATAATTTTGGTCACACTTCAGTTTAGGGGGCAATCCTCGCTATTAACAAACCATTAACTATGACTTTTTCCCCAATTAACTATTCATTTGTGGCTTATTAATAGTTAGTAAGGTTATTAGGTTTAGGGATTGGGTAGGATCAGGGATGTAGAGTATGGTCATGCAGAATATGTGCTTTTTAAGTTCTAATAAACAGCCAATATGCCAATAATAGGCATGCTTATAACAACTAGTTAATGATGAGAATTGCCCCCTATATTGAACTGTTACCATACTTTTTTACAATTACAAGTTTACAATTATTATATCAATGATGACTATTATTGTTGAAATATAATTGAATAATTCTTAAATAATTATATATATATTGTTTTTATTATAGATATATTTTGTTAATCAAAATTGGTATTTAAATATGTCTAAATAGGGACCAACAAGAGACCACAAGCATCACCATCTGTGTACATGTCATTTATCAGTCACTCAATCTAAAGCACTGATTTCAGGAAAAATCCATACAGTGAAAGATGAAGTTAAATAATTTCCTTAACGGCACAATGACAATACAATAAAGCTGTAATAAATACAGTGAACTGGTATATTTCTGCAAAAAAAAAACATTTTAATAAATAAAATGGATCCTAATTTTAATACCATTAAGATTTCTGACAAGCACATTCTTCCTCCAAATTGTCATTATCGCAGCGTTAGTGAGTTTCGCCTTCATTATTCTTAATGGTGGCTGTCATTATATTCTCATTACTGATATACAGTAACTGTTTCCTACTTAGTTGTCATGAAAATAATGACAACATGCCAAAAATGATAATGATGCTGAAATAAAAACTTTAAATATTTGTCTTTTCCCACATGTGTAATATTTGTGTTGAGCAGCCGACTTTCCAAAACACATTCAGATTCATACTCCATTCCTGGACCTAAACTGTGGTCATGAAGTTAAGAAATGCAGGCATGTGTCATGTATGGCATGTGATGGCTGTACGTGTATGTGTGTGTTTATACCTGTCTCTTTTTCTGGCTCCTCAGAGCGCGAGGAGGCCGGTTCATACCCAAATGTGCTGCAGGTGGCCATATTATAGCCAAATGAGGTGAACAGGGGCTGAGGGGAAAAGGGCAGGGCGGGAGGGGCAGGAGGGTTGAGGGGTAGAGAAAAAATGTGGGAGGAGTCACCGTTCACCATGATAACTGAACCAATTGCCGGGGGACGGATCAGTATCTTAAGATACTGTTGGGTTGAGGGACCTGGGTACCACAGAACGGCAACACCAAAAAACAACAACAACAACACACACAACAACGAAACAGGAAAGGAAAGGAAACACAAAATAAAACATGTTCAAGCAAGTATATCTAGCTCTATCTGTGAGCTTAACTTTACAGAATGCTGTACGTTAACATGCATGGAGTAAATGAAGATATGTACCGTTTCTAACAGCTATGTTACAAAAAAAGATCAGTCATGCATACTATTCCACGAAACATACTTGCAAAGCATTGTCCAAAATCACTTGAAGTGCTATGCATGCAGTATACATTCATGCATAAAAACATAAGTAATGGGGGTATCTATATAAATATATGATGTGCTTTATATCACCTTCTTGGCTTATTATAAAATTGTGGTGAATAAAAATGTAAGATTTCACCCAGCCGCATAACCCGTTTCAATCCGTGTTAAATTATAAGTACGGTTGCATGGACGCTACAAGGGATAGTTCACCCAATAATGAAAATTCTGTCATCAGTTATTCACCCACTTGTCATTTCAAACCTGTACGACTTTCTTCTGCAGTACAAAAATAAAGATATTTTGAAGAATGCTGGAACAACGGCGGTAAGAGTTGATTTGCATTGGTTTTGTATCTATGCAATAGTGAATGGTTGCTACCGTTCTTTGGTTACAACTGTCTTAGAAATATATCTTTGTGTTCTTAAGAAGAAATAAAGTCATTCAGGTTTGAAATGACAAGAGTGTGAGTAATTAATGACAGAATTATTTTCTTGGGTGAACTATCACTTGAAATGGACATAAAAGGAATATACATAAAAAAATGATTTGAATTGTAAAAACATCAATATCAATAGGCCCTTACGTGGTAAAAACGCCATTTTGGGTCCCATGAAGACACAGAAAGAAGTCATCTGTGTTGAGCGAGTTTTAGGAGTTTTAAAGTTTTAGGCAGGATGTTACGTTCCGTGTGTGTTTTATGTACATTGTATTGTTTCTCGCTCTCCTGTCTTTCTGTGTCTCTTCCAGCTCCAGTTATAGGTTGGTTTCTATTGGCAGACTCGATTGCCAATCATCATCCTGACGTCATGAGGTCCTTCCAATCGGCTTGCGTTCCGGCAGTATTTAATGACGCGAGGTGATTGTGTGTGTGTGTGCGCCACGCCAGCTTACCGTGTGCACCGACGCGGTCAGCTGTTTGTGGTCGACACCGTTCGTTCTGATTCCTCACGTACCTAGTCATGCGTTGTGTATGTATTTCGATCTATTTATAGATATATATTGTTTGACAATCCATTTCCATCGAATTCTTGGAGGATGCAGGGCAGTGCATCATGTTAGTTAATTATTTGTTAGTTGATGTTTAAGAGTGTGACGCCGCCCGTGTACTTTTTGTTTTGTATATTATCTTAGTTTATTTGGGGCGTCGTATACGCTGAAGATTTCGGTTTCATTTCTATATTTCTTTTGTTAGTAAGTTTAGAGGTTAGTATAAGGCTTGTTTTATTTTTGTTTCTTTCTTTAATTTGTGCGACACTCTTTTTGTATGTTATTCTATGTATATTTGTTTCTGTAATTATGTGGATTTTTCTTCAACGCAACGACTAAAGACGTTTGAATTTAAATACCTCTGTTCAGTGTCCTTTTTGATCTGCACCACACCTGGTAACAGTTGTCTCACATAAATGTTACGGTATCATCCCGTTTTAACATCAGGCACGTAACATTTTTGGTGGCAGCGGTGGGATATTACACGATCAGTCCTTTTGTGGGATGATATGTGAGACATTGTTGCTGGTGTGATGACGGATCAACCCTGAACAGAGTATTATTTGAATGGTAAGTCGGAGGCCGTTTTGGTAAATTTGTCAACATAATCGTTATGGCTGATTTCGATTTGGATAGCTTCGTTAGTGCACCTACTGTCGAACAATTAGAAGCGTGCAAAAAGGATGATTTGTTGAAAGTTGCTGAGTATTTCCAAATTTCAGTCTCTAGACAGCAGTTAAACCGCGATATTAGAAGAGTCATTGAGCAGCATTTAATGGAACGAGAGGTGTTGGTAGTGGCTGGTAGTTCACCTGGCGTTGACGCTCGCTCTTCTGTGTTAGGTGATAGGGAAGCGAATGAAGCTGCTGCGGCGGAGGGTTCCGAAGCCAAAGCTGCTCTGCCGCCCTTTGATCCTTTTTCTCCGGCGGAGTCTGAGGGTAATGTTCGCCTCAAACTGCGTCTTGCGAAGCTTCAGAGTGAAGAACGCCAGAAATCGGTGGAGAGTCACGCCGAAAGGGGACTGCGACTTGAAATCCGCCGGCTGGAAATTGAGGCGGAAACGCAAATCAGGTTGCGAGAGTTGGAACTGAATGTAGTCAGAACCGCACCGATTCCACCCGTGCAACTTGCACAGAATGCTGTACTTCTGAATGACTATGGATCATCTGGGCGTACGTTTGATGTGAGTAAACACATATCTCTTGTACCTCAATTTAGAGAAGCCGAGGTTGATTCTTATTTTAATGCATTCGAACGGATTGCCTCTGCTTTGCAATGGTCTAGAGATGTATGGCCCCTGCTCTTGCAATGTAAGTTAACTGGAAAGGCTCAAGAGGTATGTGCTGCTCTGTCTTTGGAAGACAGTTTGGATTATGATGTTGTTAAAGCGGCAATTTTGCGAGCATATGAACTCGTACCTGAAGCGTATAGGCAACGCTTCAGGAACCTTAGGAAAAATTCAAACCAGACTTTCGTAGAATTCGCTAGAGAAAAAGGTCTATTGTTCGACAAGTGGTGCACATCGAATAAGGTGTCAGATTTTCGGGCATTGCGTGAATTAATCCTCTTGGAGGAATTTAAGAGTTGCATCGCTGATCGCATTGTGGTTTACATCAATGAGCAAAAGGTAACTTTGTTGTCTCAGGCATCGGTTTGTGCTGACGAGTTTTCGTTGACTCATAAAAGTGTTTTTACTCCGGTTCGTACTGAGAGGGTCTTGCCTGTTTCGTATACTTCGAAAGATCAGTCTCGTTCGAAAAGTAATGCTACAAAAAGTAGAGAGGATAGAGAGTGTTTCTACTGTCGTAAATCTGGACATGTTATTGCTGATTGTCTTGCCTTAAAACGCAAGGAACAAGGCACTGGTAATAAGAATGTTGCCTTTGTGAAAACTGTTGATATCATTGATGCTGAGAGCTGTGAAAAACTTGACGCCAGTTATAAACCTTTTCTGATAGAAGGGTTGGTATCTATTGATGATAAGCTTACAAGTCAAGTAAAAGTAACTATGCTTCGTGACACTGGTGCCCAGCAGTCCTTCATAATGACTGATGTTTTGCCTGGACCTGAGAACACTTTCTGTGGTAGTCATGTGTTGGTCCGAGGTATCGAAATGGGTACGGTAAAAGTTCCTTTGCATCAGTTTTATCTAAAATCAGATTTGTTTACGGGAGTTGTGAAGGTGGGAGTGCGTGATAATTTACCTGTACCAGGCGTGAACTTCATTCTGGGTAATGACATAGCTGGTGGGAGAGTTATGCCTTTGTTAGAGGTTTGTGATAAACCTGATTTTTCTGCACCCGATGAATTGTCCGAAGAGTTCCCTGAAGTTTTTTCTGTATGCGCTATTACACGCGCCCAAACTCGCAAATTTGCTGATGCAGATGACTTGCATTCAACTTTCATGGGTCCTACGTTTGCGAATGATGTGTTGATGGTTGATGACCATCTTGACGGAAAATCCGCTCTTTCAAGTTTGAGCAACTTGAAATTGCATGTCACCCGTGAAAACCTTATCGCTGCTCAACAAGATGATGTAACTTTGCATAAATGTATTTCTTCTGTTGTTTCTACAGAGGTTGCACAAGCGCGAAAAGCTGTTTTTTTCATGGAGGAGGGAGTTTTAATGCGTAGATGGTGTCCTGACGATTTGAATGACTCCGAATGGAATGCGTTAAACCAGATTGTCGTTCCCGCATGTTACAGACAAACGGTACTCTCTTTGGCTCATGACCATGATTTATCTGGGCATCTAGGTATTAAGAAAACATACCATCGAATCTTGAAACATTTCTTCTGGCCTCGATTAAAAACTGACGTGGTGAAGTACTGCAAAACGTGTGAGACATGTCAAATTTCGGGTAAGCCAAACCAGAATATTCCGCGCGCTCCATTGATTCCTATACCGGTTTTGGGGGAACCTTTCGAGCGTGTTATTGTTGATTGTGTGGGTCCCTTGCCCAAAACAAAAGCTGGTAATCAATATTTATTGACAATGATGTGCGCAGCGACGCGTTTTCCCGAAGCAATCCCCTTGAGGAAAATCACGGCGCCGGTAGTAATTAAAGCGCTAGTGAAATTTTTTTCAGTGTTTGGATTGCCCACTGTTATTCAGACTGACCGAGGTACGAATTTTATGTCAAATCTTTTCGCGCAAGTATTGAAAACGTTGAAAATTTCTCACAGGATCTCGAGTGCATACCATCCAGAAAGTCAAGGAGCTTTGGAGAGAGATTCCATCAAACCTTGAAGTCTATGCTTCGTAAATATTGCATGGACACGGGTAAGGATTGGGATGAGGGTACACCTTTAGTCTTGTTTGCTGTTAGGGAAGCAGTACAGGATAGTCTTGGATTTTGCCCTGCTGATTTGGTATTTGGTCATTCTGTGAGAGGTCCACTTAAGATGCTCAAGGAGGACATGTTATCTGTGGAGACAAGTGTCAAGACGAACATACTGGATTATGTCAGCAAATTTCGCGAACGACTGCACCAGGCGTGTTCAGCGGCAAAAGAGGCATTGATGAATGCACAGTTCACAATGAAGAGCCACTTTGATCGTAAATCGGTTCTGCGTGATTTTAAAGAAGGTGATAAAGTACTGGTTTTATTGCCAGTTGTTGGGTCTGCTCTTTCTGCACGTTTTTCTGGACCTTATGAAGTGTTGAAAAAATTGAGTAATACCGATTATGTAATTCGTACTCCTGATCGTCGAAAGAAATCTCGTGTGTGTCATGTGAATATGCTGAAGTCGTTTCACGTTCGAGAATCATCTTTGAAGGATGTTGCAGAGGTTAAGCAACCTGGAGTCACTAAGGTACCGGTTACTGCACTGGTTTGTGACATTACTCCTGATAGTGAAGATGACGGAGTAATCATTAGACACACGTACCAACAGTGTGCTAGGTTTAAGAACTCTGAGGTTTTAGCCAACTTAAACGCTCACTTAACTCATTTGTCTGATCCTCAGAGACGGGATATTAAAGAGTTGGTTGGTTCTTTCCCTTCACTTTTTCACGATGTTCCTTCTCGTACTACTGTACTTAAACATGACATCGATGTCGGTAACGTTGTGCCAGTGAAACAGCATGCTTACCGGGTTAACGCTCTGAAACGTGCTGTGATTAAAACTGAGGTAGAGTATTTGCTCGAAAATGGGTTGGCGAAGCCGAGTTGTAGTCCGTGGAGTTCTCCATGTTTGCTTGTAACTAAGAGTGATGGATCCGCTAGATTCTGTACAGACTATCGAAAAATTAATGCACTGACTGTTCCCGACTGTTTTCCGTTACCGCGCATGGAGGATTGCGTGGACACACTTGGACCAGCAAGATTTGTCAGTAAACTGGACTTGTTAAAAGGCTACTGGCAAGTGCCTTTAACCAGCTGTGCTTCAGATATTTCTGCATTCGTAACCCCAGACGACTTTATGCAGTACCGCGTAGTGGCATTTGGTATGCGCAACGCGCCGGCTACATTCCAAAGACTTATTAATCTAGTACTTGCAGGAGTTCCGAACTGTAATGCTTATTTAGATGACCTCGTAATTTATTCCACTGATTGGTCAGAACACGTTTCAACACTCAAGCAAGTGTTTAAGCGCCTTGAGAATGCTTCTCTAACGTTAAACCTGGCCAAATGTGACTTTGGCCAAGCCACAATCACGTATTTGGGCAGAGAAGTGGGCCGAGGGCAAGTGAGACCTATACAGGCTAAAGTAAGCGCTATTGCAGAGTTTCCGGTTCCTACGTCGCGGAAAGAACTGCGAAGATTCTTAGGAATGGCTGGGTATTACCGGAATTTTTGTAAGAACTTCTCTACCGTGGTTAGTCCATTGACGTCACTCATCAGCCCTTTGCGTGCGTTTGTGTGGTCTGATGAATGTCAGAATGCTTTCGAGAATGTTAAAGTTTTAATGTGTAGTGCTCCTGTTCTTGCAGCACCAGCATATGACAAAGCCTTTAAGCTGGAGATCGACGCAAGTTTCGTTGGCGCGGGGGCCGTGCTAATTCAGGAAGATGTTTATGGGATTGATCACCCTTTATGTTACTTCTCACGTAAGTTCAACAAAAGTCAGTTGAATTACTCTACCATTGAGAAGGAAACGTTAGCCTTATTGTTGGCATTGCAGTATTTTGATGTATATTTGAGTTCAAGCAGTTTGCCAATAAGGGTATTTACTGATCACAACCCTTTAGTATTCCTGTCTCGTATGTACAACCATAATCAGCGGCTGATGCGCTGGTCTCTGGTTGTCCAAGGTTACCAGCTGATAATTGAACACAAGAAAGGTTCTGAAAATGTAATGGCTGATGCTCTGTCAAGAGCTTAGAAAAGATTGGAGTAAGAATTGTTAAAACTATACGTTTCTTTAATCAGTATAGTTTTGTCTTAAGGGGGGGAGTGTTACGTTCCGTGTGTGTTTTATGTACATTGTATTGTTTCTCGCTCTCCTGTCTTTCTGTGTCTCTTCCAGCTCCAGTTATAGGTTGGTTTCTATTGGCAGACTCGATTGCCAATCATCATCCTGACGTCATGAGGTCCTTCCAATCGGCTTGCGTTCCGGCAGTATTTAAGGACGCGAGGTGATTGTGTGTGTGTGTGTGTGCGCCACGCCAGCTTACCGTGTGCACCGACGCGGTCAGCTGTTTGTGGTCGACACCGTTCGTTCTGATTCCTCACGTACCTAGTCATGCGTTGTGTATGTATTTCGATCTATTTATAGATATATATTGTTTGACAATCCATTTCCATCGAATTCTTGGAGGATGCAGGGCAGTGCATCATGTTAGTTAATTATTTGTTAGTTGATGTTTAAGAGTGTGACGCCGCCCGTGTACTTTTTGTTTTGTATATTATCTTAGTTTATTTGGGGCGTCGTATACGCTGAAGATTTCGGTTTCATTTCTATATTTCTTTTGTTAGTAAGTTTAGAGGTTAGTATAAGGCTTGTTTTATTTTTGTTTCTTTCTTTAATTTGTGCGACACTCTTTTTGTATGTTATTCTATGTATATTTGTTTCTGTAATTATGTGGATTTTTCTTCAACGCAACGACTAAAGACGTTTGAATTTAAATACCTCTGTTCAGTGTCCTTTTTGATCTGCACCACACCTGGTAACAGTTGTCTCACATAAATGTTACGGTATCATCCCGTTTTAACATCAGGCACGTAACACAGGATTATGTAATGTATGCTGCCAATTTGGAAATACTGTAAAACACAGTGTTGTTTACTAATTTGGTTGTTAAAGGGATAGTTCACCCAAAAAATAAAATTCTGACATCATTTACTCCCCTTCGAATAGTTTAAAATCTGTATACATTTCTTTGTTCTGATGAACATAGAGAAAGATATTTGGAAGAATGCTTATAACCAAAAAGATTTTCCCCTCCATTGACTCCCATAGTTTGTTCTATTGAACACAAAAGCAGACATTTTGAACTGTGTGGTAATAAGCATTCTTCCAAATATCTTTCTCTGTGTTCATCAGAACAAAGAAATTTACACAGATTTGGAACAACTCGAAGGTGAGTAAATGATGACAGAATTTTTATTTTTGGGTGAAGTATCCCTTTAAGAATCTTATTATGTAAAAATAAATATATTTGAAGAGTTTGGTTCCATAATGAACCATGTTTTCTTATTGTGCGTTCCAGTAAATATCAAACAAACAGAAGTTGGTTTGTTTTGATTTAAGCCATAATAACTCAAAAAATACAGCTAACTAACACAATAAAAACATGATAACAAAAACATTCAAATGCAGTAAAATCTCATTTTGGAACCAAACTCTTAATGTGTTGGTTCATGTCCCCAAAAGTGTAAAAATTGCTCTTATGTCATTTTGATACTAGCAAGCCAAATGCAACCAACGGAGTGGGAATTTCGGTCCGTCCATCCAATGGAAGACAGGAGTGTTTGGGAAGTAGTGTTTTAAAGTCAAACATTATTTTTGCAGTGTCAGTTGGTGATGTTAGTGGCAGAACATTACACACATCAGCTTTAAGTAACAGTTTTTAAAAGCAGTTTGTGGGAGCAAAACTTCAGACAGGTGGATGTAGAGATGAGTTAACGTAACGCATCAATCAGACTCTCTCTCATCTGCGCTTTCTTTCATTCAAGCTGACAGTGTTCATTAAAATCACATGACTGATGATAAAGGGCAGGACAGTTGGATATAGACCCAATAAACCAAACATATACACAAACACACTTGGGATGAGCATAAGTGCTAGAACACTAGGAAATAACTCCATAATCAAAATGATGCACTTTTAAATAGCTGAACGACTTTTTGGAAGCTGTGAGATGCTTAAAAACGTTAGATGCTAAAATACAAATAGCGTCAATGTGTACGCCCCCTAGCGATCAATTTACCGGTCCAAAATACTCATCCCTAACACACACACAAACACTCGTATGTACTTTATAATGAATCGCATGCAATAAATACAAACTCGCCGCAGCACACACGCTGAACATACATTTTATTTCATGTGGCGAGTTTTAGATTGACCTTGTCGTAAAATGTGTCACATGACATCCCAGATAGATCATGTGATGATGCAATAACACACCTGCCCTCTTGATGACTTCAACCATGTTGGATGGAAAGTAGCCCACGCGATCATTTCCTGTACGGTTGTCGTGGATACAGCCCTTCCATAGTCCATCAGAATGCTGCTCCAAGACCTGCGGACCAATCAGTAACATAAAGACGGCTTATGTATGAATGTGTTGCGCCACCCTATATTTTTTAAATAGTTGCAAGCTATAAGTCTGAGACGTAATATTACAAGAAAAGGTTGAGAATTGTATTATTACCGTTATGATGTCGCCTGTTTTAATGTTGAGACTTGTAAGGTCATAATTGTTGCAGTAATCCTTCAGCGCTCTCACTTGCATGGCTGCTGATGCGTCTGTATACACAGATGCGAACACAGAGTTCAGAAACTCTTAACATTTCTATGTGAATATGAGCTGTCACATATTCTCTCAACATACCTCTTAGCATCTGTTTGATTTCTTTGCTGGCTTGGGTTGTGGTGAACTGGTTTACAATATCCAGCGCCGTTTGACTGAACGTGTTCCTCACACCTGCACTGATGCCGCTCTGAAGAGAGAAACAGGATCACGCTCACACAACTGGTGTACACACTTTTTACACTTACTGTGTTTCAGGCGTCTGTGAAAAATCTTCATTCACTTAAAATAATAAAATAATAGAGCCAGCTGGATGTGGGGAACGCTAATAATGTCAATTTGAAATGCGTGAAAAATTGCTGAACAAATGCAACACTATATATACTGCCGCGGAAAAGACCATTTCAGAATTATTTACAGTTTTTCTGAATTAACTATTAATGGGTGTGTGATTCTTTAAAATTATCATTTTTCTCCATTTCTATTTGCATTTATTTGCAGAAAATGAACACAGGAGAAATAGGCCAAAATAACAGACTTTTAAGAAATCAAAGAGGAAAAGGGTTTAAAGTCCCAGGGAAATACAAAATTACAATGCTTATTTTTCCATTAAATATTGCAGCGTTTATTGCAAATAGTTTGTCGATGTGGGTCATTCTCTTTTTTAAATTCATGTGCACACATAATCCTTTACTTATCTGAAAATGCACTTCCTTCTTGTAATGACTATCCATCTTAATGACGTATGTTAGATGTATGACGTATGTTAACTCCTCCCCTTCAACTCTCACTCTGCTGCCAGTTCCATTTCAAAATGGAAAAAAACAGCTGTTTTTATACATCCAATCAAATCGCAGAGAAAGACAAAGCCACACACTCTTTTTCTAATTCACTCTTATATGCATCAAAATACGGACGTGAAAACGTTCTTAATTTCCGATTCACGGGGACTTAAAGCATAAAAAACAATAATACTTTTCTGTTTAATGTAGTGTATTTTTATTTTTCTGAGCCAAAAATAAGTATCATACTTTGCCATATGTATGACACTAATTTCTTTCCCCCCAAATGCTAATTAGTTGTAATTAATTAATACATTTTGAATAATTTGCCACTATCCACTAGCCCATTTGTCAATACATACGTTTTACTCATTTGAAGCAAAATAAAATGTTATATGCGCCGTTATTCTTTTATATATTTTATGTACAAGTAAGAATAAGCATGTTGATTGAATTTGTACATAAATATTTTGTCACACTGAAAGACAATGTAACATTATTTTACCCAAATTTTGACAATTTATGCTCCAAAAACTTAGTTGAAACCATAAAGTAGACATTTTACTTACATTTATGTGCTTGCTATGGACATAAAATTTATATTGTAAACTTATTTTGACATTTCTTTTTGACGTCTTTGACACACTTGTATTTTTGTGGATCATAAAACCAGTCTTAAGTAGCACGGGAACATTTTTAGTAAAAGCCAAACATTCCTTGAATGGGTCAAAACTGTCGATTTTCTTTTATGCCAAAAATCTTTAGGATATTAAGTAAGGATCATGGTCCATGGAGATATTTTGTAAGTTTCCTACCGTAAATATATAAAAACTTTATTTTGTGCTAAAAGGCCTCTGATTACCAACTCCAAATATTTTCTCAATATTTAGATTTTTTGGCTTCCCAGATTTCAGAGTTTTAGAAGGTTGCATCTCCGTCAGATATTGTCCCACCCTAACAACCCATATGTCAATAAAAACTTGTTTATTCAACTTTCGGGTGATGTAAAAATATCAATTTCGAAAAATGTACCCATAAGACTGGTTTTGTTGTCCAGGGTCACATTTAGGAAAGTTTGAACATAATTTTTTATGTAATAACCTTGATTTTTATAACAGTTTTCATGTGTCTTATCATTCTGTCAGTCTTTCACATTGCTGTTGGATGACTTTGTCACTCCTAGGGTTTGATTTTGTTGAAATTCAACAGAAAATTTTCCCACGGCCGTAGACGTATCACAGCATGTAATTTAATCTTGTGATATGATTAATCTAACCTAACTGAGTCATCTGAAATTTTTCTCTAAATAATTATTTGCGAATTAAAAATTCAGGGTGTTCAGTTTTTAATGCATTTGTTTAAACATGCTTATGTAATCTAATGAATAATAATAAAGGCCTTAATATGAAACACAGTGCTTAGGCACTGAGACTCCGTCAAAGTGGAGCAAAATCTGAGACCACTTTTCACCAGTCACAATACTGAAGCTTTACGATCACAAATCCAGTTCAAAGTCAAATAAAATACTCACATCCAAAAGCAGCCGGACTGTCTCGGTTTTCCCGCAGAGAGCGGCTTCATGCAGCGCCGTGCCTGATTTAGTCTGCCTGTTTATATCTATACCAGCCTGGATTAGTAACCTGAATACATACAAAAAAAAGCAAAAGGTTTTTAAAACTCTTTCACAATGCACCACGCAAATGGACAGTTGCGTATAATGCGAGTCTGAAGGTTTACTTGCAGAAATACATCTGACACTAAAACTTTGGAAAACTTCGGTTGCCAGAAAAAAGTTAAAGGTGGTTGGCCTGAATTCTTTCAGTTTTTGCGCAGTGAAAGCAACGATTTTCATCAATATCATACGGAGGGTAAAAACAAAAATGCTGGTTCCCTACAGGATTGATATCAGGACGGGATGTTCAAGTTCACAAACACATTCACACGTCATACACATTAATGCACAATCAACCTAAAATGTGCTATTAGTTATTTTTATTAGATGATTACTAATTAATGATATGCATCACTAGGCAGTTACGACGCTGTCAATCAAAGATTTGAAATGAGGACATTCAGTGTGTGTGTGTTTGTGTGTTATGAATGAAGCCTTCAGGGGCTGATGGGATACTGTAGCTCACAGTGGTATTTTTCCACTGGACTATTTTCCCCATCAGCCTTGATCTCTTCGCTCCTGACCTGTCTTAACACATCAATCATGTGACAGAGACAGTTTGGTGTCAGGAAGCTAAATGCTGTGTCAGGATTTCGTGCCATCAATGTCTGCCTGCGAAAGCAATAATGAATCATTTTTTTCCTTAAAAAAACATCAAAATATTATCGCAAAACCTGTCTGGGTCACCAGGACACGGAAGCATATTCGTCCCTAGATTTCGGCCCACATCGGCCCTACTCTAATTCTGTCAACGGGTGGGGGGTGGATGTGTGCGATATGTGCGATGTGTGCGATGTGTTTGATGGCATCAGTCCTCCATCAAAATCTGTCGACGGGGGGAGGGTTGGGGGG
This sequence comes from Triplophysa tibetana, assembly GCA_008369825.1. Classification (NCBI taxonomy): domain Eukaryota; kingdom Metazoa; phylum Chordata; class Actinopteri; order Cypriniformes; family Nemacheilidae; genus Triplophysa; species Triplophysa tibetana. Next base: position 28,089,754 of record CM017896.1, on the reverse strand, counting down.
TGTTGTATGTAACGTGTTACACAATTACATGTCCGACTCGCTAATGCCTTAGCGTTTATAATCGCGTGCACGAGGCGGTGATCGCGGCTATAAGCTGTCGTTGGGACAGGCGTTCTGGACTTTGACCTAATGTCCTACTGGTCAGTACGCCCCTGTGGGTCACTACACCCCAACTATATTTTGCATGATGCCTATTGTATATTTTTTGCATGTTTACATTCGCCCACAAAACTGTTTTTAATGCAATGCAATTTCTTATTAGTTGTGCTGCCTTTATGCTAAGTTGCATGACTAACATTTTAACTTTAAGACGTTAAAAACATATCTATATAAGAATTACAATCTAATAAAATCCATTGAGAAACTTTTAAAGTAAAACAGGTGGATCTGCACCATTAATGAGTAGAAAATTGAAAAACGTACAACATATATGAAAAAAAAATATCCTTAGTTTTAGATGATGTCATGATACAGAATAACAAAAAGTAGTATTAGAAAATACTGGTGCAAGTTCTTTTCAAAACTAGTCAACAGACCAAGTCAATAAACACATACTTGATGATCTCGATATGTCCGTTCTTAGCCGCCAGGTGTAGTGGACTGATGCCATTGGGATCGGAGGGTTTGGGTTCTAACATAGCAGCACACATGTTACTGCTCAAAAGCAACTGAACCATCTGTAGAAAAGACACAAATTATAAGATTTTGTTTGGATGTCGTTTGTCAATAAGTAAACTAAATAATCTGAAACATAACACACATTACTTGGAATAACTGAGGTGCAAAGTTAATAAATAGATTACAGTTCTATGAGAGAAAAAAAGGGATTATGTAACTTGTTTCATACTGGCTGTAAAACTATGTATAAATACAAAATGCTGGCATATTAAAATAAAGTTTATATAAATTGTGTGTCACTTCTATGAAAGCAGTGGAAACCAGCGTGTGAGTGCATCTGCGTGAACGTGAGAAGAGGTGTAGTTCCCACAATCCCTCAGGCAAGCATCACCTCCCAAACACCTATCACAAACATCCCCGAACACACACAAACACGGTTAACTGACCGTGACTCTTCCGAATTCGCAGGCCAAGTCAAGGGGGGTTTTCCCTGCGTTGTCTCTGAGGCACGGATTTGACTGATGTTGAAGCAGCATCTCACTCTACAAACAGACAGCACAACACAGTAAGTATGTGCAGTACATATGCAATACACATACATTTTTTATGTGTGTACTGACTCCTTCATAATGGCCATGTTGTGATGAGAGGTGTAAAGGGATCTGTCCTTCATCTGATTGGCTGTTCACGGATGACCCCGCCTTGAGCAGCATCTTCATTGGTTCGCACTTGCCCTGCCAAGCAGCGTAGTGCAGCGGCCGCATCCCTGCAGGGGATCAAGGAAAATAAAAAGGAGGAAAGTGCAAAAACACACAAAATATTTAAAAACATAAAACACTTTAATACATAAAATATTAAAAGTTACAACATTTCGTTTGAAATTCGTATTTATTTTGAACACATTTAAAAACAAAATCAGTTTAGATATTACTAAATAAAATATACAGGGAAACTAAACAAAAATTTGAAAATATCTCAGATGTAAAAAAGTAATGAAAACCAAAAAAAAAATTAACTTAAAGGTCCAGTGTATGAACTTGAGTAGCATCTAGTGGTAAAGTTGCGAATTGCAACCAATGGCTCATGCCACCCCTCTCCTTCGAAGGGCTACGATGGCTGACACAGGACTAAGATGTCGTCAAGTTTTTGCCTCTTTGGCAATGAAGGTTACGTATTTACGAAATGCTCTGAGCATTTTGTCCGTTAAGGGCTACTGTAGAAACAAAATGGCTAATTCCATGGAAGGGGACCCGCTGTGTATGTAGATAGAAATAGCTCATTCTAAGGTACTACAAAACATAACGCTTCATTATGTAAGGTTTTTATACACCTGTCAATAGATCCTCCAACAATGTACACATTTAATAGAAATATGAACTAAGTGTAATAGATTTAAAACCTCTAAGAGTTTAACCTACAAAGGGAAGAAAATAATGTGTGGTAGAAAAATGTGAGAATACCAATCATTACAAAAATGAATACATGCATATTGTATTAAAAATGCAAAGTGCGTGACAAATGATGCTGAATAAACAACAAGACGTGATAAAACGGGAAAAAAAAGCAAGCGCGTGTCCAGTGTGCCCTGCCCTTTTTATTATGCCCTAGAATTAAGTTTCAACCTTTGTCACGTATATTCTGCTGACATAAAGACAGCCATTATATGGTTAACTTGTTTCTGCATTAACCAGTAACACATTTTCACTTGACTGCGTGTGTTTTGCACCTTTGTGGTCTTTGATGTCAACGATGGACTGGGACTCCAGCAGCAATGCGATCATCTCCACGTTACCGTTAAGAGCAGCATGATGCAGGGCAGATAACCTATTAAACACAAGCGCACATTCTATGAATAACTTTCAAAATGCTTTTGAAATAAAACAAATGAATGTCTGTGGAAATCTGTTTTTAAACAGCCTAATATATTCTTTCTTAATGCTCTTATACTAATATCTCTGTTGTCACCCCTGAGCTTTCAGCTTCAAGCATAACTTTGCAGAGGGTCCCTAATCGGTCCTCATTTCAGTTTAACTCTGACACTTTGCTCCAGTCCCTAACAGCCTAACTGAGCAGGAGACTATGACCTACTTCCAAGCATAAGAGCTTTTTTCTCTGTCACAGCCCCAAGCCACACACACACACACTCTCTTATTTTATATCTCCATCTTTCTTCTACGCTGCAGCATTCTAACAACACACTTCTATTCATTCACTGCCACAGACGTTTCAAATATTAAATCATGAACTGTACGAATCTTAGAAATTCATACAAAATCTGAAACATCCTAACTGACTAACTGCAATGTTGCTTGTATGAGGTATGAAAATACTGCCATAGAAGAGAGAAAAATGCTTGAGGCCTCCACTTTTTTTGTAAAGAAAATTAGTTCGAAGATTTATATACAGTATGTATGACTGGATGATTATGTGGTGTCAGTGCACTGCAGATGAACCCACCCGTCTGTATCCTGGAAGTTCACATTCACCTTCTTAGCAGCTCCCAGGAGCTCTGCGGGAGAAAACGGAATAAAACATTAAACACATTTCTAAAGGTGCCATTTTCAACTTTGAACATTAAAACGATGCTGTGTTTCCAAATGAAAATGCATTCACATTGGAATATAACTTAGAGACGGTTTCAAAGCAAAGACATAAACAAATGTTGATGCACATCCACGATTTTGCAGCCCGAACTTAAAGGAGCTGTGTGTAACATTGACACCTAGCGGTTGAACTTGGTATCGCAGTCCAAATTCCAAATATTGGAAGTTGCCAGACACTTGAATGAGTGTAATGGAAAGCATAAACTCTTACACTGTAAGCTTATCTGATAATTAATTAATTTGCAGTGGTTTGGTTGTTTGCATGTATAACTCCATCAGCAGCTTGATTCTGAGGTCGCATTTACGGGCAATATTGCGGTCTCGTTTAAATAACTGGCTGAAGCATTGTTTTTGGAACAGACCAAAATATTAACTTGAAGATATGAAGTGTGTTTCCTAAATGTCTTCGAACATATTCAGGTAATGTTTTGATTTAATACAACAAAATTATTACATACAGCTCCTTTAACATCCGGTACACATTTGCAAAGAATAGAGAATAGTGTGTAGATTCTGATAAGAAAGCCGAAGAAATAACAAGTAAATGACATTATCTAGCAAGTTCTAAGTACGTCTGGCCAGCATTATTTTGGGTTATTAGTAAAAGAGCCATTACTTGGCTAAACTTTAATGCGACAAAGTTAAACAAACCATTCAACAAATTGTTTATTTAATAGAATTATCATACAATAAAAAAATGTTTAATACCATTATTATACAATACAATAATACTATAAATGTACATTAAAAAAATGTATTATTAGCCACTAGATGGTCAGTATATGCATTTTTGTTCATCTGATTATAGTGGGCAATATGCATTTCTACTCACAATATTTATGTGCTTTTTAATAATTAGCATGTAGCTGATATACACAGCATCAAAAAGTTCAGAGACTACTCCATATTATTTTCAGTTCTTTCTAAATTGACTATAAAGTGTATATACGTATAATTAAATGTCACTTTTCTTTGACAAAAATGATATTTATGTTTCATTATGCAAACTCATGAAAACATTTCTCCCTAATTCCAAGTAAAAGGCATTTTTCTATTGGGATTTAGTTGCGAAAATTTAAAGAGGACAAACTGATCCAATATGCAATGAATGTTCATATTCATGTTTCAACAATAAAATGCTAATGCTTTTACGTGTATTCTAGGATCACTTAAAAAATGAGTAAATAATGGAATAAGCCTCACTTTTTTTTACAATCTTTCATGAGTCTTTGGATTCTCTCAGTCATTCACATTGCTGTTGGGTGACATAACATGCAAGTCATTCCTGATGTTTGTTTCCGTTGAAATTCAATGAACACATGCAAAAATGCTGATTAAAGAAAATCCCAGAGTGCGCTCTTCATTTTTTTATTTGAATATAATACGTTACATGCATTTTTATTCATCTGAATCCTCATTTCTTTAGTTCACATTTCAATTCTGCATCCTGTTTAGTGCCTTAATTCAATTTAAATTTTAATTCAGGAATAAAATTGAAATCTACGATCAGTGCCCACCCTTGGTTGTGTTAAACTTCATTCCGACACAGCTTTCATACTTTACAACAGGATCTTGATTTGCAGCTTTAAATATTTCCCTGTAATGTTTATAATCAGGACAAAGGTCAGACTGCAAACTGGATCAGACACTGAGGGGATTCCATCATTCAGCAGGTAAAGTTTCCAATCATTAAACACATCCAATCCCTTTAATCGCAGCCGGTTATGAACGGCACAACAACAAATCCCATTAAAAATACTGACAATCCTATTTAAAAACATTAACCTACATGTTTTATACAATATACGTGATGATTTTTCCATCAAATGTCTTCGGCTTCACATTTATGACTCTCCAGATGTATAAGCAGTACACGTGTCTGCTAAATGAAAGTGGTCCAGATGGTAGATTTCTGCCGGGGTGAGGGGACATTGAGAATGTGTGTGCGCTATTCATTTAATCTTAATAGCAGTCTCAACATGACTAAGAAGCTATTCAGTATGCATGAAATATGATATCATTTATATTCACTGATCACGGCCTAATCCATTATTCCAATGCCTCGGTGATGATGATGAATTACTAAATTCATTTCTTTTTGTATCTCTTCGAAATGTTAAATGAATAGATATCTAATTATTACACACTTAATGCACAACAACGAATTAAGAATCTCATTAGTAACCCACACACGCCACATCTACATGTGTATATAAAGAGCTATAAACACACTGCCGAGCATTCGAGTCTCCTTCAAAAACAGTATGTACAGAAAAAGGAACAAAACGCAAATGAGCATTTCCATGACGACTCGTGTCACCGTGACGTTAATTAGATAATGTGACAAAAATACCATGGCAACGCCTCACCTTGAGTTGCCATGGAACGTCTCTCTTTATCTACGATGATAGTATCATGAATATGATGGAAACGCACATTTTCTATACATTCACAGGTGGATGATGCAGACACACTGTGAGATGGACCTCATAATCCTCTCATGTGATAAATTATTCATACCATTATCACTGAAACCTCATCGGTGCCTGTTTCTATGGAAACCTTGACCTTAACCATGACAATAACAATCAGTGTTGCCCAGTCTATGCTCATACTGTTTTAAACATGATATAAAACTCATATGTTCACTTCTTTGCAATAATCCATCTTCTCTTCAAGTTCTTTAGTACTTATTTAATTAAAGTTTGTCAGAACGTAACGCTTTGGTGTCTAGGCTGCTCTGGACTACGGGCCATTAACTCCGGTCCTGTCCGACAGCCTGGAGGATAATTAAAGAGCTTCTCGCCCCCTGGTAACATTTGGGAGCTGTTGTGCTTAGTATGTCCGTGTTTAACACAGGCAGAGAAAAGAGGATGGTTATCGCAGCTTTAAAGCATCTTCATTGTACTTCATTTTTTTAGTAATTAAGTAATCGATTCATTGATAGCTAGTGACACAAGCTTCCAGCCAGGCGTCTGATTGACATCAGCTCTCGGACCAAAAGATCAATGCTGAAGCAAATATGCAGCCCTGTAGGCGAGACTCCAATCACACGTCAGATCCACATGTCAATGATGTATCAGTATATCAATACTTCACTAATTCACCCCCTTAGGCTAACAATAGGAATATTTAGTACTCGTCCAAGTCACAAACTGCACAGGTACAAATTAAACAACCGTGAATTACTCACGACAGGTTAAATTTGCCGGCAACAAATGTTACTGTGTTTTTTTTATTAGGGGAGTAAGCTACATTATATATCTACATTGGTTTCTTATCCCACCCATAGTACATAAAAGCGCATATTTTATATAAGAAAACATTTAGACAAGAAAAATGTATTTACTAGAAAAGTAATTTTTATTAACTAAGCTCATATTGAAGTCCCTGTGAACAGGAAGTTGCGATCGTTTTTACTTCTGTATTTTGACATATTTCTGAAGAAATGGAATTTTGAATGTTTGATGTATTTTGAGATGGAACTGGCAGCAGACTGACAGTTAAATGGGAGTTAACGGATGCTCCGCCCTAGTCGTCTGACATGCGTCATTTGAGATGGATCTTAATCGCAAGACAGAAATGCGTTTTCAGATTTTAAGTTAAGTTTATGAGGGCACACAAATTTTAAAAAGAGAATGACCCAAATTGATAACTATTAACAATAAACGCTGCATTTTTTTAGGAAAAAATAGTCATTGTAATTTTTTATTTCACTGGATATTAAAATAAATAATTGTATCAGAATTGAAGTTCAGCTATAATGTGACACCAGACCATCTTCAAGCTATTTTTTAAGGAATAGTTCACCTCAAAATAAAAATGCGATCGTTTATCCACCCTCATGTCAATCAAAACCTGTACAGCTTTCATTCTTCTGTGCAACACAAAAGATACTTTGAGAAATGTCTCAGAGGTTTTGTGTCCACAAATGGAAGTCAAAGGGGTCCAATGTCATTTTGTTACTAACGTTCCTCACAACATATTTGTAGCCTGCAGAAGAAAGTCATCCAGGTTTAGAAGGACATGAATATGAGTAAATGCATTACATTAAAGAAAAGTAAGAAGAAATATAAATAATTTGCATCACAAGCATGTCTACACAACTAATGCATCAAAAACAACACATAAAATCGTTTTTGGATAAATGCTGCAGTAAATGCCAAAGGCTTAAACATTCTGATGAGATGCCATCAATCGGTCAAGTTCTCCAATATCGATGCAAGACCACTGGACGGAGAGCGCACACAACATAACTCACAAAATAACCAGGCTTCAAATCCCTTGAAGGAAGACTTATCAAGCCTTATCATTGGTGGAGAAGATAGTGAACGAGAGGGCCATTTGTCACATCTCTGTTGAGCCAAAGATCTTATATACCATTGACGTGAACATCTCCAGTGCAGGAGTGAGATTAAGGTTACTCAAGTGCACTGCCCCAAGAGGACACACTGTAGAAGGGGTGTTGAGTATAATTTATAGCAGCAGATACGATTCACTTTGAAGACCTGACTGATATACTTTACCAGTGAATTCACTAGATATGATTCGCACTTGTCCTAAAACCAAAAGAAATAAACATAAAATTATATTCAAATTATTCCACTTTAAGCATATTTGAATTCAATGTTTATTAGCAAAATGTAAATCAATACATATACATTTCAAATGTTAATTATATTAAAAAAGATGAAGCAAAGTATATAAAATGTATTTCTAAATCATAATGAAACAAGGTGTTTAATTAATTCTGATGTAAACAATCCAGTAAAAACAGAATTACAGAAATTGAGTTTTTAAAATTCCAATTATTTTCAAGTAAACCATTTGAACATTACATTCATGAGAAGTCTGGGACAGATGTGAGAATGTGATTAATTATGATTATGAGTAAGTTAAAAAAAATTGTTAAACGTGTTAAAATGCCATTGTTCTCTTTATGGGATATCATTTCTTTGTTTTCCTTTTTAAGGTGTTTTTTATTTACTCTTATTAACATTACGATTGACAAAAAAAGGAAAATTGACCAGCATACACTTAATATGCTCATATAATACAATATAATAGCGACTACATTTTGATATATTTCACAATATTTTAATTTGTGCTTTACATTATATTTATACGTATGATGGCATAAACCACATTAAGGCTACGTCACCCAAATAAGTAAATTGTGTGTCCAAACATATTTAAACAGCACAGATAAAATGATGACATTCCCCAATGCTTCAAAAAATTAATCTCTCTTCTGGGAATCTGGGACGAACACAATAATCTGAACACACACACCCAACTCGTCCTCCTCCCCCATTGACTAGGCCCTAACCCACAGCTATAATTATAGATTTTTTATATTATCTTATGATAACCCAGAAGTATAAGCAATACATGAGCACATACATGTTTTTTTAAACAATAAAGATTAACTACCATGTTTACCACTCAGAATATTCAAAGTTATTTTTGTATTCTTCGTGTCAAACTAAATGTAGCACTGTGTCTTTACGACCACCAAAAAGAGCTAGTGTGCACTGCAATTTAAATACACACACTCACAAAATACACACACAAACCCTCACCGTCATCTAACTGTGTGCCGTTTAAAGCACTATGGCCTGGAGCCGAAGCAGACAGAAAGAAAGAGCGAGAGAGAGAGAGAGAGAGAGAGAATTAATTTGCTTCCAGTAGTTTGGTCTCACATGCCATACACGTGACTGTACTTACACTGTACTCTTCAAATTATGTATGAGGGGACCCTCAGCAAAGAAAAATCTTTAATAGGATCTCTTTAATATCACAACTTTTTTTCATTGACAGCTATACGTTTACGTCTTCAATCTCACATGTGTACTACAGAGTTTCAGAGATCTCAACAACAAGAGACCAAAATCTAAATCTAGATACTCCTAGGGTTCTATAGCTCTATATATTCTTGCGTGATTCTACAGCTCTATAGATACTCCCAGAGTTCTTTAGATCTATAGATTATTGCGTGATTTTAAAGCTCTATAGACACTCACAGGTTTTTATAGATATAGATTTTCACGAAGGGTTTTAGCGATCTATATATTCTCCCAGGGTTCTGTAGCGCTATGTATTCGTCTATGGTTGTACAGTTCTATAGATTTTCCTAGGGTTCTGTAGCTCTATAGATTCTCACAGAGTGCTAAAGCATTCAAATATTTTCCAGGGTTCTATAGCTCTATATATTATCCCAGGTTTCTATAGTTCTTAAGATTCTTGCATGGTTCTATATCTCTTCAGATACACCTAGGGTTCTAGAGATCTATAGATATTCCCAGGATTTCTATAGCTCTAATGATACTCCAAGGGTTCTAAAGATCACTCAATTCTTCCAGGGTTCTACAGCTCTAGATTCTTGCATGATTTTATAGCTCTATAGGTACTCACAGGTTTCTATAGATCTATCGATTCTTGCAGGGTTCTACAGATCTACAGATTTGCCCAGAGTTGTACAGTTCTATAGATTCTCCCAAGGTTCTTTAGCTTTAAAGATTATCCTAGGGTTCTTTAGTTCAATAGATTATTCCAGGGTTCTGCAACCTTATAGATTATCCCAAGGTTCTATAGCTTCACATATTCTCCCAGGGTTATATAGCTCTAGAGTTTATCCCAGGGTGCTATAGTTCTTTAGATTATTCCAGGGTTCTTTAGTTCTATAGATACATTCAGGGCTTATTAGGTAACCACATCGTTTAAAAGATCTATAGAAACTCCAAGGGATCTATAGCTCTATAGTCGCTTCAAAATGCACCCAAACCCTCTTATTTATTCGAATAAAAAAAGTAAATGTATATATTGATGTTTATGTAAATATATTGATGCAATATCGAATATAAATTTAATCATTCAGGAAGAATTCTTGTAAAATGTGAAAACACATACATTTGTTTTTAGATCCCAAAATGGATCACAGTAAATCTTCTGTATAATACTGTAGACCCACATGCCAAACACACCCGAAATTCTCACATCCATTGTCATAAGCCCCAACAGCTCTATAAACTGACAAAGGCGAAAACCGCATAAGTCATCTTATTAAACGCTCGCCTGTAGTGTCTTCAAGACATGACCTGACATGTTACAGCCAATGCTGCAAAATCCTGAGTAGACCAGGCTTTACCTGACCTGCAATGGCCCTCGAAATGCCTGAATACATATCAACAAGAATAGCTTTCAATTGAGGTGAATAAATAAATACTGGGCACTGCTGTTTTACGGTTGCGTCTGTATATCCCTGCACTCTGCTATTATCATACTGTGCTTACTATTTTGCAAACTCAGTTCAAGGTGATGCAGAAATGATGTAATTCTTTTAATGTTAAAATACTTTCTGCCATTAGTACCTATCTCATGCTTAGGATGAATGCTTAGGGAAGTGCATTAAATAGACTTCAGCTTTAACAGTTCCCATAGAAAGATGTAATAGTTCAAATGTAATATAAGTCTAGCAGGATCGTTCTAATGAAAAGCACATATTTAATAAAGTCATATCAAATAACTGACTTCACTTGGAAAGTAGCATGTCCTCGGGTGAGATGCAAGGTTTTGTAAGTTCAACATCATCTCGAAGAAATATAACAGTATGTGGCCGTCAATGTACAATCCAGTTAATCTTCAATCTTGGCTAACTGATTTTCATCCCACTAGCACACTATAAATGTCACCAGATGACCTTGACCCTGACCCCATACAGCCAACATTTCCCAGGAGACCTACAGACATTAACATTCACCAGCTCTTGCTCTCAACTGTTAATCGTGTACAATTTAGCATAAAATATATCAAGCATGTGGACAAACTGAAAAAAGAAAATATACCATCAATGTTATATTGAACCGATCACTGGTCACAAAAAATTGTCTTCCAGAATTTAAGGATCTGTATCGTATCATTCTGCACCTTGCACACATTACACAAGTTTTCTTGGGCAGAATGGGCATGTTCACATTCCTCCACATTTGGCCTCCAGTCCGAATGAAACCTTGTCTGAGAAAATCACGGCTCAAGCTATCAGTGTCAACAGCAACCGAGGACAGATCAACTTGTGTTTATAGTGTGACATACTGACAATGACAGCCACAAAATCACCTCCGAGGATCCTTTCATAAAAAACGCTTTAGCTCATGGTTTTCAAAATGAAAAGTAAGAAATGAATTGGTTCACAACTTTAGGTGCCAAAAATCCAGTTCCATCGACTCACTTTCAAAATCTGACTTCATTTAAAGAGACAAAGGCTTAAAATTTCACAATGTGTAGCTTAAAGCCTCAATGCCTTGACCTATGTTTTTCACAAAATTGTTAAATAACTATAGTGCAGTTTCAATATAATATATCTTATATGGTATGTCCCGTCTAAAACTGATCGCATTCATTTTCCTTCAGGGTGAGCTAAGTGATGTTTCTCTCTCTCCCTTTTTCTGTGATGGCATTGATGTTCATGGCCGGGTGAGCTGATATGTTCTGGCATTTTCTCTTCAATGGTTTGAGAATGCCCTGCTCGCACTATACACAGTGGCAAGAAAGCAAACACACACGCTCATTCATTGTGCAGAGATGAGGCCCTGAGAGGACGCACGACGAAAGACAAATGGATAGGCATGAAATAAGTTGTTTCAAGAGTTGTAACCGTAGCCCAGAAACATCACTCAAGTTTGCGTTGCTTATGCTTGAACGTTCCACAACGTTATTTGTAGAAGCTGCCTGATAACGTTTAACACAGAAATACTACATATTTCTAGACTACCAATAAACAGCTTACGAAACCAGCCTTAAGATAATTCACTATTTTCTAGAGACACATTACCATGTTATGACTACAGATACAGCTGTGGAAAACTATTTTCAGTTTTCCAGAATTATCAATTAGTGTTTGTTTAGGCAAAATTACTAGTACTAACAATATTCCTCCCAAATTTCATATAAAAATATTGTTTCTATTTGAATTTATTTGCAGAAAATGAAAACTGGAAAAAACAGGTCAAAATGACAGAAAAAATGCTTTGTATCTTTTAAAACCTCAAATAGTGCAAAGAAAACAAGCTCATATTCAATTTTTAGCAGTACAACAGTAATATTTCTACATGCATTTAGGAAAGGTTTTCTATTATGTGATAACCTTGGTTTTTGTCTTGTCATGCTGACAGTCTTTCACGTTGCTGTTGAATGACTTTGTCACTCTAGAAGTTTGATTTTGTTTAAATTCAACAAACACTTGACTGGAATGGCCACAATACGTCTAAAAAAAGATGAATTTGCAATGATCATTTTTTTATGCGGCTATATTTACAATACAGCATAATGGAGTAAAGATTCAACCGCATTTTATTTACAATGAAACACAAGATTTAAAATGATGATGTAAAATGATCACAACCTGTGGTATCCGTCATTCCCCTTTGTTTATCTCTTAAGAACTTTGGTAATGAAATTAGGGATGCATAATACATTTTCGGCCATATCGGTTTCGGCCGATAAATCGTCATCTTCGTATCGGCTGATACCGATATGGCAGAACATTTATTGTGTATCCCTAATTTCATTTAATTCCCAAAGGTAATAAAGGTTATAATAAAATGTGGGCCGATAAATAATAGCCTATAAATTATGAATCCTTTCCACTGGTTGAAACACTTCAGCTGCACGCTGCTCACGGTTAAAATCCAGTGATCTGTGATCCTTCACTTCACCATTATTGAAGTAGTATGTAGATATTTATGGAACAAATTATAGGAACAAATGCATATTGTATGAAGCCGACTGCTGTCTAAATGCTTTCTGTCTTGAGACCTGTCAGTCTTTCGTCTATTGAGAACACCTTTCTGGGTTGCTCTGGAAGAACATTCATTCACTTTCACTTTCATTTGTTTATTAAATAAACATTATACCAGAAAAGTTTAAAAGTTAAAGAATCTTAAGCTAGTGTAAAGTAGGCTTGGTACATTATTCTCAGGAGAAAAAAACATTTTCAGTCTCAGAAAATAAAATTATATGTCTGCCAATATATCGGTTATCGGCTTCCATTGTTCAAGAATGATCGGTTATAGTTATCGGCCAAAATGTACATATCGGTGCATCCCTAAATGAAATTACTGTCAGGTACACACACTAAAATTAGGCCACAGGTGCCATATTGTGCACAGCAGTAAAGAGAATCATTAACAAATATTTTTGACACCCTTATGTAATTTTCCTTATATTATCTGAATGAATATCTGGCCGTCATTCATAAAGAATTGGAACAGCATGAGAAGCAATTCATTATTTATTTTGCAATATCACAAATTATTTTGGGTTTTAACAGAAAATCTCACATTACTCTTTCTATCCTCTCATTTTCCAGGTGCTTAAGGAGCTCTTGTGTCATCACTCAGTGGTTACCTGTCCATGCAAGAATAGGATTTCCCAAACTAGAGTACCGTACATTTCATCCATCAAACAGCATCTCCACAATTGCCAAATGAATATATTCCAGCTTAACGTCCATTTTAATCTTCAGGTAGAAACGCAATCAAACAAATAATTTGTTCAGTTCCCGGTTTAGGAAATGTGTTGAGAAAAGACAAGAAGGACAGTTTAACAAGAGATTGAAGCTATCGAAGCCAAGACAATGTTATGTAATACAGATTTACTGTACAGGTCTACCGTCTATGTCTCTCGACAAATAATGCTTTAGGTTCGACGATAAATATTCTTTCTACGCTGTTTATGCCCCAGCAGGGCTGCCCTTAGAATTCATGGGGCTTGGGCCAAAATTAAAAGGTCGGTCCCAAGCCCCCCTACACTCGCATTTTTTGAGCCCGTCTGGTCCCAGCACAACATTTCGAACTGCTCAAGCACACACAACCCACGATGGACCGGCACTCCAGTAAACAATCTCTGCTTAACATGATCATTTCTTCTGCTTGTTTCTCAGCACAGTGTAATGCCCCCAGTGTTATTTTTGGTAGAATAAAATTGACAACAACTACCAAACTAAGTAATTCAATGCAAAAGTCAATGCTCAAATCAATGCAAAGTTACCTTAAAAACACCAGGTTCAAAGTTGTGAAGATGTGCTGAAGAAACCATTCAAGTCACGTGCGCTTCATTTAGTTGTGGGTGATTGTTTTTTGGCAGTCTGAAATCATGTACGTGTCAAATTAACAATTTACAGCTTTAACAACCTCTAACTACTTCAAGTAGCAGTCTAAAGCTGGGTTCACACCGAACGCGAACAATTGCGTTCACTGTGTTGCCGGTTCACGGCAATCGTGCCCCCCGATTAGCGTCATTTGGACCGCCTGTCGTAAATTCGCGTCTGTACACTTCTTTGCCATGACTTTTTATGTTATTTACTCACGCAAAACGCTTAATTCGTGAACCCAGTGTAGTTTAGAACCATGTTAGAACCAGCGCATGGGCAATGAAACCAGTCTAAAGAAAGTAAAAGTATTTGCTTTATTAATCTGTGTGGGATAATGTATCCACTCCGTCTACGTTAATATTTGTGGGAATTTCATACATTATAGGCATGTGTCTGCTGTGAATTTCAAGCCCAGCTGTAATGAAAAATTCAATTCCGATTATGTCCAAACACCAGAGAGAGAAAGGATTATACTGATAAATGTGCAGAATGAGTTTCTGTGTAAACTGTTCTTACATGAATTGTTGAATGTCATTCAATAGCCAAATTTGCTTCAGATATTTATCAACTAAAATCTATACATAAATGGATCAAATTTGTCCTGCTTTTTTTCAATGAATAACTTAAAAACAAGATCTAAAAAATATCTGAAAAAACATTACCGAACCCCCGAGTAAAAAAGTTTTACACTGTTTTACATACATTCTAAATCATACACATCTTACAGACGTCTTCAAGATGTCTATATGGCAACAATTCAGAGACGTTTTGCAGATGAGCAAACATTTATAAAATACATCTTAAAGATGTGAATGGATATATCAAATAGACATCTCCCAGATGTAAACGTCTTAGAAGAAGCTATTTTACAGCAATTCTAAGTCATAAACATCTCACAGACGTCTTCAAGATGTCTATATGGCAACAACTCAGAGACGTTTTGCAGATAAGCAAGCATTAAAATACACCTTAAAGATATAAATGCAGACATCAAATAGACGTCTCCCAGATGTATGTGTGTTATCAAGGTTATTGCTCCTTCAAAACAAACATATCAAATAAAACAAATCAGCCTATAACAAGTCTATCTTTTACGGCAAGCACTTTGAATATAGTAACATTATGAGCAATTAAATTAGTGTGGTATAATAAACAATAAACCTTCCCTTTACACATATTACATTCTATCCAGCACCTTCAATCAGCATTGGTACGTTATAATTTTATATCAAATACATTTTCCAGTTATTGTGGAGCCTTGGCTGCATCAAAAAAAGTGAAATGTTACTTTTACATAACATGGAAAAGGGGCATTTTAAGCATTCATCTACTATTGTAATGCTCTCTCTCACACACACACACACACACACACAGTGCCCTGCTTCCATTTCAGCTGCCCCTCCTACCATAGCAGGAGATGCTTCTCTCACCGCCTGGGATGTTACCCGGCACTGGAAGTGATAATTGCATTTCAATTATAGACATGTGTGCATGTGTATGTTGTGTATGTGTGCGCATGTCTTCTGTCATCGTTTCAGCATGTTGTACATATCCAAAGGCCATTTGGAAAACACTACTGTGTGCAGTTGTTGTAGAACCCAATAGAAAAAACAGAGTATGATCTGAATAACATCAGACTCACCGAGCCTAGCACGTTATTTGACCTTCCAAAACAGTCCCACAGAGTACTGCCGCTGCATCCTCATTGTTTGATGACATCTTGTTGGGTAAACCACTCACATCACACCTAACACCTAGTTTTCATTAAACCCAACACAATTCTTACTATAAGCCTTAAATACATTAGAATTTCTAGAGTTTGGTCCAGCCTTCTAGTCGTTTTCCTACTGCGTAAACGCCCCTTTTTATACGTCATAACAGACACGCCCAAACAGCTGAGTGTGCTCTCGTATACCAGTACGCACTGTTATTACTCTAACATCTGGCGCTTTTCACTAATATAATCCCTCCGCCCTTCCAGTTAATACCAACAAGATGGTATCTGTGTGGCCCATCATAAAAAAATCTTCAGACTTTGCCATTGAGTGCAGTACTTGGAAATAAAATTGTGACAAAATCGTGATTTAACCACAAAACTATTCATATATTTTCTTCAATGCGCAATCTGTTTAATCTTTGGCGATCTTGAGCCACCTGCCACATCTGGATATCAAAGCGGATTTGGCGCGGGCGGTCGCCTGCGTGCTGTGACGCGCGGCGAGCGTGCGGCATCATTATTGACCCGTCTACAGTTAACTGACGCGAGAAAACAAGAAAAGTCTGGTTTTAATGAACGAGTCCGTCTGTGAACAACATAAACAGTCACAGATATTATAATTTAATATCCATATAGCCTATAGGTTTAATAGAAACTCTATAGGTATCAGGTTTTAACTGTGGGGTGTTATCTCGTGTGGGAACCAAGAGAACGCTGGAATAAGGCCCAAAACACACAACATGATGGAATTTTGTGATAGTATCTTAGTAGTGAACTGCTAATGGTCTATAACAATATCTGTATTTATTCAGCAGGTTATGGTCAAAATCGCTTGCAAGCAATTATGTATGTATAAGTGCAAACTTAACGCATTGGATAAAGCCGATAGAAAACGTAAATGTATAACCGCAAATCGCGCATATGCAAGTGGCCGTTATAATTAAAAAGTGAATATATAGCGGGTTTCTGTGATTACGACATATGCAACGAGGCCTGTCAACACATTTTACACTATAAAATGTGGAAACTGAAATGTTCGTGTCATGTTTATTTATAAGGCGTAAACGTAACCAAATGTCGTTAAATAAGCCACTGCGCCCTTTTAACGACCACTGACCGGTCCAATCCACATCCGTGCAAGTCCAACCCGTACGCATGGCTGTATGGAGTGATGTGGAGACCCTGATGCATTAAGGGGGCATTTGAAAAATCGGTGGGTGTGATACTCACTCGCTTTGCCCTGTTTGGGTCTCTGCAGGAGGCGCTGGACGGTAACCAGGTCTTCCGTCTTCACCGCCTGTAAGAGTTCCTGTTCTTTCCCCATCCTGTTCACTCACACACCCTCTCTCACACATGCAGTCATGTCTATACTTCTACATCCAGCGTATCTTCATTGGGCCAGGCGACCGCAACGGTGCCGTAAACGCCAGCGCGTCCCCGCCGTTCATCTTTAAAGGTCGAGTGCGCAGAGACGCGCTAGACGCGTTGCATGATCGGTGGAGTGACCGCGGCGTCCACGACCAAAAAAAACGCGATTATATTGTACTAATGTGACGAAGCGGGTTGACAGAGTCCAGGCGTTTTCGGGTAATAGGGACAGCGCGTATTTACGCACGGCGACTTTAAAGCATCGTTACAAATGAACAGATGTTGTGCGCATAAAACGGAAATCGTATCTTTAAACCGGAGTGTAGCTGGAAGAAAGATATATATTACATAAACATCCAGGCAGATGTGTGCGCGCGAGCGCTGGAGGTTGTAATCCGCTGTCGCTTTTCCATGTGCGCATGTGTGTGTGTGCGTGTGTGTGTGTGTGTGCGTGAATGTGTGTGAGAGAGAAAGATGGTGCGCGTGTGTGTGTGCGTGTGAGAGAGAGCGTGAGAGAGAGAGAGAGTGAGAGAGATTGCTTTGGTTAAATTGATGGTGCGGCATCAACAGGGGGCGTGACTAAATAGACCCCTTTCCCATGGGCATGACGGATTAAAAGTGGGCAAAATATTGTATTGTGCGTGTGTTTATGAAGAGAAAGGTCACAGGACAGATTTTAGTTTACCATTGATACTGCTGACCGTGTAGATCAAGCCAAGTTTTTCAGACCATGCTTATAAATTACTATAAATCAAGATAAAGCTGCACAGCCCTTGGATAAGCTTATTCAAAAACAATAATAAAAAACAAGTGATTACTATAATAGTAATTATTATGATGATTCAAATGTATTCAAGTTATTCTTTTAATAATCTTTTTATTATTGTCCACATGGCCATTAGACATAAGGATGGGATGAGCTACATTCACATTTAGACTAAGCTTGCTAAAATGATTTCCCAATTTAATATAAAATCTAATAAATAAATAAATTTGTAGTTGTGATATTCTGTAACATGTAAACACTGATCAAATGTGATCAAACCACATCTTTTGTTTTAAGAAAATACAGATTTGGAACAGCATGAGGGGGAGCACTTGATAGCAACACTTGATTGCTATTTGTTTTTAGTTCAGATCATTCTTTATCCACTCTGTCTGCCATCAGATATATTTTTTGTGATATTCTCACAATTAAAAGTCTGTGATATGATTCAATCCCCAAGGGTGTCAGTAAAACCAGAACAGATGTCTAATTCCAGCTCCCTTCTAACCCACATCAGTCAACGAGTAACTGGCCATTTTCTACTTATTTTGACAATTATACTAGACTGCTCCAAGACCGACTTTACATGATTTGTACAAAATGTATGAAAAGGACCGACTGTAGCTTCAGTTAGAGCTATAATATTTGTTTAGCATGTACAATAGTTAATAGATGTAGATGTTTATAGACTGTAGCATTTAGACATTTCAGTGTTTAAGGTTATGAATTGTACATAAAGTCGGCACACCAAAGCTCCAAAAATGATTAATTAAAACACGTTTGCATGGCGTGTGATGTTTCGAGGACACGGGCTCTTCATCAGACTGTGTTTAGGGTCCTTCAATCCTTATGTATTATTTTCCATATTTTGAGAATAGCCATATTGTTTTTAATCATACACCATGGACAAAACAATAGTAGCTATGGGAATTATGCTTTGACAAAAATCCCAAATAAATTAGGTTGTGTGATATATTTTAACATCTTCAATGTAGTCCCCCTGTATAGAATTTGCTTTTTTTTTGCAAAAAACCCGCTTCTTAAAGTGATTGTACGCCCAAAAATGAAAATTCTCTCATTCATCTACGATCTTACTTGACTTTCTTTCTTCCGGAGAACACAAAAGAAGACATTTTTGAAGAATGTTGGTATATGAACAATTCAAGCGAATGGATACAGCCGTTGTTCACCACTTCAAATTTTCATCTTATGTGTTCTGCAGAAGAAAGAAGGTCATACAGGTTTAAAATGACAAGTAAGATCACAGATGAATGATAACTTTCATTTTTGTAAGAACAGAACTGAAAGAGTTTCCATGTATTCTGGGCTCTTGTTGCTTTATCCATATGAAAGAACATTTTTAAGTAAAAATAATGTTTTGTAATAAAACACATCAGTATGTCGGCAAAATTACAATTATACATTTGGAAGAAGCTTTTATCCAAAGCGACTTGCATTGCATGATACTATACATTTGTTTCGTAATAAGTTTTCAAGTTTCAAGTTAAGTTTCAATTACATTTTAATCTACGGAAATCATTCCAAGCATTTAAGCGTACACTTTCAAACAAAATATCGCAAAAATCCCAAGCCCAAAACGTTATGATCTATTAAAAAAGACGGCTAAAAAATAAATCAGAAATTGTGCATGGCAGAGATTAGGTCAGCAGAACAGATTATTTATTCCTCACACTGTTTTCAAATCTATTTTACTAATTAAGCATTAGACATGTGTCTAGTCTCTTGCTTTTATGACATCGTACATTGAAATAAATATATTGGCAAGTTCATTTACTTTACAATTTGGGTTGGTTTCTACATATTTAAAAATGCCAAGGACATTGCAAACACTTCTTCCATACTGTGATAAAGTACAGCTGATGTATTGTAACAGTGACCTCCGTTAACTCTTCAGTTAAAGATGGTGTGTATACATGATGTCCATGCGTAAGATTGATGCTAATGGTTAGTGCAGGTGTGTGTGTGTTAATGGGTAGCACCAGTGCGTGTTTAAGTAAATGATTGACTTTAAGTGTGTCTGGGGATGTTTTTTAGACTTCTTTAGTCACATTAGGTTTGTCAGCTAACACATCTCAGCTCTCTGATTATACGTGTGCCAGTGCGTTCGGTCGTGTGCGTTCGCTTTGGCACGCAGGTGTGTGTTTGTAAGCCACAGAAACTACAAGCAGCAGGTTCGGCCTTCATGGAAGTCTCTCATCTGTCCTGTTGTTTACACGAAGGTGCAAGTTTGCTTCATTAAACTGATGCGTTTAATCATCAATTCACACACAGAGCTGACTGACCAGAACACTCTGTGTCTTCTCATCCCTCCCAGTCCTGTTGTCTTAGTCTGTGTGTAGCGTACGTGTAGGCAGGACATGGCGTCGAACTCCACCACCAAATTTTTCGCACTATCTCAGTCCTTTAGCGTATCTGATATCATCGTGATCGGAGCGTATTTCTTATTGAACGTCGCAGTTGGGATATGGGTGAGGCCTGTGTGTCCTTGTGTTTGAGTGTTGGTTGACTTAAACATTATTATTATTATTTTAAAAGTATTTAAATGATCGTGATTGTATGTTTACACAATGGGTTGAATTTTACAATATATTATCATTAATTGCATAGATTAAAGTGGAGGTAAACTGGGATCAAACAGGTGTTTGGTTATGAGGTACTATCTAACAGTTAACACTAAACTTAGTAGTTAAGAAATGAAATGATTTTATATTTTGTCCAAACTGCTGCACGTGTGTGTGTTTCAGTCATCTTGCAGAGTGAGCAGAAACACACTCAGTGGATATTTCCTGGCTGGTAGGGACATGGCTTGGTGGCCGGTAAGTGCAGATCAGACAAACATTTGAACGACACTCATAGTAATGAATGCTCACTGACCTAGTAAACACTAGTTAATTGAAAAAGTAAATGTAGTATGCTACTATTTCACAAAGAATTTGGACTTATTTATAAACAAATGTGTTTTGTGTCACAACGTGAATTACTGATTTTTTTTGTTTGCAATGACACAATAAAAAGTGAATATAGACTAAGGTCTGAAAACAGGCAACATTTCTGCACCATTTTGGTTGCTCTTTACACAATATGCACTTATATAGGTATATACTGTATTTCCTTACCTTTAAAATATACCTTACAATTTACTAACAAAATACAAAAGAATATAATCCCAACCGAAACCCAATATAGGTTCGGTTTAAAGTTCAGGACTGAATTAAATACACAGCTAACAGTACAAAAAAGTATATGTAGAACAGCAGTGTAAAATAATGTGCTACCATGCATGATTTAACACCTAATGTATATAAATAAAGTCAATATAACATTGTGATAATTAAACAATCTCAATATTAAAGGCAGAGTTCACTCAAAAATGAAAATTCTTTCATCATTTATTAACCTGCATGTCATTACAAATCCGTATTACTTTCTTTCTTTTCTGTTCAGCAGTCGAAGTTATTTTAAAGAAAGTTGGTAACCGAACAGCGCCGGCACCCATTCTCTTCTATTTTATGGACACAAAACCAATGCAAGTGAATGGGTCCCGGTTCTTTAAAATACCCTTTTCTGTTTTGCGGAGGAAAGAAAGTCATAGGGGTTTGAAATGACAACGGGATGAGTGAATGATGACAGAATTATTATTTTATGGTGAAATATCACTTTAAGTCATAAAGGCCGGATGCAAATGTGTACAGGAATATGTAAAGCTGAAGTTTAGGTTTAGATTAAGTATTACACAATGTTGCCCCTGAAATATCACATCAACTACTTGTCTGTGATGTGGTTCGTACTGCATTGAAGTTTAAAATGTTATGTTTGATTTATTATTAAAACTTCAATCTGATCATGTACAATATCAGTTGTGTATCATGTGTAATGTGAATGGGTGCAGATTGGGGCATCTCTGTTTGCCAGCAGTGAGGGTTCTGGATTGTTCATCGGTCTGGCTGGAACGGGGGCCGCCGGGGGAATCGCTGTGGCCGGTTTTGAATGGAATGTGAGTGTCGTCATTTTGTTTTTTCCCAAAATAATTGTTTGTCACTATTGGAACTTTAATAAGTCACCATGACAATGTTCTTATGCGTGTGAGCACTAGGGGGAGCCAGAGGATCAGTGTTTGACCTAATTCTACGTGTGCATTCGAACGACCTATTTGAAATCTTTGTCATGTTTTCAAGCACAAATTTTGAACTATCCTTAAAAGAAGAACAATTCATTAGGAAAACATAATTGCATTTAGCAATTTCCCTCGAAAAGAAGCTGATTTGGTCTTGTGCTTGATTGTTTCTCGTGGATTTTAGTGACTTGTATGCAAGGAAAAAGTAGAAAGCATGTCAAATATAAAATTAAAATAAACATTAACAAGTATTTTGCACTTTGTACTTGCATACACCTCACTAATTTTAGACCAAACGTAAAAGAAACCAGACTCTAAGGCAAACGTATCATAACAAAATATTAAACCAAGGAACGAGTGCTTCAAAAAAGCCATTGGATAGGTTAAGTGTCCATAAACATTTTCATTACGAGTACTCGCAAAAAACACACAATAAGGTGATTTTGGTTCTGAGAAAATATCTAGCATCATTTGTTAGCATTTCATACGTTTTAACACTGCACATCCAGATTTGCTCTTCAAGCTAATGACTTGAATTACTGTATTAGTAGAAATTAATTTTTGGAATGTGTTAACACCCTCTCTATCTCTCCATTAGGCAACTTATGTCCTGTTGGCTCTTGCATGGATCTTTGTCCCAGTTTATGTCTCTTCTGGGGTGAGATAAAAACACCAAACCTCTGTTTTTATCAACAATATCAGATGAACTTATAAATATGTTAATAATTGAGACACAATGTTTAACGCTGCCCCACATACCAGAGACACGCCACATGTTCTACTTTCTCTCATTTGCCTTTTAATTTGCTTAGATCGTGGCATTCCCTCTCCACTTCCTCTCTCTCTCTCTCTCTAACACAGATTGTCACAATGCCAGAATATTTGGGTCGGAGGTTCGGAGGAGAGAGAATTCGCACGTACTTGTCAGTTCTTAGTTTGTTGCTGTCTGTATTCACCAAGATCTCAGTAAGCATGTAAAACAAAAACACACATTCAGAGCAATTCTCTTTAATCTACAAAGAACAAGACGAACACTAATCTGACAAAATGCTTCACTCAACATGTCTTTTCACATAGCTGGCATGTTTCGGTTTCCAAGGAATGTCACGTTGTGAAAGAAAGTGGTGTTTAGCCTGGTTTCAACATCTGTTTTTCACTGTACACTGTACACTACACAAACACATAGACACACAGAAGAACATTGCCTTGTTATATGGGGCATTTATCAACTAAGTATTAAACTTTGACACCTTAAGGCTAAAATTCACAACAATACCTTTGCTCAGATTGTGCCAAGATTTTCAGTCTGGACTTGTTGCAGAAAGTCTGTGCAGGTCTGCAGATTTTATCAGTTCAAAAGTCTGCAAGTGTATGATGTCTAGTTTAAAAAGGTCTGTTCAGATTTTAAAGTCATGTAGTGTATTCACGCCATTACTCAAGAGTGCTACCACTTTATTAGACTTAAGTAGGTTTTTGCAAAGTGGATAATATTGGCTCTATGAATGAAAAATTAATTTTGAAATAATGGAAAAAAGTAATATAAAGCATATTTAAGGTCTAGAACATGACAGAGTCGTGGGGATGGACTTTTTATACCTTTGAGGGGATTCAAGCAATCTTCCAGAACATCTTAGCAACCATCCAGAATGCCAAGCAACCACATTCAGTATTAATGCACTAGACCGCCACAGAACATGAAAATGCCTGGCAACACCAACATGAAAAACAACAATGCAACGGAATACAAATTGAATGGAGGCATCAGTTTATGTCTTTCAGAATAAAGACTCTCAACATCTCGAACTGTGCTCAGAGCTGATACCGAAATCTGCTAAAAAAAGGTCCAAGACCAAAATATCTAAACTATACTCCTAAATATAAAGATTTATTAAGGGTTATTTGGTTATTTTGAATCCTTTCGATTGTACAAATGTTTTTTATAAATGGAAAATGTTTGTAGACTAAAAAGGTTAGACTGAAATTGTTCTTCTACAAAAATAACCAAATAAATTGGAGGCGGCCGCCTCCGTCAGATTTAGTGCCGCCTCAGACTCTCATCAAAATTCTCACAAAACACTGCATTCACTCAATGGACTGTCATTTGAAACTGCAGTTGCGGCATTCATTTTCATGTTCTGTTTAGTTATGAGTGCAGTGAGGCGCTAGAGAGTTGATGTTTATTTTCCTTAGCTATATGAGGAGATCTAGTAGCTGTATTTCGCGGCTGTTCTGGTGAATATTGTTCATTTTGCATTCTCGTGCGTTCAATTTCTTGAAAATGTTTCTTAAATGAATGTGGTGTTCTTCAGTGCAGTGTTTTAAGTGCAGATGGCTTTACACAACGTACACTGTACACTTCGAGATCCTCACGCATACTGTGATCAGAACGACTTGCAAACAAATGACTCTTTTGAATCGATTCGTTTAAACAATTGAAACGAATCATTCAAGGCTCATTGAACCACATAAAACGCAGGATGTCAATGGGCTTGCTCATTTAGTAAGACTGATAAATTCAGTTGGCTCTTGTGGGCTAGAAATGTCAAAAGCTTAAATTTGATTTTAAACAACACTCAATTTAGTTGAATTTATTTAATGTTTTCTAAAAAAAGGTTTTATATAACTTTATTGTCATTTCCATCAAATATTTTGAAGTCTTTATGCCACTTAAAGGGAACGGTAGGCCTACACGTGCGTGTGAGCACATGATCAAGATGGCACAACCTCCGCCTCATTTTGAGCCAGGGAAAACCCTGTTGACTATATGGCAGTACTGCTAATTAAATGTTTTATCACTTCAATTTTAAAGTTTATTTACACACTAATGTTATAGCTAAGTATGCTATTGTGTGCCATCAAGTGTCAAGAAACTGAGACATTGTGTATAATTGAGTTGCAAGAAAAGTGCAAGAGAGCGAGAAAACCTCCAAGCATGACATGTGGGTGATGTTTACAGTATGCTTTGTCTGTTTGCAGACAGACCTGTATTCTGGAGCTCTGTTTGTTCAGGTTTGTTTGGGCTGGAACCTTTACCTCTCCACTGTGCTCATGTTAGTGGTTACTGCTCTCTACACCATTGCAGGTTTGTATTTTTCAGTGTCCATCATGTACTACTTTCTCTTGCATTGTGATAAAATGGCATTTACAAACGCACACAGAAAAAAGTTTCGGGTAAACTAGCACTTTAATAGTATCTCTACATGCTACTGTTTATAAACTCACTGATTTCGAGAGACTACTACAACTTAAATCTTATGCTGTACTATTGACACGACATTAATTGATTTTTATTGATTTCAAGTGTTTCATTATTTGACGGTAAAACTGAAAGAATTTTCAAATTAAAGCTATTTTCGTTACTTCACTGAAAAGAATTGGCAAATTCTATTCATGTTTTCACATAATCGTTTTTCTTATTTTAAAGCCACTTTAAAGAGAAGTACCTTCTAAATTAGTATTTTGTCCCTTTATTCAACATTATAAAGTACTAATAAAAATTAGTAACGATTCTTAAAGACGATCAGTTTATAGATGTCAAACAATCATTGTGCCCTCAAGCACGAAATAAAACTTTTACTGAATATCATTTGAAACGTTCCCACTAAAGCAATGTGGTTCACTAACAGACCATTTCTGTGGTAATAATTATAGACTACAATGATTGATTCTAGGATAAGTGCATAATTGCTTAATCTGTGGCTCTGATCTTACCTTATTCACTCCCCTGTGCTGATTCAGGGTTGACCTCGATGACTCAGATCTTTTTAAACTTCATAAGAAAGTTCAGCAATACCCATTTAAGTCCTCGGTTTTTCCAGGTGGATTGGCTGCTGTTATCTACACTGATACACTTCAGACGTTCGTCATGATCATTGGAGCAGTCATCCTTACCATCACAGGTCAGCTGGTCTCAAGTCTTCTTTTATTCTCCAGTCAGCTGTTAAATACATCCTTAACAGACATAAGTTGAAAGTTATGTATACACAGATATTTCATATTACCAATAATTTTAACAAAATGCGGATAAATATGTATCATACCTTGCATTGTAGGTGGCAGTTTACTGCGAGGATGTCAATACAAACTATATAGGTTTCCATCGTAAAAAGCATTAAGAAGAATCAGTTGTTTAAAAATAAAACAACGTTCCTAGTGTGTTTTAGCCCTTATTTCAGTTAAATTTAATAGTGTTCTATTGGTTCCCATCCAATGCATCAACACACATCCAGTATAAACCAATATACCTTTCATAAAACCAATACAATTCTCATAAATGACAATGCAATTGCAATTCTTATAACCAATAAATCCATTAGAATTTAACAAATAGTGATATTGTTTTCTTCCGCAGGATCTTTATAATACATTTTAAAAACAAAATTTTGGTATATTGCCTGTTGATGAGCAAACAAATTATCTTATATATACAGTAACTTATATGTGACCCTGAACAACAAAACCAGTCTTTTTTCAAAATTGAGATTTTTACATAATCTGAAAGCTGATTAAATAATTTATTCTATTGATGTATGAGTTTTTAGAATAGGACAATATCTGGTTGAGATACAACCGTTTAAAACTCAGGAATCTGAGAGTGCAAAAAATCGAAATATTGAGAAAATTGCCTTTGAAGTTGTTAATCAGGGGCACTGTGGCAGGCCATAGGCTCACAAAAATAAAGTTTTTATATATTTAAGGTATGAAATGTACAAATTATCTTCATGGAACATGATCTTTACTTAATGTCCTAATGATTTTTATCATAAAAGAAAAATCGATAATTTTGACCCATACACCGATTTTTGTCTTTTACAAAAAATGTTCTAGTGAAACGTCACCAAAACTAGGTTAAATTTACCACTTAACCTAAACATATACACTAAATCATTCTTATAATACTGATATTTATATAGATTCTAGTGACAATCCGTGAGGTGCGATTTATCATTTCATTTAAATAAAACGTTAGACCAGAAATGAACGTTTAAATTACCTGTTCCTTCAGCGAGTAGAAAATGTATTTGTCCGCGATTTTCCTGACCGGCACCCTCAAGAATATTTTTTTATTTTAGGACACTTATTTCCAAATTTAGAATCTGCATAGCTAGCCTAATTTGTTTGAGAATGTAGAAAAAACCCTAAATGCGCATAGCTATTTACAGAATCCTAACCATCTCAAACACAAGCACTGTGACACACATTACATAAACAGCTCAAACAAGTCAAGAATTTAAATATATCTTTTAATTTGATAAACTCAAAATGTACATTCCTTTCTTGTAATCCAATGAAACCACATTGTTGATTTATTGCTATTACAAAAATACATTTTGACTAGATTCATCTGATATGTATCGCTGTTGCAGCTTTCAACAAGATTGGAGGCTACAGCAACCTGGAGAGTGCGTATCTGAAAGCTGTGCCATCGAAGATCATCCCGAACACGACATGTCACCTGCCCAGGGCTGATGCCATGCACCTGTTCAGAGACCCGGTTCATGGAGACTTACCCTGGCCAGGCATGACACTGGGCTTAACCATTCTGGCAACATGGTACTGGTGCACAGATCAGGTACGCGTAAACACTCACATAAAAATAATCTACCAACCCTCCACAAAATGTAAAGAGTCTCACGTAAAGAGCAGCATGTCAAACATACTTTGCATTGCGAGTTGCATAGTTTGAGAGACAGAGGCAGTATAGTTACGACAACGAATGTTATCTAATCTTTTTGGGGAAATGTGTTTTTTCTAATCTGTCGACAACCATAGAACATGACAGCACAACCTTCTGAAAGGACAGTACGTCTATCCCTCACTGTGTTCTGTTATTTCACAACCAATGAAATATGGGTCTATATTAATAAAGCGAATGCATCTGCATTCATTTGAAAGTTCAACTTAAAAATTCAAGTATTTTGCTGTAAAGATTAAAGTAATCCACTCAATCAGGAGTGAAATAATGCAAATTTATGAGCAAACGTTTGAGATGTCATTAAGAAGACTGTATTCGTAACACTTTCCGTAGGTTACAGTGCACATCACATCCTTAGAAATTTTCCAATACCTCTTTGGCAGGTAAAGAAAATCTGTAATATTGTAGGAAATTACAAAACTCAAAAAAAAAAAAAAATCGAGCCATTCTGTGCAATACAATTGACAGAAAAATCAACCAGACACTAGGGCTTGCACGACTAATTTGTAACTAGTTGAATACTTGTAAAAAAGAAAGTAGTCAACTAGTCGGCCATCAGCGTTCAACATATGCCATGCTACATCGGCAGTCCGACAGCGTATAGTGTTAGTGGAAGAATTGAGATGATGCAAGACAGCATGTTGACATTGCATTGTAATGAATGATAGAAAAAACTATTTCCCAATAACGATCGGTTTCAGGGTGATTCGCAAGAATTTTGGCTATGTGAACACTGTAAAAACTCAAACATCATACATCAGTGTGATTAATTCATTATGTGTGGAATGTGATTTACTTTTGTATATTACAAATATATTTGGCCAGTGCATCTTGGAATAATCGGTTAGTCAGTGCAACCCCTAGTGGACAGACAATATTGGGTTTACTGTGTTGGGCAGCATTTAACTTTTTTTTATCCAAGAAACTATTAGCCAATAAAAGAGGTAAATGCAAAATTGCCATCACCACAGTCACAAATCCACCACCAAATTCCAGTCAGCACAAAATTCCAGTCCTCATTATTCATGAGGTACATAAACAAAAGATTAAGGCTGTTTGTAATAGATAATTGTGCATCTCTCATTGCCTTACAGAAATATACAGTCCAGCTAATAAGTTCAGTGTTTTTTTATTGCCGTAACACTGTATTAGTTTAAACATCCAGTTTAACTCCGGTTTCAAGTCTGTATTAATGGAGATTGGTCGCTACATCATTGCACATTCATGCCTTTGTACTCAATACAAAGTTGTTAAATCAGTTAAATGTCATTGCGCCCCCGTGACAACTGATCCCCTAAGGGAAAACCAGCCGGGTTTACTGAAACCTTCCCTCGAAGGTGTTTGAAGCTGGCAAGTTTAGAAAAGGAGATTCCTAATGGTGTGCGAGTCTCAACCTGTCTCTGAGGCGAATGAGATTTCCTCTGTAAGACCGCCGATTGCAGTCCTTGGATCCCATAGGCAGGGTTGTGTCTTTGAGGGGACCGGCCAGTACGATTCAGGTTTTGCTGTTGTAATCCACTTGAGGGGAGATTGGGGTCATACATCTTCCCCTGCCAGTACCTGTGACCCCCGATCACATCCCCGCTGGTATTGGGGGGTTTATGGAAGGCTCCAGGTTTAGTATTCACCACTTTGGCTCGGCCGTAGATGTCTCGAGCAGGTGACCTGGAGACAGTTCGATAAAGCTGAAGGTACATGTGGAAAGAGAAAGTATAACAAATCTTTTTCAATAGTCGTTTTACGCGTCAATCAACCGACAGAGTCTTAGTTTTATGCTGTCAATCGTTCATGCTATAATTTGTCATGTTCTTTCTTTAATAGTTATGCTTAAACATGAAAGGGCCACTTCTGATAATAATGTTGGTGGACAATGTGACTCAACAGGTAATCGTGCAGAGGTCTCTGTCAGCCAAGAATCTTAGTCATGCCAAAGGGGCGTCCATCTTTGCCAGCTATCTCAAGATGCTCCCCATGATCTTCATAATCCTACCTGGCATGATCAGCAGGGCCCTCTACCCAGGTACTACACACACTCCAAAGCTCCCATTTCATCCCCAATTCAATGTTTTGTCCCTTTCAAGCCGTTCAGGTTACAGAAGAACCAGATCATAGGTTTAAGGTGGTTTTGGGAACATGGTTCCTTGTTTTGTTGCTGGTCCAAGGTGGGTTTGATCAGATTTAGCCAGCTTGACCAGGATGGTTTACCTGTTTAGGATCTGACCAGCCAGTGAAGGGGGACCAAATTAAAACCATAATGGACCAGCTTGGATTAGCTAGTAACCGTGTAAAACCAGCCACAACCTTGAAGGAATAGTTCAAGCAAATATGAAAATTCTTTTAAAGTTTACTATCTAGGCTTTCTTTCTTTTATATCAAAATACCTTCATATAACCATAGCTCCAATAAATGCAGGTTTAGTTTCAAGCCAGTGTTGGGTTATACTAGCCCCAAAAAGGATTATATAAAATCTATAATTTTGGGCTGATACAACCAAGCATAGGTTAATTTACAATCCAACAGTTGGGTTCAGCCTCATTGGCTCAATGCTTGCTTAAGAAAAACCCAGCCTTTTTTGCATGTCAATAATTTCCAATCTTTTTTATGTTTTGTGATGAAACACACATAAGACAACTAGTCATAAGACACACATGAAACAATTATTTTGGAAGTCATCTACATGCCACTATATTTGATTTTATTCTGCTGATCTGTATGTTTCCACTGGATAAGACATATCGCTCTATAAATTATTAAAAAATATTAATGTTCTCAAAATATCTTATTGTAAAATTGAGAGAATGTCCATATTTGGGTGAACCATTCCTTTAAACTGATTTTAACTGGATTTTCTTACCAGGTAGTCAACTCAATTTTACAAATTTTATTTAAAAAAGTTAGAAAATTAGAAAAAGAACTAAACTAAACAGTTTGCATTATCAAGGACTGCAATAAAATGCAAACAATAGAGGGCTGTGCCACAATTTCCTGAAAACTTTCCTGTTAACTTGTTGTTGGCTGCTACCATGGAAAAATTCCCCCAAATCGAGGCAGCCTACCCTGTTCTCCACTGATACGTTACCATATATACATTTTGCCCGGCACCCTACTGCCACCCCCATATGTGTAGCAGGTTCAGACGTGCTGTAAATGACAACACAATCCCGGAAAGCATAATAACACACCCTATTGCGTTCCATGACACACGCCTGACTTCTTTTCATCTATTTGAGACACGCCCAGGTGTATGGACTAGAAGTGTTGAGCCAGATCTGATAAAAAACACTTTCACATTCAATCACACACACACACACACAGATAGACATAATGAACCAAAGTCCTACCTTTGCTTCTCCGTGTTCTGTGTGTTCAGCAGATTCTTCTCAAGAGTACTTTTATTATCATTGTCTGATCGCAAGTCCAGCATGGATTGAGAGAGCCGGGCCATTACGTTAAGGGAGTCAGGACTTCGGTCAACTCGACCGGAACCGGTCATCCTTCCATTAGGGAGCAAGTCGGTAGGACTGGCCGTGTCAGAGTCTGCGCACTCAAAGTATTCATCTGATGTTGTTGACGCCTCATCTTTATCCTTCAATGAATGCGCACAAGTCACATCCATGCTGTCAGCATCGTTGTCACGAGTGTCCGTGTGCGTAACCGTTGGGTTTATCATCTGGTTCTCCTCCCGTTTGACTAAAGTGATCTTTGCATCTTTAGTTCCCTCCGCCTTTTTAACCACCAACTGCAAGGTGCGTGGTTTGGGCACAGGTTGCTGTAAAGCTTGTTGGTTCTCACAAGAGGAATTCATCGGTTTAGGGTTGGGCTGCTGCTCTTGTGGAGGAGGGTTGGGTTTGGGGTCATTGTGCTGGGTTTGGGTGTTTGGAGAATTGGATGAGTGAACCGGTACATCTTGATGGTTGCTGTTGAAGTTAGTCTCTGGCTGTAAGTTTACCACAGGCTGGGTATTCGGCTGGTCATCTTTTGAGGGCTGGATACTTGATTGAACGTTTAGATCGACAGCATCTTTTTTGACCTCTTTTGTTTTCTTAAGATGAAAAATTGCCTTTTCCGGTAGCGGATCCTCAGGTGGGGCGGTGAAAGGGTTTTTGAAGCGGATCGCTTGTGATGTTTCGAACATTTGCGAACGCATTAAATGCACAGGTGCTGGTTTCCTTGTGTCTCTGATATTAATAAACCCAATAACGTCACTGGATGGGTCTGGCTCAGGCCAGGTTGGCAAGTAAGGAATGAGATCTGCCTTGAGCAAGCCTTCAAGTCCCGGGTGAAGCTTTGGTTTTTCGGTTACTTCGCGATTGGGCTTAGGAACGGGGGCCATAGGATGATGCGAACTGCTATTTTTGGCACTAGCCTTGTCTGAAGAAGTTTTGCTTGATGCATCTACATTTACCAATGCATATTTAGGGTTAATTAGCTTTCTTGCAACCGCCGCAGATACAGGGGGAGGGACAGTAACTATGGTGGGCTCAGGCTCCGGAGGGTCCACCATTGGAACCTTAGATAGGTTGACCCCATGAGAGTTCAAGTATAGCTCACGGAACTGGTTGTCAAAGGTTTCAACAGCTTGTCCTGTCAGGACTGTAATGACGTTGCGATCCAAACGAGATGCGGTCCATGTAAAACTAAAAAAAGTCAGAAACAAAAACAACATGTACAGTTTTATTGAAGTTGCCATTTTCAAATTCTAATATATAAATTTGAATGTGTGTTAGTCTTAGCTTTTAATATATCTTGTTTAATACTGTCACCTCATTATTAAAGTCATGTTTATGATGAATGTAATCAAAATATTCTGCACATACTTTATAGATGCATTGTACATTTTCAATGTTTATTCAATACACATGAATTTTAGAGATAGTTCATCCTCAAAAAGATTCAATCTCAAAAAGATTGATAATTTACCTATACCTTACACAGAGCTGTACTTTTTTTGAACGCAGCAATGCTGCTACAGATGTTGAAAGTTTTGTAGTACAGGCCAATCAGTTGTATTACACATCTGTTATATTAGAAAAATTATACGCAAACATATTTATGTGTAGTTTATCAGATAAATAGGCAGGAAACGGATGAAGGACATTAATGTTATAGTTTGGTTAATGAGGGAAATATACATTTATAGAAGTTATTCCCAAGTTCCTTTTTTCCGTTTTTCCGAATTCTGTGTTTTCCATTCTTTTATTATTTACAATAGTAAACTGCAGTAAAATTCCACCTTTTGCGGACACAATGGTGTTTTATTTTATACTATATATATATATATATAAAATATTAGTTTAATAAATATGACTTGTGCTTATGCTTATGAAATAAACTCTCAGATCGGCTCTGGAGATGGAGTTTATGTGTTCATGTCCTCATACAGAGACGCAGACAAATGCACGAGTGTCAATGCGTAAAACTGTGCAGCTAATTCACATTCAAGCAAAACAAGCAGGTGACATATTGAAAAAGCCGGATAGCCCCTCCCTATTTCCACATAGAGGAAATCACAGGGCTCCAAGATAATATGGACTGCGGCAGGAAATAAAGTTTTTCATAGCATTTGTTGCGTCGCACTGTACAGCCCTGCTATAATTTACCCTATGTGTGCAAATGATGGGATCACTTTCATTTTTGGGTAAACTATTCATTTGACTTATTGATTACATTATATTGGCATGCCAAAAGGTTGAGACATCCAAAATGGGCAGTGCTGAGGAGATTTTATTTATTATTATGTACATGTATACAGTACATACTGTTTGTGTGGGTGTGTGTGTGCGCATGTATATTTTGAAGAGAATCCCCCTAAAGGCACACGAAGCAGATGTCTTCTGGGATTAGCCTGTATTTCCACACAAACCTGTATGATCCGGAAACAGCACGGTCTCCATCCACAAACATGAATCTCGAACTCAGAGACCCAAAGACCCTCTGAGCCGAGCGAGTGTAAAAGTCTGCACCGCCGATGCATCGTACCCGCAGATTCTAAAAACGAATAAACCCCATTTTTAACCAATAAAATAATCAGAAATGCTACAAAACAGAAATGAATATGTGTAGGTGCTTAACTCACGTTGAGATGTCCTCTGTGCATTTTTGCCCTCTCGCACATGTGCAGGAAGTTCTGTACAGCTGTGTGATCTATAATAATATATATTGCTACTTTCTTTTTAAATCCAACCTCTATTAGGTCCTTAAAAATGTCGACGTCTGTGAAAACATCCATTACCACCGCAATCATCTGCAAACAAAAAAAACAAAAATGCATATGTTGGCCAATCCGAAGTTAAAGGTATGAATTGCTATTTAATATAACTTAACAATGGAAAGCTATACAAAATGCAAAAAGAAAATACATTTACTTCTACAGTAACACATTGTTAAAATAACATTGTAATTAAAATACAAGTCACAACAGTGTTCTTCTAACTTACTGTTCTATTGTAAGCATTGTGTATATTCTCTTTATCAAATAGACATCATGTTGATGATGCAGCTACAAAACAACTCATACACACCCTATGCTTCTTGTACTGTTCCCATTACAACCTCCGTTACATTATAATCACTCATTGTGTGAAATATCTTCAGATAAAGGGATTTCTTTTGATTGACTGAGTATTTGAAAGTGAATGTATTTTTTAGCAGAGAGGGGGTGGGAGAGATTTGACGATGGTATGTGTCATGGGCCAGAGCGATGAAGCTTTGGCATGTTCTGACAGGACAAATGAGTAGGTTAGAAAACCAGCTGACATTATGAAATGGAACGGGTATTAATGATTGATAGATGAAGATGGAGAGCAGTTTGGGAAATCCCAAATCTGTTTTTACTTTGTTTTTTAAAGACAGCTCATCATTAACTGATAGGCCTGTGTAGTTTTTGTTGATTTAGCCATATTGTCGGGTTGTCGCCATGTGTGCCTTGGGCTGTAAGCACAACAGACATTAAGGTGGATGGTCAATATTCAACATAAGTCACTATGAGTTTTTGAATGCTTGGCTCTCAAACTTAAGTATTTAAAGACTTATTAAAGTATACACAATTCCGTGACTTTAAAAAGTTTGATCCAAACTTTTTGACTGATTTTGGTTCTCTCTAAAATACAAAGTTGGATGTATTATCATATTATCTAATAATAATATTGAGCTTAATCAGATGCAAATACGTTTGACTTCCTCTGCACAAACCCTGATGCCACAGGGGAAACTTGCTGAATCCCACAAAGAGGCTTTTATTCTCGGGTTCTTACAAGTCCATCTTTGTATTTGGGCTTTATTTGAAGATCCCAGTAAACAGTACACTAAATCTGTAGTGTAGAGCTTGTGACCGCAACAATCTCCAGTAACTTATATAGACAGCACATATGATTCAATGATTCTTGATTATAAAACGTTTGCTTAACTTTAACTTATATTGCTAATAGTTTGGAAGGTTGTTGGGGCAGAATCCTGAAAAAAACTATATAATGGATTATATATGGATTAAGTAGTTATAATGGAGATTGTATATGTTTTACTGGTAATGTATAGGGTTCTACTGTTGGGATGCTATCTGGTGAACCAAAAGAACAATATTTCACATCCACATAAGTTAGTTGATAGTTTTAATGGAAAACAGCTGAAGGTATCTGTAACGGAAACCACTAGAATTTCAATTGGTTTTGTTCAACAGGTCACACATTTGACAAGTTTTTCCAGTTAATCAAAGCCGACTGACCTTTTGTGCTTGTGCGATGGCCTTTCTCACCACCTCTTTGATATGCGTATGTCCGTCCGACGGCGGATGCGTGTACACGTGTACACGCGTCACCCCGCGATACGAATTGCAGTCCGGCCATCCGAGGTCAAAATTCGGAATGGAGATATCCGAGCGGTCCGGCCAGTACTGCAACGACACCGCGTAGTCTTCTCCGTCCGTCGTACCGTCCGCTTTTTGATGCTCGGAACCGGGTTTGTAATCTTCAATAATCCGGCGGAGATGCTCGAGCTCCGGCTCAGAGAGGAACGGACGCAGCTCGCGCTCTTTCACGTAACTGTCAAACGCATCGCGTCCTTTGGTGATGTACGCCTCGAGCGCGAGCCGCTGGTCCTCGCTGTAAAAGAACTCCGGTTTGGATTCGTTTGTACGCCAGTTAACGTGATTGTCATCGAGACACTGGAGTTGAGAAAGAGCCATGGTGCGGTTTAAAATCCAAACGAGTAGAAAAAGCGGATTTCTTTATAATGTTGCTATTTTTTTTTACACAAAAAAAGTAAGAAAAGTCTGTTTCCTCAGTTAACGGGCCTGCAGACTAAATGAATCCCCCTGCGGTTGCGGTAAAGCGTTTCCATGGTAAACTTGAGACGTTTGATCTGTCTGTGCTCAGCGGTAAATTTGGCATACAAAAGCTCAGTTAAGCGTATAAATAACAGCGATATTGTTAAACAAATATACAAACAATTGAAACGATGTTACTTGATCATTTTGTCCCCCGGAGCCGGAGTGCCGCTTCAGTATAAAAGCCGTTTACCGCCGCGCTGGAGATCACCTTTCAATTCACCGGCAGGTAGATGAGAACAAAAGCATCTCTTGCGATTCGACACACCTTAGTCACCTGACCGGGAGGGGCAAACACACACACACTGGGTCCAAATACGAGATCCAGAAAGTCCACACACAGTCTGGTACCGCGAGCCGACCGAAAGTTTTTGCCAGACCGTCGCGGCGCAGACTAGACTTTCACAACCATGTTCGTCCCGTAATTAAAAATAAAATCGAATTTGAACGCGAATTGGAGGTTGTTGTGTCACTTTGACCCAGTTTGGTCGAGCTGTTGACAAAGAGGAAGAGGCACGAGCGCATGACGCGGCACGCCGGTCGAACAGACTGGTGTTGAGTCAACAGTTACGTGTGCGCCGGATGGTTTGGGGCGGAGTGTCCGGGAAGAAAGTGAAACGCAGACAACTTCCTATTTCCCCCAGACTTCGCAGCAGAGTAATGATGTTTGCAGGCTTTGGTTTACAGCTGGGCAGTGTGTTATCTACAACCACCGTTGATAACCGGATATCAAAGCAAGTTTAATTTTTATCTTAGAGATAGAAAGAACAATTACCCTTGTGTTTACATAACTTGCTCCACTTACAATAGTTTGAATTCATAACTATACATAATAAATACTTTAACGTTATCATATGATACTATCAAACCAGACTACTTAAAATACTTTGATACTACACTACTTGACGCTGCAATACTTACAATGCTTTGATACTTCAAACTACAATACTTTGATACTTAAATACTTCAAATGCCTTCAACACTTCGTCACAGTACTTCAATACTAAATTACTTCGAATTCTTCGAAAAAACATACTGCTTGTGTAGTTCTCTAAACTAGTAAATGCTATGGAAAATAAATAGCCAATAGTTTCATGGTATATTTTATATGTACGTCAAATATAGTAGTTACTGTAAATAAAACCCTCACAGTATTATATTATGTCATCACTAATATGACATCATCGGAGAACTTACCCTTTGTAAACCCCTTGTATATTATTGTATTCAGACATAGTGGCCTGTGTTGACCCTGAGGAGTGTCTAAAGGTGTGTGGTGCAGAGGTGGGATGTTCCAACATCGCATTCCCAAAACTGGTCATCGAACTCATGCCAAGCGGTAATGTAAATCTTTACGTATGTGTGTGTATTCTCAATAAATCGTTATTTACTTAATACATATCTGTTGTCAATCCTAAGAAATATTTTACTGGTAAATGTTCGTTCCAGGTCTCCGGGGGTTGATGATAGCTGTCATGATGGCCGCCCTGATGTCATCGCTGACCTCCATTTTCAACAGCAGCAGCACCCTTTTCACCATGGACATTTGGAAGAAATATCGTAGAGGTGCTAGCGAGAAGGAACTGCTGCTGGTTGGCAGGTGTTTATGTGTTATTGTGTCTGTTCGCTCGCTGTTAAATGAGTCACTTAAAACCATCAATCAATGTGGTGTGGTTATTCAAGGTACAGCATCAGTGTGTTGTATGAGCTCAAACATGTTGGCAAGGGAGTAGACTGATCATTTGGATCAAATTAATTATATCAACTTTTGTGTCCTAGTATAAAATATACAGTAAATCGCATGTTTTAGGTATATTGTTAAAATGTAATATTGCAATGTTTTATGCCACTTTGCCTGTGAAGTAAATTTATCGTTTAAGAGTATGATTTGTGAAGCACAGCCAAATTAAAGGGATTGATGGAAGTGAGATTGCAAATGTATCCTGCTGAGGGTAGGATGTTACTAAAAGTTCAAATTATTATACAGTGTGTTTGTATTTGTTCTCTCAGAATAGTGACTGTTATTCTGGTGGTGATAAGCGTGGTTTGGATCCCGATTCTTCAGAACGCCAACAGCGGTCAGCTTTACGTCTACATCCAGTCGGTGACCAGCTACCTGGCCCCTCCTGTGACGGCCATATTTGTAATGGCTATTTTCTGGAAACGAACCAATGAAGCGGTAAAATAAAATGTGTTTCAATTCTCTGCACGCAAAAACACACTGAACAAACTGAAATCCGGGGCCTAACACAGGGTGTGTGTTTGATTACAGACAAAAGTCACATCATGCATTCAAAGAAGCTTCCTTCGAGTGAATGTGGAATGTCTGGCCCTGGGTATTTTTATGCCGTGGTTAAGGTGTGTGTTTTGTCCGTGCAAAAAGACAAAGAGCCTGTCTGTATGTCTAAATGACAGAACAAGACAACTTCCACTTGTAGGTGATAGACAGACAGAATGGCGTTCAAAGCCTGTCACAGCTTATTGCAATTGATGGTGACATTAATATATTTAAAATGATTTAACTAATAGTGGCAAATACACATTTCATGTCTCACATAGGCGGTCGTATTGTTTTTAGACTCGCATGATGATTGATTGACGTGCACAGCCGACACAAAACATGCACGGATTGACATGACAGAGTTGCAGCATGAAGAATGTCACTAGTTGTGGGCGGGACCACATGATAGAAAATGATATCAGAGATCTGTGTCAGAGCATGTAAGAGACTGTTTTATTGTAAAGTTGTGTTGAGTGTTATGCTTCAAGGAACCTGTGATTTATACAATCAACATAGGATATTTTAAATGATAAATCTGAAATATTAAAATTGTACTCTAAAGCATTTTGAGACTGTATCTTTAGCCGTTTACCGAACGTAGATTTGATCCAGTTGGTTAAGCACCCAGAAAAACAAGTTGCTTCATCTGGGCTTTTCCAGAGTTGTTTTGTTTTGTCCGTTGTATAATTGTTTTTATTTCATTGTATTCTGAAAACCTTTTTTTACTGTAACAGTATTGATAGTGTGGGAAACCAGTATGAAGTGTTTACTTGAAATCAATATAAATGCAGAGATAGAGAGAGAATGTGTGCATTAGACATACATGTAGATGAAGGAAAATTCTAAGCATTTCATCTCTTTGTATTTACTTTCTACGTCGTATAGTCAATAGCTGCATTTCGATTTCCATTCAAATTGCTCAAACTGAAATTGCACTGAAATTCAAACACGTCAATTTTGCAAAAACTCTCGTATATCAAAGAAAAGTTTTGATGCTCGCATGAGGTGGTTTTTCAGGCACTTCCTTCAAGGAATATTTCACAAAATGGAAACAGTTTTTGTCGCATTGAAAATGTTCCCCTGAAGGATCCTTAACTGGAAAGCTATCCTCACCCCCATATAGGAAATACCCAGTTTAGCCGATGAGACCTCAGATAAGCATATAATTGCTCTTAATGTTTGTCTTCAGAACTGTGCGAACCAACTGACGTATTTAGGCTTGATGTTGTGAAAGTTCTTATTGCCCTGCAGAGAAAAGGAAGCTCCCCTGAAACAAATGTGAACCGCTTGGGTGACATTCTTTTGGAAAAAACATAAATCATTACAGTGAAAGCACCTGTGCATTTATGTGGAGGTGCGTGTGTGCAAAAATGATGTTAACTTTTTAAATTCTGCTGTTTTTGACATATCATCTTTGATGCACCAGAACCCTCAGATGACACCGTGACAATTTAAAAGAATTCTCTGCTTTTCAAGGGAATTTCAGCATGTGCTCCTCCCTTAAGTATCTTGAATAAGCATATCGTGCCAGGAATGTTTGTGGCGGGGCTCGGCTTAGATAGTCATTCAAGCGTGTCTTCTCAGATACCGGAGTGAATGTTGCAGTTAGATAAAAAACAACGATTAGGACATCTGTTCGTTCTAATGAAATAAAGCACACTTGCAGAAAGGAATACTGGAATAAGTGTCACTGAACAAGGGAACATGCCACCAAGAATGTTAAAGTTCATCCAAAAATAAAAATCTGTCATCACCCTCGTGCCATTCCAAGAACTTTTCTTTCTTCTGCGCTCAAGAGACATGCAAGAACCAGCAGTGTCGGTGCCATCAAACCCGATCCCAAAACCGTTGAGACTTTTCACAAAACATGTTTTGTGTTCCACAGAGTGAACTAACCCCCTTAATATGTGTCTATGCACTTTGGTCATAAAATAGATCTGTGGATTTATTGAATGCAAAACATTTCTTTCTGTGTTTCATAAAAAATACATATTATATGGTTGCATGATTTTTGGTTAAATGTGTGTTTACGGGGGTGTTGTGATATGTGTTGTCTACGTAGGGAGCATTCTGGGGCCTGATGGTGGGTTTAGCGGTGGGATTGACACGGATGGTCCTAGAATTTGCATTCCCTCCTCCTCGCTGCGGTGTGTTCGATCCTGCACCTGCTGTTCTGAGGAGGGTACATTACCTGCACTTCGCCATCATTCTCTGCGCTCTTACTGCTTTTGTGGTTGCGGTGATTAGTTTACTTACACCACCACCCACTGAGGAACAGGTACAATAAGGCTATTTTTCTTTAAATTTACTCGGAGTGGTCAAACCAATCCAGTAGAAATCTGTCCAGGATTCTTGTTAAAGTATTTGTTCGTCAAATTTCTTAGACTATTCCAAAAATATTCGTGCAGATGCTTTTATTGTTCTCCATTGAAGTCTATAATATAAAAATTTGCCAGATTCCATGCAAAACTGAATTCAAGTTTATTTGCATTTATGAAAAGCAGCTTTACACTAAACACATAATGCAGAAAGTAGAGATATTATGAAATATATTCTGTAGAAAACACAGAATATTATTAACGAACTGTGCGTATTATAAATGACGTATACTGCAGAAAAACCACACCATGTACTATATACTATGTACTATATCTATTATATGGTGTTTATATATATATCTGATTATATATATGTGTTTATATATATATATATATATATATATATATATATAAATATATACAAATATATATTTATGTGTAAATGAAGAGTTTGGGTCCAAAATTAGACAACTCCATTTTTCTTTTTTTTTAAATCATGTTTTTTTACTGTGTATTTCTATAAATCAAACTGCAGTTGGTTGGTTTTGATTTAAGCCATGATATCAAAAAAATACAGGTTATATACATAATAGTACAAAAATGAAAACATGATAACATATTAAAATACATAATTTTTTAATGGTTTTATCTCATGTTGGAAGCAAACTATGAATATATTGTATATTGCAATTTTACATAGAAAAAACACATGTAAAACTTTGATGGAAATAAAAGTGTAACCCATGGGATCACTTTTGAAACGTGGTGACATATGAAAAATGAGATCACATGTGGATAACCGGTTGTGCGTGGGGTTTCATGAGTTTCTACATGAAAATTTACATTATTTATGTTTCACGTGTGATAACATGATTTTGGCACATGTTCATTTCATTTGGCTAGTATGCTTTTCTCAGTCATTTGGAATGCAATGTAAGTTTGGTTTTGATGAAGTTATCACTTGTGTTTCCAATAGGACTCACAAAAGTTGCATATAGGAAACATATTCTTCATTACATTTAATATTTGTCTATTATGATAACACCTAATTTCATTAAATGTGCACAGTTTTTAAATCCAAAGGCAACCGTGTGTTGTCTGTATAAAATGGCTTTTGATTCATTTTTATGTTTCAGACACATAATCTGACCTGGTGGACTTTGAGCAACACCAGTGAAAGAGAAATAGCTCTACAGAAAGTATCCACGCTGAGCCGCAGGACTGAAGGTATGTAGCGCAAACCCACACACACACTGCTGCTTCCTGCATGTGAACATGAGGTGTGAGAGGAGTTTACTGCAGATGAAAGATCTCAGGAGGATATTTCTGCCCTATTCATCAGGGTGTGGTTGTGTTCTACATCTACATGTATCAGTTGACAAAACAAAAACGTTTTATATGCGTGAGAACAAACAAACAAGGAACTGCAAAAATACCATTTATTTTTATCTTGAAGTTTTGAATGTGTGAAAGCTCGCTTTAGGAGGCATTAATATCTTGACTCGTTTTTTCTATACTGTGATACTGTGTTTAAAGATGGATGTTTCATTTGTGTCAATCATTGTTGTAATGTAAGATGCCATCTCATTCAGTTTCAAAGCAATATCTGGTTTTGTCCTCTTGGTCGCTTACATAAAAGACCTCATTAATATACCACATAAATGCAGTAAAACATTCAGAAAATACATGGACACTTTCTGTTTGTCAGACTTAGTGAATTCAGTTTGTGTATAGTAAATTTGAGATTTAATCTCTGTAAATGTGAGGCGAACTGACTTATGCCTACACTCGCCCAGGTTGGTTAATATGTCCAAAATTATCCCCAAAAAGTTAAATTTGTTCTAAGGTCCACAATCATTTTTTATAATAAGTGGGATAAGTGTTCAAAAACGATATGATGTTATATTAAACCATCTGACAGCCTCATTTTCATTAACTGTAAAAAACAATGTGATCAATGAGTCATGCATGGCAACATGTTTTTACATACTTAATCTAATCAATAATTTAAAGGAGTGGGTGACCTTTAAAATGAAAATTCTGTCATCATTTACATGCTCTCTTGTCATTTCAAACCTGTATAACTTTATTTCTTCCGCAGAACACAAAAGAAGATATTTTGAAAAATGACAATAAGATGTAAAATAATATAATGGCAATTTGATTATGCATAATGTTTTTACAGTCTATGGTGTGCTATTAGTGCTATATTATTGCTATAAAATTCTCCTCTTGTTTATTTTTTGCAAACAGGATCCGAGTCTACACGCAGGGGTAAGTGCGTTCGCACAGCCGGGTTCTGCAGTCCTCGACCCGGAAGACTTGCAGCCGGGACTCCGCCTCCCACAATTCCTGGCATCAAAGAGGACCCATTCTGGTCTCGCTTCTGCTGTGTCAATGCCATTATTCTGGTGTGCGTCAACATCTTCTTGTATGCTTACTACGCATAACAGTCATACAAAAGTCATCACACACATCTGGGTTTTGTCAAGTGGTGGATCATTTTGCTCTTCCACTTGTCTCATTCTTTGATTGACAGTTAATCTGATGTCAGCATGATTGGATAGTGTATTTATTGCAGGGATTCATGAATCATGACACAGTATCAGCATGACATAGGGCAGATGCAATTTATGGAGTTATTCATCTTTCAAAATTCATACAGAGCAAAATATCCAGATGCAGTTCGGTGTGAAAGGACCTTATTTACCACAACCGGGTGAATGATTGATATTTATAATGCATTAAAGTGTTTTTAAAGCTAGATTTTCATTTAAAGCTTTTGATATGAATATGTTTATAGC
Organism: Triplophysa tibetana; assembly: GCA_008369825.1. Lineage (NCBI taxonomy): Eukaryota > Metazoa > Chordata > Actinopteri > Cypriniformes > Nemacheilidae > Triplophysa > Triplophysa tibetana. The sequence continues at coordinate 28,045,980 of CM017896.1, read as the reverse complement.
CAAAGTGTGTACTGTAATTGTGTTTTCTTTCAGCTTAATATGCAGACAAATATAAGTAACTTATTGGTTGGTTGAGTTCCCAGAAATGGGGAAAATTGTGACAGTGGCGCTGTCAAAACAGCTTCTTGGAGCTTCCTGACCAACCCGACATAGCAACGTTAGCTCAATCAATCACAAGATTTTGGGGCGGGACTGTCTGTTTGCTGACCAATGGTGGACAGGGGATTGTTCTGAAATCTTTTTTAGAAAAATTATTCTTTTCAATTCTGAGCAAAGAAATGTCACACCTTAGCTTTAACAAGTATTAATGTATCAAGATTGTGTTTACACTTTTACAAATGTAAATGTGTTTGATTTCTTAAAAAAGCTTACATTGGTTATTTAACTACTGGCCAGATACTGTAGATTTAGATCTTGGTGTCAGTATAAATGATTGTTTAATACGTTCACATTTACTTAACACAAAAAGAAATTGTAACATTATCCGACACTCCCAAAGGGGTGGGTGTTCAACTGCAGTCTTGCTTCATAGAAATTAACAAAAGGTGATTAAGATGTAATGTAATAGTGTAATGTACGGTACTGTAGATTGATGGCTATTTATAATTATATCAATAATAGCGTGAGAATATCTACCGTATGATTGTGTGAACAGCTTGGAAATGATTGCAAGGACATCATATTTTTCTTGATATATTTGTTTTTGAAAGCGCATGCGAGTAATTGATATAATAAAAATCAATGCAATGTGTTTTGGATTGGTGTTTTGGTGGGATAAGTACAATATTAAGTTTGCCCACATACAATGTGCACAGTTTGCTTATCAACTCAATTGAATGCATCAGATAATGTTGGCAGAACAAGGAAAGCGGATTACTATGGCTTTATGCAACTGCAGCGCAAGTCGTATTGTACTGGTAAATCTATAAAAGCTCAAAATACAAACAACAATATGACAAATAATTTTAGAATAACTAAAAAAATTCATTGCAGTTTATAAAAATCATACCTTGCCACCAAGGTTATTGAACTAATCCTTTTTGGCTTGAAATATTACAGTTGGCATGATTTAAATGATTAATCACATGAGAGGATTAAGATTTAATATGTTAACTTGTTGTACGTGTTGTAAACAAAGGTCTAAGTCTCTCACGTTATTGCACAATATGTCTGTACATTTGCATTTCATAATGTTTATATTTTTGAATATATTTTTCATGTAAGTAACCAGAATAAACAATTTAGCATAAATCAAACTATTTATTTTACATATCAGGCATTTAAACGAAATATTTGAGATCAACAGATTTATTAATGAGAAAGTTGAATTAATTTAATAACTTTAATTATTTGTTTTTAATTGCGTGGTATTGCTACCAGTCCTTTCATGAACAACAATAGAAAACAAATGTTTCAAATTGCCAAGGTGGATCCAACATTAATTTATTTTGTCATAAAATCATGAGTCGGTGGAGTTCCTGAACACAGTATACACGTATATTCACAATGAAAAACCCATCCAATATAGTTATGAATTTCCAGAAAAATTATATATTATTATATAATATTAAGAACAGACAATTAATTATTTAACAAAGCTAATTGTTTAATTTATTTAACAACTTGGGTTTTTTCTGAGTTGATATGTGAATCAGCATGTTTGGAAATTTAGATAAATTATTGCATAGTAATTTTGATTTTTCAATGGACTGTTAGTGTTTGCTAACTAAATTAAAGTAACACAATAAAAACAATGAATAAAAACGTAATAGTGGTCTCTTTCTGATGGAATCTAAAACACTTAACAGTATGAAAGACAATAAATAAATAATAAAGCAAATCAACATCTGTTATAAAATTGATTTCCTTAAAGGGACTCTTCACACGAAATTCTTTCATGTCATCCAAACCTGTATGACTTTCTTCTGCAGAACACAAATGAAGATATTTTGAAGAATGCTGGTAACCAAACAACATTGACCCCTATTGACCTCAATCATAAAGACACAAAACCACTGAGACATTTCTCAGAATATCTTCTCTCATGTTTCACAGAAGAAAGAGTAACATGACGATGAATGAGTGATTTTGGAGATGTCCATTCCACTTCATAAGGGAATTGAAGGTCGGGTCCTCCACTGCCCTTAAAGATACTTTGGTCATGCGCAACTAAATTTGCGGAAGTGACGATGAGCCGCTAATAGATTGTGAGTCCCATGTGAGTCTAATAGGCTGTTTCCGATCTCAAACCTCCATTTGAAATGACTTCAGAATGAACTGCAAACCTTAGGTGCTGGTTAATAAATGAGCAATTTGTAAGTCATTGACTAGTCATTTGTTTTGGTTCTTGAGATGTTACACGCTACCATTGCCCTCTGATTGGTCAACAATTAGTAACAAAGAGGTAAGTGAAACCTGTTATAACAAACCGTAGTCAAGGCTGTTAAACCTTTACAAAGAACGAGCGAAATTAATAGGAATGAATGAATATGTCTGAGATTTCCAGGGAATGAAGTTGGTGACCAGCTGAAGTTCAGTTATAAATTGGCTGCACGTACTCCGGCGGGAACACGCCCACTCTGCCGCGGCACCGCCCCCTCCAGCACTGGGCGTCTGAACAGTCGAGCAGGTCGATGACATCACCGCGCAAGAAACGCAGGTGAGTCGAATGATGAGGTGTGAAGTCGAAGAGCGCGTGGGCGTGACGTGGCCTCTGGGACAGAAACACATGTCAGAGATCTTCAGTATCAAGTTTATTTTGGTCCTCGACCAACATTCCTATCAAACGAACACAGTCCTGAACTCTATCCGTATGTCCAAACCTTAAACTGGACCTTAAATCTAATCCCAAAATCTGATGTTTGGTTTAGAAACATGAAATTACATTGGGAATGTGTTTAAGTTCTTCTTACAGGTAGTGAGCATTCGGGCTCTTGAAGGAAGACGCTCCTCTCTCTGGCAATACTGTTGATTTTGTAAAAATTCACCAGTTGGTTGAGGGAGCTGAAGACTTCGTCCCATATAAAGTACTGACCCAGTCCATCCTTCAACACTTTAAAGTGCTGCACGTGGTCTCCGTAACTGAGAAAGAAAAAGAAAGTGTAAGAGTTGTTTACTCTTAAGATAAGGAGCAAATCTTGGCTTGACTCTTGAAGATAAGAATGTGATAATGTCAGTGATCAAAGATTTGGAACGATATCATGTTTGACAATCAGTCAGTTCTCAAAATGATCTGGAGTCACCCAAACACAATGTCAATAAGTTTGATGATATTAAATAAAACTTTGAACAAGTCTGTGCTGGTGAGATGTGAAAATGATCAATTATGCTAGATTAAAAAGTTTGTTTCTCCATTCACTTCTATTGTATGGACATAAAAGCAATTCAAGTGAATGGGTGCCCGTTACGAAAGGGATAAAATGATTACAGAATTTCTATTTTTGGGTGAGCTATTCAGATGAATTAGTAGTTTGGAGTATAAACAATTTAATATAATGTTAAGTTTAGCATTAAAAATGCAACCACATATAAAAAGGACCAAACAGCAACCCAGGATGACACTGGACCGATTCAAAACGCAGAGACGTTCACATGCAAAGATATTATTACACAGCAGGTGCAATTCGATTCAGTTTAGATATCTTGTGTTGCTCTTTTCACATAGTGTTCCAAAGCTCCATGACAGAAACTACCAAAACCAGTCAAAACCGGACTAGTATTAAATGACTATAATGAATAAAATATACATATAACTAATATAATAATGAAGAGACAATTGATTTATTTTTTCTGAATTTACTATTCGAAGATGTGTTGAGGTGAAATTATCATTTTTGTTTCGTTCTGTGAACTACTTACAATTAACTCCCAAATTTCACAGAAATATATTGTTTCTATTTGCAGAAAACGAAACCTGGACAAACATGTGAAAATTTCAAATTAATTTTCACTTTTAAGCAATACAACAGTAATATATCGACATTTATTTATTTTTTATCCCATTTTTCATTTGTCTTGTTATGCTGTTAGTTATTCACTTTGCAGTTGGATGACTTTATGTCACTCCTGAGGTTTGATTTTGTTGAAATTCAACAGACACTGGACTGGAATGTCCACAATACATTTACATTGACATTACATTACAAAGATATCTAGATATGCTGGTTAAAAGCAAATGTATAAAAGTATTTTTTATTTCTTTTTTCTGCGGCTGTTATTTAAAAAGGAAAGTCTAACGTTCATCTTTATCCAAAAAGAAACACATTTAAAACCAGCTTTTAATCGTTTCTGGCTTGCCGAGAAATACGTAAGCGCTGATGCACACCCTGTGCCTGCGGCATGTCTTCAATCACATGTGGACTCCACCCTACCACACCTGCTCTTAATACGGGCTCACACATACACACACAAATGTCAGTCACTCCACTCAGAGCTACACACTTCACTCTGCTTGTTCAGACAGAAACAGTGTAACAGAATGAGGAATTGCCTAAAGGATGTGGATCTATGTGCGTGTTTGTGAGTTATGTTTGTCACACAACAATCACCCTTCACAATACAATACACTTGCCATAAGTTAATAATTAACAACGACAAAATTCTCTCGCAACGTTCATCAGATGTTTTTCCAAGCGTTTGGATTAATAGGCTGAATAGAAAATTACTTGCACTGTGTTGATATCTTCAGATTCAAAATACTTCATTGCGTCGCATATCTTTCAAAAAGCGTTATGCATTTCTTTTATCAGAACTTCATTTAGATTCAAATGTATTTGGATTGAACATATTTATTACTGCTGTCCGTTTAAACAAAAATAACTAGTCGATTGATCATGATTATTCAAAATCAACGAAGAATTCCAGTCTGTGTTTGGCAAATTTATTTTATTTTAGATTCAATTATATATCAATATTAATTTATATTAATATTTTATTGTATATCAATTGCATTAAAAAAGGTTATTGATTCTTTGTTAAGGTCTTCCAGAAGTTACGTTTAGGCCACATAACACTTGTTTATGTTGTTGCCACTGAGACTGTCTATATGTTCAACATTGAATTTGTAAATCAATGTTAAAAAACAAAACAAAGACAAACCAGTGGGGATGCAATTGTAATCTGCAGTCTAACCATTGCAGAAAACCATTTTCAGAGGTTTTACACCCACCTGGCTTTAAGTGAATGGTGTTGACTTTGTGGGCAGCACTGAATGTTTCTATCTATTGTAATAGTTGTGTATGAGTCTCTTGATTGTCCTCAATGTAAAACGAGTAATCTCAGCATCATACAGTTACTGCTGGATATGAGTAAAACATCAAGAAATGTTTAAAAAGCAAAGATTATGAAAGACCTGGGCTTATTGTTTTAAAGATCAGTGGACAGTCTAATGACCTATGACAAACAAGTAACCCTTAAACAACTATGACTAAACATAAAACTGCCCTGAGACTGGCAAAAGCTGCTTCGAACTCATCTGAACTCATCCTATTGAATCTTTCTGCTGCCTTTGACACCGTTAACCACCACATCCTCCTGTCAACCCTCAAGGCTGGTTCAGATGTGGGGGACGAGTCACAATTTTCAGGACTTGGGACTTGGTTGATTGATGTAAGAAAATGACTTGACTTGACTTTGACTTGAGAGCAAGTGACTTGAGACTTGACTTGACTTAGAGTGGAAGACAATGACTTAAACTAAAATAAAGTAATACGATTTGTTTTAAAAATGATTATTGTGAGTCAGCAGCACTGATTAGGGCCTGTGCCTTTAATGCTGCACAACTCAAACCGTGCCAAACATGGCAGACAACAGTCGAGCTCCGCTATGAGGACTTTGAACTTTATTGGACCGAGTCAATAAAAAAAGATTTGCCAGATGCAGAGTATGTAACGCAAGAATGTCTGACACGACAACCACAGCGTCAAATTTCATCCGACATTTCAAGAACCACAAGGAAAGATAAGAAAGTAATTTATTTATAGCCAATGTAATAAAACGATTACTTATGTAATGATTTAATCGTTTATGTTTGTCATAATTTGGCCTTGGTTTTGACTTTTTATTAGTATTAGAAACGTGATCATCGATCTATACTATTCTCTGTATTACATGTAGGCTAATGTCTATATTACATGTGCGCATTTTCAAGTGTTGGTGTGGACTGCGTGTGGAAGCTGAATAGCAGCTCGCTTATATTGCATGACAGGCTGATGGACGCGCGTGAGATCACTTCTACTTAAAAAACTCTTTAAAACCTTTTCGGTCAAATTGACAAGAATAATTTCATCATTCATATTGCATAACCGTCTACATGTTTTTTTTGTGTACACTCACAATAACAATATAACGATTTGTGCTGTAGAAAAATGAAACCAGTTCAAATAGAAAACAAATGTTCTCAAATTATATATTACGTATGAAACGTGCATATTGCGCGTCCAATGCAGAGATGACGATTAAGCATCAAAACTTCATCACTGGGCTATTTTAACATACATTAACATTTTATTTATATTCTGCCGAAATGAAAAAGATCCTTTTATTTTGATTAACCAGATTCGAGATCGAAGTCAATAAATGATCGGAGATTCTCATCCCTAGATGTAAATTCCCTACTCTGACCTATAATGGACAGCACAAGTATTGCAACATCATATGATATATAATAGGCAGATTTTCAGACAAAATACTTAGTTTTTAAGCTTCATAGCCTGTATACATGCTTAAAAGTCTTACATTCTGTAAGATACAAGTATTTCCATTTCTGTGTCTATGTAAACATATGAAAATGTGTGACTGCTGCCAAACTTTAAGCACACACATAGGCAATTGATCAATTAAATTATATTTACAATTGATTTTCCTTAATATATGTACATATATTGCATATATTGCATATATTGCATATATTGCATATATTGCAATCGTGGCCTAATGGTCAGAGAGTCGGACTCGTGACCAGAAGGTTGCCGGTTCGATCCTCAGGACCGGCAGGTAACGATTGCGGTGCCCTTGAGCAAGGCACCTAACCCCTACACGCTCCCCGGGCGCTGCACTGATAGCTGCCCACTGCTCCGGGTGTACGTGTGTTCACCACTTGCTGTGCGTATGTTCACTAGTCACTGGATGGGTTAAATGCAGAGGTCACATCTCGGGTATGGGTCACCATATCTGACAAATAGGTCACTTTCACTTTTCACTTTCACATATATATATATACAGCGTTCCTGTAGCTCAGCGGTAAGAGCATTGCGTTAAGGTTGTGGGTTCGATCCCAGGGGATTGCAAATACCTATGTAAAATGTATAGGATAAAGCAATGTAGGTCTCTTTGGATAAAAGCGTCTGCCAAATGCCTAAATGTATATAAGTTCATCTTTTCTTCAAAAATAAACATGTATCGTAAAAATGTACCTCTGTTTAATTTAGTACTGCGACTTGACTTGAAACTTATCAGGACTCGACTTGACTTGCTTAGGGTGAACCCTTGACTTGACTTGACTTGCTTGATTAGTCTAAACTGTGACTTGTGATTTGACTTGAGACTTGATGGTTAAGACTTGAGACTTGCTTGGACTTGACCATATGTGTCTTGTACCCACCTCTGTCTGCTATGGTTGTCTCTGGAATGGTGGTTCAATGGTTCAGGTCTTACCTTTCAGGTAGGTCATTTAGATTATCCTGGAGAGGTAAGGTCTCGCAGTCCCAACACTTTGATACAGGGGTGCCTCAGGGCTCAGTGCTTGGGCCGATGCTCGTTTCTGTATTCATGACATCCCTTGGCTCTGTCATTCGGAATCATGGCTTTTCCCATCACTGTTATGTGGATGATACACAACTCCACATTTCATTTCAGCCCGACAATCTGACTGTTACTCCACGCATTTCAGCATGCCTGAGTGACATTTTGCTCTGGATGAAGGACCATCACCTGCAGCTGAACCTTGCAAAAACAGAACTGCTTGTAATCCCTTCCGACCCTAAACTCCATAACAATTTCTCCATTCAACTGGGCTCATCAACAATCACATCTTCCAGAACGGCCAGAAACCTGGGAGTGGTTATCAATGATCAGCTAAACTTCACAGATCAGGTTGCCAGCACCACTTGGTCCTTTGGATTCATCCTCTACAATGTCAGGAAAATTAGACCTTTCATATTTGAGCATGCTATGCAGGTCCTAGTCCAGGCTCTTGTTCTGTCCAGACTGGACTATTGCAATGCGCTACTAGCTGGACTTCCTTCTTGCACAACCAAACCTCTAAAGATGATCCAGAATGCAGAGGCAAGAGTGGTCTTCAATGAACCGAAGAGAGCACACGTCACTCCTCTCTTCAATAAATGCTTGCTTAACTAAACTTGGCTCTGTACAGTATTGTAGGCTTTGTGAGACGTGTTTTTATTGCTCTTATGCTATTTGTTGTCCTAATGTTTGATCCAATTGCTTCCATCGCTTACCCAACTTGTATGTCGCTTTGGATAAAAGCGTCTGCTAAATGACTAAAATAGCGTCTGCTAAATGACTAAATGTAAATGTATATGTTTAGGTAACATCATAAAGTATTAAGAATCAGGGGTATGTAAACTTTTGCCCTAGGATATTTTTTGAAATTCTGTTATTATTCTTTAGTGTGAACATTTCTTTTGTGAAATAACTTGGTCAGGGCAGGATTTCATTAAAAATCCACTTATTTTCCAAATGTTTCAGCTTTTTACAGATTCTGCAAGGGGTATGTAAACTTTTGAGCACAACTGTATCTGAACATTTCCTCTTTTATTTATAGCTCCTAGAATTCTTCATTTAGAGCACTTTGCTTTAGACCTCTGAAGATCTGACCTAAAATATGTGACAGAAGATGAAATCAAGGGAGATCATGCAACTCACAGCACAATGAAACCAACCGGGGCATGTCTTGTGTTAGCAGCATAAAGCCTCCTAACAAGCTCTAGAACCTCAGGCCAGCACAGATGTCTCTGTGTGTATTTACACGAGTTAGAGGAAAAAGAAATGAAGAAGAGAGAAAGACTAATAGGTGGTTCTAATTGCAAATTGTTACATAAAATATGAAATATAGACAGTTTCAGCGGCAGCAACATAAACAAACATTAAGGGATAATTCACCCAAAAATGAAAATTCTGTCATGAATTACTTTGTGTTGTGAAACACAGAGAAAGATATTTGGACAAATGCTTGTGTAACAGTTCTTGGACCCCATTGACTACCAAAGTAGGAAAAATTACAAAGGTAGTCAAAAGTGTCCCAGAACTGTATGCTGTCCTACATTCTTCAAAATATCGTCTTCTCTGTTCATCAGTTAAAAAAATATGTAAAGTAATTATTCCTACTATGACAGTCAATGGGTTCCAAGAACTGTTTGGTTATAAGCATTCTTCCAAATATCTTTCTCTGTGTTCATCAGAACTAAGAAATGTATGCAGATTTAGAACAACTCGAAGAATCAATTGAGTTGTTTTTATTTAATTTAATACAATTAATGTGCAATAGAATATTTATATACAACAATATGAATATGAATTCGAATAAATTGTTAAATTATACCCAAACACTGAATGGAAGTTAACTTCGTGCCAGCGAGTGCATCCAATGAAACCGTCTATAGCTAACAATAATGAAGCCTACAGTTTAAAGTTTTTCATTGTAGATGTATTGTGGCCATTCCAGTCCAGTGTTTGTTTAATTTCAACAACATTAAACCTCATGAGTGACAAAGTCATCTAACAGCAATGTATAAGACTAACATCATGACAAAATACGTGAAAACTATGATAAAAATCAAGGTTATCACATACATTTGTTTTTACTTTTCCTAAATACATGGACAAAAACAGTACTACTGCTGCATTGCTTAAAGGTGAATATGAACTATTTTCTTAGCCCATATGACACGTCAAATGCTTCAAAGCAAGTATTACTGAAACAGCTTAATTTTGGTCATTTCTATATCTAAAGGATTCAGAGTACTGAACTGTTTAAATAGGTTTCAAAGAGCTGGAAGCAAAGAGATTACATCACAGCCGCTCTAATTAAAGTACGTTAATGAAGAACCAGATAGGGTAACAAGGACATACTTTAACACACACACATATGCAAGTTCAATCATGTTACTGATATTTGTAGCATATGTAGGGAATAAAACAAGCTTTTATAATTATCACAGTACATGAAGTGCAAGCGTTTGTGGTCTCTTGTGTATAGGTTTCATTTTAAGGGTTGTATCTGACCTGACAGACACTGAGAATTCTCCAGGAGTGCTCTCGCTATCCCTGATAAGAAACGCTCCACACTCCAGAGGTCTCAGACGGTTTTCGGCATCCAGACGTGAAATTCCTCCCACGAACCACCTGTGAAATACATGATCATCACTTCGCACTTCATTGTCATAATTTAAATGGGGTCTACTGTATACAATTTTTTAACCAAATTGGTTTGTTTGGTTTTTCATTTTGTATTTGTCAAACTGCTTGTTTTTATAACATTCATAGAAGAATGGCAAGACACACAAAAATATTTTAACATGTAGTTTAACACCTACATTCTTCATGTGGAAATGTATGCACACTCAAGTTATTATATCTTTCTAAATATGTGTCTTTTTATCCCATAATGCAATAGTCATTGTCATTCAATATGGGAATTTGGTCTTAATAATCTTTTAAAGCCCTGAATGAATGGGAGGTAGGAAGGCATGAACTTCTCTATTGAGTTCAAGACACAGCATGTCTACTGGGATTGCTTTGGATTTCGACTTTGTCTGTCTGACAAATTTCTTAGTCATCCAGGTTGAAGAACTGCAAGGTAAGGGATTTTAAAAACATCCCTACATAGCAATCTCATTCCAAGTCACACCGGAAGGGCAAACCCACAGTTGTTGAGTCAGAGAGGTTATATGCCAGGGACTTCCCAAAATTGGACAACAAATGAAGCCATTTGCTTAGGCACCATTGCTTGGGATGACCCAGATTCCTACAATGTGAATATAAGGCATTTAACCATTTTACAAGTGTCTAACCATAAACTACCTCTGATGTTGCAGTAGATTAGTTGTGAAGCATGTAGATCAAGGCTGGAACTGTGACAATAACCATCTGTTGAAACTCATCAAAACATAAATCTTTTTGATAGATGTTAAATACAGAAGTATGAGTTCCTTCAAAGTAGTTGTGGTTCCATGTACTGTACGTGTGTGTGTGATACTTACGCATGAGGTCTTACATTGATATAGTTCTTCGGTACATATCCTCGTATGCCCTGCAGCTCAGCTGTGTACCAGTTTGGATCGTCATCCATATTTGCGACCTAAGATGGGCAAGATCACACAAGTTTTCGTTGATTTAAGTCACGCCCTTTTTTGCATGCTGCAGTGTCCCTGCCATCTTGGGAGGATCATACTCCAATGATATTACTGTTTTGATTTGTACTGTTACTTGTTCTGTTTGATATATGGTGAAATCGAAAGTAAAAGAACCATGTGCATTTCCTGAATGACTCTGCATTATGCTTTTGAAGTTTTTAACACAAGACCGATCAATCATAGTTATAATTTCCTAATCAAACAAGAAAACAAAACATTCAACACTGCGTGACGTCGATTAACAAGCTCTATTGGTAGGAAGTCATCGGGCAGACATGAACTAATGGAACACCATGAAATCCTACTGGAATAAGGCCCAAAAACAAAAATAATCTTGTAATGGTTTTACACATTGTATAAAATTAGTTTTAATATGGTGGAAACCATTCGCAAAGCAGTTTAGGTCGATAAATACACTGTATTCTTTCAAATTCAGCATTAGATCAAAATCGTTTATGAACACTTTTTGCAAGTGAGGCTCAACTCACACAACTTACTTAAAAGCAAGCAAGCAAGTTATTTTACCATGTGCGTAGTGGAAAAGTAACTTTCAAAGACCAACAACAGCGCATAGCAAGACAACAATTGGGTTACAACAACCAACCAGTGCAAATTATTGGCCTTCCGATTTATGTTCAGATTAAGCAAAACAAATGTTTACTGGCTAAAGTAAGAGGTGTGTTAGCTTTAGCTAGAAGCTACAGGATTAGACACGCCCCTTCTCACAAAACCTCCCTTCTTGGTCGCTTCTTTGTCGGCGTTCGGTTGGTTTGATCTCTTGCTGTCACAGATAAAGAAGGTAAATTAAACGTCAATTTTCAGTGCTAACTTCAGCTTAACACCGACACAGTACTTAGCCTTTAGGTGCCAAAAACAACTGCTAAAATGCAGCGTTCCCCATAACAAACCAATATTTTACAAACTTCTTCCACTTCCTGTTTTCCATATATGGACTGTCCTGTCAACGCGCAAAAATGATTGACAGGCAGAAAGTGCCTCAAAGCGATCTGGTGAGTAAAACTGATTTTTTTTCTGATTTTTGTTTACATTTCTCAAGGCTCATATCACCTGTTTCAGTGACAACGGGATAAAGACAACAGGTGTATTATCTTATTTAATCTATTTCATTTTATTTAAGCAGATTTTTTAAATCTAGGCTAATGTTTTGCTTGCTAAAACCATGGAACTTGTAGTCTAACCATATTAACCACAAATCTGCCATTGTCTTGTGACCATAGTAAGCAATAACATACTACACTTTTATATAAAGTGGTTATTATACAACATAGAATTATAAAATATATAATAATTAAAAATATGATTTTTCTCTGCATTTGTAGTACAATAAATTGAAGTCTTTTCAAGACGACCTCATGTAATGCTATTCATTTAACTATATGCCTAATGTAAGCAATACAAATTTTTGGTTATCTTGATAATATCCTGTGTTTGTAAAACGCACATGAATCACAATAAGCACACGTGCAATATGATCCAGCATCCTTATAGTATCATTGTACACATGCATACAGCACACATGCTTGCACTCACCTTCAGGATGTCCCCCTTCTGAAAACTCAGTTCATCACATTCTGTCGCTCTGAAGCTGTAAACTGCATCAGCCTCCATTGAAGAAAAAAACGACTAGAAGCAAATTGTGCTTGTAAAAAAAAGTGTGAAGAGGCAGAGGAATGAAATGAGATGCCAGGGTAGAGAAACTGGTGAGATGATTAAAGATGATGAGATGTGGAGATGTATAAGGGAGCGGGTGAATGAGTGGAATAATATGAAGAGAAATGATGAGAAGCCTCCTGGAAGGACAAAAACATTGAATGAAAAACTGAGCAATCTAAGTGAATATGAGAGAATGTGTGTGTTCGTGAAAGAGTGGGGGGTGTAGTGAGAGAGGGAGAGAGAGAGAGAGAGAGAGAGAGAGATCGAAAGGAGATCAGATTAGTACACCAAATACCTTATATTCAGTCATTAAAACGCCTTCAAATATTTGTATAATGACGGAATTTGTATCTTTTTGTCTTAGATCTTTTGATCCAAAGGTTATTATAATTTTTTTCAAAAGTGCCTACACGTGTATTTTGTAACGGAGCTAAAATTTAAATGATATGGGATTTTCCTCAGTGCATATTAAAAAGCTTGCCAGGATTTGCCTCAGGATCTTGGATAAGAAAAGAGCTGCATAATCTGCGAACTGCTTTAAAGGATCTATATATAAGGTAGTCTTGATTTGTTGAACATTATTCCCACATTTCTGTTTTGCAGTTTTGATGGAACTCAGTCCAACAACACAACCTTTATAAGAAGCTTCTACTGCATCTGTTTAGCTATATGGCGGGCTGAAAATTGGGGGGGACGTAAATAAACAGAGTCCAGGGAGTGAATTTTAAGGGGGTGTGCAATTCCACCTTAAAATGTAGAAGATTTCCTTCTTTAATCCATGAGAAGGCCTTCAAACGCTGTGCAAATTTCATATAGTGGCTGTTTTTGCACATACGGTTTAAAAATATTAAGTATACCCAAACTTGTCCCCTCAGTGAATTTTGAACATTTCCTCCACTGGCTATGTGGATAAGCATTATATGTTGGTTAAAGGTGCAGTGTGTGGTATTATGGGGGATCTATTGACGTAAATGCAATACAATATACTAGGGCTGTCAAAATTAACGCGTTAATGCGAGATGATTAATTTCTGGAATTAACGGCGATAATTTTATTAACGCATTAACTCATTCCCACCATGTTTTACCCCCAATTCAACCCCCGCCGCGTTCATTCCTCGTCGCGTAAATAGCATGGGTGACACGAGCGAGCTGGAGGTGTCGGAAGAACCCGTTGGCCCTCTGGATGGACAAGAACTGTAAACTGATTAATATTGTTGAGGACACGGCCCTCGCAGAATTTTTGAAAGCGGCAAGTTTAGACGCATTCTACAAGCTACCGTCGAGAGGCATAGTGATGACAAAAATCAACTGACGCTAAAAAGAAAACGAAGGAATAGGATTTGGCTTCAGCGGAATATGTTGCTTTGACAGGAGACCACTGGAGCTCCGTTAGTAACAACAATTATCTGGGTGTGACGGCGCATCACATAACTAAAACCTGGAAAGTAATGTCGTTTGCTTTAACCTTAATGAAAACAGAAGAGCTTCACTTTGTAAAGGTATGTGCTCAACAGTTTCAAATCGTGGCACACAAGAGGGAAATTGAAGAAAAAAATAGATTTCTCGAAAAGAAAAACCTTCCATTCACTTATTTGCTAAGAGCAATGGCTAAATTGCCAAAATCGTTTAGAATTAAAATAGTTATTTGGATTTGTCAATAATAAAAAAGAAGAGACAAATGTAATAGGCTATCCGCTTCTTGTCATTTATCTTTCTGTGAATTTTTCAATCATATTTAGTATTGTGATTAATCGAAATTATTTCAAGAAACCTTGTGATTAATTAGATAAAAAATGTTAATCTTTTGACAGCCCTACAATATACAAAGTGTTATGTTTTTATTTCCTTAGAATACACACACCATGGGTCCACTTAGTATAAGGAATACTCCATGCTGTACCACAGTAGCCCTAAAAGGGTATTTCGTAAATACGTTATCACCTGCGTCGAAGAAGCAAAAACCTCTTAATTCTGTGTCAGCCACCGTAGTGCTTCCAAAGAGATAGTGAAGTGAGCAGTTGGTTGTAATTCGTAACCTCAACACTAGATGCTGCTAAATTTCACTAATGGGACCTTTAAGTTTTGTGTGGCTCAGAGATGACATATAATGTGTCACACTATTATAGTTTGTCTTTTGTGTGTGTGTTTTGGTGATGCCTGCAGACTCTGTATGTGACAGCTGACTGACAGTTGACATTTTTGAGAACATGTGCTGATGTCCCCTCCTACCCCCTGTAAACACACACACAGACTGATGTGAAAAACTGTCATAGAATCAGAATGAATGAATGACAGCACCTGAGCTTTTTTGGATGATGGCTGTGAGCCTGTGAGTACAGAAATAAGTTTTTGATTTAGAATCAATGTTGTTGGAGCTATGCAGCATAATTTGCTTTATATGATTGTAATCTGTAATTTTTAGATTGCAATCTATAATACTATATTATCTAAATGTGTTTAGGCTTCTTCATGGCAAACACCATAGTTTGTTAGTTTACATTTATGCATTTGGCCGAGGCTTTTATCCAAAGTTTGATCTCATAATTGTAATGTAGTGCTGTGTCAGCCACTGTAGTGCTTCAAAAGTGATGGGTGGAGTGAGCCATTGGTTATAATTCGCAACCTCACCGCTAGATGCCGCTAAAATTCAAACAGTGGACCTTTAAAAAAAACATCAAAGAACTTTTAGGCGCCTCATGCTCTAATTCTCAGACTGTCGTTTTGTAACTGCAGCTGCTGCATTAGGCTGCTTCGTTATCAGCACACAGAGGCATTAAAAAGTGTTGCAGAACAAGAGCTAGCTGTATTTCACGGCTGTTTGTTTTGCATCCAAGTAGAAATTTCTTAAATTAACATGACGTATGTCATTGTAATGACTTTAACTGTGCAGTTGGATCGTTGAATCAGCGTATACTGTACACAGCGAGTTCGTCATTATGAACGGACATTGCGTTCAGAACGACTCATACACGAATGACTCGTTTGAACCAATTCATTTAAACGATTGAACTTTTCAGGCACGAGCGAATGCATTGAATCGTTTAAATTGAACCACAAAGGAATCCAAGATGTGAATGAATTTCGATCATTTAGTAAGACTGGGCAATTCAGTTCAGGCTGAAAAGTTAGTTGAAAATTATAAATTATAAAAAAAAGCTGATGATTTTTTTTAATTAATTGTCATTTTCATCGAATTCTATTAGAACTTTTAAGATGTCAAAGTCACTTTGGTTAAGCCACTTAAAGGTACGGTTGGCCTACGTGTGTGTACAAGATCAGGGTGGCACCACCTCCGCCTCATATTGAACCAGAAAAAATACTGTTATGTGTTAACATGGGTCGAGTAAAAAAAAAGACTAAATGAGTATGTAGAAAAACTCTTTGTGATATGTTTGTTGTTATGTGGCATGGAGCAGTTATTTACTGCATCACTCCTTGCGCTGGTCCAGTATTCACTGGTCTGGGGTTCTTCTGACAGTCCTGTATTCGGCGAGCCTGATAACCTGCCACGTCATTGATCCAAACAGGTACAAAGTGATCATAAATGCATGCATTGGCATTAGTGAATGCACATTTAAGTGATGTGTTTGCCATAGAGATTAATGCACAAGTGTTCGGCTTGCACAAGTGTCACTTATTAAGTAAATGTCAATTAATATGTTTAAGTGAACCAAGTCATCAAGGGGTCTTAAAGAAGCCACTATAATTACTTTATATGTCTAAGAATTGTTTTGTACATTGGTAAAATCCAAGAAAACTTTTTGCAGCAAAACTTTCTTAGTGCATCTGTATTGAAAATGTGTAGCTTTAAGCATGCTAACATACGCTATCTTGTTGTATGGTTGTCATAGTGACGGCAAAGCTTTGATTGGCGGATGCACAATGCTACTGCTTCTTCTGGCTGGGCTGGTTGCCATGACGACCCTGCAGGGGCTAAAGAGTGGAGATGCCCAGCAGAGAGGAGACTTTACTCAACACTTTACATGGTTTGTAACTCACGTGCACACTACTGACAACAGATTCCTTCTGCATCATTCATGTGGTTTTTATCCTTTCCAGTGTGTTGAAACTTTGACACAGTGTTAACATTGTCAGGCATGCTCGGTCCTGCTCCTAGACATTTATCTTCTTGTCTGGAGGAACTTTATATTGCACTATAGCTCGGATCAACTCTGTATGCAAAGTTGCAAAGTTCAGTATGCATACCGAAATTTTGACTTGACAGATTTTGGTATCTTTGCAGGCTTGGGGTCGTTTGTGAGGATCACATTTAAAGCCTTGAAGAGTTCTTGTTCAGAAGCAATTGAGATTGAAAGAGATTCGATGTGTCTTCTAATGGGTGCTGTCCTCTCATAAAAAAAAACTTTATTGAGACATTTGGATTAATATGAAAAATAGACATAGGTGTGGACTTGGCACTGGGTGGTTTGAAGGAAACGGTTTCATGGTTTGAACTGAAGTAGGTAAGATCCCCAGGAGCATGTCTAATCCCTCCTGATTTTGACAAATCATAACAAGACAGAAAACAACAATCAAAGTCTTTGGAGGGATTATAAGGTTCTTGAAGCATCCTTCATCAGATTGGCTGAGAGGCACAGAGGACCTGTTCGCCCCGCCCTCCCCTGCCGTTTCACGACAGTGGACCTATTGAGATGGCAAACTGGTCAATCTACCTATCAGTCTGCCGGTGGAGGGTGACCTCATCTTCTCAGTGGTGAAGCTCCTACTGATCTTAGGGGAATTCAGGTTAGCGCTTACATAACTCAGTTTGTTTTTATTAAAGATGAGGGAGTTTTTGGTTTCCCTTCAAGCCAGTTTCACCATTTTTGGATTAATTTCCTTATTCTATGCTATGCCTGAAACTTGACTTTCCTCCTGAGAGAGAAAACAAGAGCACCCAGTTTCAGCTTTAGCTGAGTTGTGATGTTCTCATTTTTTGTTTCTTCTCTGATTGACGGGGACAGATGAGGAACACCTCGTCCTGTCTAGCAGAGACGTGTCCAGTCAGCTCTCCTCCCCCCCATCGCCATTGGATAGCGAAAGGCCCCGCCCACATCGTTTGCTCCAACCACAACTCTAAAGGGCAACAAAGACTTTAGCAAAGACTGAGGTGGTGCACTAAGTTGATGGAAACAGCAAATCTGCATGTGACATGAACTCTCGGTTATGATTTAGCTCAGAAGTTTATCCCAAAATTGAATCGAAACAACAACATGACATTAGCAAACAGTATAAGTTTATAGTAATCAAATTGATGTGGGTGCCATAGCTTGAGCATCTAATAAGAAATGAATGAGATCACTGACCTTTGATTGCAGACTTGGTGTCTTGGTAGATCTGCGTCAGGATTATAATAGTCAACTAGAACTGTTAAAGCATTTCTGTTCATTAGGAAATCAAAATTATTCAGAAACGTTATATTACAAAATTGTATGTAAAGTATGTTGCCTTAGCAATACACTGGAATAAATTTAACATCAGACAGTAAAATTATTAGCCTAATAAAATAAGAATTAAAAATATGTTAAACCTGTATAGCAATAATGAAAAATAAATTAATTTGTGCTGTCAAATCAATTAAATACCTCGTATCCATATTTCATGATTTTCTTGTTGCCATAAATCATTATTATTAGTCACCCTTTATGTTTGTCACTGGGTTTTGCAAACATCTAACCAATAAAAACTATTTTAAAAAAGTGCTTGTCAACTCAAAAAAAGTACAGTGTTTTTTCATTTCAGGAAAAATTGTGGATTTCGACGTCCAAGGTTTCAGAAGGACAGCTACGATATATTATATAAGCACAAACATTTACTTTGGAATCGATTCATCCAAATAATAATGATAAATGATTGACAGCACATTTATTGAGTAATGAAAAACAAACCTGAAATGTAAAAACATAAATGCCAATTCAATTTATTATTAAAACTATAAAAAACTATAAAAACTGATCAGGCCACCGTTTGCATTTTAAAGAGATCTCATAAGCAGTTTCTCATTCCTATTCGTTTGTTCATCACTTATGTTAAAGAGAACAGGTTTCACTGTAGCTGACAACACCATTGTGTTTCACTGATGTTCAAGTATCCTTCATGTATAGAAGTCATCTTTATACTCTAGCTCATCTATCAGTCATAGAAAGTGATCCAGGAGGAGGAATTATGAGTTTAAGTACTCAATATAGAATTACAGCTCATCTGAGTCAATGAATCATCTTGTAATGGCATGGCATGCATCATCATAGACAATAGCAAATTATATCCTGTAGTGTATACCAATGTACACTTCAATATGCACTTTGTAACTGCTGCCTCAGGACGTTCACAAGAGCTGGAGTTATAGAATTTGCCAGGAATTTGTCATGTCGTTTGATTAATATGGATCTTTTTCCATAGAAGTGTCTAAGCAGAGACCCGTGTCTGTTTTAAATAATGAGCGTTTCTCCGTGCACAGTTTACTTGAGAAAGGCCCTCGATGTTTGTCCTGGGGAAACTCTTTCATTCATATGCATTGTTTTTATCATTGTGCATAAGCCATATACTCATGACTTTGGCATAGCAAGCACCAGAAAAAAAAAAAATGTTATATGATGAGTGCTGGTAACAGTTAATAATACATGGTATCGATTGATGCTATTAACAAACAGTAGTACTCTAAGCAGTGTTGGGTAAGTTACTCTGAAAAAAATAATAAATTACTAGTTACTGATTACATATTCATTAGTGTAATTAGATTACTATACAAACAACTTCCTTCAAAAGTATTTAGAATCAGAATCAGAATCAGAAAGAGCTTTATTGCCAAGTATGTTTGCACATACAAGGAATTTGTTTTGGTGACAGGAGCATCCAGTACACAGAATAAGCAACAACACATAGACCATCAAACAATACAAAAACAGTTACACAGATGATTTAAATAAGGGCCTATGGGTATAAAAATTAAGAAATACAATACAATAAACATAAGAGTAAAGCCATAGAGAGTAAAGTTATGTGTATATGTAAATATGTACAAGTAAAAAATAGAATAGACTATTTCAGTAAAAGGTATGCGTTGTATACAGCAAGATGAAATATAATTTACAGAAAAAGTTGTATAAAAATAGATAGTGTCTTATCTGAAGGATATTGAAGATTGCACTTTATTATTATTGCACAGAGTTAATTGTTCATAAGAAGTCTTGCACGCAAGAAAAAATGTAAAAAATAAATGAACTGTTCAAGAGGTAGATGGCCTGAGGGAAGAAGCTATTTTTGTGTCTGATTGTTTTGGTGCTCAGGTCCAGGGTGATTTTCTGAGCCCTTTTCCTCACTCTGGATGTATACAGTTCTTGGAGGGTGGGCAGGGGAGCACCAATGATCTTCTCAGCAGTCCGAGATAATTACTTATTACTAAATACTTTCTAAATAAATAATATAACACTACATAAAGTAGTATTATTAACTGACCAAAGTATTACAAATGTGAGAATTAAACATTAAAAGTGGATTTTAAACTTAGACATACAATTTTGAGGTCAATTCCGCTATTGCACACACTTATTTTAAAACATCTTTTTTTGTGTTCCATAGAAAAAAATACTTTTATACAGGTTTTGAATGACTTGAGGGTGAATAAATGATGACAGAATTTGTATGTTTGTAAACTGTATCTTTCATAACATCATGGATGTCAAAATACCATACAGTACCTTTATAAGAAGAAAGACCTCACATTTATGTTTTTATTATAGAGTGCAATACAACATATTTTGAAGAGCTTTGAAAAAAAGGGGAGGGTTTAAATATATAAAATCTTTATTTCTCTAGGGTCTCTTTGTATTACTGAATCTCTTGCTGCTTCTGTTTGGAGCTCCTGGTGTGGGACCCTGGTATCTGGAATCTGAAGATTATGCTCGTCTCATTGAACTGAAAATGTGCAAGTTGAGGAAATGTTACTCTGTGTTTTGGGGTCAAACGTGAACACTGTATCACACAGCTAGCTTGCTGCACAGTTTAGGCTACTACTACAGTGTTCATTTTCTGCAAATACATGAAGATATAAATATAAAAAGAGATCATTTTATTTAATATTTGGAAGAAATATTGTTAGCCGTTTAAAGGAAGAAACAAAAATCATCCTTTACTAAAACACATGCCTTTAGATCTTAAATTCGGAAAAACAAAAAATAATTTTGAAATGGTCCCTTAATCTTTGTTTAAATATTTTGATTGTCGCGTAAATGCCACTTGGTTTGATACTTTAGCATTTAATGCAATGACAACCATGCATTTTTAAGTGTGACTTAGGTGTCCAAATACTTTAGCGGCACTGTATATTTCTATGACCTGATAGGAGTGCACTTAAGATGAGTCACAATCTAACTGCCTGGCATATCCCTGTGCTACACTGATAACATCTCACGCTCGGGTGAGGCACTGAATGTTATTCTATCTGTTTAACAGTAATACAATACTGTAATAAGAGCTTTGAGCATGTCCCAGAATGCACCTGGTCAGGGTATCAGTATCTGAGAATATCTATGAACAAATACCATTGCATTTAAATGACCTTTTTTTAGAGTGGCATCAGAGGTTCGTGCACAAATGTCATGGGTTTGATTTCCCATTGAATGCAGTAAATGTCGCTTTGGTTGAAAGCGTCTGCCAAATGCACACATGTGAATTTAGTACTTATATTAGATGTTATTATTTAAGAATTAAATGTGAGTGTTGCAGGTGTTATGCTACATGTGTTGATAAGCAGGGCATTCTCTCTTGGGCCAGTACGAACCCTGAAAATATTCTGTTCTTCAAAGTTTTCATCACAATTAACAGACAAAAAGAGATTAAGAGAGAATAAAAAGGGGTGGAAGAATTTGGCTTGAAAGACCCCATGCAGGTAACAACCATAACTGTGGATTTACATTATCATGAAGTCCGTGCTACTCACACTTATAACAACATGCTCATTTAAATGTATAGATATAATGATGGGAGTATTTGATCTAATATATTAACTAAAATGTATGATGTCGTATACAACACTGTATTTCCCATAATGCAGTGTACTTGAATTAATCTACTTTTAGTGAGGGAGTATTTCTAGTGTATGCGTATGAGGTGCAAGCTTATTATTTAATAAAACCTACCAGAATGAAAGCACTTTTTCACAAAATGCTAAATTCTTATTTTAAGGGATACTACATCCAAAAATGAAAAATATATCTTCATTTACTCATCCTCAAGTTGTTCCAAGCCTGTATACATTTCTGATAAACACAAAGAAAGACGTTTGGAAGAATGTTAGCAACTTACATTTCTGGGACACCATTGACTACCACAGTAGGAAAAACTATTGTAGAATTTTTACACAAAAGAAGATATTTCGCAGAATGTAGGAAAGCAAACAGTTTCTTCTCAGGTTGTCAATGGTGTCCCCGAAATGTCAGTTGCTAATATTTGCACAAATATTTTTCTTTGCATTCAGCAGAACAAGCAAACGTATACAGGTTTGGAACTAGTTCTGCGTCCCAATTCGCCTACTTATACAAAGCGTCTGCCAAATGACTAAAACAACATATGCACCAAAAGTGTGTACTGTTATTGTTATGGAATAGTATTTACCTCCATTGGTTCTCTGCCACCTACTGCGAATTATCGGTAAAACCAGATTGTAATGAAACGGATTTATGACATCACCAACAAAATCAATGGGAAGGTGGGAAGTTGATAAGCTTATTTTTCTCCGAAATGTAATTGGATTTTATGATTTGTATGGAGTATTGTTTTGCCCAGATGCAACTCGCCAACTAGTAACCATTAGCCAAACTGCATCATTGTAACTGTTCGCCTATCCCTCGTGACCTGAAATCTCCATTGAAAAATTCCAGCGAAACTGCATTTTAGTCATAACGGCTAGGCTTACCTGTGTATCTGCAGGCTTCTCTGCCTCTGCCAAAGAGGCTTTCAAACAGAGGATGAGTGTTTCTGCGTACACCCTGCCCTCCATCTCATCCTCCGGAGACCCTGGGGCGATTTCTCCACCTTCACTATCTATGAGACAACTCCCGTTCTCACATCTCATCGCACTGCTGGTGCACCACACACACACTGGTGAGCTTATACACACACACATGCATCAACACGTTCTCAAATATGTGGACCTGTCACATATAGGGACAGGGAGTATGTGACACATGGCACATTCGAGGTTACTTTGTCATCTAGTTACATTTATGCATTTTGCACATACACACAGCCTATAGTATATGCATTCAGTAAAGATGAGCAAATATGACCAGTTTCACCATTTCAGAGTTTAATAAACTGTTCATATAATGTGTTTTAAGCTATATGTGGATATTACAAAAATGTTTTTCGTCCCAAGGAGAGCTCATATATATTTATAGGTGTTAAAGTTCAGATTTTTTCTACAATACTCCAAGCCGTCACCTCTGCACACTTTTCTGTTTGCTTGTGTAGGAAGAAGTGGCTCTCAACAGGGGGGCCGTGGCCCACAAGGGGGGGCCAGCTGACTGTCAAGGAGGCCTCAGGATGACTAATAATTTAAAATAAGCATTTAAATAAATTTTAAAACGCCTTAAAAAAGATATTTCTCAATATTTGTCAATTTTTGTATTGAATATTTGGAGATTTTGGATTTGGAGAATGACTTTCTCGGGTTTACATACCTCAGATTCTGAAACGTAAAAAGTTTCTCTTATCTCAGTGTTAATATACTCTGAGTTTTCACAAAACCTCTTTTCTGAAATGGACCTCAGATCTACATTTGGATTGAAATTTTTTTGCAAATAGCCTAATGTGCATTGTGTGTGTGTGTGTAGATGATGCCTTTCTCAGTATCAAGCCACATTGTTTATATGTCGTCCCAGAGAGCCCCATGTTGTTGTTTTTGAAACAATGAGGTCGACTGTGTATTGACATATTTCGCAAAAGCATGTCGGGTGTCCCGAGTTTTAGTCCCCCGGGTCATGGTGCTTTTTTGACTTTTGTTCCCGAATCTCTCCCTACTTGTGATTTCTTGTCCTTGTTCACTGTGTGATAGTCCAAATAAAAATAAAACGATTAACAAAATAAAAAATACATTTATTTAATCTCCTTTTATCATAATTTCCAGCAGGAGACTTTGTCTCTAATGAATTTTTCACACAATGTTAGATCAGCGGTGTTTTATTCATGTTATTTCCATGCTTAATTTTAACCATCCTACAAGTATGTGTTTGCTGAGAACAGGGGACCAGAGACAAGCTGGAACTGTGACATCTTCATCCAAACAGAGAGCTTTCCTCTCAACACAGACATCATGGGCGAGCCAGTGGTGGAGGATTGTGAGAAAGAGATGTATTAGTCTGTGACAAATCTTACAACTGGTGCTTTTAATATGTTTTGTCCTCATTACTTTATTTGTTAATGTTCGCAGAGGAGGGACTTCTGCTTGGTGATGATGTCACAGGGAGGGCGGAGTCAAGAGCCATGCAACATGATGGAGCTTGTCTTATTTAGGGGTGGGCGATACTGTAAAATTTGGTACCGATCCGATACCAAGTACATGCAGGGCCAGTAATGCCGATATCGATACCGATACCAATACTTTTAGAAGCATTCACTTAAATTTATGTTTACTTTCCTGTGGATGAAATGTCATGATTTATCAGATGAATCATAAATTTGCTAAATCTGAATACATTTTCATGACCACTAAAATATTCTGTTATTTGTGCTCTTAATGTGCCTATAGGCTAATTAATCATGTAGATGTTAAAACACGGGACATCATTTTAACCAAATCAATATATATGTTTAGTTATGTATTCCTGTAATAGAATTTGCAAGCATGAACTTTGCACCAAATTATTATCGGAAAATGCTAACAGATTAACAGAACAGAAAACTGATATATAACAAAACAATCTGTCCCTATCCTAGAACTACTTCTCTAGCTTTAAAAAAAACAAAGTGCACAAAATTATTAATGAGGAACAAAGCTTTTAAAACTGCTTTTCCCTTTTTGATCAGTGTTTAGACACAATAATATTACGAATTAAATTGCCCTTTCATAACATTTTTAAGTTAATTTATAAACAAAGTGCACACAACTCATCATTTGTTTAGCCTCATGTCGTTTGAAACATGTACGTGACTCTTCTTCTGTGTAAACGATATTTTGTGTGCATACAATGAAAGTCAATGGGTCAATGTTGTGTGGTGACCAACGTTCTTCAAAATATCTTCTTTTGCGTTCCGTAGTCGAATTTAAGGCATTCAAGTTTGGAATGACATGAGTGTGAGTCAATGATCCAAGTTTTAAAATTTGAATGAAGCTATCACTTTAATGTGAACAGCTTCTTCATGCTACATTTGTAGGCCAAATTTCCAAAAGACATTGAAAATGTGAGGCCACACCTGGAGAACATTGATAACGTTCCACTGCTGGTTCCTTTATTCACAGACTGCACATCACAAAGTGAGACACACTTATTATTCTGCATAAACATCAGATTTTATAACACTATCAAAGCCAATTTTTTTTGTAATATGTGTGTAGCTGCATGTGAGATGTGCATCATGCAGGAGGACCGTGAGTTGGTGTGTTGTCTCGGGAGCCGTCAGAACATCAGCAACAATACAAAGTGACATCAGGTGATTCACCACTTCTCATTTCCACACCACCTGCCAGGATCTAAATCGCTTTGAGCAGACAGAAACACCACCTAATCCATGCAGCTCATTGTTGCACAAACATGCCGGCTGGAGTGTCATGCCATATTTAGCTCTTTGTTAGTGGGATCATTTGTCATTGTTATGTGTTAGTCTGAGTGATAGCATTACCTGCATATTTTTTTTAATTGACAGCATTGCATTAGATCCTCATGTTCCCACCTTTTGTTGGTCTGCTTCTGATCTCTCTGCTGGGACTGGGAACGAGTCCAGCTCCATGAGTGTGTTTAAGCTCTCTAGCGCCATCTGTGGGCAGGCCTGTGGAGCACAGCTCAAACAACAGGAGACCCTCCTTCAAATATGTCAGTCTGTGGATGTGGATGTGCATCGGTCAAGACAGTCAGTGATTGATGTGTTTTATATGTTTTTCAGGCAGGACACTGCGGGCATCAGGAAGTGTTTTTTGTTTTTACTCAATTACATTTTCTTCCTGTAAATTGGCTGGATTTTTTTTTGATTTGATGTTTTTTACATATTTCCTTAAAAAAGTTTTGGTAGATCTTTCCTTGAAGCGTGTATGTGTAATGCATTATAAAAGTAGTTTTAAAGTAATGCACCTTTTAATGCATTGTCATGTCTTATAAATAATTGTTATTTCAGTTAATACATTATAACACTTTAACATTTTAACATTTTTATTATGGATCTTTTAATAATAATAATTTATATTTCCTAAATTTATAAAATCGATACACATAAAGCTACATACAAAGTGTGCATACAGTACAAAAATAAGTCATATATTTCTCAAACTAAGTGCTCAAACTTCATACTATGCTCTACGACACATTGTTTTGACTTTGCTATTTCTGTAAATTTCATGATTTACATCTAAAACTTGTGTCTCTGACAGCCGTAGCTGAGCCAGAAATTGTGTGTGTGTGTTTTATTTCCACAGATTTTGGCATGTGTGTGTCAACTTCCTCCTCCACTTGCCACCAGCGATGTCCTCTTCCTGTTCTGTTTTTATTTTCCCTTACTGAGGTGTGAACAAACAAACAAACAATCAAACAAACAAACAAACAAACACTAACCCATTCAATGTGGGGTTTGAAAAGCATTATATCACAGACTCAACATTTACAATCACACATATAAATGTACACAATACGTTATAAAATATAATGTATGGAAAAAGTCGCACACTTGTTTGTATTTATCTGGTTCTAAATCTGAAGGAAAAATGTGTTTGTGTCAATTATAGTGAAGTGCAGCATCCCTTGACCTTCTCATTTCTCTCTTCAGTGGGTCTCTTGGAAAACCATCTGCCAGCTCCAGCATGAAAGGTCCTAATGGGAAAATCTTCGATTCCTACCAAAAAAGGTAAAGGGATGCGAGCATCCCAAAAAAAGTGCATGTGATGTATCGTCTAGATATGTTAGTGCTTCTTCCAAAACGATTTGCTTGTCTCACAGCCTGGTCAGCCTTTCTGTTGGTTTGGTATCTATATGTAGATTCACTGTAGTGGTTCATTTTCCTGTATTGCTCTGCGGACGTTTCGGTTCCTCGTGTTGTTTTTCCTGGAGAAGTTTGGCCTGACAGTGTGTACCCACCTCACATGTTTGGTGTTCTCCTGCACAGCTTCTGCCTGGAGTTAAACCATCACGATGAAGATCTGTGTCACCCAGCAGGACTGCTCAAGTGTTCTGTGATGTCATCATTCCCCAAACTCATATGACTCTATTTTCACTGTGGAACTGTAGAGCAACCACTGCAATTCCTCAGAATTGTTCACATTTATAATGAAATTCTAAATATTTGTTATTATTTTGTTTTTTATTAATGTTGTAATTAATTAACGCTTTCTTTGTTTTGCTCAATGCCGGTAGGTGACACGTCCTACACTTAAGTCTCTTTTCTTTTAAGTATAAAAGAAGTAATCCATGTCCAACTTTAATGATGGATACACATAGAATGAAACTGAAAAACCGTGTGGTTCAAAGAGCATGAATTTTAGAAGATTCACTTCAAATGCATAAAAGTTTCTTGCTTTATATCAAATGTAAACATTAAAGCAAAATGAATAAATCAGCACTTTAAATTATTCAACAGACTGATTGTCATGTCTGTGTGTGTTTAGCGTGTACATCCATCAGTCATGTCCATCCTTCGGCCCCCGTGTGAGAGAGTCCTCTGTGCTGGCGTGCCATCATCTGCCATCGCGCGAGGAGCTTTGGATTTTTAGTCTTTTATACTACACACAGCTTTGTACTGTACATACCACTGTTGATATGTGTAACATGCACAAGTTATTTTTATAATGTATTCAAGTATTTCTATTCATTGCACGGTGGGATCTTTATCTGAGGACCAGACCGTATCTGGGTGTAAATGTTCTCTTCCTGTGACAGGTCTGTCTGGAATGTTTCTTTTGCAATGGCGTCTCATTTCCTGTGGCATGACGCCGAAATCCACCACACCTTCCATATCTCAGACATTCCCATGGCAACGTGGCTGTTAGCAATCCTGTGGCTCATTCCTCTCGTCTTCATCAATGAGGCCATCGAACTGCATGAGATCATGTAAGAAATATTATCAAGTTTAAGTATAAAAGGCTTAAAAGATCAGTAAAGTATGTAAAATATTGGAATCGAAGACTGAAATTAATACAGTTTTATTTATTGACAAGTGTTAACAACAGCCTAAATACATACAGTTAGGATGTTATCAGATTAAATGAACAAATGTTGTTGCGTGTGCTTCAGGATGCGGGTGAGGTACCAGAAACGACAAAAAGTGCAGTTTGACACCCAAATTCTCCTTTTTGACCAAGCTGTCTGTATCATCTAATAAAAGTCACCCACATGTAAATAAGCGTTCTTTCACATACACGCTGTATTAGAACTAGATTTCACATTTATAAGGTAAAGTATGCTTATCCACAGTTTGCTATATCTATTCTATTATCGTGATATGGTTGGAGCCTCCTAGTGACCATACAGGGTCTTTATACACTGCCCAAATAGCCCATCTTCAAGTCTAATTCTGGTGTGTATAGATACTATTTCTGAGTCTAAGACACAGCTATTGGACCCTGTGGGGTTTGGAGTTAGAAAATTCCACCCAGAGCTATGGGAAAAAACTTACAAGCGACCCTTAAAAAATAAGCAAGAGTAACAGCTGTATTTTAAAAATAGTTTAAAATGCTATTCTGTGTTTACATTGTTGACCTCAAGGTGGCAGCACTGACAAGGCATCAGAAATCTGTCAAAAATTAAACAGGTCTTGTCTCTTAGACGAGCACAGAAAGTTACCAAAATATCCCAAAACTTTTCCAATCTTTTAATTTTTGTATCTGTGATCTAACATCCTAGTCAAGGAAGAGATATTTTGTATGGGTTTGAAGTATTGCCAATAAATGAATAGAATTAGACAGAAATTCCAGCCGTAAAATATTTTCCCACATAAAACACTTTCTCACCTTAAAAGTGCAGTCTGTATATTTTTCGTGATAGAGCAATTAAAATCAATAATGAGTTATAAACTATCCGTCAACCCTCTTGTCATTTCAAACCTGTATGACTTTCTTTCTTCTGGGGAACATACAAAATATATATTTTGAAGAATGTTGGTAACAAAAAAACATCCGCCCCCATTGTCTTCCATTGTATGACACAAAACCAATGAGACATTTCTAAAATTTCTTCTTTTGTGTTTCACAGCTGAAAACCACACGAGGGTGAGTAAAGGATGACTAAATTTGAGATTGTTGGGTGAACTATCCCATCAAGTCACCTGAAACACTTATGATCCATAGTTTGCTCGTGTGTGCCTACATCACATACTGAAATTATGCTGGAATGATGAAATAATTCCCAATGGTCCTATATATAACCAGATGGACAGATGGATAAATGAAGTGCTCTTGAGAAAAAAATATTTGCGAGTCGCTGGTTCAGCAGATTTGACAGTAATTGACCTGTCACTCTGTGTTTGTGTGCGTTTCTGTGTTTATTTATCGTCTGCTACCTGAACCAACACCTTAAGACGTCTAAATAGCTCATAAAGGGAAACATGTGCGATTAATGATGTAAAAGTAGTGCTGTGTGTACATACACTAGGGAAGGTTTGTGCATATGTGTAATATATCTCGCTCCCATCTTCCCTTTGCGGTCTCTATTAACACAATAGAAAATGCTGATTCGCCATTGTGAGTATGCCGTGTGTTGGCCGTAAAACCTTTATCGGGTTCTTTTACCTACGGGCACCCACTTTCTCCCTTTCCATTAATCCTATACTGATAAAACGAAGGTTAACAAACGTTCAGTTCATCTAAGGAATACCACTTGCTGTTTGGTTCGCTCATAGCTCAGCGTGCGTGTGCGTTTACGTGTGTGTTTCTGTGATCATTTAGTGGCAATACAATTTCCTCTCATCAAGGCCAAAGGTTGCTAAGCAACCTCACCTGCAGTTAATGTCCTTTTGGCAGATGAGGCTTTGAATACAAGTGCTTATGTTCTTAAGGGCATAAATAAAGTTACAAGCAGAGCACGTTTTGCATCTGATTATCTTTTCTGTGTCTGGCCATGTTTGTGACTAGGTTTGAACTATTTCTGCATACTGACAGCAAATTCATTTTATCATTATTGTTTGAAGCCTTTGTGAATAATGTTTTCAAAACGATGTGATACTGTGTTGTTTAAATGACACGCACGTACTCAAGAATAAAGGTCACATGTCATGTGTCAGGTCTTGTAGATATCTAGCATGATAAGAATAGAATAGAAAGGGATAGCTTACTAACTGAATACTCTACAGTATGAACTATATTTTACATGCAGTTGTTTAACAATATGTGAAGTGGAGTGCATTATGCAACAATATATATAAAATATCTGTTTGATTTTAACTAATCGGTGACTATGTTAGTACAGCTCAACCATTAATTGCAATAAAACAAACAAATTGACTTGCTTTTATTTTTTAGAACACTTTTGTTTATTGATTCAAACCGACTTTTGGTCCCAAACCAGCTCACGCCAAAGCTGCATTAAGTTAACCCGTCATATATTTTGCTGTACACTTATTTTTTATTTTATTTAATATGATATTGATTTTAATTGTACTGTTTTAATGTTTTACTTTTAGAAAGGAATGCTACTGAAATGTTGGGAACAGGGTTGAAAATTTTTTAATTTTAGACAAAATAAATAAAAAGCAGCATCACTGTTATGTGGTTCTTTCTTGAAAAAAGTAAAATGTTTTATTCCTTATTCAAACCTTTGGGATTAAATTGTAATGTTAACGTTTAATACCGTTTATAGTGTTTATTTTAGAAAACAAGGCTAGTGAAATGATGGTAACAGGGTTGACAAAATAAAAATCATATATAAAATAAATGTAAAAAGCATTACTGTAATATGGTACTTTGTAGAAATAGAACAATAAATGTTTTTATGTTTTATTTAAAGCTTTAGGATTAATTTGTAATGTAATGTTCAATTAGTTTTTTTTTAAAAAAGCAATGCTACTGAAATGTTGGTAACAGGGTTGAAAAAAAAATCTAATCGTATATAAGATAAATAAAAAAGCATTACTGTAATATGGTACTCTGTTGTAAATGTATCTTACATTTTTTAAATCTTTTGTGTTTTTCTTTTTAGAAAGTAATGCAACTGAAATGTTGGAAACAGGGTTGAAAAAGCACCTCTTACATTATTAACTCTTATGAAATAAAAACAGTTTCATTGTAATACAGTTTGTGGAGAAAGAAAAAATATTTGTAGGCTATATGTTTTAAAAACTGTTTTATATACTATTGATGAAAAGGGGTAACTTGTAATATGTCTTATATGTAGTATGTATAATATATCTGTGATATTTTCCCCATACATTTCCATGCTTGTCCCTGCGCTCATTGACTGTTAATTTACCTTGCTTGACCTTTTTTTGGCTCGGCGCTCATGACTTGAGTAAGGAAGGACGAGACTGCAATGCTTCAAACATGTGACGTCACCTGTTACGCTGTTTCACTTCATTTACTCTGCTGTGGGTGATCGCATTGATTTTTTGGTTGTGCTCAGTCCATCACACGGTTGCCACGACTACGAAGTGTTTTCTGTATGTGCAACTACATTAAAAGTGTGATCTTTTCAGCTTTAAGGAAACATGTTGGATAACTAATTACAATAAATTGAGACAAATTCAAGCGGTTGGAATGTAGAAACGCACATAAGTTTTTGTTAAGTTATACTAATAACACAAAACAGAGGTGTATTTAAAGAAACTTTTTAGGTCAATGATGAGTCAATATGTGAGAGAGACTAAAACTGTGCGTATGTGTGTGAGAATTTATTGCCCATGTTGCAGTTTCAAAGCACCGCAGTCACAGTGGAATGCAATAGGCCGGTGACCTGTTTAGATCTATAACCTAAATCATCCTCTCGACAGCTTCAATTCACCCAAACCCAGCAGAAAACACACACCGGACTTAATAGTTATTTACATGCACCGTTTATCTGAGCGTGTTATCTCTATAGTCATCTGAGGACGATCCACTTACAGGTAGTCATTTGTGATGCTAAAACCCTTTTCATGCTTCTGGGTTGCGAATCTATGCACTTAAAGGAGTAGTTCACTTTCAAAATAAATTTTCATTATAATCTACTCACCCCCATGTCATCCAAGAAGTTTATGTTTTTTTTTCTTCAATCGAAAAGAAATTAAGGTTTTAGATGAATACATTCCAGGATTTTCTCCAAATAGTGGACTTCAATGGACTCCAAACGGTTGAAAATCAATATTACAGTTTCAGTGCAGCTTCAAAGGGCTTTAAATGATACCAGACGATGAATGGATTGGAATGGAAATTGTAAGAAGCGCTATATAAATAAAGTTGAGTTGAGTTGAATAAAGGTCTTATAGAGAAACGATCGGTCATTTAAAAATAAAATACAAATGTATATGCTTTATAAAGACAAATGCTCGCCTTGCTCGGCTCTGCGATGTTCATTCATGACTTCCGGAATTAGTCATTACGTTCAAAACTTGCACATTTAACTTGTAAACACTGACTCTGTACTTAGGGTCAAATGTGGCCTTTTCAATGTAATTGCCTGTTTTTTGAAGTCATGAACGCGCATCGCAGAACACAGCAAGGCGAGCATCTGTGTTTATAAAGCATATACTTTACTCTTTTATTGACCAATCGCTTCACTAGAAAATAACTTTATTCATCGCCGGGTATCATTTAAAGCCCTTTTAAGCTGCACTGAAACTGTCATTTTGACCTTCAAAGATTTGGAGTCCATTGAAATCCACTATATGGAGAAAATCCTGGAATGTTTTCATCAAAAACCCTCATTTCTTTTCGATTAAAGAAACAAGTACATAAACATATTGGATGACATGGGGTTGAGTAAATTAACATGAAAATGTATTTTGAAAGTGAACTACTCCTTTAAAACAACCCAAATTGCTATTGTGCTTTTCTTGTGAATCACACATAATCAGTTTCAAGGAACCACAGGAGGCTTTTTGTAGTGATGTCATTATAATGGTAGTTATGGAAACCTAACACAGGGTCAATAAACTAATGCAGATATGGTATTAGAACAAGTAAACACCCATTATGCAAATTATTGACTAAAAGTGTCCCTTTCCCAACCCACATACATAAGTAATCTTCTGGAAGTTATATTTAATTTCACAATGTGAGATCTCATTTCACAGTAACAGCCAAAGGCAGCTTATTGAAAAAATGTCAGATAAAGGGCACAATAACCAGATGTCTGGAATTATTGGTGCACAACCTTAAAGGAAAATATAACATTTCCTCTTTATTAGAGGTGTAATTGTGTGGTGTGTGGGTTTGAAAACAAAGGCTATATGTGAAAAATCTATCGAGCTCTGTTATGACATCCAGATATTAAAACTTTGATCTAGATCACAAATAATACTGAAATTTTACATCATAGGGTGCAATATATATATTCGTGTGGGTCTTTGCATCTTCATGTGCGTGCATGGGTGCGTGCCTTTTTAAAAAGCCAAGTTAAATATATCAAAGAGGTCAAACTTGAGGTAAAATTAAAGGCTCACAAATCCGCCAAAATAATTTGGGGTAGTCAGGGGATTCAAAATACATACTGGTATGATGTTTCACAAAATAAGCTCACCAGAATTGGAACTTAAGTCATGATAATAACTTTTATACAAACAAAAATACAAAAGAGTTCTTATTCATATAAATGTGTATCAAACGTCAAAGGTGAGAGGCCACTGAAACCAGTAGGGATGAGCTCATTAAGAGCGCCAGAGAAAGTGTTGATGAAGAAAAACCAGAACCAGAGAATGTGCTACATTTTTTCAATTAGGAGATGAGTTTTATTCAAAGAGATTACCAAATGAGGGAGCATTTAACATTTTAGAGCCTATAGTAAGCACAAATGAGACAAGCATATCGAGACCCCTGGAGAGATGAATAGCAAAAACAATTAAAAAAGTAGTTTGTTCGAAACAATGTGGAAAGTTGAGAATAAGTCTGACTGAAACGTGTTTATTTAGTTATTTGTATGGTGGTTGTGGCAAGGCTGGAAGCTAATTTCACAAGACCAGAGAATCACCTGAAGGATTAAATAAAGGCACACAGTGTCACACAGTCTACATTAGATCTTTTCGAAATTGTGGCCCTGAAGCAAAAAAAACACGGGGTTGTCTGTTATTAAAACCTGGTCTTTAAGGCAAATGTATACCATGGGGGGACTGGCGCAAAAGAAGCTGGGAATGTTTTGCCTGAATCTGGATCTGTTCCTAGGGGAAGCCCTGTCCTCTGCATCTCACTTTCTTCCGGAAAGAAAGAAATTGCGCTGCTTTGGGCGACGCACGTCTGCTCTATGCAGTGTGTGTAAAAGAGAGAGAGAGAGAGAGAGAGAGAGAGAGATAGAGAGAGAAAGCGCGCCGGAGTTCACCGCGACACAGAGCGCGTCAGCCGTCCAGTAGAAACTTCAATCTTCTGATGCGCTTCGGACCCGATTTCACAAAGACGCGCCGAACTGTCACCCGTGCCTTTAAAGTGTTTGGAGTATAATTACATCATAACAGGAGTTTCCTTATCCTCTTCGCCTGTGACGGAGTTTTGCGCATTTTCGTTGTCTATGCTTAAAGAATGGACGTAAAAGGGGGAAATGTGGAATAATTGTATGTGGCACTGGAAGCCGCAGTTGAGACCATGAGCCAGAACGCGCTGTCATTTCCAACACGGTAAGAAGAAAACTACTCTAGACTCTTTAGATTTGCTTTGGACTCTGAGATTGATGCTGTTTTATGCCTAAAAATCACATTGCAAGTTGGAAATTAGTACTTAGACATTTAATTCAAGAAAGGTTTATTAGAAGTAAATAAAAATCTCCAAATGGCACACAGCAGATACAGTAGGCTACATGCAGCAAATTCATCTATTGCAATTTGGATTCTCAGCATTTCTTGGTTTTGTTTAATGAGGGTTAAAAAACCAAACATTTACGAGAGCAAGACCATCATTTTTATATGACAAAAGTGCGATGCATCTTTATTTGACAACAATCAAATCAATCCGTTTGGGGTTTTACGCACAAATTGTTCCAGTGTAAATGTGAGTTGTTTTTTAATTTATAAAACAATCAAAACAAAAAAAAATGTTGTGCTGTAATTTATAACAAACAATAAATATACAACTTGACAAGAGATCAACTGATCACATGCTAAAAAACAGAAAAGGTGTGTTGATCTCTTACGTAAAAGTCGTGATCAGTTTATACCACAGCTCACACTCCTGAAAACACTTTAAGAAGGTCAAACACTAGTAATCCATTTCCACGTGTATTGCCTTGTTTTTAGAAACATTTACCATTTAATGATGTGAATGAGGAAGTTGGAATTTTGCTTAAAAAATAAAATAAAATATATCGTGGATAAGGGGTTCTCCTGCTGAGAAAATGCGTTTTGGCTTCACTCAATTGATGGACTTAATGGTAATGAGCTGAGAACATGATTGATGTTCCCCTGGCTCACCTATGATTCAAGGAAGTTGCAATATGTGGAGACAGTGAGTGACATTTTTAATGTGTTGGGTTTTTACACAATGACTTTTGGCTAACATGGCTTTGAGGTTAGTTGACTCAAAATGAAGCACATGATCATTTACTTATCTTAATGTCGTTTCAAACTTTCTTTTATCTGTGGAACACAAAAGGTTTCTTGTCCACACAAGGACACTGGATGGTGATTTATGCAGTCATTTAACAAAAAGCATCATAAAACGCAGAGTAAAAATTGTTTTATAGTATCCTATAAAACTCATGTGTTAAAATCTAAATTAAATGATTTGAAGTCCAAAATGTTATATGACGCAACAGCTTTATGTGAGAATCCGACCAAAATTTCATAGTATAAGCTAAGAACCTTCTTTTGTGTTTCTTGGAAAAAAGCAAGTCTTGTAAAGCCATTGGTTGATGACGTAATGTTTGGGAATTCCCAGTAAATCAGCTCAATGCGTATGAGTTAAATGTCTCTTGTGATGGAGTGTCGACATGTGAGTGACGTTCCCATCAGCAGGGTTGCCTTGCCACCCACCGTTCTGTCGTCATGACCACCGATGAGGAGACAGAACCAGCCCTGTGGCCAGACCTGGTTGAAGTCAGTCTCACCGCACCTGCTCAGACAGGTGGCACTTGCCTCGAGGAGGCCGAGGACCTACCCGCCGGCCTGTCTGGAAGTGCTGAAGCGACATGGGAGTCCACTGGCAGCGTGGCAGAAGTACAGGAGAACGAGCAACTCCCGTATCCATCCCTGGCACCCGTGGTGTTCTTCTGCCTTCACCAGAGCACACGACCCCGCAGCTGGTGCCTCGCGCTGGTGTGCAGCCCATATCCTTCCCATGTGTCCTTTCATTTCAGATCTAATTCACAGTGACAAACACTCTGCATATGTGTCGCCTAAGATTTGGCAGCTTATGTTCTATTAGAAACGGGCATGATGAGTGTCATGAAAGAAAAGTGTAGCAAATATCAGAAGTATGATTTCATATACAGTGGATTTGTTTTCGTGGGAGAAGTTTATAATGCGGAGGTTCAGACATAGCGAAAGAAGGTATAGAAACAGAAGGGGGAAAAATACAGCAGAAATATAATGCAATAAAGATTCAAGAAGTGAAACAATTTAAAGGTCCAGTGTATGAAATTTAGCGGCATCTTGCGGTGAGGTTGCAAATTGCAACCAATGGCTAATTCCTAAGGGTCCTAAGGGGACCCAGGTAATAAAATTTACTGTCATGTAAGGTCTTTAAATAGCTCTGAAGACATAATTTAAAGCATTTCTGTCAATAGAATCTTCAAATTTTACATGTGATAAAGTAATGTTATTTACAGATAATACTATTATACAAAAAAATTATTAATTTAAATAATAAAGATAAAGAAAAAGGTAATACAGCAGTGTAAACTACTAGGTAAAAATGTCATAAAAAATTAAAAAACATTAATTATTAATGTATGTTTGTATATATTAAGTTTTCTTAAGAGCATATTTAAATTCAAAGAAAACATTCAAGGTAGAAGGATGTCAAAATGATTACTAAAAATTATAGAACCAGTCCGAGTATATTATGTTTTCAACAAAATTATAAGGGATAAAGGTAGAAGTAGTTTTTTTAATGAACGCAATTTAGATATCGAGCGATCCATATTTATATCGATTTATAAATTGAGTTATTGTTTACGTACATAAAATAATCTGCAATTTTATGTTGCAAACAGAGATGGTGAAAGAATGCAACTACAAGGTATCAAAACAATTTACAGTACATGACAGTTAAAGGTACGGTTTGTAACAATTTTGCAGTAAAATATCCAAATATTTTGTTTAGCTGAGTACTGACTATATCTAAGTACTTACGCCATTCTAAACAGTGTCATGTGGGTGTGCAGTCGCCTGTCAATGGTGTCATATCCGTGTTAACTTTGTTACCGCCTTTACTGACGTAGTAACCGCATGACAACAGTGTCGTGGACAAATGCGGAAGAAGTGTCAAGCATCTAGAGAGCCTGCAGCTTGTTTCGAGCAGGCACTTATTTATGGACCACAATTATACGCAACATTAATACAATTTGATTACTTTACCTCATCCGCTAAAATGATTTCTCATTCCCTCCTGATTGATGGCCATCAGCGGTGGAGTTGAAGACAACAGATCCCATCATTCAACGCTCCTTCATAGCGTCATCAAGCTACTTCATTGTTGTTTTTTTGTGCGCCTTCTAGCTGTGGTTTTTCCAAACTGTATCTTTAATCATGATAGCTATAGTTTTAGTTCATTCATAGTTTAATGGAGACAGTACAGCTTTACATAACAATTCAGTTGTCGATTTCTCAACAAACAAAAAAGTGTAAACAGATCACCTTTGTGGTGCTTATTAAACATTGCTGTATTTGTTTGGGCGATCAACATAACACCATCGGCTCAACCAATTACGAAAGTTCGGGGCGGGACTATCTGTTCATGCTTTCAGAGAACCTGTTTGAGAACAGTTACTATATATATTCTGTTCCGTCTGGTGACACAAAGCATTACGCTCTTCACCTTTAATCAAGGCCAATTAATGTATTAAGTAGCCTACCAAATGAAGTGTCAGATCCTTCACATGTCAAGACCCCCTGTGCTGCCTGTAGTCTCTCTCTCTCTATCTTCTCTCGGGTGGAGAAGTGCTTTTGTTTCCCTCTCACTTATTCACCGTCGTCCCTCACGTCTGGTGATGTTCGCTGTGGCTGTGAGCCAGCCCGGCACTGATGAATAATTGCTGGGCGCTGCGCCGTTTGTCCGTATTCTTCACCTGCGCTCTCCCCGATGCAATGAAATAATCATCACAATTATCCTGTATCACTTTTTAAAGGTCTTAAGAGGCCTTGAGAGGTAATGCAGCCTTTCACCAAAAGATGAGGGAATTCTTTCGTAAATTCCGTCACGAGAGCCTTTTTATGAGAGTTAAAATTGATATTTGGAAATAACATTTAAATGTCATGTCACGCTGTTCCTTTTGCATGAAACCTCAGACTTGTAACAGCGAACACAAAGCAGCTCGGCTGTTATGTAATCACCGACCTTCGCCGTCAGAGAGGCTGAGTGAATATTCGTGTCTCTTCTCATACTCGGTGAGGTTGAGTATGCGACTCAAACTCTTTCAATTCATTTCAAATTTGCTTCTATCGTGCTTTTCACAATTTTGCATTGTTGCAAAGCAAACAATACATTTTAAACAAGCAGAGGCTTAGGAACGGGGCAGGCAATTGCCTAGGGCCCTACCTTTGAGGTTGCCTCCGAGGGCTGACCAGGGAAACAGTCAGAAATTGTAATCCTAATAAAACCCCCATTGCTTGGGTCTCTCTCCCGATACGCCTGCTGATATACTTGCGAAATACATGTAAAACGTCCCGTCTTTTCCTCTGCGTTCTTCAACCTCCGAATAAAGTGCTTCAGACCCATCATTTAGGCATAATAAAGTGATCCTGTTGCTATTTTTCATTTTTATTAAAAACATATGATTCTTTATGTGGCATTAGATGCACTTAAAGTCTTGCACAGAAGTGACGGACAGCACTCGTATAAACTGCTTGTCGGAATCGATGGCAAAGAAAGGAAAATATTTCTCACTGATAAATAATGACCTAGCAGCTGGTTGTGACATTTATCAGAGGGATTTGTGCTTGTGATATCCCTTTAGAATTATAAAGTGTATTCAAATTAACATGAAAGGGATGATGAACAATGAACAATTGTAGTTTTAGAGATGAAATGAAGAATACAGCTATTGTTATAAAATGGCACAGTGTTTATTTAGGCTTATATAATATGAAACGCTTTTATGAAACAGTGACTAAAACAGAAAAGTGTTAAACAAAATTGATGCTAACCATACCTGTATACATACAGTATGAGTATTTCTTACTTTTCAACCAACTGGTAATATATTATAAATATTTGGGCATTGACATTTAAATGTTGTAAAAGTAAACATTTGATGTTATGTCACATCTGTTTTGAAGTACACTTTTTTTGATTATTGTACAATTCTGTTTTTGGAAAAACACCATATATTAATGTCAGATGGGCCTCATTGAATAATCTTGCCTTGGGCCATCAGTTAAAGTAGGTTCGCCTCTGTAAATACGTTGTTTAGACATTATAAACACAGCACACAAATAAAAGATGTCTGGCCAATTCCAACATTATGGATAGGACATTATGAGTCAAAACTTGCAATATAGATTATACCAATATTGAATCATCCATCAATTCCAGACAATAGAAAAATATCCAGACATGCACAAGTTTTCTGTTTTAAAAGAGAGAAAAATTAGAATTTATACTCTGTAGGAATTCTGTGAATTAAAATGCAAAAACCAGAAGTAACAATACCCAACAAATGGAGAAGGGATGGCTCTTTATAGAACATAAATATTTTATTTTAATTTTCATGTGCCCGCTTTTGAGGAATATCAACCGTTATGGATGTGACAATTCACTTAGCAGATTATGGAAACCATGCTTTAAAACCACAAAAAATGCTTTGAAAACTTTGAGACAGACTTCACATGGTTATTTAAAGGAAGATGGTTCTCACCACAGAACACGACATCTAGGGTGCGTGGTTGTATCCGGATCCGACTTTCCACTTTATATACTTAGCCGCAATTTGGAGAGTTAAGTTGCAAATCGTGGTCGCCAAAATTTGCTCTTATCAATGTCCTCATAATTTAGTATACGCCTGTAAGTAATGATCACAGTTAAATATGTTAACCCAAACGTTTACCCTAAATCTAATAAAATATGTTATTAAAAACACGTTAATAAATAAAATTTGTCTTTAGAATGTTTGAATAACTTTAGTTACGACTAAGTGAGGAAATGGTAGAGTAACAACACTAGATATGACCTGTCCACCAATCGATTAGTGAAGACCCAGTGGGAGGAGACTGGATGCAGTGTCAACCAATCACAATGCAATGGGAGGAGACTGGATCTGGATCCAACTATGCCCCCTTTCTCACATTCTGCAGTAAGAAGCTACTGTTTAAACCACAAAATATTGACATCTGATCAGTATGATGAAAACCTTTGTTGAAAACTTGATTTTTTATCTCAAGGTTGACATTTGCATGGAATTGATTGTAGGTTTTTCTCTTCTGGTACCTACCAGTAAACATTTTACAAATGAACAGTATGGTGGAAGTGCGTGATTGTGTATGGATAGGTTTCTTCTGCCATTGCACGTACAGTATGCATGTAAAACAAGTTGAGACTGCATTTACATTTTTGATGTAAATGTGAGTTTTGCTTGACTGCTTTCTCATGCAAAACTTGTCACCGTGTTGTAACATGGTGTCCTTTTCACCTCTTTTTATTATCTAGTAGTTGAAAAGTTCACATTCTTGGTAAAGTGACAGCAAATCTCTGCTCACATGTGCCAAAGCGTTGAGTGCTGAATTTTAATGATGAAGATTAGTGGTTTTGGAAAATCTCATTTCAATGTTAAGTATGAACAATAGTTATAGTGGTGCATGCTGTAATGATTGAAGATCATTCGCCCAAACACTGATTGATGGTCAAACAAACACAGTCCGACATCTTCCACAGTTTGTGTGTCTCTAACCCCTAATATGTGTTAGAGGACACACTTTTAAACAATTAAATCAAACATTTACTAAAAGATATTGGTTTAAAAACACACGTACAGGTACGTACATGTGGCTGTGTCGCAATAACAGAGTGTGAATGAGATTTGACAGGTTTTAATTGTTTTTCCCATATGTTGGGGTTATATGTGGTAATTAAGAACCCGGCAATCCTTTGTGCATCTGTGTATTATTCTACTCCGTGATTGAAAGGACATTCCCACAGGAAGACCGAATGGACTTTAATGGGACAAACAAGCTAGAGCTCGTCAATACCTGTGTGTTCACACGTGATATAGAGACATCAAGAAAGTGAGGGGATCTCAGATGATGACATTATTTTCAAGAGAGATATGAGGGCATTCTTCTCTCAAGTGTACGTGCTTATACAACACAATCGCCTCAGAAACTATTAATGACCGCAGTGCCAAAACTTCACTGATTGGTAATCGCCATGGCTACTGTCACTAATGAATCTCCGGGGTTACATGTGCCTGTCATCGGTGTCAGGGTAACGGCATTGGTTTCCAAGACAACTGGAGTCAATGATTTAAGCAAAGGGTTCATACAACGATCACCGGGAGAGAGAGAGTGGGGGGAATAAAAAGAAATCAAAGAAATGTAAGATAAATTGAATTAATAAAAAGAATGTGTAATAGTGTTGTTTTGGTGTTCAGATCAGTTGTTACTGATGGTAGTAAACAAATAAAAGAAAAATATTTCAATGATGATAAAGAATAGGGTAATGATGATGATGAAGATTATGATAGTGATGATGGGAGGGTATTAAAAATGGGCAAGCATTTAAAGGCCCCCTGTCACCCCATTTACTTTTAAAATATATTGCATTGTCGGTGTTAAATATTATAAATGTTCCAACTTGTGCATCCCTTGCATTATCTGTAAATATTATAAATCAGTAAATAAAATATATTAAACCAAAGGGCACATTCCTTTGGATTTATTTTATTTAAATCAATTTTTAAAAAACGAATTAAACGTTATAAAATTATGGTTGAAGTAGTTTTTTTCACAACAAAAGAATTTAACATGCACATAAAACGGTTTTTATGGTTGAGCAAAATATACATTTAGTTCGGTATATTTGTAGGCAGCACAACAAATAATGCGACTCGCGCTAGGCAGTCACATGACTGAAAATCGGACCGTGATCTGTGTCCTTCCCTGCGTTCTATGGACTACTTGCACATAGCCTCCTGACGTACTTCCGACTTGAAATCGTACGACTCACTAGTTTCCGGTTATATTGATTAACTATGGACTGTTGCTCCTCTGAAAGCTAAATTCTGAAGGTCTCATCCCTACACTCTAGGTAATAAACCTTTGTAATAGTGGAATGGTGTTACCTAACGTGACCGCTTGAAATTCACTTGACGAAATTAGCAATAAAAACAACGTCATTTTCTCTTTATCTGGACCGATGTTTTCTACGTGTCCGCCCCTTTCCCGAAGTATATCCCGTTGGGAATGCACCGCCTATTAAATATTAAGTACACGATTGACACCATAGATACATATCCATGACTGACACGACGAAGGGAGCTGGAGTTCGGCAGGTGACCAAGACGCAACCTTTGATGATGATTGGTCAATCACAGCAGTCAGTGGTCACGTGTGGATAATAATGACGCGTTCCCGCTTTTTTCATTCAAACGGTATGGTGCCAAGGCCAGTTTCGTACTAATTGTAAAATGGAGTTGAAGGACTCGTTCTCAATAAAAAAACTTTGATATAGAACTCATCGCTCAAAAAACTTTGGTGAAATCAAGAAAACTTAAATACTGCTCAGAAACCAACAACCGGAAAGAGATACAACGAAGAGTTCTGGTAGGATAGGACGTGTATTATTGTTAATATTGTATTATGTGTTGCAAGTATTAATGAACTATTTTAATCTATAAGTATTATATATAACTATTTAAACTGAAATCAGTGTTTATATGTCACCTGTGTATTTCGTCTGTCAAGTAACGTTATCCGTATAATTAGCGGGATACTGCGCATGCTCGTTGAAAGCACCCGCTGGCTTTGCAAAAAATGCCCACTTGAATATGTAATATCTGGAACATGTCCAGGATTATTGTTCAAACACAATATGCCTTCTGGGGAAAATATCACAGAAATTCTAATGGATTTATTTGTAATAATGGGAATTGTAGTGGTTAATGTTTTTTAATGACTTAATCTTTAATAGATCTTAACTATAATGGTCTCTGTGGAACACGGCCCTAAACACCTTACATTAATCAATTTTGTAATGGTATTTTTGTAATGGAAACCATTATAATTTATATTGTTTTTTTCAGTAGCTTTCATATTGTGTCTGTTGAAAGACCAATTTGTGTTGTGTTGTGGAGGTGATGTAATGGCCTTGTCAGCTAACATCAGTCCAACCTGAACACAGCCAGATGTGTGGTGGGCTTGAGATGGAGGTTATATGTGTGTGTGTGTGTGTGTGTGTGTGTGTGTGTATTTGTGTGCGTACCAATCTGACAGTCTCTGCAGCCTGTGTACATTTCTGGGATATAAATTGCTGAATACATGAAGACAACATCTCAGAACAATCGTGATGTACTTGTGCACCTCGCGACGCACACACGATTTAACTTGTTTTGTCAGCAGGAAGGGGCTGGTTGCTACGGTAACATCACCATGGGTATGCCCTGTTTGAGTAATGTGTCAGTACCACCTTGCCATACTTGTCCGCTCGCACATACACTGACCCAGCAAGAGCGCCGGACGGCGAGGGTGACTATGAAGCCCTGGGCGACATTAGCTGCGCACTGACGCCTTCACTTTAAAATACATTAAAGTCTTGTTAATAAGTCAGACAAAAGCACGGTTGTGTTACTAAGGTGTGTGATTTGCACTTTTACCAGACTTGGATAGCTTTGCCGCTTAAAATTTACATTTTTGT
This sequence comes from Triplophysa tibetana, assembly GCA_008369825.1. Classification (NCBI taxonomy): domain Eukaryota; kingdom Metazoa; phylum Chordata; class Actinopteri; order Cypriniformes; family Nemacheilidae; genus Triplophysa; species Triplophysa tibetana. Next base: position 28,001,623 of record CM017896.1, on the reverse strand, counting down.
TTCTATATGAAGCCAGTGTTTCAAAGGTGAACATTTTAGCAGAATGTATAGCTAGATTTCTTGCTAATTTTTACTTTGGAATTTAGTGGAAGACTTGAACTAAGATGTGCCGCCGGCGCGCACACATACACCCCCAAAAATGTGAAGACAGTGTTTTAGTACTAAAAGCTACAGAGATCCCGAGTGACCATCTTATAATCACTGACTCATGTAACAAGCGTGTGGTCCCTAAGGGCCCATCTTTATCGGTGATGCCTCAGGCCGGCCGACGGTAAAAGTGCTTATGGATTTCTGTGAGGTAAAACCAGCGTATCTCTTGATCTGTGTTCGTGTGCGGGTGGGTGGACATAAGTTAGTCAAGAGGAAGCATGGGGTTTGCGGTATATTACAGCACTATCTGTGGATCCTCTTTGGGATCAACCCTTCCTTGGAAAGCACCTGGTTGCCAGGCAACAAATGAGCTAAGACCCAACTGTATCCCCTTCTGCTTCTGCCGCGTTTGATTGGCTGACTAAGCAATTCGGGGAAGGGATTTTAGTGTGGCCGAAAATCAGGCCAAGATGATGTTGATTTTGTAACATTTTCTTTTCAACGTTGGTATGATAGTTTTTTCAATTTATAAAAGTATTGTACAGTAAATGTATCTGACATTGCGTCTTGGGTAAAAATATAGCTCAATGAAAGTAAATATTGAATAGCTTACTTAAAGGGATCGTTCATCCAAAAAGAAATTCTATTATCGTTTCCTCTCCCTTTTGTCTTTTTTAATCCTGTATGACTTTCTTATGCAGAACACAAAAGTAAATGTTTTAAAGAATGTTGTCAACCAATCATCAGCAGTACCCTCTGACTTGCATTTGTTTTGTGTGCAAACAATAGAACCACCAGGTTTGCGCCTTTTGTTCGGTTGCCAAATGATAAGAGCGCGAGTAAATGATGACAGAATTTTCATTTTGAGTGAACCATCACTTTGATGCTCACTTACCAACCTAATCAGACAGGAATTGTGTTTAAAAAGGCCACTTATTTGTATGATTTTGTGCAGTTTGAATAATACAATTATTATAAAAAACGATTATGAAAAGACATGTGTATGACATTTAGCGTCCTCTAGCAGTGAGGTTGCGAATTGCAACCAATGGCTCAATCCACCCCTCCCGCCTCCCTTTCAAAGCACTGTGATAGCTCTTACTGGGCAAAGATGTTGTCACGTTTTTGCTTCCTTGACAAGGAGATAACATATTTATGAAACACGCTCAGAGCAGTTTGTCAGTTTTGGTCCACTTGTAGAAACAACATGGTGAATTCCATGTAAGGGGACCCGCGATGTATGTTCCTAGAAATAGCTCGTTCTAAGGTAAAAAGAAAATAATGTTTCATTATGTTAGGTCTTAAGTGAAGACAGTTATATTGCATTTCTGTCTATACAAATATGACACACTGGACCTTTAAAGCCTCAACCTATCATTGCCGTGGAGGCAAATTGTATCAAAACTCAAGGGAAATGTATGAATTCATATGAATTAGCCACCTGGCAAAGCTACGAATTGCCCTTAGATTGTACTTGACTGACAGTATTTTGATGGTGAGAGTAAGTTAAGCTTAATTTTCTTGCATTCAGCCTCTATCATCTTGCATCTCATCAATCATCTCTAAAGAACTGCAACACACTGCCAGCATGGGTCTCTATCTATCTCTCTCTCTCTCTCTGTCTCTCTCTCACTGTCTCCCTGTATGTGTCATTCTATTTATCTTGGTTTCTCTTGAGTTCATCCAGAATCGTCACCATCACAGATTTAATGGTTTATAGAGAGGTTTTAATCTAAGAGACTATGTGTTAGTCAAATTGGAAATGCTGAAGTTTAATGAAATAATGTCGGATAATTACAGACTTCAGCTAATTCACCATTAGCCCTGAAATATTGGGTTTACGGCAAATTAGAGTAAATTGATGCCATAATTGCATGCGCCTGTGTGAGCGTTTATGAGTTCGCATGTAATGTGTGATTGCATGCGTGTTCGCCTTGTATGGATTTAATTGATACCAGAAACATTACGCCTGAAAGATGGAAGCTTATAAAAATTGAACAAAAGGTGGAGAGGGTATTTATATCACCGTGTGTGAAACAAAATGTTGTTTTCATATGAAAGTCAGTTAATAATTCAGATGAATGTAGGACTAGATTTTTATGTTTTCTAAAAAAAATAAGAAAGAGATCGATGCTTGTTCATGCAGAAATTTCCACTAGGTTCTGTGTGGTTGCTAGGATGTTTTGCATGGTTGCTAGGCGGTAACTTAAAAAGAGTCTTTCTGATATCCTGGACTCTAAAGTGCTCTTTGCAAAAATGACCGTAAGTGTAAATGGGTGATTCCAGCGTTATGGATGTGCCATTTTCAGTCAAAACTTAAAATATATTCTCTGAGCATATATGAATACCAATATATTGAAACATTTGTTTATATTTTACTAAACTCCTTACGATTCAGTCCAGACATCAGAAAGATATCTAAGAGAGAAAAATTTCTGTGAATTTAAATGTGCAAATCCGAAGCAATAATACCCAACAAATGGAGAAGAAAAGTCTCTTCAAAGACCATAAAATAGCTATTTTTATAAATCGTTATTGCCCATTAATTAGGAATAAGGACTGTTATGGATGTGGGAATCAATAAACTTACCTGACTATGGAAAATGATGCTCTAAAATCACAGAAAGAGACTTCACATGGGTATTTAAACCACCAAGTATAGACCATTTCGTCGGCCTGACCAGCAGTTAACTTCCGATTTGTGTTCGACTAGTGTCTGAGAATATAACTATTAATATTTTATTTAACTTATGGTGATATACATTTTTATTATTATTTTATGGTTTAATAATTGTATTAAATAAACGGTTTGTAGAATTTTGTTTTGTATGTTTCTTTTATTAAATAAACAAGTTGTTGAATGTGTTCTTTGACACATCTTAAGAAACCATATGGTACATTGGCATCTAGCGGTTGAGCTTCATATCGCAGTCTAAATTCAAAATATTGGAGAGACAAGTTTAGCTAAGTATCAGTCCTCCCCAGTTTCTTTCGGTTGTTATCAGAAATAATCTACAGGCACTCCATTGTTTGTGGGAACCGGAAGTTAACTAAGGCCCTGAAACGCATGCATGCGCAGTAACGTTTGTTTATGTTGTCACTTTGAAACCGTTTAAAAAACCATTGGTCAAAACTAGATTTTTTTTATCTTAAGGTTGGCATTTGCTTTAAATGACCCATATGCAGTTTTAAAAAACAGAAAAAGCAGTAAAGTTAAAACATTTTGAGGGAGACTTTCTCATGCAAACCGTGCTGTCACGATGCTATCATGCCATAGTGTGGTGGATGGTTGCCAGAGCGAAGATGTTCTCGTTGTTTTTTAGCGTGTTGCTATGGAGGTCTGGTTGTTCGCTAGGTAATTGGCTACTGGACCAAGTCAAAGGAGGCCTCTCCCATGATTCTCAATGATATTGTTGTCTTTTCAGTAGAAACAATGTTTTTTTATATATATTTTATGTTTCTCTTTTACTAAACTAAAAGCACACCTCTGCACAATATGTTCTGTAGCACAAACCAAAGTTTATACATTTATAAGATTAAATCAATAACTTCTTAGTCAATCACAGTCTTGATTATTAGGGCAGTTACTTTAGACTGTATTTAATCAGTCAGCCGCAAACGTGTTCATCCCTTTATTTCCTTCCCCCACTTTTCAGTCTCTCTTTCTCTCCTCTGCCTCTTTTCCCCACTCGCTCTTGTACCGATCGATCATTCTCCAGTTTCTTCTGACCTGTCATGGATCAATAACTCTACACTCCTCTGCTTTGCTTTGTCTGACCACATTAGACCACTGCTGCTTCTCCTCTGTCTGTTTGGAGCTTTGCGCTCTCATTTGTCATTCATGTAAATTGCTATTAGCTGACAATTTATCATCATTTTTCAAGTTTGGCTTTTTGTAGTTTCTTTTTTTGGGAGTCTGGCTATGCGCTGAGATTATTGCTGTGTGCTGTGCATCCATAATAATGTGAAGTAAAGTGACGTTGACTACCATTAATTGTCTTTTGGGTCATGGATTTGACCCTCATTATTTTGGTATTTTTCTTTTTCTTTTTAAGTCAAAACTGCAACTAAAGTTTAAAATGTAAAGGGGAAAATGTAATAATGTCTTATCACTTTCTTTTATTAAGAAAGTGATAAAAACAAAGTCGTTTTAGATCATTTTATCATTTTGTCTACAAAATCAAATTAACTGTGATATATGCAGTAGGAACAGGAAGTGAAACAAAGGTTGTGGGTTCGATTTCCAGAGAATATGCATATTTTACTGATAAAATATACTGCACTGTTGAATGTGGATAAAAGTGACTGTCAAATGAGTAAATGGTAATTGTTAAACATTAAATGAAAAATTAATCACTACAGTATAAGATCCTCATGGTGTTGTGTCAAGCTTTAGCATTTTAAAAATTTCAAGTAGGGCTTATTGATTAGGATATAAATTATAATCACGATTATTTTGCACAATGTTGAGATCACAATTATTTAACACAATTTCTCACTGTCAATATATTAATATTAAATAGATAAATTATTAATATATAAATAATTTTTCAATTTAACACTAGATGTAGCTTTAACTTAAATAAAATAAATGCATACATTCAAATCAATAATGAAAAGAAATGAGAAAATCCTTGCAAAATGGAATGCAGCATAATAATTGATTTACCTAAATTATTTTGTTTTATAAATGTTGGAAGCCCAAATTCAAAATATAAAATCGATTACGATCAATTGCACATGACTGTTTCACATAATGTTATGGTTTAATAGGATGGCAACGTCTGGCTAGCTTGTCAAATGGTAAAAGTCCAAAAATAAAAAATACATACTTTTTAAAAATACACTGTATTGTGTTTGTTTTGAAAATCAATAAGATAAGAAGTACACCTATTTTTTAGAAATTCAGTCTGTTGTAAAAGATACAGAACAGACAATCTCAATAAATTATCCCTCTCTTGTGAATTGTTATTGTTAAAAAACATCCTGCTACACAGTCATTATGTCAGTTCTTATACTAAAGCAGAGCTGTGATAATACAAACTAGCCATAAACAAACACGAGATGTAGTAAAGCAGAGGTGTAAATTAGGACCCCACGACTACATGTCTGACGTTTTGTAAAGGCATAGTGACCCAGTTGTGATGCTGGAAAAGCTTTTACGGTCAGATGAGACCAAGAATAAAGCAATATGTGTGGCACAAATCTCCACCCCACACCTCAAATACACCATTCCTGCCTACAATGGCCTCATGCTGTGGGGCTGCCTTTTCATCAGCAACGACCGGTGCATCTTGTTAAAATAGAACCAAGAATTGATGCTGCAAAATACAACGAAAAGTTACAAAAGAACCTGAGCTCTGCTCTACTAAAAAAACTGTATTTTTAAGGAAGCTTCGTCTTTCGGCAGGATTCCCAACACCAAGCCAAATTGGAGTGGTTTAAAAAAGGGAACGTTCAATCTAATCAGTCCAAATGAGAATCTCTGGCATCAAATTGCAAACCGCACAAGTATTATCCTGTTAAACCAAACAACCCGAAGCCAATCATCTTGAAAGGAAACTCTAAAATCACAACCTAACAGTGTGTGAACATTGAGCTGTTTTCTTAACATATGTTTTCGTTCAATATTTTTCGCCGTGAACCCGTGCAGCATCAAAATGCAAATCTTTAATGATTTAGATCCACGAAATAAGTCTCACACAGAATTTTTGATTCAGGTTTTGCAATTAAGTTAAACAAGCAAAAATAAATTGGCTTTGAAGGGTGTCTTGCAAAGCACAGTGTGCATTTAAACATGAAAATCGCATGTCCCATTGAGCCGAGGTTTGCAGTGTACACTCGGAGCAGAGGGTGTCTGCCGGCTGTAATGACCCCCGTCTCTGCTTTTTAGTCATCGGATCATTTGCTCACATTCACAGCTCATTAAAACAGCGACATGTCAGACCTCATCCGCAGGAACCCTCAATTAAAGTGTTCTTTACTGCGCCGACAACATGGCAACACATCGTATAAAACTTGCTTGATGGCGTGAGGAAATGAAACCTTTTTGATTAGCAGGAGGATTTTGTTTTATTTCAAGAGGCTGAAGCTTGTATGGTTCAGCTAGCTTTTAAGGTGTGATTTGGTTTTACATGAACATTTTACATTTACATTACATTTAGATGCTTTTACCCAAAGAGAAAGCATTTAAGGGTCAAATGTCAAATTTTTTGTAGGATCTTTTGACAGAAATGCAATATAATATACATAACTATGTCTTTAGAGGTGTATTAAGAACTTGCATAGTGAAAGGTTATGTTTTTTAGTACCTTAGAAAGAGCTATTTCTATCGACGCACAGCACCGAATTCACCATGTTGTTTCTACAGTAGCCCTAAACGGACAAACTGCTCTATGGAGCATGTTTCATATATGTTAGCTCAATCGGCAAAGAAGCGAAAACGTGGCAACATAGTCTGTGTCAGCCACCGTAGTGCTTCGAAAGGACGGGTGAGGGGTGGAGTGAGCCGTTGGTTGCAATTTGCAACCTAACCGCTAGATGCCACTAAATTTCAAACATTGGACCTTCAACATTTTTTCAGAGTGCTTTAGCAGTTATGTACCTTTGAAACATGCAAAGACTGTTTTGTTTGACTAACCTTTTCGCATTGGAAAAAAGAAACATGACCACATTGGTGATATTGTATCAGTTTCCAAACTTTTAATATATGAACAAAGCATATGTGCTAGACATGTGCATGATTAATCGCGGTTACCACTAAATCCTGCTGAAATCTAGCTGGCTGCGATAATGTAAGGTATCGATTATTGTATTGATCTAAAAGCATTGCGAGTTTGAGTAACTTATAACATGCATTTAAAAAAACAACACCCGTCAAACATGATCATTATTAAGATACTTTATTATCATGAAAATACCTGAGGAGGACTAAAAAACAGTGACGTCCTTAGGCATTTCCTTGAATAACTTGTGTTATGGTCTTCTTCTGCAGTGCGTATTTGGAGTTTCTGCACAAGAGCGCCCTTTGGGTTTCGGATGCAGCAGCATTTTACCTTACTTCTCTCACAAATTTGCATAAATCACGTGATGTATATTTTCGGTTAACCGGACAGATGTCTAGCTTGGACTATACGTACGAATTCCTACAAGTACTACTCATAGACTTGCCTAAGAAAGTTTAGCTTGTGTAGTACATCTAGCTCATATTTCAAAAGATCAATGAAAATGTGATTTGTGTTAATGTATTTCTTTTAAGAGAGTAAAGGTAGTGTGAGGTATGTTGGGGGCTGCCGCATCTATATGCAAAGTGCCAAGTTCCTGCTAAAAGCTTAATAGCCTTCACATGAATGGGCGGATAGATTGTGTGCAGAAAAAAGGCTCTGGCTTTCTGGCCAAAGTTGGAAAATTTTAATTTTACTGATGAAAGCAAAGTTTGAATTGAAAGATGAGAATGATGTATGTTCAGGAGAAGAGAGAGAGGAAGAGAGAGTTTCCATAGCGATGTCCTTGCGAGGGTTTCCAAGTTTAAATGAATGCTCCGGTTTCAGTAATTCATCAGTCATTCTCCTCTTTATGAAAAGAGGCACTTTGTCTTATTAAATACAAACACTTTTACTTTCTCCCTGTCCAGCTAACACCCGTTCACCTGCAGTCACACACTCCATATGCTAACAAGCAGCATCATTAGTCATACTGTGGGGTTACGGCGTGTCCCAGGGTTCAGTGTCAAAAGGAAATGATGGTAACTGCTGATGATGCAAAAATTATGACTCCGGGAATGTCCTATAAGTGTGTGTCTGTGCCCAGAGGAACATTTCCTTGCTCGGAGGTTTCTCGGTCCAAGCTCTTGAGACTTAACGGTGACGTGTGTAATTTGTTTCGGGTTTTAAATACGTTAACCTATCTCTGCAGAAACAACTAGAAGTGTTTATATGTTTTAGAGTATTTTGACCCTGCCTGGCTAAAGTCTCTGACTGTCATTATGAGATAAGCATCAAATTTTTATTTCAGCCATTTACGTTACCATGATTTCAATCTTGATGTAGGGCTGCACGATTAATCGAAAAGAAACTGCACGCAATTTGGTGGTTGGCTGCGATGTTTCATGCGAAGTTTGTCAGTGAAATACTCTTAAATGCAGCTGCATCCGATAGGCCAGAGGACGCTCTCGCACAGAAAATCCGATGTTCCATAGAAGAAGGACCACACGTATAAATAGGAAATGCTGTCTTCCTATCTTTATTTGGCATCTTTCTATTAGGGCTGCAACAAACGATTATTTTGACAGTCGATTAATCTAACGATTATTAGACCGATTATTCGACTTATCGTCTAATATTTCAGTGACTAATCGGTACGCTTTTAATGATTATTCAGCTTTCGCAACTACTTAAAACATTTAATTATACATAATTTACGTAATGAATAAAATAAATTCAGCTTTTGAAATTTGTTTCAATGAACTTGAACCAACTGGTTACTCTCTTTAAGTTTGCTGATTCTGTCCAACTCGAATCCCACAAATACTCTCTACAAACTTTTAAATACAAATAAAAATAAATAAATAAATCAGGTACATTACAGACCATAAAATTTTTATTAAATGTATTCAAATCTCTTGACAGAAGCATTAAGCTGCATTTCTATGACAACAGTTCAGTTTAATGAAAAAGAGCAAGTAACGGAAGAAAATATTTTAAAAATAAAGGCAAGATATAAGACTCCTATCACTTAACGTCCCTCTCTTATAATCATTTTCCTCTCATGCAATACCTAATATTGTTATAATAATCAAAACAGGCTTGACTCCTAAGCTCGATCAAAGCTTTATACTTTGCAAAACAAATAATAACATTATTGTAACCATATGATTATTGTTGTTATTATTATTACTATTATTATTGCATTCTCTCATAAACATTATTTGTTCGCATTCGTTTCTAAACCCGCCATAATTCTCACTGGGTGTCCTTCTACTGCGATAGCATTTGGGAATGCATTACACTCTAGCGCTACCCTGTCGTAGCGGTCAAATTGTGATATTGAGGGTCCTTAAATTAAGTCATCAAACGACTACTCGACAACAAGAATATTTGTCGACAATTTTTTATTTGTCGACTAATCGTTTCAGCCCTACTTTCTTTCACTGTTTTTCAATCCTCCTCAGGTATTTTCATGAGAATAAAGTTTATTTATAATGATGATGTTTGACGAGTGTTGCTTTTTTAAATGTTCGTCTTAAGCGAATCAAACGTGCTGTGCTTTCAACCACCTTCACATAAAACATAATCTCAACCTTTACGATTTCACAATTGCGATAACCGCATGATCGATTCAATCCCGATTTGAATGGGAATCGCGATTTATTGTACAGCCCTACTTTGATGTGTCTATAAACTCTGTCAAATTGAAAGATATCGAGGTTATATTTGTACAGAATGTTCTTTACATTATGTATGAGATGTATGAGACTTAGTCTGTGCTTTTTCAACGTTTACTTTTTTAAGAAATATCAGCCTATCCACGTTTACCAAGTTTGTAGAAAAACAGCGGCCCCTGCTGTTCAAAACTTGTACTGCGATTTTTACAAAGTCTCAACCGACCTGCTCACGTTGAATCGTTACATCCCTACAAATGTTAGTACAATTCATAGTTTAAAAGGAAGTTGAGGTTGTTTACTTGAAAAATGTGTCACGCGTGCAATCACTAGAGCCTTCAAACCTGTATGACTTTCATTTTTCCGCAGAACACAAAAGACGATTTTTATAAGAATGTTGGTAACCGCACAACAGCGATACCCATTCACTTATATTGTGTGAACACAAAACCAATGCAAGTCAATGGGTAGAGCCAATGTTCGGTTATCAACATTTTTAGAAATATCTTCATCGGTGTTTCTTCAGAAGATAGAAAGTCATACATGTTTGAAATGACATGAGGATGAATAAATGATAATTTAAATGGACAGTTTGACAAAAAAAATTCAAGCAATTAACTACATTATGGTGGATTGGCCTGTAATTGTTATCACTAGTGCTACTGTAATACATTAATGTGTGTTAAACTCGTCTCAGACTTCCTTTAAAGGTTCTTTCTGGTTGCGTGGCAACTCAACATTTTGTATACAACAAGTATTGCTACTGTAAATATTATCGTACCATTTGTCACGCTACTCTATAATATCCATTTTAATATAATCATTAAGCTCAGTCTTTGGCGGACAGCCCGCCTGATCCAGATGTACCTCGCTGGTGTTAAAGTTGAGTTAGAAAACAGCCACGAGCGACAGACTTCTCGGCGTCTGTCAAATATCTAAGGACGAAGCTCATGTCACTCTTCAGTATGGAGACCCAGATACTACAGAGGGGAAAGTTGAGTCTTAGAGATACTCAGCGCATTTGGCAAGTTTTGGCGTTTTGAGTTTTCCCTGCTAATAAAAGTTCTCGATCGCACGCTGAACCAGGTGTTTGGGTTACAGAGAGAAGGTAGTATAGCAGTGTCACCAAATTCGGTCCTTGAGTTCTTTCCTTCGTTATGTCACTTGCAAATCCCATCTAAGCCCACAGTACACAGTCGAAAGGAAATTAGCCAATGCCTTCCTGCATTTGAATGTTCAAATGAGGTACTGATGGATTAGCAAGCGCTGCTCTGTCAGAACAGTATGTAACCGCTTTGTGCCGAGCCAAAAATTGGAGACCCAGAACGACAAAACAGCGCTCATAAAAGTGCCAGAGACAGATTTATAAAAGCCAGACTGAATGTAAGTGCATTTTCTTGCCGTTTATAGAGCTTTCTCATGGGGGATCCTTCCTTTATATGAGATTCTCTGTAAAGCATGTTTTCCAAACAATCATTTTTATATGTTTTTAAAATATGACATTTGAAGCAGTACATACAAAATAAAACTCAAGTAGAGCTTTGATTTCTCAGAAATATAATTTAAGTTAAACAGAGAGCAGATTATTGTAATTTCTCCATGATAAACTTCTTAGTAATATCATGTATATCTCCTCCAAAGTTTCAGAAACATTTTTATTTTCGGCATACCTCCTCCACTTCATGTCCTATTTCGTAATTTATCCAGTTTCTTGCCCGGAGGATTGTGTCTCTTCGAGTCTAATTTGCAATCTTTTTATCTATGAAGACAGAATAGACATATTAACCTTTAAAATTAACCACTTAAAAAATGATAAGCATTATCAGATTTTCTTTCAGGTGCTTTGCATTGACCGTGAACTGTCTTGTCCATGTTTGTGTGTGTGTGTGTGTGTGTTGTTGTCAGCAAATCTCTCCGCCTCGGTCTCCTGCTTTAATAAACCTCCCGGAGTTCATATCTAATTGTGAGCGTGTGTGTGTAGATGACAGAGAGAGCAGCTTGTCTCTAATACTGTATGACATTTACTCACACAATTTAATTAACTCTCCAATATCAGCCAGATTTCTCTTCCTTTTCATTTCACACACACACATAAACACAAATGCTTTAGTTTGAATTTGATATTTGCGCTAAGGAAAGGCTTAAAATTCCTCTTCTGTGTTTTATGTCCAATGTCGTTTTTGATTTTTGTGGTTATGAGCTTTTGGCCATGTAGTGCAAGTCTCCCCACAACACAATCTCTGTTCTGGAAAGTATACAATATATAGCATTGTTTTAGTCTGCAAGGTTTTTAAGAAAACATTACTGGAAAATGTGAAGAGATGGACAGGTTTCTTTATGGGACGCACAATAGAATCTGTAGTACACTTCAAATTGTACTCCTATACTAAAACACATTTCTGAACATTTGCTTGTGCATCTGATTTTTTTTGCTGCGTCTTTGATAAGGTAATTTGATTTTGTTGTTGACATTCACTTATGCATAATGCATGCCACAGAGATTTACCTGCTGGTGCACTCTAAAAAAATTAAAGGTTTATCATTTTAACTATAAGGATACATTTCCTCATCATACATTTTTTTTTTGCTCATTAGGCTCTGTGTTTGAGTTGGCATTTTGTAGGTTGAATGAATGTCTTATCAATAATTGGAGAGCTCTGGTGCCAAAACAATCAGATTTATTATCTCCTTTGTAGTCTTTTACTAACTTCACGTCTCTTTCCAAATATTGACTAAAAGCACCATTTTGTAAAGATTTACAAAACTAAGCCAAAACTAAGTTTAAAAAATCCTTTTTTTCCAAATGCAAATGCAATTTAATGGTGCCGTGTGGAATTTTTGGGAGAATCTATTGACAGAAATGCAATATGTCTTCAGTGGTGAAAAAAAACCTTACATAATGAAGCATTATGTTTTAATACCTTAGAATGAATTAGGGATTCAACAACACAGTTCGTAAATACATTATCGCCTTCGGCAAAGTAGAGAAAATATGACGGTTTCTTATCCTATGCCAGACACCATGCTTCGAAAGGGATGGGTGAAGTGAGCCATTGGTTGCAATTCCCAACTTCACCACTAGATGCGTGTGTGTGGGAGAGAGACCGAGAGAGAGAGACTACAATCATAAAATTAGACAGACTTCATGACTCCATGTCCATAGTCCATCTATGGTTTTCAATTCATGAAACATAGTGTAATCTTATGTATCTCACTCTCCTTTTCTCTCTCACACACATGCATTCTATGTGAATTATTAGCATAGCGATATAGAAAGTTTTTACTCGCAGTGTAGTGACACTTTTAAAAAAATAAGAACATATACTGTTTGTTCAGACATTCAGCATTTGTTTGATAAATATGTGTGTTTATTCTCATATATACACACAAACACATTTGCATCTGCACGTATTTTTAGTACATTTAAATAATTTCTTAATATTGTCCCAGTCTCAAAGATTAATGCTCTCATTGCTTTCTGTTTGTATTCTGTACCTTCTAATGTGCCTTTTATGTGATTATGAAATGCATACAGTTTGTGTACTGTATGTGGTTGTGTATGCGTGTTGTGTGTCTATCATGCATACCTATGACAGATGTGCTCAGTATCATCCATCAGTTTCCCGCAGCCTGACCCCTGAGCGGTAGTGCACATTTAAGGGGCGTTCTATTCTCCCGATGTTCTCTAACAAAGGTGTGTGGTGTGTGAGAAATGTCCCAAACCTGGCCGCGTTAGAAGTGTTGCTGCATTGCAGCATGGTGCAAACTGTTTAGACGTACTGTATTATCGCAAGAAGTGTGTGACGCATCGCATTGTACTGTTCTCTGCTTTTCTGGGTAAATGTAAAGTAAGCTTACGTCAACAAAACACTGAAATGTGGGTAAAGCCCCCTCCACGGCTCCTGACTGACTGCAGAGGGGGGGAAAGTGTGCCATAGTAAGCACAAATGTTGTGAGGTAAAACCAGCAAAACACACGGGATGAAAAAATAGTTTTGCTGCATCAGTTAGAGCTGAATTTCATATACAGAAGAGATATACATTTTCAGCATATTATTAATTGATTATCATGAAGTTATTAATTAAATAATCGATTAATCATTAATACCATATGGAGAGCTTTAAAGTCAAACAGAAGCATCTACAATGGTGCGTGATGTACATTACAATTTAAAGGTTTATGGTTGCTTGTTTGAAATGTTTTTTATGATAACAAGGCATGTCTGATTGTGTAAACTTAGTTATGTGGAGAAACATATCTGACCTAATATATTAGATTTTATGTGCAGTTTTGAGTTTTTCTGCCATCTGTTCTCACTTTTGCTCAATGCTTTTGTTTAAACTCATTGGTTGTCGATTGATCCACTTAATTGTTTAAATTATGGCAATCGATTAATTGATCATTTATTAATATTTGACAACTGCTAAATTTTAAAGGCACTGTGTAATATGTCGACCTAACTTTAAATGTAATAATCATGCGTCTATTTGGTCTAGACTTTTCACTAGTTGATTTGCATTTCTTAAATTTAACATGAGTGTTTTCAAAAGTGAAAAACAATCATGGTTAATTATGGCTGTCCCACGATTAATCACGATTAAGTTGTATCGAGAATAAAAGTTTGTGTTTACATAATATATTTCTGTGTACTCTGCATATTTATGAGACATCTGCATGTATATAATAATATTTAAATTAAATTATAAACATACATGTGTTAATTTCATATTTTATATTTTTCTTAAATACATATATTATGTAAACTCAAACTTTTATTCTACATGTGATGAATTGCAATTATTTGTTAAAGAGTTCTTATTAAGAATGAGCTTTATAGGCTCTTTATATGTACATTAAAAAAAAAATATTTAGTTACAAATTAAGTAAATGTAGCGTTAAATAAGAAAAGTTAATCTAATGTAATATTTTTAATTAAAATGCAGCTGTTCTGTCCACATCAGCCTGAGTGCAGAACATAAGAACCGATAGTGGAACCTTTTTAAAATCTCGATTCTCAACCCTGCAATAAGTTTTTGTAGACTAGATGCGGCCCATCATGTTTGGATGAATTCATCCGAGCGTGGAAACGGTGGTATTGAAATAATTCATAAACAACAGTTTTTCTGCCGTCTATAGCTGTGAGGCAGTGGTTCCTTTAGTGAAGACATGGCGTGCAATTCCAGTTTCAAAGTAAAATAAAGCAGACGACCCTTTCGAGGCATATTGTTTTTATATTTAATGTCTGTCGCAGGCAACAAACAAATTTCAAAAGGATTGCTCACATAGTACTTGATCAGCAGCGCTGAACATTGGTTTTTTGTCTTTTGAGCTATGAAAATGTATGGGCATTATTTTCAGCATTTGTCCTGATAAATCCAGCATTGGGTTTAAAAAAATACCCAATAATGCAGCGGGTCGTTGAAATGTAATGTCGCCCTCCGTTCAAATAATTCAAGCTGCTTTAATTAAAGAATTTTACAGAATTTTATGTCGAAGCATTTTTGTATCATACTCTCTGTTTGCAATGAAGATCACTGTGTGACTTGCGTAGTTCAGTGGTTCACGTTGCTTCATCACAATTCATAAGCGCGTGTGAGTCCGCATTTCCTCGGGGAGCGGAACTGCTCTTTCCCACGAAGTTCCAGAGGGAGGTTCCCATGGTAACGCGAGAATCGGAAGCTACCATAATTGGTCTCTCTTTTCTGTCTCTGTTTTGTCTGGCTCTTGATCTCAGTCACTATCTGTGTTTTCTACTCTCTCTGCCTTTATCTTTTGTGTCTGTTCCTTGGACAGGACACAGTCGCTATTCGTTGGCCTTTCTGCTTGCCTCCCTACAAGAAATCAGCTAATTGTATCATCCCAAGCATTTATGATGACTTGAAACATTTGTTCCGCTTATAGTAAGCTCACAGAGTTGCTAATAATTTTAGTCGTGGATTGTGTTTTTGAAAGTTGCAATGGACAACAGAGATCTTTAGTAAAGATGTGAATGTTATGTACATGAGATTAGCTGGCAGTTAATGGGTCCGTAATTGCCGTTATTACGGCTCTCTAGAATACTTGATGCTGATTGGTCAATTCAATTGTCAAATATATAAGAACAATCACCGTTGGCCTTGGAATCGGTGCTTAAGTATCTTCTCATCCAGCCAACTGATCTTTCTTATACCAGAGCTACTTTAATGTTTGATGCGTCTTGTCTCTCTGTTCTTTTATGTGAAGGCTAGTTTGACATCTTGCCTAATCCCTAACATTACCTTTCGGCCATGACTATGTAGATTGGCATTTTATATCTTATTGGTGAATTGAATGTGTGCTTGTAGCTCAGTTATTAAAAATACATTTACATTTACATTTAGGCATTTGGCAGACGCTTTTATCCTATACATTTTACATAGGTATTTGCAATCCCCTGGGATCGAACCCACAACCTTGCGTTGTTGATGCAATGCTCTTAGCACTGAGCTACAGGAAAGCTGTACAATACATAAGCATGGCAAAAGTTGTGGGTTTGATTCCCAGGAAACACGCGCACACACACTGATAAAATGTGTACTTTGATTGCGATTGTAAAGGCGAGCGGACACTGTTTGATTTCGACACATTTTGAAAATGCTAAACGATTCCTATAATCCAAGGCCAAAATCTGTGCTCTTTAATCGCTTAACAAAGCTTGTGTGGAGTTATGGAGAGAAAAGGAACGTTTATATGACGATTCCTCACCACTTTATAGGGTCAAAAATGAAGCAGCCTGAAAAGAGAGAGCACTGGAAATACAAGTGCCAGGTAAACAACTACTACGTAAACATGACAGTTTAGTAAAACACTTTAGGACTTTAAACACTTTTGGTGATGACGGAAAACTCTGGAGTCTGGCATTAATGATAACTGAGATCCGACAGTGTGACACTGTGTCCACAACCGACCGGTTCTAGATGATTTGTTGCGCCACATCTGTGTACAAAGTTAAAAATCATAATGGGTGCTAATGCGTTTCTAACGTCTTTTGTTGTGAGTCATTGCATTGGTCATATCTGGTGTAGACACTGTGTACAATGGCTTAGTGTATATATCTCGGATCATGTTCATATATTGTGACAAGCAACAATCTTGACAGATTATTTTGAATAGCACAGTGTGCGCCTGCCTTAAATCGCTTTAAAAAGGGTCTGCCAGTTGTAAATGTACATTTTATTGCATATCATATGATTGACAACATAATTTGGTTTATAGCATCAAATCAGTTTTCATGTAAAATTGACACTAGTGGACGTAGTGATGTCCAGCTTTGGAATTTCGACATCTTGGCCTTTATATAAATTTATTGTTAAAGATTGTTTTTAAGTTTTCATAGTTTGCATTATTTCCTTTAAGCATTTGGTGTTGAGATTTTTTTGTTGGATTTTTGGATATGCTGATGTTTGCTTTTTTGTACAGACATGTCATCTGGACCTTTGGCCACTATTGTTCTATATTTACATCTTTAAATTATAAGGTTCTAGAGTATCTAACCTTTTTGTCAAAATTGAGTTACTTACATATTCTCATTCGGTACCAACTTACATGTGATTTGTTACAATACGTTGTGTACATTTTGCACCTTTTTAAAAAAGTGAAATGGAATACAACAACTTTGAAGCTCAGTATCTTAAAACTGCTCAGAATGCAGAACCTTATGATTCCAAGGTGGCCGTTGGTTTATATACTGTATATAAAAAGAACCTAACTTAAAATAAATTCCAAAACGAAATATAATTGTTACATTAAATATTAATAAAGACTCTATATAATTTCTTCCAGTTTGGCCCTATAATATGGAAATATCACTTTCTACACTGAATATCCTCATTTTCGGCTTCAAACTGATTTCCTGCTGTCCAGGCACGAATTGACCTTTTAGATATGTTGATTTGATTTGCATGAAACCCGCCGAGCCATCGCTTTCTTCAGCTGTCTGTTTCTTTACATCCCAAGCCACCAGACGCCACCAGACTGTTACTAAGCAACCGTAAAAAACAGTTGTTTATAATCGTTTGTTGGAGTAATCAGTGAATCAACCATACGATGTGTGTGGATAAATGTGTGTTTTGTTTACGTTTGGATTGGTCCGCAACACGAGAAGATAAAAATAAGGAGGTTGCATGCACCTGTGCAGGCGCGTCTGCTTAACAGCTACTCAGATTCCTTAGATGTTGTTGAATTCTGGTGTATTTGAGTTTAAAGTATTTGGTTGTCCATTGAATCGTGAGACTCAATCTGACTTCAACATTAGTATTAGACAACTTCCAGTGGTATCAGGTTTTACTTGGTTTCTAGATAGTCATGGATGGTCTGTAGGAAAGTAAAGTCTGTAGATGAGCTGCCAGCTGGTCTGGGGCAGAAGTTAACCCGTTTAGAGCCAGTGGATCATCTCGTATGAGACTCGTGGTCTAACTAGCTGCCAGCGACAAACCAGCTGACAAGTTCCACAAGGAACTGAACAGGGTATTAGCCTCATCTAATCCCCAATATCTGACAATTGTACACTGACAGATTTTTTTGTGTATGAGTGCATGACAACTTTATGAAATACACTAATTTGACCGTTGGGTGAGTTGCTAATTTTCAAATGCGCTTTGACAAGGAACTCAAACCTTTCTTTTGGCATTTGGGGCTTTAGCACTAAAGCGTGTGAGCGTGTTGTGTGTCCGTGTTTGCCCATTTACAAACTATACTTGAAGTACAAAAAGTCAAGCTGACCATTACTTCATTTAAATTAAAGTGACAGCATAAAACTTGCAGAGCAATTACAGATTACAAAATAAGCACATGCACTACGCGGTCTGAAACATCTAAGAACAGCAACATTTAATTGTTAATATAAAATGTTATGTGGAACATAACAATGTGGAAGACATACAATCCAGGACAATCACTGAAATGAATCTGTGACGTTTTGAAAGTACTTTATGTACATTAGAGGAACAATTTCCAACTGATTCTCTCACAATTAAACAGACTTCTATTAATTATTGATTATTTCTGTAAAGATTTTTGATAGTAAAGTATAGAGAGTTGCCACACTACATCCCTAAATGCTGGAAAATTGACCTTAACTGATACTGTAGCTCACAAACCTTTTGGAGAAGTTTATTTGATGTCTGCATTTACATCTGCAAGAGGTTTAATTTGAGTGTTTGCTCGTCTGCCACTATGTCTCCGAGACGTTTCCAATCAGATGTCATGTAGACATTTGAAAGATGTCTGTAACTGAGCGTTCACACCAGGAGCGGTAAATCGCACTATTCACGTATAGTTGGACGCTTGAACATTTTGAGTTTACTCGCTTCATTCACATGTGAATTTACTTTACAACAGACCTAAATTTGTGACATGGGAGGGGCTTCTGCCAGGCGGCTCCAGTCTTGTTGCGAAATGGCTGACATGGATTTTGTTGAGATTTACCAGATTGTCCAACCTCCTCACTCACTTTCTTCCAAGCAAGATCCTTTTTATTCCTGTTTTGATAAAAGTAAGAAGATGTATCGTACAGCTCCGGGTATCCACATACAGCGATGATGATCATTGTTGTTTCGGATTTCCGCCTTCGCACGCTACGTCACTAATAGAGCAAGCTCCTGATTGGTTAACCCGACGCAAATATTCGGCAAAGTTCAGATTTTTTAACTCACGCGTCAAACGCCGAAACGCTCAATTCGCGCTGCAGGATGTCCTACTGCGTCTTTGCATTGACATAACATTTAAATCACTCGCGCTTAACGCTTCATTTGGGAATGCAGCATAAGACGTTCATGATTTAGAACCCTGCTCACATACATCAGGGAGATGTCTATCTGATGTCTGCATTCATATCTGCAAGATGTATTTTTTTATTGTTTGCTCATCTGCAATGCACCTTTGAGATACAGTATCTCCGGTCAGACAACATATAGACATCTAGAAGATGTCTGTAAGATTAAGAATGTATGTAAAACTGCTTTTTCGAAGACGTTTATCAAACATATTAACAGAGCTGATGTTTTCCAGATCTTTAGCAGACATCGCACAGACGTACATGTGCTATCTGGGAATGTATCTAAAACCGTTTATCCAATATTTTTACACTGCAGATGTTTTACAGGTCTCCAGATCTTTAGCAAACATCTTACAGACGTACCTGTGCTATCTGGGTTGTTGTTGTATAGCTACCTTATTTTAACCACAGAAAACACTCAAAATTGTTAATGTGGTGTTGCTACTTTACACTCATGTGATGCGCATCCACTGTAATAATGGAAGGTGACCAGAAAAATAACTTGAATACTTGAGACCAAATAGAAGGATCTGAAAGACTTTCAATACACACTTCATCGCCATTTTGTTACCCATCAGCACCATCATTATTCTCAGCACGAATGTGACCGTGGCGATCTCGAGGATGAGATATGAGAGCTGGAGTTGTCTGCGTGCATTAGTGTGGGCTCATAGCTCTGGATAAATGTTTGATGAGATGAACATTGTCCCAGTTCCAGCCGAGAGGAAAGCCTGTAGGAATTCCAGACGGGTTTCACTAATACGAAGACCCGAGAACGCAGCAGTGGACCGAATGGTTAAACACCGCCGCTTGACACAGACGGAAATATCTTCGGGGTGTTTTTAATCCTGATCAATTCGTATATGAGCTCTGTTTGTCCTAATGTAAACGTGCATAACTGTAGGAATTACAGTGATTATTAAGTTGGTGAGAGCGGTATGTTGCTTTGACAGATTTATGATTAATGAGGATCGTGTGGCAGTGCGTAAGGAGAACGGGCTGGCTTTACAGCAGTACTGAATGTGTGCGCATCAGTGCTCTCTAATGCAATAATGTAATTGCAGTTTTTAATTACACCCTTATGAAAACAAAACGGCTTTATTGCATTTGATTATGTTATATGTTTTATGGTTATGGTTACAAACATTAACTTATTAATAATACATTTTTTTTGTATTAAGACAAAGATCAGACTGTACAGTAGTGATATTTGAATGATTGGCCTACCTTAGCTTTAAGTGGCTTAACCAAAGTGACTTTGACATATTAAACATTTTAATACAATAAAATGAAAATTTAAATAATTGCGTTATGTAAAACATTACTTTTATTCAACCAAACATAAATGTATTTTTTAAATCTAATAAAGATTTTTTTATAATTTCCAACTAACTTTTCAGCCCACGATAGCTAACTGAATTGACCAGTGTCACTAAATGAGCAAAGCTTCACATCTTGCATTCTCTGTGGTTCACTTTAATTAATACAATGATCACTTACATTCGCTAGTGACTGAAAAGTTCAATCGTTTAAATGAATCGGTTCAAATGAGTCATTCATGCGCGAGTCGTTCTGAACTCAATTTGCGTTCACATTGGCGAACTCGCTTTGTACAATATACCCTGATTCAACGATCCCAAAGGCACAGCTAAAGGCATTACAATGATGAATGTCACTTTAACTTAAGGAATTAAACGTAGTTTGATGAAAAACAAACAGCCTTGAATCACAGCTAGCTCTTGTTCTGCAACTCTTTTTAGTGCTTTAGTGTGCTGATAACGAAACCGTGCCTCCAATGTGGCAAAATGCTGCACCTGCAGTTAAAAATGACAGTGTTAAATGCATGGAGCTTTTCTTGTGAAGACACCCGACATCATTTTGATGGAGGCGGTCCCCCAAATTTTTCTATGCAGGAAAAAACCTGTGCTCATCCCTTCTGTTCTTCACTTTACTCTAAAGCTTCTTATTTCTACTGCATTCTAAAATACTGTAATTTAATGTACTCATCCTTCCTAAACTATACTGTACTCTGAACTACTCATTCTTATTCTACTCCGTACTCTCAACTACTCATCCCCACTGTATATTACTGTACTTTAAACTGCTAATCTACTGATCTCTTCTGTTCCTCACTATACTCTAAACCTACTTATTTCTACTGGATTCTAAAATAATGTAATTGAATGTACTCATTCCATACACTCAACTGTAATCATAACTACTCATCTTTACAGTCCCCTTCCATACTCTTAAGTATTGTACTTTGAACTATTGCTACTCTAAACTACTCGTAGTGTACTCCAAACTGCTCATCCCTACTGTATGCTAATGTACTTTAACTACCTAACCGTACTTTATGCTACTGTTCTTTGAACTACTCATCCCTATTGTACTCTGACCTGTTGTATATTACTCTGCTGTAATATTTATTTTGCTCTAAGAGCTTAGCCGTGTCGGCTCACTAAAGACAGACCCCCAGACGAGAGTCTAGAGTTAATTCAAGCTTGACATTTATGAGATAAGAGGTTTTGTTAAAGACATTTAATTTTTGTTGTTTACAACAGTCTGCAACAGTCAACAAGTGAAAACTGTATTATTTGTATGTTTATGGAGCAAAAAGTACAGTACCAGGTTTTATTGTTGAGGCAAAGCGTTTAATGTGAATGTGATGTACACCTGAATTGTTGTTATTTTCACGTGTGAGTTGTATTCACCTTAACCGAAGCTGTACGTGGTTTGAGCGCGTCAGCATGCTGGTGATTCTGCTCAACTGCGTCACGCTCGGCATGTTCCAGCCCTGCCAGGACCTGGAGTGCCACTCCGACAGGTGCAGCATCCTCCAGGTAATACACACTCACGCAAACACACTAACATACCACACAACACACATGCTCTTTAATCTCTCATTGTTTGATTTGCCCGTTGTATTTTAGACTGAAAACAGCTTTTTTTAATTATATGAGCACTTACATACACAAATGGCAGGGGGTTATGCCTAGTTGTAATTAAATTGTAAATTTACGTTTATGCAAATTAGTGATTTTGCATGAGGTTTAGACATGTAATCTACGGTTCCTTTTCTTCTCGCAGGCATTTGATGACTTCATATTCGCCTTCTTTGCTGTGGAGATGGTGGTTAAAATGGTGGCCCTGGGGGTGTTTGGTCCCAAATGTTACCTTGGTGACACCTGGAACCGCCTTGACCTCTTCATCGTCATGGCTGGGTGAGTGACCAATCGCGAAGAAGCGATCGCCACGCTCACCAGGTCGAAAAAAGTAAACCATTACCAGTACGTAACGCATGGATTCCTAGAATCCGATGAGTCATTAAATGCACTAACCGCAACAAGGTCTTGTATGTGTGCATGTGTTTGCTTAATGTCAGATCCAGTTTTAATGTCAGGTCTAGTTCGAATGTCAAGTCGATGTGTCACAGACAGTTAAGCTCATGAATGACAATTACCACCAGGCAATGATCTTTTTGGCTGTGTGTGTCTCTCTATATCTTATCTCTGGGGATCAGCTCTGGTTTTGCTGACACAAGGATTACTGCGGCTTTTCTTATGTATAGTAACTCAAGGTACCATGTGGTGGCCTGATCATTCATTAAGACTCATTATAATAGTAATGTTTTGTGCTTACAAGTTAGCTATTAACTTTGTTGGGTGTTATATTGTGTTATCTTTTACATTACAATTGTAGTCTAGGTTTGGTTTATTTTCTATGAGCTTGTTTTTGTGTATATCACCATGAAACATTTATTTCCTGATAGTCATGGCTTGCCTTTGTGCCAAAAAAAATTGTCCAATAAGTTTAGTGTTTTTTATTCATTTTAGTGCAAATATTATACAATTATACCCCCATGCATCTTTTTTGACCACTACTGTATTTTGAGTATTCGTTGGTCCAAAAAGAGATAACACAAACATAATTGAGATACGAATTGAACTGATAGCGTTACTTGTTTATTTTTTTATAGAAATTGCGATAATAGTAAACTTGAATTCTTGTGTAGTACAAATCTATATGCTTGATATATTTGTAATTTTTTGTCCAACTGATTTTCCTGAAGTGTGTTTTTCTCATTGTTTAGGATGTTGGAGTATTCTTTAGACGGACACAACGTCAGCTTCTCAGCCATCAGAACCGTACGGGTTCTCAGACCTTTACGAGCCATCAACAGAGTTCCCAGTGAGTACTGCTTACTCTCACTTTGTTTATCTTTCTCATTTCACTGTCAGCGTCGCTGTTATACAGCCCAGCTATTGATTCGACGCAAATGATTTGGACTAGAAAAACACACGGCTGTTTATTTATAGATCCACACACGTTGCCGTGATGTATTAACGCAACCTCTGACACCGATTGTTTCGGTTTAGCGCCCATAGATATTCTGTCCCCTTAGTTGATTAAGTGCAAAACATACACACGGTATCTGTCGACAGGAAGGTGCTGGTGTGTGTTACAAGCATGGATCTGTTCCAACGGTAAAAGTGTGGGTCTGTTCTGTTTAATGTGGGGCGAGATGGTAAGCTCTTGACATGCACGGATATGCTTACCATTTATAGCACGGTCCATTGTCAACACATTCCAAATAAGTTTTTGTGTGTGCGTGCCGGAAAGCTGTATTATATTTTGGAGCCCTTGGTCGTAGAGTTTCCAATTCGATTATTATCAAACCGCAGAGCGCTAGCCGAAGCGCGTCAAATATGTTTGTGTGTTTCTATTCACTCTGCGGCCTGGTTACATGATACACATCAGACACTGAGAAAGCGTGCTCATGAAGTCTTTGAATATCAAATTAAAGACATTAAACTTATATGTATCAGCAATAGGAAGTCTATTCCCTGAGTGTGTTGGCCACCCCAGGATGCATCATTGAGCAAACGTGTGTGACGTGTTTGTATATCTGTGTTTTGTAGGTATGCGTATTCTGGTGACCCTGCTGTTGGATACTCTGCCCATGCTGGGAAACGTCTTGCTGCTTTGTTTCTTTGTTTTCTTTATATTTGGAATTGTGGGCGTGCAGCTGTGGGCGGGGCTTCTGCGAAACCGCTGCTTTCTTAACCAGAGCACCAGTATGTAAGTGCAAGCTGTTTTTTAATGCAATATTCTCAGTAGATGCTAATTGCACGCTGTTGCAACATTTCAGCCACCGGGATGCCGATAATGATGTCGCAACAGTAAATGATCCGAATCGTAGTTTGAAAATACTGTAGGATGTCTTATTTTGTATTTTTGTTTTTCTTGGGCACCATGAGAATACATGGTGTACAAAAAGTGTAAAATATGCAGAATAAATTAGAAATACCGAATGGGTTGATTTGATGAAAAGATATCATGTAAACACTGGTCCAGAAGAACTTCTGGTTTATTTTTTTATTTTATTATAAAATACATGCTGTATACTACACATAATTTAATCTTTATTATTTTTAACATTTTGGTAAGTTTTTAAATGTTCTTTGGTTGTATATTGTTGAAAACATTGGTATAGTGTTAAACGAGAAGTTCTTCTGGACGCGCTTTGTTTAGGCTTTTGAAGTGATCTATAGATTTAGGATGACCACTTATCTGAATTTAATTATTTTAAGGGATCTATCACATTTTTAAAAGCAAAAGAAATGTGTGCGACGTGGATACATTGGAAACGACTCCCGTGTGATTGTGCTCTTAGTGGAATATTTCACCCAAAAATGAATTGATTCAATGAAAAAATGGCACGTTTGGAATATGTGGATAAGTGAAGTATGACAAATGTATAATTCTTGGTCGAATCATTCCATTATGGAAAAAAATATTTTAAAGCTGCAATCTGCTATTCTTGTTCAAAGACAAATAAAAATCAGTTGTGAGGCAAGTGCATAAAAAGTGCAAGAAATGTCAGTTGACACCATTTAATTTCAGCACACGTAAAGAAAAGTGGAATTTTATCTATCAAACAGAGCTAAAAGAATTGTGCATTGTAGCTTTAACACCGTAAAATTAAAGCGCAGTTGGAACACAGTGAATGACAGCAAACTCGAATTTAAATGTTGAATCTGAATGAATTTTCTACGTCTGCTGTCATACAATATACGTTTTAAGAATAAACACACCACTACAACCTCATCGATTACAGACGCTTTACAAAGTAAAGAGTTGACTAATGAGTATCCACACAAGCGATGCGCTCCAGTGAATCATCTTGACAACTGTCCACCCCGATGCACTGCGTTTCAGAAAGCCAGTCTGCTGAAAGACGCCCTGACCCGTTCAGGTGCACGGCGGCTTCTCTCCAAATCCCTCCCCGAAGCCCAGCGCTATCCAAACCACGTCTGTTACAATACTGCAGCTTCTCTTTCTCTCTCAAATGATGCTGCTTATTTAAACACCCAGGTCTCTTGTGAATACACGTATTGCATTCATGTCTGTCAAAAGCACTCTGTAAGAATATCCACTTCAGTCCACACACATCTGCTGCAGTTTGCTTTCAGAGAAAACTCAAGAACTAGTCTTTTATTGAGTGATGGCGTTTTAGTATCAGTTTTCTAATATTATTACAATTTTTAATCAATGTCTTGAACAGCACACATTCCACCTGTCTCAGGTGTGAAGTAGGCATTTTGTCATTAGTAAGTCAGTCCTACGGGATGTGAATATTTGTCTGTTGGCATGTCTACTCATTAGTTTTGGAGTCCACCGCCAAAATTTGTTGTTTCATTAGGGACTTTACTCCTTTATACATTAATTTTCATTAATTTTTAACAAAAAAAACGTGTGCATGTGGGTGTGTAACAGTCTTGACAAATTACCATTTGGGAATGGTACAATTCTACTACTTTCTTTAAAATATTAAGGTTTTTTTCGCAAAAGGTTTTTTTTTCGAAGTGTCTTCTATTTAAACAAGGTTCCCAGGAATTTTAATGACCCAATTAAACCGTGAGAAGCAGCATATCAGTGCCCTCCACCCCCTCCTCTCCTCCAAAGTTTTGCGGCGTGAATCCGGTGCAATTACAAAGACAAAAGTAAACCGTGAATAACATCTAATGTATATATTTGTTCTAATTTAATATGTTGTTTTTCTACGTAATACATTAGGTACACCTGCTCAGGACACAGATGACCTTTAAGTCACAAAAGAGAGGATTGTTTTACCTCAAAGGATGCGGTACTGGAAACACAAAGCATTTATTGTTTGGGTAAAAATACTGCCGTGGAGCTTTTCTAGATTGTGGCCATTCTTGTCTAGTATCTGTTGAAATTTAACAAAATAAAACCTCTGGAGTGACATAAAGTCATCCATCAGCAAGACTGACAGCATGACTGGACACATGTGTTACAAATTGAGGTCATCACAAAAAAAATTAACTTCTCCAAAGTACATGTAGATTTATTACTGTTGTATTGCTTAAAAGGGAATCTGATCTTGTTTTTGCTTTGCAGTATTTGAGGTCTGAAAAATGGAGAGCATATTTTCTCTAGTTTGCCTGTTCTGCAAATAAACGCAAATAGAAACAATGTTTTTATTTGAAGTTTGGTAGAAGTATTGCTAGTCGTTCAAAAATTGAAACCAAAATAATAATTTTACCTAAACATACTTATAAATGGTCAGTTCAGCAAAACTGAAAATAATTGTATGCGTAGCTGTAGGATATTTCCAGGTCGGATATTTCCAGCGATGGGCCACTGATGACAGCGATGAGGTTGTAATGTGCCCACTTAGATAAACATTTCTGAACCCTCTGGATTTGAGAAATATAACAAAAAAGCCACGGCAGATATACAGTATTTCACACCGGTGTTAAGCAGCTCTTTGCCTGACGTGAAGTTATGAGTCTCAAGTATTCCGATAACCCACGATGCATTATGGCTTATATAATTATCTTTAAGTTCCATATGCATTACTGCTGATCGCATTGCTTAAGACTTAAGTAACACAAGGTAACATCAATTTTCCGGCCATTTTCATCAAGCACCTCTTTTAAAGCGAGATGATCTAATAGCGTGGGCTTTAAGCTCTTCTGGCTCTCTCAGTTTAATAAGCAGGATGTGAGGCAGATTAGAGTGGAAGCTCACTTGGGCTCAAACTGTTTGTTAATACTTGGAGAACAAAAGCTCCACCAGCACAAATTATTGTTGTGCATTAATAGGGTGGCTGGATTAAGGTTTACCTTTAGCAAATAAGTCTTAGGGGAGACTTTAGGTTAATGTGCATATTATGATTTAATTATTAAGAGCATGTTTATGTGCAAATATCAAAAAATGCTAGTTTTTTAAGTCAGGAAAGTCATGCTGTAAGCCATTGTTGTAATTATGAAAGTAAAATAATTTCCTTTATTCGATATATTTATCGAAAGCATTTTATAATTTATTCTAGGCATGCAGAACATTTTATCTGTTATGCAAAAGTGTAGTGTTTACAGTGGGGGCTTAGTATTTACCCTCATGTTGATCAAAACCTCTATATGACATTTTCTCATTTATAACACAAAAGAAGATAATTTGAGAAATGTTTCAGTTAGAAATGCAATGGTGGGAAATAGCAGATCACGGTGATCGTGAACGGCATTATCGCGGTTATCGCTATTATCACAGCTTTATTACAATGTTCTGGGCATGTCAAAAAAGTACCTTTGTAAACCATATTTAATATTGAGTGACCTAAATGTACTTTGATTGATTGACATCAAATAAATAACATTAATATTAGTCATGGCACGTTGGGGGCATGAGGTAAAAGTTTCCTAGTTCAGATTAAGCAGCCTTAAGCAACCAGGCCGACTGTGTTGTGAGATATAAGGTGTACTTAAGGACCCAGGAGAAAGCGGCATGACATCTGCGCTCATAACAGCACTCATCGCAGTAGAAACAAGCTGAACCGAGTTTCAAACTCATCATATCACATCATTTTATAAAAATGAATAGAAACGTGTAAAGAAATACGAAGTAAACGTGTGTTGGTATATCTTAATTTTCACAAATGTGCACATTGTGTCATCACAAACTTACAGGAAAAGACGTGAATAATTAGGTTATTTTGTTCCGATTGTCAATACTCCTGATTTACTCATAAATGAACAAAACCAATGTTTCATTTTGCATCTACATTATACTTTTGATTGCTTTGTTTGATGCTGGACAGGGTTTTTCAAGCCGCAACATTGGTACGGTTTAAAGATTATTTAAATATGGCGCGGTAATACCAACCGTTGGTCGATATATTCACGGTAAACCGGTAATCGTTACATCCCTAGTTTCTGCACAAGAAACAAAATCTCATTGTTAAAAATGACAGCTTATCCTCATCTACCCATAGAAATATGACGCTATAACAGCTTCAGCAGCTAACGCAAATGGCAAATAATTACAGCTAAAGCATATCGCAAATTACCCTCCTCCATCCCCAGCTCCACCTCACATCTACAATCAGGACTCAGGACTTCAGTTATTCCTTTACATAAGTCTCAATTACTTTACATAATGTGGTACACTTAAATGTCATTACGAACTAATGACATCAATTGTTCTGTTTACCCTAAGGGGGGTTATCGCTGCACTCCCTGCACTTGGTCATGCTGGCTGCATGGATGGGCAGGGAGTTTTTGAACAGAACAAATCCCCGCCGCCAATCTAAACTGTGTGCTAAATGTCAATCATTTTTTATGGTAGTGAACCTTACAGAAATGAAAATTCTGTAACCATTTACTCGCCTTTTAGTTGTTCCAAACCTGTATTCCTTTCTTTGGTCTGTTAAACACAAAGATATTTTCTGTTCTGGGACATAATTCACCACGTAGTAGAAAAACATATTGAATATTTTGCTCTGTTGATCTCAAAATGAGAATGAGAATTTAGCAAAGCAAACAGTTGTTGGGCACCTTTGACTACCATTTAACAATTTAAATGTATCTTACTGTGGTAGTGAATGATGTCCCAGAACTGAATATTGCTAACATTTTCCAAAATCTAAGTAATTTATATAGGTTTGAAATAACTTTACAGTGAGTAAATGATGACAGAATTTTCATTTTTGGGTGAACTCGAAAACTCTGTCATCATTTACTTCCACTCTTGTCATGTCAAATCTGTTTGACATTCTTTCTCCCACAGAACTCAAAAGACGATATTTTGAAAAAACGTTTGTAGCTGAACAGCACCTGCACCCATTTACTTCTATTGTATGAACACAAAACCAATGCAAGTCAATGGGTAGCAGTAAACAACATTCTTCACATATAAATGTTACATTTCCCCTAAACATAAGTGTTTAGAAAACCCCCAGTGTGTGTGTTATTAATGTAATAAGTTATGAAGATTCTAAACGTTCTGCGGAAACAAAGATCAGAATCTCAGTTGCTTGTAGCGCATCTGTAGTAGCGCAAAGATCGCAGGTTTGATCTCAAGGGAACACAAATACTGATAAAATGTACCTTAAAAGCACTGTAAATCACTTCAAATAAAATCATCTGCCAACTGCATAAATGTAAATAATGTAGCGCACCCAAATGAGCTCATGTCATGTCTGATGTACCCTAACCCCACATGCTCTCAACAGGAAGTATAATCTCTCAGAGTTTCTACATGAATACTACAGACCTGAAGAGTCGGACGACATTCCCTTCATTTGCTCAACCGAAAAAGAGAACGGAATGCTGCATTGCCACAGTGTCCCGCAGCGCAGGGAAGGGGGGATGTGGTGTGAGGTCCCTGTTGATAATGTCACAGATCATGATTTCAAACAGCCCCTCCATCATGGGTGTGTGAACTGGAATGTGTATTACAACGTCTGCAGAGCAAGCGATCATAATCCCCATAACGGAGCCATTAACTTCGACAACATCGGATATGCGTGGATTGCCATTTTTCAGGTGTGTTTGTGTGTTTTTGTATTTAAATATATATATGTATATGTGTGTGTGTATTTATACGTATATGCAATGTCATTAATAAGGCGGGTCAGGAATTTCTTTTAACTTGAATGCATGTAAGATATCTGCTCCAAGTTGTTCATTAAGATTTTCGCTGAGTATATATTCACTTTGGCAGGCGGTGAAATTTCTTATCCTCACATATCCTTTTGGCACCCAGAGACACTTACTTTTAGACTTGGAAAAGGAAGTGAATGGTTGCCAGGGGCTACAGCGAGACAGAATCCCCTTACATCAATAACAAGCCTACTTGTCCCAGGAAATCAAGTTTTATCATGTTCCAATTTAATCCGATCTTTAAGAAGCAACAATATTTATCTTATTCCATAGTAATGTGATTGGGAAGGGGCACGGACATTTATTAGGTTTATGAGTAATTCGATTGACCACAGCGTGACGTTTATCATTGCTTGCTGTATCATGACCCAGTTTTGCGCTTGTGACGTAGAGTAACGTTGGATGTCTTTTATTTTTGACATCTCAAGCAGGACGACATTAGACCTTTGTTGAATGTGTATTTGCTGTTAAATTTATGACACCGTATTTCTGTCGTTCTTCAGGTCATCACTCTGGAGGGATGGGTGGATATCATGTATTATGTAATGGATGCACATTCCTTTTACAACTTCATCTATTTCATCTTCCTTATCATTGTAAGTGCACATTAACTGACGTTATGGAGGTACGGTTTCTCCACCATAAGGAGTGTAAATGACTTGAGTAATTGTACTTTATAACTATACTTGAGTAGTCTTATGGGCAATTTGAAGTTTTCTTGAGAATCATAGGAACTGAAAACAAGTATTGACTGTTTAAAACCGCCAACAAACGTTAGTGCTTGAACAAACGTTACTGCTTGAACAAACTTCCGGTACGCATATACAAATAGTCGAGTCCACATACATTATTTCGAAGAACAATTGAAAGAAATGATAAGTACATACATGAGCAAGCAAGCTAAAAGTATGTCTAGCCAGTGTTACCAGTAGAAGAACCGTTACTTGGCTAAACTTAAATATAAGTTAGATGACCCATTCAACAATTTGTTTATTATTAAAAAAAATGTTCAACTAATTGTAATAATGTACAATAAAATATATATAAGTTAAATAAAAAAATAGTTATATATGTCACTAGCCAGACCGATTTACAAAACATAGACCGGAAATTGGCTGCGGTCCAGGGATGCACACATCCGATGAAACGGTCTATATTAAACTGTCTAAAAAGTGTCCAGCTAAGGCACTTCTGCTCTCGTTGGGCTGAGGTCATTTTATACCAAGCGATAACGATGTGTTAAAAATAAGAAACTTAAATTTTTTTGCAAAACGACATCACTACGGCTAAACATTGTTGAGTACCTCTATGATCATATCAAATTCGTATTTGTGAATGTTGCTTGAAATGGATTGCTTAAAGCTCTTCTCCTTTTTGGTTGTCAATGTCAACAATTTAAGACATTTCTCAAGACATTGAGAGAATGTGTACACACTGTGTAATCCAACCAGTGTGGAAATCTTGATAGCTTGTATCTAAGTGCAATACAGTACATATTATTGGTTTTAAACAAAAAAATCATTATTAAGTACAATAGTATATATATGACTTCCCTCTAGCCATCATTCGGTGATGTCAGAAGACTTAAACTTAAGTCTTTCGCATATTTTTTTGTTGAGTGATGACTGACCATAAAGTAAAGGCTTGTGCAGTTGCCATTTTCAATCCTGTCATGGTTTATGGACCATTGCCTTCAATATCTCCATTATACTCATGTTGTAATCTGTACACAGGTAGGCTCCTTCTTTATGATCAACCTGTGTCTGGTTGTCATAGCGACACAGTTCTCTGAGACCAAACAACGGGAGAACCAGCTGATGCAGGAGCAGCGGGCCCGTTTCCGTAGCAACGAGTCCACCCTTGGAAGCTTGGCCGAACCGGGATCCTGCTACGAAGAGATGCTGAAATATCTTGTCCACATCTGTCGTAAACTTTGTCGGCACGTCACTCGTCTCTATGGCGAATTTTGCCCGCGCAGGCGAAGAGGCGACGCCGTTTCCAACAGCTCCTTGACAGGAGGCGGGACTAATGGGTTTTGGGCCGACAATGGGACAAAGATGGGCCCGAGCCAGTATTTTATGACTCATTATCATCATACACACCATCATCAGCATTACATCGGTAATGGCATTGAAATGAAAACTATTCATCCTGATAGAGATACTCCGAAAAAGGTCTCGTCCCTCCCACTTACGCTGCCGAATTTAAGGGGTTTGAGGTTCGGAATGAACTACCCCACCATAATGCCCTCCAAAGTGTGCAGAAACTCGCAGTCTCGCAAACAACAGACAGGCGGGGCCAAGGGAACGGCGTTAAATCACGGGCTGTATGGCAGGAAGATTTCAGTTTGTGGTGGATTCCATGACACTTACAGGCTGCAACGCGGTAAGACCACAAATGTGAAAATGTGCAAATCATACAGATCGGCTCCATAAAGTATGTGGAGACTTAAAGGGATAGTTTATCAAAAACTTAAAATTCTGTCATCATTTATTCACATTCATGTCGTTCCTCTGTGAAACACAAAATAAGACCATTTAAGAAATGTCTTTGTGGTTTGGTTTCCTTACAATGGATGTCAATGGAGGACAGAATTGTTTGGTTACCAACTTTTTTTTTCACGACATGAGTGTGAATAAATTATGACAGAATTGATTCGAGCGAACTGTTCCTTTAACTACGGAAAAACTGAATTACTAAATGACCAAATACTCGTCTTAGTTTTTATAACTTTGGTTTGATATATTGTGCGTTGATTTTTGAGCGTGGCTTCAGTGTCCATAGGCTATGTTACATGTACATTGGCAAAAAGTAAGTACATATAAATACTAATCACGTTTTACTTTGGGTTTATGGATTAAAAGTAAATTCTGTCTCTGGGGTTCTAACTTAATAGCACAGATGAAATTCTTTAATTTTTTCGCTACGCACACTTTACATGCGCCAATAATTCCAAATTGAATTGAGGAACTGACTGCACAAACACACACTCCGTCTATTATTTTGTGCCTCTTTACTTTCGCCTGCAGTTACCTGCTTCAGTTGCTTTGCAATATTTTGTTCAAAATATATTCAGAACTGTGATGTATTTCCTGCATTAAGGAACATTAAACCCACATTCATAAAAATGACATGATAAAGCTGTAGATTTATATGTGCCCGGGTTTATCTATCGGGTTGTTATGGGGTTCAGGTTTACTCTGAGATTCTTATAAAACGTATAGCACAAACCAAACATAATATATTGAACGTTTGAAACATATTTAGCATAAAACAAAGACAAAAAGAATATCTCTGTTTTTTAAACCCTTGTTATTTTTAATATAAACCGAATATTTGTAACACGTTATAATAAGGTTGCATTTGTTACTATTAGGAAATGCATTAGCTAAAATAAACTAAGATACTATGATTTATTATCTATTTGTATTGGTTAATGCGGTTAATGCAAATACAGTTGTTCATGCTAGATTAAAGGTCCACTGTACTAATTTTAGCGGCATCTATTGGTGAGGTTGCGAATTGCCCCTCCACCTTTGCTTTCAAAGTACTACGGTGGCTGACACAGGACTACGATATTTTCGCTTCTCTACCGAAGGAAATAATGTATTTACGAAACACGCTCTGTAGTTTGTCCTTTTAGGGCATCTGTAGAAACAACGTGGTGTATTCCATGCAAGATGACATAACGCTTCATTATGTAAGGTCTTTATACACCTCTGTAGATATAGTAATGCATATTACATTGCATTTCTGTCAATAGATCCTCCTAAATATTACACGCGGTACCTTTAAATAATGGTAATAACAATTAAACTTAAAATTTTAAAATGTTTTCATAAATGCTGAAATTAAGATGCCCCAAGACTAATCAACACTGTTAAAGTTGAGATGTCGTGCCTCACAGGGCCATGGTGCTACATAAATACAGATATACAACACGAAGTAAAAGAGTATAAAACTATACACAACTAGCCTACTGTCAGCTTTGACTATACATATGCTATATATAAAAGTGGTTACCTATACATAAACTAAAAAATTATAAATAAATAAAATATAAAATACAAACTGTACAACTGGCTTCAAATACTGTACATGTGCAAAAAGAGAGAGACATTCAAGCAGCTGGCTGGGGAAATACTAGCAGCTAGTATTGTGGATTGCTGGTTCATACTGCACTCTTAGAAACTAAGCAACTTAATAGTTTATTCTCAGCGATGCCATTGAAGAACCATTCAGCCATTGTTTCTTTAAAGAACCATCTCTTTCTTACCTTTTTATAATCTAAAGAGGCTTTTTTCGCCACAAAGAACCTATTATGAAACTGAAATCAGATGTTAAGGCTCTTCTATGCATCAAATAACTTTATGAAGCAACTTTTTTGTGCATCAAATGCATTAACCAGTGTGAACAAATACAAATTCACTGTGTAGTGTTCCTGAAATATTTAATACCATTGTTTTGTTCTTTATTATAAAAAACAATTTAAGGCAATATTTTGCTAATTAATATGGAGCTATGTACTCAGTTTAAACATTTCTACATGTTCATTTATATGACAGGATGAACTGAATCATACATATGTGGAATATCTTAGAGCTTTGACATAGCAGATGGGGCTTTAGAGACAGATCTGGACCCTATTGCAAGACAGACAATATTGATCACCGTTATAAAAAAGATTAATGCTTGTTACTGAGTTAATTCATTGTCGTAAATCATAATTGAGACAGTAAATCATCCTTAAATTCTGTAATTATTAGTTATATAGCCGACTGTATGTAATGGGGAACGGTAGGTCTAGGTGCCGCTAGTCTCATGCTATGAGTTCGTAATAAGACGTTCCTAGCTTTGGTTGCTCTAGTAACATTTATAATCAAACCCTGTTGAAACTACGAGAGACATATGATGTGATCATTTGCATAAAGTTGAGCAGATGCTAGACACGCCCACTTCCTGTCGCCAACGGTCAGTCGTTTGTGTCGCCGGCTCTCCATCGAAATGAATGACATCACCTCGTTTTGTCGCTGGGTGTCGCTGGCATTGTGAACGCACAGTTAGTCAACACTATGTGTAATATTTAACACACTGTACTCGTTCTTCATTGCAGGTGTGTATCCAGGTCCATGCTCAAGTGTGTGCATGGACGGGAGGGCAGGGATGGCATCTTCCGAACTATCTTCCTGCCCTATTTGCGCTCAGGAAGGTGACGGTGTCACCTGTGATCCTAACGGTGAACCGGACCCAGAGAAACAGGGGCCGGATGTCAGCGCGGAACACAGCAAATTGCACCAGGACATGGAGGAAAAGGAGTCTGGGGGAAAGAGTTGCGTGTGTTTGTGTGTTCATCTCGTCCAAGTTGTGCTAAAGCGGATTGTGGACAGCAAATACTTCAACAGAGGGATAATGATCGCAATCCTTATCAATACACTCAGCATGGGCGTGGAGTATCATGAACAGGTAAAAACATCACACGTGAGGTCAATGCGCAACATCTTAAAAGTCAGATACGTTATTTAACATGGCTGAATCATTCTGACTGCGACTGCAAAACCAACAAATTATTGGATCAGATCAGGTAGAACATTTTTATTTTTGTCACAGTGCGAGCTCTCATCGTGACATGATCTCTTGTGTTGTGTACGGCTCACGATGCATTTCATTAACCCCCTCTGTCAGGATTATCGTGTGTCGGTGGGAGTCGTGTGTGTGTCTGACAGAGAGACTCTGAGATTAACCGGTTTGAGGCAGAGGACAGTCGCACGGTTGCCAGGGAAATGATTATTTACATTACAGCAGACACAGTTAATAACAACACTCGCCTGCTCTTCCTCTGCGAGAAACAAAGCCACAGGCAGAGAGAGAGAGAGAAGACACAGATATATACTGTCATACCATTGAAACACTGCTGCGCTTTAAGTGTGTGTGCTGGCTTTTGTATATGTATTGTTCTTCAGACCTATGTCTGTGTTGTCCATCAAAAACGTCTCTTTGTATATCATATGTCACGTCGTACAATATACATCCACACACTTGTGCGAATGGACAGGACAAAGGTGAGAACTAAAGAGGTCTTATAGGGGAATGTCGTTCTTCATGTGTTCTTTATGAAAGTTTAGTAAAGAAATCTTGTTACTGTAGCTTTGTTTCTCCTATATTAACACTTCAAGAGATTTATATTTATATATCGTCGCTGCCTCTCTGAAACCTTGTATGTGCAAATCCACTTTTCTTCTGGGAATGGAAGAGCACTGGACTTTTGAAATGATTAAATACTGTGTCGTCAAAGCTGGCAAGCACTTTAATATTTTGTGTCGGTTAAATATTTGCAAAACCAAGTGACAAACATAAAGGGTGCCTAATAATGATGATTTATGGTAAAAAATAAAATCACGAAAATATGGAAGTACCAGGTTTCCACAGGGACAGCAGCAATATTTCTATGTCTTTTGTCTGTTTATTCACCCTGGTGTCACTTTTCTATTTCCAATTTTTTCTTGGAAACCAAAACTGAGTTTTTTTAAAGTGTCATTTTGATGGAAGTGAAATGTGTTTGCCTTTCTCAAGCTTTACTTTTTTCATTTAAAAAGGATTCTTTAAAAGGATTCCAAGGCATTATAAAATAACTCCATGCCACTTAGTGTCCTTGAGGCAAACGAATGGATTTGATGAAATATAAATGTAAAATATAATCCACTGTTTGATGAGAGCATTAACCCGTCCCTCTTAACTCCACAAACATTGTGTCTGAACTGTGTTGTTTACACTTCTAAGGAAGTTTAGTTTTAAGTAATGTGAAATAACCCCAAGAAATCAGAACGTAGAGGAGTAAACTCTGTTTGTGGACCCTCGCACGTATGACAAATGCAAAAATAAATCTAGAGAGACACCAATACAAAATGTCTCCACTGATACTATAGCCGATTATTGAGAGTGATGTCTGCACTGCCCATACAGTTTTGAAGATTAAATTAATATATCTACACTTTCTAAAATGTATTCATTCATACAGTATAATGACTATTAATATTGAACATTAAACCGGTGAAGTTTCTTAACATTTTCTATATACAGAGCACAAATTCATTGCATTTTCCTGTCTTTTTTTGATGGGCAAGAATATGAAAAATATGTGAAAAATTGCTTCTATCTACCTGTGCCGATTATTGCCTCATATATCAGTGCATCTCTATATATCTCTATATAAAACGATTCTTTTTTTTTTAAAGGAGTCATATGGTGCGAATAAGTGTTTTTCTTTGCCCATGCATGTATTAGACATGTAAAATAGCAAAAATTTAAGTGGCAGAGCAAAGAGGCATTCTATCTAAAAGCAAAAGCTCACCCAGACCTGCCTGAAACGCCTCGTGAAACCACACCCCAACATATCTACGTCAGTTTGTGGTATGATTTGACGAAGACCGCCCAAATGTATACGCATGTAAGGTGGACTTACCTGTCAGCACAATTGCTTTGGAACCTGATGTTTCAAATATGGTAAGAGGCGTTGTATGCCCGGTTTTCCATTGACTGGCAACCAGAAACGTTTTTCTTAAAAAATATGCTACGTTTCTAATTTGCGGGAGATACTTTTGTAAGGTTCGTGTAGAAAATTAATGCTTGAAATGGCCATACACTGAGAGGACTTGGAAATGTTTTCCATTGAAATTCACAACCTGTGTTCCCCCTTTTTCCAACCCTGTTGACAATACAAATACATACCGCTTTACAAAGAACTCTTTCTCTCTTCTGCAGCCTCAAGAGTTAACAGACGCATTGGAGATCAGTAATATTGTCTTCACCAGTTTGTTTGCGTTAGAGATGCTCTTGAAACTCTCAGCCTGTGGCGTGTTTGACTACATCAGCAACCCCTACAACATCTTTGATGGAATCATTGTTATCATCAGGTACTTTGCTGTTAATTCTGTTGCCAGTCCATCCTGATACTGTGTAATCTGATCTCACATGTTTCGTCTGATGTTTATTTGAAGTGTGTGTGAGCTCGTCGGGCAAGCAGAAGGAGGCTTTTCGGTTTTAAGGACGTTCCGTTTGCTGAGGGTCCTGAAGCTGGTGCGGTTTCTCCCGGCCCTACGGAGGCAGCTGGTGGTACTGATGAAGACCATGGACAATGTGGCCACCTTCTGCATGCTGCTAATGCTCTTCATCTTCATTTTTAGGTGTGGCTTTGTGAGCAAGTACAGCTACATGGAGCTAAAGAGTCTTTAGGAATAAATCTAGAAATGCTGAAACACCATGTGTGGGTATTTTCGGAGGATTTTCTCTAGTTTTGAAAAGGGAACGTTGAGAAGTACTTTGCATTCAAAGCATGCGTTGAGTAATTCTCAGACGGCAGTTCCATGAATGCATTAAACATTTCAGAGAAAATATTTTAAGAAATTAATAGAAAGTAGAATGAACATCGAACCGAGTTTGGTATATGTGCAGAATACAGACAAATTGAAAACATTGAGTTATAGTTTTATTTTCAGTTTTGATTTTCAGTTATTTTATATTTCTTTATATTTCTTTATTATTTTATATTTGTTGTTGTCATGTAAATTTGAGCAATTATGTTATGTGCACTTGTGATTTTGTTATTTATTTGTTTACTTTTTATGTTGCTTCATAAGTTACATTTATTTTAATTTAAGTTATGTTTATTGAATACTGAATGTCATTAACATACCTTTTTTCAGTTTATTTCTGAGACAACATATGGTTTTTTAAGCGTTTTCAAATTTTTTTATTTGATTTATAATACCAGAAATGTTTTTCATCGTTAGTTTTAGAAAACTATAAAACCTTAACCAGAATAGTGTGCAATAATTGCAGAACAAAAAATGTTTTATTCAAAAAGTGCACAATTTTGATTGCAATCATTAATTACAATTTTATTAATTTAAATGTTATTGAAGTGAATCGATGGAAGTCTAATGCAAATTGTTAAAAAATCGTAGAAAAAGTAAACCTTTAAATAAAAAAAATATTTAAACAGTGCACACGTTTAATATTTTTTCTAATTATTACTATTTCGACACAAAAGCATTTTTCTGTTAATCATCCAAAAAGTTTAGCATTAAATTTAATAAATTTTCTTTGCAATACATTTTTATCTCTCTCGTCTTCTGTTTTGTAGTATATTGGGGATGCATCTGTTCGGGTGTAAGTTCACTCGTCTGGAGAATGGAGATACAGTGTCGGACAGAAAGAACTTTGATTCACTGCTCTGGGCCATCGTCACTGTGTTCCAGGTTAGCAAAAAGTTCTTACCATCTTTGCAGATTCTCCTGAACGTCCAGTATTTACCCTTTAGGATTTACTTTTGATAAAAGTAAAAGTTTGTCTGCTTTTTCTAGCTTAATTCATATCGTAAATGTCCCTTTTTTGAGAAAGATCAACCTTTACACAACACACTTTTGAAGCTGGTGCTCCTAAAATCCCAAATTTTTGCTGACCAGCATAAGTCTTGAGGTTGCAATGGTGAAATCTGTCAACTGAACTTATTAAAATTTTACAGTGGCTTTTGAAAGTTGAAAGTCTAGAAATAGCATTTTTTGTTCTTTGGAGACAAGCTGTGATTAAATACTCACTGCTTAATGTTGGAACAGCAGCATTTGCCAGAACGCTGAGGCAAGGGATTGTGGGTATTTCGCCGGTCTAAATACAGTAATAAATCCCTGCATGCCTGAGCAAACAATCAGTGACATAACAGTCATTTAAATGTGCATTTATATTAAGGATTTGTAAATAATTCGACAAATAATTGAATCTACCAAATCTTATTCTACATTCAATATTTTTACAGTGTATTTATTTGTATATAATAGCAATGAACATTATCACGGTCATCCTTGTCAGTTCGACAACAGCTGAGACGGGCTGAGCGTGTTTGTGCGCCAGTGTTTCTTTTTAAACCGGGATTATCCAAACTTCTACAAAATGTGTCAGAGTTTTTAAAACTGTTGAGGTCATCAAGGTCCGCCCTGTATTATTACAGACATGATGAGGTCATCAGCCTTCTCCATGCAGTATAGGCCAGTGTGATGGGGTCACTGGTGGGTGACACTTGTGCAAACACTGATATGGTGCTGTATTAACTCCGGCCCCTGAGGGAAGCCATCAGAGTCAAGGTTTCCTCAGCACCCAGAGCCTTTAATTTCCCTAATCTCTATTTCTGTCTGTGTGGAGGTGTGTGTGTGTGTGTGTGTGTGTGTGTCTGTCTGTGTGTGTGTGTTTGTAAGCAGAAAATAAACCCTAGACTGAACCTGCTGGTTTTCCTCTGTTCTAAATCAGTTGGAGCTGGAGATGGGTTCAGGTTCCTCTGTGGTATCTATGAAATATGCTCGGCTAAAGGAAAAACAACCTCAAAGTTCTTTGCAGCTGAATGTTCAATGAGCCCAAAAAAGTTTTTGTATTTATTCTTAAAGGGGTCATATGGTGCGATTACGTGTTTTCTGTGTCTTTGGTGTGTTTAAGTTGCCAAATTTACATCAGTTCATGGTATGAATAGCGCCCATATGTATATGCAAGTAAGGTGGCTGTAGCTTTCAGAACAATTGCTCTGAAGCCTGATGTTCAAAACATGGTAAAAGGCGTCACATTTCCATCACACACTTGCAATATTCGACCAATCACTACTCACTGGTTAACTGGTCAATCAAAGCACACCTCGCTTTTCAGAGCGATGAGCTTTGCAAAAAATTTCGTGCATTTCAAAGATAAGATGCAAATATGCACGGTATGTGCAAAATAAAGCATTTTTTAACCTTAAATCGTGTATACACATTGCTTTACATCTAAAAAACAAAAATATTCACTTTAGTGTCATGCGACCCATTATAAAAATGGATAAAGGTTCAATTTCATTGTTATGATTGACATTCACTAGTAACTAAGTTAATATGAATATACTAAGGAATATACAATTTATATAAATATGTATGTAATTTATCAT
Source organism: Triplophysa tibetana (assembly GCA_008369825.1). Lineage (NCBI taxonomy): Eukaryota > Metazoa > Chordata > Actinopteri > Cypriniformes > Nemacheilidae > Triplophysa > Triplophysa tibetana. The sequence continues at coordinate 27,960,437 of CM017896.1, read as the reverse complement.
ATTTATTATATTTTTTATATATTTCTAAAGCCTTTTAATGTTAAAAAAAATATTTTGTATTTTTTTTCTTCGGAAATACATTTTGAACAAAAACCTGCCAAATAAAATTGGTCAGACTTATAATTTTTTTCTGGATTTGGATTTGTAGATGATTTACTGTATCAGAACATAGATAAAAATTTGAAAGAGTTGTGTTATAGGCTGTAAACATTACACTTTTCAATACAAATACTTATATAAATTATATAAAAACCTCATTTGTAACGTAAAATAGCTAAATTTAAATTGTCTAAATTGAATTAAGTTGAATACAAGATTATTAAATTGTTGTTATGCAAGTACAAAAGTAATAGTGATCAGGGGAAAAGTAAATTAATTACAGCCATTTGGTAATTCATTAAAGCTGACACAAACCAAGCTAATAACAAACATCTTAAACACGTACTGTATGTGCTTTTCTTGGGAATCAATCCCATGGTCCTAGTGTTGATATAGTGCAATGCTCCACCAGTTGAGCGACGGCTATTGATCTGTTCCCCCATGAACATTTAAGCCAAGTAACTACTCAAGCGCAAATGTGATTTACCCATTCACAGTGGAGTGATGAGTCAAAACCTTCAAAATATTTGTCCATGAAACTGCAAGTGAGAAAAACCAGACGCTCATTGTCTCAGAAAGCTGTCATTATCACTCCATCTGTCCTTTGTCTCTCTACAGACCTTGACCCAGGAAGACTGGAATGTGGTTCTGTATAATGGCATGGCCTCTACCTCTCCGTTGGCGGCTCTTTATTTCGTGGCCCTGATGACCTTCGGGAATTACGTCCTCTTCAACTTATTGGTTGCCATCTTAGTAGAAGGCTTCCAGGCTGAGGTAAGAAGCCAGACTTCGTGCCGGGGAATTATTAGACCTGTGTTCTTTACTTACCAGGAACTTTAATAAAAAATATATTAAACAACAGTGTATGGATGAAAATGTGTGATAATGGCAGATTATGTTACTGCAATAGAAATGGTTTTGGGCACGTTAAATAAACCTTGAAAATTTATTTTTTAGTTGATCGAGGTATTTTAGGGTAATTTCTAAAATACAAAATCTGTCTTCATTTATTGTTTTAAAACCTGTATATGACTCTTTCTTCTGTGAAACACGAAAGAAGATAGTTTGAGAAATGTGTCGTGGCGATAAAATGGAAGTCAATTGGGGCCAAAGTTGTTGAATACAAAAGAAGATATTTTGAAGAATGTGGGAAACTAAACAGCTCTGGGTCACTATTGACTTCCATAGTATAGGGAAGTAAACTACTATGGTAGTCAGTGGTGCTCCACAACTGTTTAGTTTCCCACATTCTTCGAAATATCTTCTTTTGTGTTCAACAGAAGAAATGTATACAGTATTAGAACAACTTGAGGGTGAGTATATTATGAAAGATTTTCATTTTTGGGTGAACTGTCTCTTCAAGCTTAGGTTTTTCGTAAACAAATGCATCGACTTCCACATTTTTAATCGTCTCTGGGCTACTTCATCCTTCAGCTTGTTAAATCGACTCTCTGCTTGGTTTTCAACATCAATGCGAATTCTCTACAAGACTGAATTTGATGTGGCCATATTGCATTTAATTGAGTTTCCCAGAGGGAAATATTCGTGTAAGATGCTATCAGAGAACAGAAAGGATGACTCTGTAATTCAATTACAGCTCCGTACGGGACTGTAACTATGATACATGGCATTAAAAAGGGATTTCCTTTAGCACACATGCAAATCAAGAATAGCACATTTTCCTTTCTCTTTGTGACATGAAAGAGATGGATTGTGTGTATGTTTGGTTTGTAAGTTTCATTTTCATGTAGATGAGACCCGTCCGTATAAACACACGTCTCTGCTGCAGCTGGTGCGATGATGTGTTTGATAGGAAAACGCTTGGCTCAAATCATTCTGCCTCTCTCTTTTTCCTCCATCTTTTCATCTCTGTCTCTCTTTTGTCTGTAAGGTGATATCGCACACGTAGGCACCGGACACTTCGGATTGTCACACAATGTGTGAATACACACGCATACACTTTTGATTGTTACTCAGTGAATGCTGGCTATTCTCATTCATACCTTCAATTTTTTTTGCTGTCTCGTTTACAATAGGAGATTTTAGAGTATGACACCGTGTTCTAACTATTCCCATCAAGAAAGACAAACCCAAGATGAGAACTCGTAAAATCTCAGTTATTTCTCCTAGACATCATTGAGATTAAATGGAGAGCAAATGGAAACTTTTGCTTAAAGGGACAGTTCACCCAAAGATTAAATGTTTAAGTTCATATGATTGAAATCTTCAATTATATCGACTTTTGATGGCAGACATTGCAATTCTGAGCTCACTTTTTGTGACCTTGTTGAGATCTGTAACACAGATTTCTTGATCTTTTTCTCAAGAGAGACATCTGAGACACATGAAAAGGGGACAGTTCAACCCAAATTAAAATTCTGTCATGAATTATTCAACCTCAAGTTGTTCCAAACCTATGGCTGAATGCAAAGAAAGTCATTGGAAGAATGTTAGCAACTGACAGTTCTAGGCCACCATTGACAATCATAGTAGGAAAAATTATTGTAGAATTTTGTTGTTCTTCTGGACACAAAATAAGATATTTTGAAGAATTTAGGAAAGCAAACATTCCTGGGGCACCTTTGACTACCATCGTGATATTTTTGACTATGGTAGTCAATGATGTCGGTTGCTAACATTCTTACAAATATCTTTTGTGCGTTCAACCCAACAAATGCATTTAAAGAGGTTTGGAACAAATTGAGGGTTAGTATATCATGGCAGAATTTTCACTTTTAGGTGAACGGTCCCTTTACGGTAAATTTCTTGTGTCTCGGATGTTTCTCTTGAGAAAAAAAATCTAGAAACCTGCATTATAGATCTCAACAATGTCAACAAAGTGAGCTCAGAATTGCAAAGTCTGCTATCGAAAGTTGATATTATTGAAGTTCTCAAACATTTCTTATCAACTTTGCCCAAATCCAGATTATTTTTTAATTATAAAATCTGCAATCATTTCAAACTCTTCATGCACACTATTTGAACAACTGTCTCATTTTTGTTTTTATTTCTTCGAATCAATTTTGGGAGAAACATCTAAGACCAAATGGCTACTTAAATGTTACACTACTGAGAACTTACAATTTCCTGAGCTACGAAAGGGCAACCTCGGAGCAATACAATTTTCGACGCATTTCCGACACCACCCTTGAACCTGCGCTTAAGATCACTTATATCAGGATTGTGTAATGTCATACCCCGATCTACCTCTGCAATAGCTTACATAACATCACCTGGGTCACCTGGGTGAGGGAAATAATGTTAACCAACACCCAGTTTTCTCATTGAATATCCCTTTTCACTCGGAAATAAATCATGTTATGGAGGAAAATGAGTTGAGAGCCAGGTCATGATGGCTTTAAAAGCACAAGTGCATGTAGCAGGTGAAATTTAATAGATATAGAAGAAGAGCAATATAAAAACCAATAAACAGGTTAACTAACCATAAAATTAGAAGGAAGGGAGTAAGAGACCCTCGAAAGATCAAATATAATAGTGTTTTTTCTGCCTTTCCTGCTGCTGGCCTTTGTGTTGTTCATGTTCATGTGTAATCAGGATCATTCATTATTATGAATTCTGAATTATAGGGTTTAAAGTCCCAGTGAACTGAAAACTTACAATACCTGTTTTTTTAGATTAGATTCAACTTTATTGTCATTACACATATACAAGTACAGTGTAACGAAATGTAGTTTAGGTCTAACCAGAAGTGCAATTAGCAAGTGCAGATATACAGTGTGAATAAATATAGAATACAATATTAGGAAAATACTTTACAATGGGCATGTACTATGAAAATACTTTACAATGGGCACGTACTATGAAAATACTTTACAATGGGCACGTACTATGAAAATACTTTACAATGGGCACGTACTATGAAAATACTTTACAATGGGCACGTACTATGAAAATACTTTACAATGGGCACGTACTATGAAAATACTTTACAATGGGCACGTACTATGAAAATACTTTACAATGGGCACGTACTATGAAAATACTTTACAATGGGCACGTACTATGAAAATACTTTACAATGGGCACGTACTATGAAAATACTTTACAATGGGCATGTACTATGAAAATACTTTACAATGGGCATGTACTATGAAAATATGACAGTCGGTATGTACTATGAACAATATACACAGAAGGCTATATACTGTGAACATTAATGTACAGGAGGTTATGAACAGATAACAATATAGACTATACAATAGTGCAAGTGACTTGAGTGTGCATTAGTTACAGACATTAGCTATTAAAGTTACAGTGCAGTAGATGAGTTAATATGGTTATTAAAGGTTCAGTGCAGTACATGAGTTAATACAGTTATTGAAGTTATGGTGCAATACATGAGTAGATGCAGATATACAGTTACAGTGCAGTAGATGAGTTAGTGCAGTTATTGAAGTTACAATGCAGTAGATGCGTTAATGCGGTTATTAAGGTTACAGTGCAGTAGATGAGTTAATGCAGATATTGAAGTTATAGTGCAATAGATGAGTAGATGCAGTTAGTTATGCGATAGATGCAGTAATGCAATAGATGAGTTACAGTGCAGTAAGTGAGTTAGTGCAGTTATTGAAGCTACAGTGCAGTAGATGAGTAAATGCAGTTATGAAAGTAGTCCATTAGTGCAAATGAGCATTCAGTGTAATATTCCTGATGTGCAAGTGAGCAGAGAGCTCTCTCTTTCATGAAATATTGCAGCGTTTATTGTAAATAGCTTACCAATGTGGGTCATTCTCTTTTTAAAATTTGTGTGCCCTCATAGACTTCCGTTAAACTTTGAAAATGCACTTCTGTCCTGTAATAACCATCCATCTTAAATGACGTATGTCAGACGGCTTGGGCGGAGCATCTGTTAACTCCTCCCCTTTAACTGTCAGTGTGTCTGTTTTAATGCATCAAATTACTGAGAAAGATGATGGCCACGCCCACTATTTTTGTCATTTAAAATTCCATTTCACTCGGAAATGCATCAAACTTTTTTAAGTGTCATATCTCTCTCTTTCTATCTCTCTCTCTCTCAGGGTGATGCCAGCAGGTCAGAGACTAGCGATGACATGTCTTCTGACTTTGGTGACGAGGACAAACTGAGAGAGCTGCTGAACTCAGGTGTGTAAGTGTGTGATGATATCATGTTCTATTCATATCTGATGTTGGATCTCTTTGATATCTAGGATCAGAATTGAAAATGCAGACATTAATGCCCATACCCAACGGACACCTGGAACCCCGAGCATCCATGCCACCGCACAAAATGCACGCGCAACTCAACGCCACGCCCAGAACTGAATTGTCACACTTCTACATCCAATCACGTCGCAACAGCAACACCTCCACTGAACCACATGACCAGAGATCCATGGTGAGTAAAATGCTACCACATGGATAGTTAAAAAAACACAATATACAGTTCCTCAAAACTTTAGTGAGTCTATTATTGTCACGATTCATTGCATATTGTCACACAGTTTGTCGGTCTGTTATAGTCCAGTCTTTGGGGAAGTCGTCGATCCAGTTGGAACAGTCTTGGCCACGCCCCCAGTCTGATCAGACGGGCCCATTCAGGAGAGCGCGAGTCGCTACTTTCAGGAGCGGGACAAGACAGCCTGGATGACAACCTGTCAGATGATGGGAAATCCAGTCTGGGTGGAATCTCGTGTCTAGGGTCCTTTGATATACCAGATTTCCTGCAGGTTCCACGCCCATATTTGGAGTGTAATGGAAGGTTAGATGGAGGACATTCATCCTCTCCAAACGTTACGTGCCCGGAATTACCATCCACACAGGGGGCGGAGGATGAGGACTTTGAAGAGGTGATACCCTACATTTTAATGAACGTTTCATTGATATTATTCTTACTCAATATTCACTGAATTCTTGATTGTTTTGTTAAAAAGTCTGTGCATAAATTAAGGATTTTATGCGATGGTCGACCATTAGTAATTATTTCATATTGACCAAAATTTGATTGTTAAAAAATTTCAATGAATTGAATTGGTTCAGATGTTTATGTCTATTTATTATGGTTTAATGAATGCATCATATACAATCACAACATAATCTCAAAAACAAACATTAAACACATACCAATACATCAACATATAAAAAACAGAAAAAAATTCACTAAATTGCTCTAATGGTCAAGTAAACATTCGGCCAAAAAAAGTAAACGTCAAATAAAAACAAGTATAAAATAATAATAATCCAGGATAGATATAAACAAAAAAAGTGACAGGTTCAATACCCTGACATTCGCGAGGTTGTGCTGCTGTCACTTAGTATTAAAAACTTTGTAATGGCAAATTTATTTATAAATGAAACCCAGATGGCACTTTTGAAATTTCATTTGCACTCATGCAGAATAAAATGTTGCGATGTCAGATTAAGTTATTGTATAAAAGTGATAGTTCATCCAAAAATGACAACTCGGTCACCATTTGCTCATCCTCCGATTATCCCAAACCTGTATATATGTCTCTGTTCTGCTAAACATAAAGGAACATATTTGAAAGAATGTCAGTATGTGAGCAGGTCGTATCGTCCCCCATTTACTGTCATAGTAGGGAAAATAAATACCATGGGAGTCAATGGGGGACAAGATCTGCTCAGTTACTGACATTCCTTCAAATATCTACCTTTGTGTTTAGCAGAACAAAGAAATGTATACATGTTTGAAACAATCTGAGGGTGAGTAAATGATGACAGAATATGCATTTTTGGGTGACGTATCCCTAAATGTTTGTATGTTTTAATGTGTGTTACATCCGTTTAATTAATATCTTTTATTGTAAATGCAAATTCCGTTAATAGTTGTGGAACTGATTTGTGTCTCTGTGTGTTTTATTCAGAGTTGGTTTGTGATTGTGAAGAGACTGTTGGAGCCATATAAACCGCAGTGGTGTAGAGATCATGAAGACTGGTCCCTCTACCTCTTCTCTCCTCAGAACAAGTGAGAACCCACACACGCCAGACACACGCACTACACGTGATGAATGCTGCGCTTGCTCATTTTCATGATTCTAACTCTCTCTCTCTGTGCAGGTTCCGTGTTCGCTGTCAGAAGATCATCACTCATAAGTTGTTTGATCATATTGTCCTGTTCTTCATTTTCTTCAACTGCATTACAATCGCTCTGGAGAGACCAGATATTCAACCAGACAGCACTGTAAATACAATCACACACACTGGTTTTACCACTTACATTATTCTAGCAGTTCACTATAAGGACAAAGTATTTGGACGCCCATAATGAACAAGTTTTGACTGCTTTAGTCATCTTGATGCTACAGCATATATTGATACTATTGACAATTGTGTGGAAGAACTTGACAGATTTTTTACTATACTTATGACTAGATACAGAACACGAGGATAGGCCAAGTATAGAAAAATGACACTTAGAAAACGGTCAGTTCTGTTCCTGGATTCTGAATGGCCGAGCGGAGTTCTTAGCCGTTATAAAATACCCCTATATAACGGCTGACCGCACCACATAGCTTAAATATGATTTTATTTTATTTACTTTATTTTATGAAAGCTTGCTAAGCGATGGGTTACAGTGCATTTTATAACAGCTACGGGGTTTTAGGCCCGCCCTTACATAAAATACACTGTAACACACTGCTTCTTGGGGTTTATTGCTTTATAAATATATCTTATGTTTTTTTAATAGTTATATTTTATTAAAGTTGTTCATATGTTATGTGATGTCAGTTGTCGTTAAAGTGTTTAATAGTAACCGTTAACACCCCTCATGTGTGGTGAAATCAATATATGCACAGCCTCAAGTCATTTATTGCTGTTTTAAAATGGCCACAACAGCAGTATTTTAATACACCCCAGAGTTTAATGAATAATTAATTGTTTTATAACAATGCCTTGTTCTTTATCACACCACTCTCAGACTGTACACTCTCAAGATGAGCTGTACAGCAGGGTAAAACATTAAGAAATCATTCCAAATTTAATTTAATCAGATTTTCTAGATGTATTAGTGTCAGTACACTCCAGTATCTTTTGAATTTCATCAAGATCACACTTCAGTAATGACATTAAGTCATACACCAGCAATGTGAAAGACCGCATGACAAGACACATGAAAACTGTGATTAGAATCCAGGTTATACATTTTTTTTACAGTACAAAGATGTCTGAGGTTAAGCTTAAAAGTGGACATGAACTTGTTTATTTGCAGTATTTGATGTCTGAACGAATACAGAGCATCTTTTTTGCTATTTTCACCTGTTTTTCCATTTGTCATTTTCTACAAAAAAGTGTGAATAGAAAATACATTTTTTGTTAGTTTTTTGTTTGGTGGAAATATTGTTAGTAGTTAAGAAAATAATAATTTTACCTGAACACATGAACTGCTTGACCCATTGCTTTATATATCCCATCAGCCGGACACAAAAGAGAACACTTGAAAGCCGCTCATGTATCGCTCTGTAACAGATGTGCTGCTCGACTTGTCATTTCACGTATCATTTTTATTATTTATATTCATTTTTTACAGGAGCGGGTTTTTCTCAAAGTTTCCAACTACATCTTCACTCTGATCTTTGTCGCCGAGATGACAATGAAGGTAAAACATGATCTGTATTGAGTTGATATCAGTTAAGTTCCTCAACACACATGAGTATGTTATTTTATTTAAAAACATGTTATGAATGTGATGCTGTCATAGGTGGTTTCTCTTGGGATGTATGCCGGGCCGGGCTCATACCTGAAGAGCAGTTGGAACGTTCTAGATGGTTTCCTGGTGTTTGTGTCCTTGGTGGACATCTTAGTGTCTCTCGCCTCCTCTGGGGGGAACAGAATTCTGGGAATCTTGAGGGTTCTTCGACTGCTCAGGACGCTAAGACCCCTCAGGTAAAATTGTGTTTGAAGGGGTGTGTATTTGTATTTCATTATTTGGGGGAAGTAGTCAAAGAAAGTAGCCAAAGGAAGTAGTCACTTAACGCAACTTGGTATAACAGCCGTTTAAAAGACACAGTCAACCTTTAAAAAATGACAAGCGGATTACGAGAGGTTTTGTGAACCATGGATATTATTTCAGGTGATTTACCAAATACCCATTCAAAAAACCCATAGACTTTGGGGCGATGGAACCGGAAGTGCTAAAAAATGAACTCGCTTCCGGGGTTCGCATACAAAAATATGTCATCTCTTAGGCACTCTATTGATACTCAGAAAGGAAATTATGTCAAAATGTATGCATCGTATCATTTTGAATCTGTAGTTGTGTTTTAGGAATAGACTTTAAAGGATGCTAATCAGAAATAGCTAGCGAGCTTGTCTAAGAAAATGGAAAATAATCTGTATAAGGAACAGATCAAATTCATGAAATTATTTACAGAAAATCTTACGCCTCATAGCCCTCAAATTTATATTAAAACCTCCGTGCACAGAGCACAAAAAATGCCCTGCAACAAGAATGTCAATGACAAAATGTGTGACGAGAGGAAGCAGAATTTCATGTCCGTTCTCCCCAAAATGCACATTTGGTTTCCGCTGTCCGTGGTGCTGAAATCTTATTTTCCTGTCATGTCAGAACAAAAACACTGCACAGATGGGCTCATCATTGTATAATTCACAAAGAGTGATATTTCCTACTATGCAGACTTTGCTATTCAGTTCAAGGCTGACGCCAAAGCACATGTATCAGCCTATTGTGTGCTGAGCTTTTGTGTATTGACGGTTGCTTTCTAGGTGTGCGGTTTTACCTTGAGTCCAGCACACTGAATATGTATCTGTTTGTTATCAGGGTTATAAGCAGAGCCCCTGGACTCAAGCTGGTTGTTGAAACATTGATCACATCTCTCCGACCCATTGGAAATATCGTGTTGATTTGTTGCGCTTTCTTCATTGTCTTCGGCATTCTGGGAGTTCAGGTATAAACATTGACAGTCATTTTCGGTGTTGTGTCTAAAATAATATATTTTCGAAGGCTTTTTAGCACTATATGAGTTCTTAGTTGGGATATTTTTGCCATTGTTTACATTTGCAAAATGTATGTATATGTGAACATTGTTTATATATTATTTGGCATTTGCTAACAATAAACAAGTAAAGATTAGTAAATGTTTGAAATCGATCTTATGTTAGTTAATGTAAGTACAATAGTTCATATTAATTGTGAATTTAAGGGATGGTTCCCCCAAAAACAAAAATTCTGTCATCATTTACTTTTGTCATTTCATACCTATATGACTGTTTTTCTTCTGCAGAACACACAAGAAGCTATTTTCAAGAACGCAAGTAACCAAACAACATTGACCCCCATTGTATGGATGCAAAACCAATGCAAGTCAATGGGTACCGCTGTTGTTCTGTTACCAACATTCTTTAAAATACTGTATTGTGTGTTCTGCAGAAGAAAGTCATACAGCTTAGAAGCGACAACAAGATGGTGAATAAATGATGACAGAATTTACATTTTTCGGTGAAATATCCCTTTAACAAATGTTAAAATTTGATGCATTACAAAATCCTAACATTGACATTCACTTAGTTTAATAATTGCTGTAGAAATATTATTTTTATTGTTAGTTCATGGTAGTATATGCATTAAATAATGTTAATAAGTACAACCTTATTGTGAGGCGTTACCTACTGTATTTCTTATGATAATATGGGATGTATTTCTGATGTAAAGAACCTACTTTTTCTATCGACACAGTTGGATCTGTTGCGATTTTTATATTTGGGTGATGTCTCAATGCAAAATCTTTTTGTTTCTTTTAGCTTTTCAAGGGCAAGTTCTATCATTGTGAAGGTTTTGACACTAGAAATATCACAAATAAATCCGATTGCCTTCAGGCTAAATACAGATGGGTCCGCAGGAAGTATAACTTTGATAACCTGGGTCAGGTATGACATCAACCTCAACCTTCCCTTCAATAACCAGTTCGGTAATATCGGTAGTGATGCTACCATGATTTAGTGATTATATGAGATAACAATATCAAAGGACTTCATATATATATATTTTCAGTTAAAGTTTTGTTATGGAAAGTTATTTGTGAGAATCAAAATCAAAATGAAAATATTATATCCAAGACCATTTGGTACAATACCATTTAAAAATATTAGCCTCGACAGTGTATCTTTTTATTTGTAGTTTTGATTTAATTCCCCTTCGGTAATGTTGATAATGCTTGTGTTGATTTTGCTTCACAGGCTCTGATGTCATTGTTTGTCCTGTCATCTAAAGATGGATGGGTTAACATCATGTATGACGGTTTAGATGCAGTGGCCGTAGATGTACAGGTGTGTGTGTGTATTCGTCAGATAACTCTCTACACAATGCGAAAGTGATCTCTCCGGTAGAACAAAAACACAGTCACCAGTAGTGTTTACAGTTTTTTTTGTTCCCAGAATCCCTCAGGTGACACAGTCACAAAAGGAAGCAGGAGGTTTGTAGGTAAAACGAGTGTCTGATTAATTCAGCTTTGGATTGGAGAGAGCGAGAGAGTGAGAGAGAGAGAGGACACCAAAATGAGCAGGTTGAGAAGAAGAGACAGTGCATTCATCATTTAATTCCAGAGAGACTTGCTCGCTCTCTCACTCTCTCTCACGCACACACCCATGCGCGAAAACGTTCAGTCCAGATACAGTAACACATCCTCTACACAGCCAGTACAATTCCAATGCTTGTGCAATGACTCAAATATGATGTTTCCAATTCTTTGTGCAATGGCTTCCTTTCACATTTCCTGTCTGTGCTTTCTTGCCGATAAGCTCCCTCATCATCCGGACCGTTTTGCACTTTAAAGAAACTTGAAATTTCCAATTAACTTCAGAGTTTTTTTCACCGTCGTTCATTAATGAAAATTTCATCTTTGCGATGGAACACGATCACGACCTTGTATCGTATTTCAACATTTTAAAATCCCTTTCTCTTTTTCTTCCCTTTGTAGCCCATTAAGAACCATAATCCCTGGATGCTTCTGTATTTCATCTCCTTCCTGCTGATCGTCAGCTTCTTCGTGCTGAACATGTTCGTCGGCGTGGTGGTGGAGAACTTCCACAAGTGCAGACAGGACCAGGAGGAGGAGGAGGCCCGGCGTCGGGAGGAGAAGAGGCAGAAACGTATGGAGAAGAAACGCAGGAGTGAGTGTTTTGCTTTTTGGTATCTGTTGTGTCCCGAGTTTTGAAATCATCATGATTGGTTGAATTCTACCGGGGGGAGAGAAATGAGTGTCGTGTTTTTTTACGGGCCTCTTGGAAACAAAACAAAGTGTGATTGGTTGCCCGGTCAAACAGTCTCTTGGGTGGTCTAGTCCAGACCTTCTGTAGTCTAGTCTGTCTACTTTACTACACTAACATAAGTTTACAGATATATACAACATATCCAATAGTACAGTGGTTTGGTGACCAGCAGTGATTTAATTGCTCTTGGAAAATGTGAACTCATTTTTGCAGTTGTATTCCTCAAAAGCCCTTTGACTTTGTTTGACTTAAGAATCACATAAGCACCCTTTAATTAGACAGGAGACACATAATTATGAAGTGGGAATTAAATAATTTACTCCGGCCTCTGATGTCAATGAAGTACTGTTATGACTCACAACGACCTCTTTTGAAAGGGCTTGTGTCAGATAACACAAGTACAAATACATTGGGGGAATTTGAAATGGTATAGTAGCTAAAGTGAAACGTTTTAAATTCTAAAACGATAAATTCCTGTCCTTGATTCTGATTGGTCAAGAGCTGTTGAAATAAAGCTGTGACTGCTGTATAATAGATCACTAAAAACCCTTAGCAATGTAAACAAAACATTCAGCTGCTGTTTACAGTTATCAGGGACTATTTTTTCCAACAGAAGGAATTTGATTTGAAGTCATTTTTCTTCATGAAAGTTGCATTGATGCATCTTTTTCGTGTTTTAATATATTAATATTAGTTGTATTGATATTTTATTGTATGTTCATTTTTTGTTTTTTTTAATGGGTCGTTTACCTTTGTCACGTTTAAGTTTTGCCAAGAAACAGTTTTTCTACAAAATAATACTGGCTAGACATACTTTTAACTTGCGAGCATATTTCATTTACTTGTTATTTCTTTTGCTTGTTATCAGAAATAATCTACAGGGACTCTTTACTTTGTGGATGTGTACCGGAAGTAAAGCTTTGTCCATAAAAGCGTGTCTACGCAGTAATGTTTGTTGCTGTCGTTGCTTTGTTACTGCCCTGTATAGATCACTTCAGAAATGTAAACAATGCTGGTCCAACTTTGGTCCAGAAGAACTGTTTTGTTTTTTTAACACTACATCAGTCTTGCGTGTACACAAACTGGAAACAAACTAAGTGAGTATCTTGTAGTACCATGTAGACATCTCAGTATATGAATAGGGTTATAATCTGTTACCATGGTGTTCATACAATTACCATGGTATTTTCTGACATCACCGCTGTACCCACCAGTTATTTTTATTAGGGAAACTGCAAACTGAATTAATAATTATATTGTAGCTCTCTTAAACCCCCTCTCTCTCTCTCTCTCTCTCTCTCTCTCCCTGTTTCTCATTTACACAAAACTCTTCTCAAAGACACCTTGAGCGTTCAAAAGTAGTGATGGATGTGCAGGGATTTTTGGCAGGACACTTTTAATGTCCTTTCAATGACTTGACTGTTTCCTAATTGTGATCACACACACAGGCTGCTGTGTTAGACATTTACAGGATGGATAAAAACTGGGTCAGTGTGCTTGTGTTAACAGGGACAATAAAGCAGTCTATACAGTACAGTGTTCTTTGCATAATCTATGAATACTGTGTAACATTGCTGCATTCTTGCAGTCCAGGCACAGTCGCATTTTTAAACGAATGAGGGTCGTAATTTTTTTTAATAATAAATCTTCAGGACAGTAAGCTTAATTTACATGGAAATGTGGTGTGTGCAGAAGTAATGAAGGTGACAGAGTTTTTCTTTAAGTTTTTTTAAGGGCTGTTTTTGACATTTAGCCCCTTGATAAACAGCAATTTAAGAACAATGACTATATTAGCGTCCGCACCATCAGATAATTCAATTGTTTTTTTATTTGACTTTAAATTTCATTCAGTTTTATTTGTATTTATTTATATATATATATATATATTTTTTAAATGTTAATTTTTGTTACTTATTTTATTCTATGATTGTTATCCTATTTTTATTTTGATGTTTTATGTCAATTTTTTATTTATTTTATGTTTTTTATTGTATTTTGTCTTCGTTTTATTTATTTTTATTTTAAGCTCTGGTGCTGCAGTATCACATTTTAAATGTCAAGCCTATAAATTCAAAGAGATTTTGACTGGCTGTCAATGTTTTATCGTTCAACATCTGAAAAAATTCGTTCTGAACTCTGCAACTATTTCATGAATGTCAGTACGGATGCTGAGAGGTATGCTGTGATGAGTACCTGAATGACCTGATTTTAGCTTAATGATGTTCTATTGTTCTCTATGTGTGTGCGTGTGTGTTTCAGAGGCTCTGCAGAGGCCTTACTACGCAGACTACTCTCCCGCGCGTCTCTTTATTCACACGCTCTGCACCAGCCATTATCTGGACCTCTTCATCACCATCATCATCGCCATTAATGTACTCACAATGTCAATGGAGCACTACGGACAGCCCAAGGTCTGCAGGAGTGCACATACATAGCAGGATACTGTTTCCAAAAATGCTAACAGCATTTATCTAGTATCAAGTCAACTTGAAAGGTTCCGGGATTTGTTTGACAAAACAAACTGATATATTTAAGTTAAACAAGATGAAAAATGGCTGAAAAATACAAAGCACCCTTAATTTGTATGAAAATCTGTTTGCATGTCATGTTGACTTCAAATGAAAGTTTGATACATATTCGTGTTGTATATTTCTGTCTGTATATGTGTTATTCAGTATCTAGACGAGGGTCTGAAGTACTGTAACTATGTCTTCACGCTGGTTTTCGTGATCGAGGCCACTCTCAAACTGGTGGCTTTCGGCTTCAGGAGATTCTTCAAGGAGAGGTGAGGCTCCATCTTGTGGACGCCGATCCACAAAATCTGTTTCCGTCTGCAGTGGTAAATCTCTTGATCTGTCTCTGTCAGGTGGAATCAGTTGGATCTGGCAATTGTTCTTCTCTCCATCGTGGGTATCACTCTAGAAGAGATCGACCTGAATGCTTCCCTGCCTATCAACCCCACGATCATACGCATCATGAGGGTGCTGCGGATTGCCAGAGGTAATGAATTCACAAACACAAACACACATACACATATACAACTCAGGCGTATGTACAGCAAAGTGAAGGAAGAATGAGTCATTTGGATTTTAGATCAATTTAATAGACTGTAAAAATGCAGTTGCTTGGGTAAAAAAATGATTTTCATATGTAGTCTATAATTCAGTTTTATATATATATAATTTCAGAAAAACATACAAAATATTTAAGGGATAGTTCAATCAAAATGGTGTCGTCATTTACTCACCCACAAATTGTTCCACCTTGTGTGAATTTCGTTGCTAAACAATAAAAAGTATATTTGGAAGAATAATTGAAACCAAACAGTTTGTGGCACTATTGACTTCCATACAGAAAAAAACTAACATGGTAGTCAATAGTGACCCAGAAATATTTAATTTGACCGGATTCTTCAAAATATCTTCTTTTTTGTTCAACAGAACTAATCGTTTTAAATAGTTTTGAAACAACTTAAGGGTTAGCAAATTATTACAGAATTTATTTATTTTTTGAGTTAACTATCCCTTTAAAACCTGTTAACTGTCGGAGCCCTTTTTGAGCCTACATTTGAAAACACATGTTGGAACTAAAATGGCGGTAACTCATGAATTCGTTGGAATACAGACTTATAGTTGGTCTCATTTGAAAAAAGAAAAGAAGCTGATTATTGCTAAAAAAAAGAATCACACACACACACAAAAAAAATCAAACACACACAAATTCGATTAGAAATTACATGCACAATATTGACGCAAATTTAGGTGTCCCGTATACGGAGCAGGTGACAGTTAACAGGCTACATGAGCTGTTTTTTTATTATATGTAAGATTTTTGTGGCAGTAAATATAGAATATTTATGTATATTTATGCAAGAAACACTTGAAGGGTCTAAGCCAAAAATGATAACTGCAACAGCGATTCAAAATCTTGTTTTTGTAGAAATAAAGTAGGGCAGGGACGGGACGGGAATTTCTATCCACACAAACATATACTGTATATAAAGACACACACAAACACACACACATATATATATATATATCAATTTCAAATGTAGCGTCTTGAGCTCACAACATGTCACAGAGTGCTTCTGAAATGCAAGGGTATCAATCTTACCTGTAATGAAATTCAGAAAGGTTTCACAAAATTCAGAGGTTTTATCAGGACAGAATGTGACAAGTTTGGTTTCTTTATGACTTGCTCAGATAGGCAGTTGTTGCAAGAAACTTTCTGCTTTCTATTGACAACACCTATGTCAAAAAAACGTGCATCTTAGCATTTTAAGGCTGTTCTGCTATCCTACACTCCTGCTTAAGAGCACAATGTACCCTGGGCTGAAATCTAGCAGTCAACTCGAGACTGTGAACAAAACGTCTCTACAGACAATCTGAACACAAGAACAACTTTCTATGAACCCAGACAAGGAGGAGCAGATATACCTGTGCAGGTAAAAGGTGAAGCTAGAGGAATCCATGGCTGTCAATGGATTTTTAGTAACAAGCAGTTGAGGTTTAAGAAGCATCGGTGGGAGGATCTGGATAGACATATGTTATTTATGTCAGCAGGAATCTGATGGATCTGATGTCTTTTTAGTGTTGAAGCTGTTGAAGATGGCCACAGGAATGAGAGCTCTTCTGGATACTGTGGTTCAAGCTCTACCACAGGTCAGTAGGTTCACCGGTTGTTTTAGTGTGTTTTGTCAAATGGTTTTACAGATACCCCAGATGATGCTGTGCTGATTTGGTTTTTCATGTTTTTTTCAGGTGGGTAATCTGGGTCTTCTCTTCATGCTGCTGTTCTTCATCTACGCGGCTCTGGGAGTCGAGCTCTTTGGAAAACTCGGTCAGTAGCCGGTTTGTTTTTCGATACTGTATGTTTTTAAATGAAAATAAGACCTTTCAGTCAATGATTAATTCTTATTTTTACAACTTCATAAAAACAAATTCATGTTCAAAATAATTTCATGAAGAGTTTAAATATTTCAAAAGTTAAGATGTTGTAATACAATGTATTTAAATCAGAATGCACTGACGAGAATCCGTGTGAGGGACTAAGCAGACATGCCACGTTTCAGAACTTCGGTATGGCTTTCCTCACTTTATTCCGCGTTTCCACCGGCGACAACTGGAACGGCATCATGAAGGTAAAGCATAAACCCTGAGAATAATCCTCATCCTTTCTCAATCCACATGTTGTAAATGTTTATGTTATGAAGGGTGTGACCGTGATATCCATGACAATTTCAAACCCCTCCATGATTTCTAAGTGGGAGAACATTCAAAATAGCAGGGTGTTCAAATACTTATTTTCCTCACTGTATATCTTAATACACAATTGCATTGTCATTTTACACACTGCATTGCAATTTTGCGTATTGGCATTTCAAATTGAAAGTAGCTACGAGTATGCTTCCATATTTCACAAGCAGTGTCACATATGTTATTCACGTCTATTCAGCAAATGTCACGTAACATAAACCGAGCAGCGACCAAACTCTCAATTAATGTGTTTTTATGCGTTTTTGTGTTTAGGACACCCTGCGGGAGTGTAAAAACGGTGACAAATGTCTGAGTTACCTGCCACTTTTGTCACCTCTTTATTTCGTGACATTCGTCCTGATTGCTCAGTTTGTGCTGGTGAATGTTGTGGTCGCGGTGCTCATGAAACACTTAGAGGAGAGCAACCAAGATGCACGTGAAGATGCAGAGATGGAGGCGGAGATCGCGCAGGAGCTACTGAACAGTCGCAGACACAGCACCACCTCTGTGGGTGGGGCCACAGGGTTGGAGGGTGGAGCTTTTAAAATGGAGACAGTGTCTTGTGAGCAGGTAATCAATTCGGTCCATTTTTTAAAGGTGTTTATGCACAGTCCTCTTTTACTTTTCTTTTTTTTGTGAGGAATTTTTCCTCTTAAGTGTTTTTAAGCACCAAATTTTCACATCACACTGAAACCACTCAGCTTTGGCTATTTGTTTTGTTTTCAGGGCAAAGATCCCAATTATGGTAACTTCCTGACAGTAGAAAGGCCGTCCATATCGAGGATGCTGTCTCTGCCCAGTGACAGTTACATGCTCTATCCAGTTAAAGCTGAATACGGCTCCATTCAGAAGAGATTCTCCAAACAGGATTCTGCATTACCAGGTGATGGGGCAACATTCACACACACAACACTCTCCAGACTTTATTGAGTTTCTGGCACAAATACAGAAATAGAATTTGACTGAAGCCATTAATATTTTTCTCAGGCTCTTCTCCGTCACTTGGCACGCAGCCCTGTGAAGATGGTGCGCTAATGCAGCTTCCAGGAACCACATCTCAGACAAACTTGGACTCGGTTTCTGCCTCTCACCTTCTAACTCAAAGAACAAGAAGATCCAGCAATGTCTCAAGAATCCTGCGTCGACAGGTATGCAGAAATCGTGATCTCGATTATAGTGATTTATAATATAATATACTACAAGGCTTCTCAAGTGCATGTGCACTCCCAAATAAAAACATACTTGAGTATATTATAATATTTACTTAGATTTGTAAAACACAGAATACTAAAAAATAAAGTACAATCAATTTACTATAGTTCATACTATAGTATACTACACGACAGTTTATTGATTTACTATGATTAGTAATAAAGAATACTATAGTGTAGTACACTACAGTTTATCAGTGCGATATAGTTAATACTTCAGAATACTAGAATAATCTACACTACAGTCGATCGATTTATTATAGTAGCACAGTAATTACTTTAGTAAATCGATACTGTAGTACTCTATACTATAGTAAGTAACGCAGAATAATGATTGATGGTAGAACAGAACACTGGAGTACAGTGCAAAACAGTTTATTATTTTAGATGCAATATTTAGATGCAATACAGTTTAGTAATGCAGAACATTAAAGTGTAGGACACTGCAGTTGATTTATTGACTATAGTTATTACTACAGAATACTATAGTATTATATGCTACAGCTTATCAATTATCAAGAGTTAGAAGTACAATTTACTTTAGTATAGTTCACTACATTTATCACCCTCAAACACAAACCCAGTCTTAAGTAGCACAGGAAAATGTGTGGCAAAAGCCAATATAACATTGTATGGGTCAAAATAATCGATTTATTTATTTTTTCATGCAAAAAATGATTAGGATATTAAGTAAAGATCATGTTCCATGAAGATATTTTGTAATTTCCAACCGTAAATTGTCGAAACGTATTTTTTTGTGAGTGGATGCAGCAAATTTGCTAACAAAAATAGCCAGAAACATGCCTACAAACTTCACTCGCTGCTACCCGCTCTTTGGGAATAGCCCACTTAAATTTTGTATCTATGTAAAGCTTAGAATTTCTACTTTCGCGGTCATCTACTCTCCACAATGTCATTACAGCGTTAATACAACATTCATAGCTTCAGAATCGAACACCCTCCAGCTCATCGGGGGGCCGTGACCCTCAGTTTGGGAAGCCCTGATATAAATATATTATATATATAATATAATGTAATAAAAAAAAGGAAAAATCCTGATTTGGTTTTGTGAGTACATTTCTTTTTACCCAGGCAAGTGTTTTCGAAAGTTCTCAAATAATCAATTTAAATGCGCATGCTTTGATAAGTATAAGTGCACTTGTTTTTAAATATCTGCTCTCACCTGCAGCAAGCAATAAAGTGCGACTCCATCGACTCCACAAACCCTGGATCCAAAGACAGCCTACACTTCCCAAGCAATCCCAGTTCTAATGAGAATCTTCAACTCAAAGTACCCGGCATTTCACTCACCGGCGGGTCCGCCCCCTGCTCGCCACAAGCCTCGCCTCCTCCACCCCTGCGCAATCGAACCTCGAGCGTACGAACAAGCGGACAGGTGTTCAGTCAACGCAGCATCCCCAGACGCCAGATTGCACACCTGACACAATCCACAAAAGCACTTGAAGTAATGCATGTCAATGCACAAATAAACACCTCGGACCCTGAGGGGGTAAACCGACACATGACAAAATCTACCCAAAAAGGATCATACAATCATTTTTCCCCTTACATATCAACTCTTACCAGTTCGGACGTCCAGTCTCAGAACTCAGGACTGCTGCGTGTTGGGACGAGCTGTCAACAGGAAGCCTGCAATCATAGTCTTCGCAAGTACAACAGCATGGAAAATAACTTCCTGTCACCCCTACCCGACACCCCCCGTCGACACTCGATGCACGGAGAGGGGCTATTTCTTCCAATGAAGGCGCCCGTGCCATTCCCCGGACCTTCGCCGATACCCAAAAAGGAGAAGATGAGCCCGCCCTGCATCTCCATCGACCCGCCCACAGAGGCAGAGTTTCAATCTCCAGCGGTCAACCAGGAAAGCAGCTCGGTCCTAAGAAGGCGGACGCCGTCGTTTGACTCCCCGTTACCGCGGGAATCGTTAGATCTCACGGAGCCCCTCCCACAGGACGAACCTTCCCTGCCTAGTCACTTGCCACTCCCACAATTTTCATTTGACCAATCAGATGTAAGTTCTTTGAGCAGTCTGTCGGAACTGCTTTCAGATAGTGACCAATCTACACACTCCTTCCCTCCTGAAGCCCGTTCGGGGTTTGTGGGAAGCACGGGAGAAGCTCAGAGCCCACTCAGGAAGAAGGTCTTGGTCAGAATGGCCAGCACTAGGGATCCAGGAAATGAGGATTCAGTTGCCTAGGCAACCGCACAGGAACCGCCTTTTGCAAAGCATTTAACAACAGGAAGAGGTGGTGTCGGCCACAGTATGCAATGTGTTTCTGATGGAACTGATGTTTTTTCCTGATCATATTGATTGGGGTTTTGGAACTTTGAGTAGTATTCATTACACACATTGATGTTGTGAAGTTTTACGTGATATCAAGCTTCTTTAAATGCAGAGCAAATCCATCATTGATCCCAAATGGATTCATTCATGTGCGATTTTAACCCTCGTGTTCTGTTTGGAGTCTGTAACGTTAAAACATTTATAGTAATGATTAGAAATAATAATTTGTGCAATAATACAAATCTGCTTTATTGTGATCCATGCTGTATCACAATGTTTTGAACAAAATAGAAAAATTAAACAGATTCCCAAAGAAGATAATTTGGTAATATTTTTATTGAGGTCTAATTGGACCATCTGTACAGTTAATTTTAATAAAAAATACATTAGAATCAATTTAATAAATATAAATTTTAATAAAAAATGCATAAACGTGGCATTGAAAATTTTACAAAATTTAGAAATTTGATTATAACACAAGAACATTTGATTATTTTTAGAAAGATGTACAGAAATCATTGCACAAAAACCACATTTAAAATTAAAGAGTAAAATGACATTGTTAACAGAACATGAGGTTTATTTCGCAGGAGTGCTGTATTTTCCATTTCCAAACCCTTATGTCATAGAATCGATTCACATTTAACTCATACTTGTAACACCCTGTTGTCTTACAAAGGATAGAATATTTATAGAAATCTTTTAGCTGAAACATATGCATGGATATAATGCAGACTGTGTAGCTGAATGAATGAAATGATTATGTATATAAATGTGGCATGTGATATTTTTGTAAAGGGTTCGAGTTTTACATATTGTTGGCCTTCAGATGGACATATAGTGTCAGAGGAATGTTCCGGGTCTAATACAAGCTAAGCTCTGTTGATAACTGTGGCATGCTGTCGATTAGCACAGAAAATAATTAGTGACCCTGTCTGTACGAACCAGACTGAAGTCTCATAATATAATTATGAGATAACAAGCATCAAAGTTTGACTTTAACATTCATTTCACTATAATTTCAGTCTTTGACTTGGATGTACTCAGTGAATATCAAAGATATCAAGGTTATATTTTCATATATTGTTCTTAATATTATGTAGAAAGATTTTACATAATAGTAAATCACAAAAAAATACTATCTGCACTGTAAGAAAAATCCTTTTAACAACTGAGATTTTCTGGCAGCATGTTTTCACCGTTTTTATAGTAAATTTGGAGTCTTTTTCTGTAATTAAATGTTTTGAAAAATATGTGAAAAATGTCAGGGTTTTTTTACATTGTGGGTGAAAAAGCTTTTCAAAAACAAAAGTAAAATTCTGTAAAATAACACCTTTTTCAGTGTGGGTTTTCACAGACTGGGTCACATTTAGAGGTTTTTTTTGTTTTTTTTTAGGCAAAAATTTAAGTCGTTGGGTAAACAATCATCCTAAGTTAAATGCGTCATACTGACATTTCCTGCAAAATCGCACCAACAGCTAAAGGTCTGATTCACATTTTGCGTCTTTATTTTAAATGTAGATGTTGGCAGGCAATGTGCATGCGGCGCATCGCTCACATTTTTCTAGGCATGCCGGCACCACATCGAGATGGAAATAGTAAAACTTTTCAGGGTGACGCGCGTGCGCACAGCGGGTCATTTGAAGAGAGAAGGTGGCGCGGTTTTAGACGTGAAATGTGAATTGGGCCTAATGTAGGTGACAAAGAAGATGGTGACACTTTTTTATATAGTTACTAAATAACTGTTTTTTGTTTATTTTTAACCAAAAAAATGACTGGATGGCATAAGCACTGTTAAACAAGCTATAGAGTTTGTTTTTTAAGGTTCCTTCTGGTTGTCTCGCCCCATAGACTTCCATAATAAGTGAATTACAGTCACAGATGATGTCAAAGAGGTTATCTTGTATTAAACCTTTCTTTCTTTCTTCGGTCTTACAAATGTTAACTGTTTCAAGCAACTTTCAATGTTTTCTGTGCAAGCACAAAGCTTCCAAAGAAATGAGCTGGCATGAATGCTAATCCTTCTATTCATTTCCTACGAAAAACATTTGTGTTCATTCAATTGATGAAGTAGCCCATGAACATTTACTCGACATTACGGTTGTAAAATTAACCCCTTGAAATTATTTTAGAAGTCATTTGCATCATCATAGTTCTTTAATTGTTTTAAGTTTCAGTATTTCTATATTAAGCTTGTTGACACCAGTGTCAATTTCACATATAAAATTAGAAACCCCTTCAAAACATAGGCTTTTCACACTATGCGTATCTTTGGATTTGCACAATATTTCATATTTTTAAGAGTGTTTGCAATGTTTTCAACCCTCATAAAGTCTGGGTTTTATTACCACCATGTTTTTAAAGGTACGGCATTCAAAATTGCAAAACACAATTTGTGCTAAAAATAACTGTTTCTGTGGTGTGAAAAGCCCTATACAGTACAATTGGGAGTTAATATAATATTTTGTTTCGTTTACTCATTTACCGTATACACGTGTATGTGTTTATCATTATAAAGCTGTATCGGATTGAAAGAGTGTAATGGAGGGTTTAAGGAAACCAAGGGCTGCTATATAAAAGTGTCACTGTACTGAGGATATCTGAAAAGTATGTTATGTATGCAGTGTGACATGGTGTGAGTGTGATGAAGTGTCTAATGAAGTCTTCATGAAAACACAAGCTTTGCTGCAATCCTCTTTTTCACACTGTGTCGCCTAGTTCATCACGTTAGAAGTGGTTCAGGTGTTAATGAAAGAAGGCATCAACTGAGGATTGCAAAAACACATGATGACTACATGTTGAAAAACTATGAACGTGTACTAGAGACTGTTACTGTACCTATTTATAAAGATCGCTTTTTTGCTCTGTCTTTCTGGTAAAGTGTTTACTTGAGCGTTCAGAAATTAAAAAGTGTATGAGTTGTTTTTGTCACTATAAGTTTCATAAGAGGTTTGTTGTTGTTCGAACCATTTTTCAAAATGTGGGGCAAATACAACTCAAAACCCTGAATGCAGTTTTAAACACTAAATTGTGTCATTTTTCTACCAATGCAGTTTGGCATCTACATACAGTACATGAAACAACTGAAGTAAGGTATGTAGAAAATCTGTAGATGCTATAGCTGCTATATTTGTTTCATAAACCTCATCAGTTTGTTTAAAGGTGCAATGTGTCTGATTAAACAGGATTTGTTAAAATAAATGCAAAATAATACACAACGAGATTACTGTGATAGGCCTATAACTATTTCAAAACTCAACAATTTTTTGATGCCTAAACTATAGAACAAATACGGTTTCTCATGGCAAAATCACTGATCCATAGAAAGTGTTTTCAGTGTTTTATATGTTTAATGGATCTTATTAAGGTATAGTTCACCCAAAATGTTTATTCTGTTGCACTGTAAAACTGGAATTTACTAAATGTAAATAAGTTAATTTTACTTAATTAAACAAAGTTACATTCACTTAATTGTTTTATTGTTAACTCAATATCTGAATATCAACCAGAAATACGTTTTTTGAGTTGATATGTTGTTATTTTAACTTTTGATTTTAGCTACAATATTTCATTTTATCAAGTAGCTTACACTCAGAAATGAATTGTTCCATTTACTTTATGTAAACAAGGTAATTCAACACAATTGGTTGAGGAGGATTTCCAGTTCCCACCATTATTTGCGTAAGATTACATTAAGGCCTGTTTCACATTTGGCATCTTTTCCGCATGCATATTCGTTATTTTAAATGCAGACGCACGGCAGCCGCCTGGAAATAGGGGACGACGCAGTTGCGACACGCTCCTTTTTTCAGGAGTGTCAGCGCCGCATCGAGATGACAAAGTCTCAACTTTTCAGAAAGGCGCACACGCACAGCAGGTCACGTGACAAGAACCAACCAGCCAATATAGAAAATGGAGACACAGATGATAACAGCATAAGTATATCTAGTAGCAGAATTATTGCAAGGTATTTTTAGTTCATATAATCCATATATCCTTTGTTAATACCTCTTTGTCTCAACAGCTATCGGGGCCCATGGGTGCATAGCGAAGACAGACCCCAGCAGGCGTTTTTGAAAAAAGGAGAACGCAGTGCGGCTCGCGTTTTCCGTGTGGTTTTAGACGGGAAATGTGAATCGGGCCTTAGGCAGTACATTTCGCAATGCTGCATGTGCTAAGGATGTGGGGGCTTAAAGCATGGACATAAAGTCTGTTGTATCTCTCAATGAACATTTACTGTGCTAATGCCAGTTCTAAGATGTCTCTTATCTTACTTGCTCGTTGTGTTTGAACTTGTATGCAATGAGTCTATATTTAATTTATGTATGACAACAAAAAGTATCAATAAGACTTATACAAATCAAGTTTAATTTACTTAAAATTACAGGTTTAGTGAGTTAAACTTAAAACGTATTAAAACAATTGAGTTAAGCTTACTGAATTGAATCGATACAACGAGTTTGTACAATTCCATTTGGTAAAATAAGCAACTTCGTTTTTACAGTGTGTCATTTATTCACCATCATGTCATTCAAAAGCAGTATGCACATTTTTCTTCTGTGTAACACAAAAGAAGATATTTCGAGAAATGTCTCAGTGGTTTTGTGTCTATACAGTGGAAGTTAATACGCGTCAATGTTGTTTGCCAACATTCTTCAAAATATCTTCTTTTGTGTTCTGCAGAAGAAATTAAGTCATGGAGTTACACGAGGGTGAATACATGATGAAAGAATTTCTGTTTTGAGGGAATCACTTTTTTTATTTCTAGGTATGTTAGCCAAGGTCAAGCTAATGTCATAATTATGCCTCCCTCTCCATATGTAAAATAAATCAGGCTTTTTTCTAATGCAGTGCTTCAAAGACTTCTACATTACTGCCCTCTGCATGTTAAACAAGCAAACAACACTTACTGCACCTGTCTGGTCTGAAATAAATTATAATAAAAGACTCATTTAATTCAATAGATTTAGGAAAATATCTCATGTTGTGACCATTAATTTTTTTTATTGATACACAAAAATGACAACTGATCCGGTTCATCTTTATTTATTCATATCATTCCAAACACTTTGATAACCTCTTTAACATCCTCCATTAACAAAATATAGCAATCGCCTCTATACTTCAGAGGAAATTTCAGTGTCACTGTACCATATCATGCAGTTAGACATATTTAGATCAAGCACACACACCCCCCCCTCCCCACACACACACATATACACAAGTATGCTTGTTAAAGTAAACAATCTGATGCAATGATCTCAGTTATCTCATCCGGAATGTTTTCTGTCTCCATCAATGCAGACTGTGACACAACTGAGACGATCTCATTCTCTGACTAACCTCTCTTGCTCCTGTTAAAGTGACATTACATAGTTTACCTGAAACTTAAATAAGTGTCAATTCTTTCAACAGAAACAGACTTTGACACAAAAGACGTGGACGGCACTTAAAACAACTAGTGATCATTGTGTGATGCTACAGATTGTTGGTTAGCTATGGTAAAAATTATAATCTATGGTACTCGTTTAAAACGATACATTTTATTAACGATACACTTGGATGTGAAAACCGTTAACCATAAGTGAAACCTACACCAGTCAATGGAGTATTCCAATTTCTACAATTTTGCGTAATGCTTCATCCTAGCCAATAGATGTCAGTATAATTTCCCAAATCCCTTTTGTATTAGCCGTTAAAATTGGACATTTCTTTAAAATAAATCGGACTACATATGTATTACTGAGTAAACAGCACATATTGATGTTTGCATTTATTTAATATGTAAATGTAAAACCTTTGGGTCGTAATAATCAATAAATATCCCCAAACACCCACATTTGTTCAAGTAAAGTTGACACTACATGAATTCATTTAATTCTGTATGATAGTACACACTACAGAGGTGAACAGCATCTCCTCTCCACCCCGTTGCTAAAATGCGGTACATCGCGATACATTTTGCTAACATAAACGGCAGTCTATAATCTGTCCTTCTGATTGGTTGCGGATTAAAATGCAGGCGGGATCTTGTAGCCGGGGGGGCGGGTGTCTGCGGTTTCGATGAGCGGTGGACTTTGGTAGGCGTCCACGGGGATAGTGGTCTGGCCAATGACGTCATTGGAGGGGTACGGCTGCTTGGGGGCCTGACTGGCCACATGCTCGCTGGTAAACAGGCTCATGTCCGTACCCAGGAGGAACCTCTGCACGGCACACGCCGTGAGGGCCGCCTAGTTACGACAACCAGGATTACGTGTTAGTTAGGTTAACATGTGAGGAAAGATAAAGTTAAAGTAGCAAGAGTTAGTTTGAATGCTTGAGTTAATGATTTGAATGTCTTAAATATAGGCAAAAAAGAAGAATGGTTTTTGGCTCTATAATAAAACTAGATGTAACTGATTTATTTTAATGTTCGTCATTGATTTCAAGAGAATTGACGGCCTTCACAAACAAGCGACTTAGATTCGGAATTAGAGTTTGCTGAGTGTGTCGTGCACTACAGCATGCGCAAACTGTATTCACTATCCTAATCTGAGTGCACTCTATGGTCAAAACACACCAGCGCAGTTTAGTGTACACTCGGAAGTAGTATAGGAGGTCTATACTACTGAAAGGCTGTTAGGCTGTTTGGACAAAAGTGTCTGTTTATCCTCCACAAAGGAGATGTTCTTAAACCTGTGCACTGCTAGTAGACACAGGTAAGCCTAAAATACAAATACCAACATCAGTGGTCAAATGTGAACGGGATTATGAGTGTGAATGTGTGTAAAGTCTGATGTCATACCCAGGTAAGGATGGAGAAGAAAGAGAAGGCAATAGCTGCTCGGGCTGCGTCGGACGCCTGCTCCAGGGGCAACTCCTTAGGGGACGTTTGGCTCCACTGATTGGCCAGGAAGCAGAAACCTACGAACCACAGGAACGTCCAGAATCCTGTGATAAAACACGGAGGTAAGAGCCCATCACAACAATAACCAATTCGCATTTTGTACAATTACATTTTGCTGCATATGTTCTTAATTGTGCTGGAGTTGTGTTTTATGCATGTGAGTCTGTATGAACCTGTGTGCGTGTCTGTTTTCTGTGTGTTCAGTTTTTGTTTTCAATTGTATAACTTTAATGTTTTGCTTATAGTTAATATGCTTCAGCTGCTTTATTACAATGAAAATTTTAAAAAGCGCTATTTAAAAAAGTGGATTAAGTTAACGTTTTTTTAGGAATTGGAAAAAACAATGTAATTTCTAAATGATTTAATTGAAAAGCGCTTTTTCATACTTTTTATTGGTTAGATATTTGCAAAATCCAGTGACGAACACAAGGGGTGACTAATAATAATGACGATTGTCACAACAAAATCACGTAATAAGAAGATACTAGGTTTCAGAAGGACAGCAGCGATTTGCAGGAAAACTGACAAACACTTTTACGTCCACAAAGTCATTTCATGTTTGAAAGTAACACATATTACGTTTACTGTTGCACATTCACACTCCCTGTACATTTCTCACACTTTTGTGATGATATCCTCAAAGTAACCACAAAAATGCAATACAAGCTCTCTTCCAATATGAGTCATAAACCAACATAGAGTAATTGGTTAACAGTAAAAAGTAAATTTAACTGAATCGTAATTACTATTATCAAAATAATGATAATGACTATTGTTATTTATAAGATTATTTATTATTTTACAATTTATTAAATGATCTATAAAATAAATAAATTCCTCTAACCGAGAAGTGCCTAAATAGAAAGTAGGCTGTGGGTGCCAAACTATGAGAGACGAATCCATGACTCCCATAAAACCCTACTATGAACTACTTGACCTTAACTCAAATGGCCCTAGAAGTGTAATGTTTCAACAAGTAATCCAAATCACCAGCCATCTGTGTCAAAATGACCTATGAATCACCTGAAAAGACGATCTCCAACAGCACAACTCTCTTTCTCTCTTTAACACTGCTGATCTGGGGGAAGTAGACGTCCAAGGCCAGGAAAAAGACGCTGGCTAAGAAAGCGATGATTCCTATTGTGATGCCGTAGTTACATGCATCTGAATTCCTGTTAAAGACACAGTACAGTCGCTCGCTGCCCATATTCGCATAGCCTTCGTTTATTATAGATGCAAATACCACCATGGAGAAGATCTGGAGAGAAGAAAGAAAGAAAAGACGTGAGTTACAAACAGTTCTACTTTTAACAAAAAAGTCTAGAAAACTATCATGGTCGTATGATAGTATTTTAAGGTAGCATGGTTTTGCCATCCTTTAAGAGGTGATATTATTGTTTGTTTTAGATGTAATGCGATGTGTATACACGATTTAAGGTTTAAAAGCGCATGTTTGTATCTCCTCTTTGCCCTGTTTCTCTGAAACGCGTGGATTTTTAACAAATCTCATCACCCTATAAAGCGAGGTGTGCTACGATTGGTCAGTTAACCAGTGCATAGTGATTTGTCGAATACTGCACTTGTTACCATATTTGGAACATCAGGGTCCAGAGCAATTGTACTGACAGGTACGTCCACCTTACTTGCGTATGCATTTGTGTGGTCTTAGTCAAATCATACCACGAACTGACATAGATTTGTGAGGGTGTGGTTACACGAGGCGTTTCAGGCAGGTCTGGGTGAGCATTCGTTTTGAAATAAAGTGCATCTTTTGTTCTGACACTTTAATTTTTGCAATTGTCCCTGTCTAATACATGCATGGGCAACTTATAACACACCAAAGACACAGAAAAACAATTATTCGCACCATATGACCCCTTTAATGTTAAATTAATGAAATGCTTTCATTATGAACAGACTCTTAGAAACTTTTCTTGTCTTATATGCTACTGTACTGTAAATGCATCATAACTCTTTATTGATGCACTGCCATGCATTTCCTAACAGCATATGCTTGAAAGCAATTTCATTTACACCTGAGAGAGAAAATGTGGTTAATTCACACTAATGCAACAGTACACACATCACACCCTCCCAAAGGCCACCGCAGTCTGTCTGTCTGTGTGTGTTTGACTAACAGTGAGGGGAAATCAGAAGCAATGCTTACTGTAGGTATCATGTGCTATTTCTGGAAAAGCAATCCTGTGTACTGACGCATACATCACATCCCTGGATAAAGCATCCTAATAAAGGAGGAACCATTAGGTGTTTAACTCCAATAATGAAAATTCTGTCCTCAATTACACACCCGAAATATTTATGACTTTCCTTCTTCTGCAGAACACAAAAGAGGATATTTTAAAGAGAGTTTGTAACCGAAGAACACTGGACCCAATTCACTTCTATTGTATGCAAAGCAAATGCAAGTGAAAGGGGTCCAGTTAACAAAAATTCTTCTTTGTGTTCTGTGGATGAAAGGGAGCCATAAAGATTTGAAATGGCAAGAGAGTGGGTAAATGATGACAGAACATACTTTTTGGGTGAACTATCACTTTAAACAAGCCTCTTTAAAGAATCTAATGATAATGTTGCATTAAAAAGATTTAATGTCCACATTATAAATATTTGTAAATAAAACATGCACCAAAATAATACAGACATTTTCAATCTTTAAGATACAACACACACAAACAAGCAAAATGTCAAAACTAAAATCTGTTTAAGTACAACATCATTGGAATTATGATTGACTGATGAATCCTTTGACAAGACTTATTTTGATCATTTTCTCAACAAAGTGTGTATCTGTTGATTTCATAATTCTTCTATAAATTATGTTATAATGACGCTTAGATTCTGTTTACATAGCATACAGCAAACTGTGCAGATTGTTTTGTCTTTTGAACACTTGCTGTACCGTATACACAGTACAGATAACACTGTCATTTGTGGAAGTGTGTACACCTGTGGCATGTGCACACTACACATGGTGGTCACGAATGTGTTAACTTCCTGTTTTTAGAGACATTTATGTTTGTTCATTTCCTTTCGAAGGTGGAGAAATTACTGTAAACCGAACTTATTTTAATAACATTTGTATATAAGATTGACTTTAGACTCGTTTTATCTGTAGAAACGTGTTATACAATCATTGCAGCCGTCACAATAATTCAGATAACCACAACGATTGTAAATGCTTAGAAAACACGTTTACGTTCAAATGACATTTCTTCATCATTTGAGTTTTATCAGATTTGTACTTTTTGTGTTTGTGGGTTTTATTAAAGTGATTCGAGATTTCCTGCATCTACAAAGCAAGACGACATAATCCTCATATCTCAGTTTTTTCCTGTTACGATCACAGTTATTTATAGAATACATTATATATATATATATATTTTATTCATTGTATAAATGAATTGTAATTGATCGTTATACTTGTTAAAGCCTTTAAACTGACAATTATTCGCTATAATTATTTAAAAGACAATTAATCTTCATCCAAATTTCATCATCGAGACCTTATATGCTTATAGGCCTTAGCTCAGAGGCAAACCGTGATCTCCTCAATTTATTCCACTACAAAAACGTGTTATCTTCCCCTCATCAACCCATAACTGGGCCAACATCACCATTATTCGTTACTACCATTCTGAACACAGAGAGATCTCACACATCCACTGCCCATGTACTGCACATTTATTCAAATATTCATTTAGAAAACACGTTAATCCAAAGCAACTTACTGAACACATAAGGGTGTTTGCATCTTTGCATAGTAAACACATAGTATGGTACACATTATGTGTTAACAAGTAAGAATAATAATGAATCCAGATGAGATGAGCTTAAAAGAAGTGTTTATGAGCATCTTAGTCATATGTTACCTTTATCCTTGAATTTAGTTTATATAAAAGGCTCATTGTGATGCTGTGAATTATCATTGCAAGGCCTTGTCCTTTCACACAAATATGGGAAGTTGCTGCATAAATACACTTATTGTCATGTGTCTGACTGTTTTTGACACCAGGTTCATCACAAAGAAAAAATGAAAGGATGTTAAGAAACAAAGATCACACCAATTCTTCATACAGTGTTTGAAAAAGGACCCAACATAATTTTAGATAATTTTACCGTAGTAAAACGTCACATTTATGAATTGCACGTATAAACTAGTGTCCTGTCTAGCTATGGAAGAAAATAAATAAGCCAGTAGTACTGCAATCAATGGTACGAAAGCAATGTGAAAGCTGCGTGCACACGCATTGCGTGCGTCATTACCACAGCAACATCTGACGTATCAGAAGATCGCAACCTATAATAACGCAAACTATATAGTCACATAACCCAATAATTCATAAAATCGAAATCTAATGCATCAAAATTGTTACAGATAATCGTTCATCCGTTATTAAGGAGTAAATGATTTGGCAACGCATCTTTATGTCAATCATTAATATTGAAAGGAGGCTTATCTTACCCATGCTAGCACTCGTAGGATAGTCTGCGGCTGTTTGACGAATGCGACAGGGTCGAAGGCCGAACCGGCTCGCCCGGCTCCGAACGAGCCCGCTCCATCCATCCTTTCAGCAGTGTAGCGCGCTGACCGCTGTGCGATATTCTGCGGAAGAGGAAAGCCGAGCGCGGTCACGAGTCTGTCTCGCACACCCACGAGCAAGCGCGTGCCTGTTGCTGACAGGACAGCCACCAGCTGAGCTCGCGCGCATGTCAGGGACGACGTCTCGCGTGCTACAACAAACAAGTTGGTTGGAGGCTGTTTCTCACAGAATAATTAAAACATAATCACACTTTTTTAATGTAAACCTTTTTTAGAATAAGATTACATAAAAAACAAGGTTGTGTATTTCTATCAGATGAGGCCTCTTAATACGTTATTTATTACGAACTAACGAAAATTATATAATTTACTGCTATTACATTGTTTTTGTGTTTGCGTTTATAAAGTCTCATTGACCAATCGGGTTGGATATTTAAATGACGCAACGTCAGTTTGCTTCCGTCTAAAAATAAGTCCCAAATAAGCACGTACACAAGAAATGACATGAAATTGGACTCGTTCGATGGAAAATAAAGTATTTACATATGTGACAAAACTTTTTTGTGATGTTTTCATTTATATGTTTCGTTGATGTTTATATTCTTGTCACAATAAACAATACGAGATTTAAAATGAACAAAAAAAAGAGTCTATAAGAAACTGCTTAAAATACTACTTAGCAAAATGTTTAAAATAAAGGTGCTGATCCTCATTAAAGGGATAGTTAACCCCGAAATAAAAATCATTTAATCATTCACTCACTCTCGTGTTATTTCAAACCAGTATGGCTTCCTTCCTTCCTGCAGAACATAAAAGAAGATATTTTGAAGAATGTTGTCAATCTAAAAACATGGCCCCCCCTGACTTCCATTGTTTGGGTGCAAAGCCACGGAGACATTTCTCAAACCATATTCTTCAGTTTTTCACATGTAACAAAACTGTTATATAGGTTTTGAATGACATCATGGTGATTATTGTGTGAACCATCAATTCAAACGTGCTGCAAATGCCTTTAATGTTAATCCTACAATATTATCTATGCTGTCACCAAAGCCTTGTTTTCCTTGCTTGATGAAATATTAAACAAAATGGGTAGAAATAATTTATCAATAAAACTTTTGTGAGGGCATTTTAGCCTCGTTATATGCCTCATATATCCTGTCATATCTTTTCAAGACATATGGTGGCAGTGCAACATACTGAAAGCAATTGAGTTATTGTCTTGGTTGGTCCAATACAAAGAAACCCGGTACAGTTTAACTCTGAGAATGACCATTGGCTATATATTGTAGGAAGTATTTCATTGCTCAGAGATTGCAAAGCTCTACCTTATAATGTTTTAATGTGCTAATGAAATCTTCCTTGACAAATAAAATAAACTCAAATTGAACAATTGTTGGCATGCAGAAGAATATTGCCCTACTATACAGAAGTAATGTGGAGCAGAGCTTAGAGAATTAGTGTTGGAAAAGTTGGTATTGCTTTTATGATATATATTTTTTTGAGTTACTATCTTTACATTTGATGGCATACTTTGTAATCTTAGCCAATCTAAGCACGTATATATAGTCAAGTTTGAGACATGGCTAGTGAATCTCTAGAAGAGATCAATGTGATATCCGGAGAGGTCTCATATCGCACTCTTTATTTGTTTATTCTTTTAGCTTTCTAGGAGAAACAAGTGAGATATTAAACATCTTATTTCATATTTTGTTTTCCTATTTATATTTTGATTTAGCCTATTTGTTGCTCCTCGTGATAAACAAACAGGACCAAACCTAAATTCTGATTGGATGAGCCACATCATATTGTGGTTTTTACTGTTTTCTAAAATCAATAAGCCGTTTTAGTGAGAGAGTAAAGAGGTTTCAAGCTTTTTGCTTCGTGTCATGCTTTAAAAAAAGTCCCTCACCTTTAAGAATAGATTGTCACCTGTCATTCCCTTAGTATGCGTCACTTTTTGAGGTTGTGATTCAGTTTTTTGGTTGACATGACAACAGCCTTGCTTTTCTTTCTCTCTCTCTCTCTCTCTCTCTCTCTTCTCACTCTCTCTTTAAATGGGTCACCTAGGTCCCTCAATGGAACTGCCTGCTGGTTTTCAAGACAATTATCATAATTCACCTTTGCTCTTAGTCCAATTGGGGAAGAAGCCACTACATTTTTAATCGCTGAAATTAGAGTGTGTCAGTTTGGAGTCCTGGTTTTAAGTAGTTCTTAGATGCCAGGTTACAAGTTCTTGGCTCTGACCTGGTCACTTCTATGGTTACAGGCTGCCTTGCGTCAATGTTTGTAATTACTCCTGTGCCAGTGCTCTAGTGACACGTTGACTGTCAGTAATCATGTTTGAAACACTACTGGTCATTAGTAAGCTATAAATCCACTATAGCCATTACATTGCAGCGCTAAACTGAATGTTTATTATGTAACCTTCAGTTCATTGAAATACCATATAATGTTGTATATGAGTATGGTCATTTTTCAGTACTACCATATGCCATAGTGCAACTTTTTGTGTATCCGCTTGTTAAAGGGATAGTTCACCCTAAAACGTAAATTCTTCAATAATTTTCTCGCTCTCAAGTTGCTACAAACCTTTGCAAATTTCTTTGATTTTTTTTAACACAAAGAAAGATATTTGAAAGAATGTAAGCAATTTTAAGTTCTGGGATATCATTCACCATAGAAGAAAAAAAAATTCTGTTGATCACAAAATTAGGTTTTTTTGAGAATTTAGGAAAGCAAACAGTACTAGGACACCTTTGACTACCATCTTAATTGTTCCTACTATGGTCGTCAATGATCCAAAACTGAAAAACATTCTTCCAAATTCCATTCCACAGGACAGTCAATACGCACCACCATAAACAGAAGGTCATATACCGTTTCAGGGTCGATCAGTTGCTTATATACACTGATGGTTTGCTGTAAAACTATCCAAAAAACACAGCACTAACCGAACGAAGACAGCGTTTCATTTATACATTATTCATTTATATATTGATTTGAAATATGCCGTGAGACTGAAGTGTAAGTATCGCATAAATGTGTGATATGAATAAAAATGGTCATAACGGCTGTTTGAATGGTACCCTTACTTGCCATGAGTGGAGGCTTGAACCTAGAAACAGTATTCCCAAACAAATGGATTTTGTAAATGTTTCAAATGATTAAAATTAAAAATGCATTGTGCCCTCTATACAAGATATATAAAGATAATTGTAAAAATGGGGGGAAAAAGTTAGCTAAACAAGTGATTTATTTGTCTGTAACCAAAAAATAAATCTCTTCTCAGTCATATTACACTTTTACATGTATTGAGCTTTTGTTTCACAGATACATTTTTACAAATTTATCTTGTATAAAAGTTGCGTACATTATAAAGGAAACCATTCTTACAGTTAATTCTGGTTTGCACAAACTCCTTATTTGCACGCGTTAGCACTTTTTTTGCTGTGTGAATATACACACTTGTATGCGTGCCTGTATTCATCACCATAGATTTGGGAGTGTGAGTCATGGTGTGTGCGAGCTTGTGTAGTAACGGGCCTCTACGCTTACATTATTTATGCTGGAATGAGACCCAAGCTTAAGTTACACTAAGGCAAGTAGAGCTGACAAATTAAGGTTCCTTATACAGCACTGAAACAAACTAAAGCCCTGACACACATCTTCTCACTCACACAGACATACAGCTCTTGTCTGAGTCGCTCATGAGGGCATATCATAGTCAGCGACCGTGCTGAAATTGTCTCCTAGTCTATAACTTGCTGAGAATTATAGGGAGTTTGCATTAGTCTCTTGATGAAAAACAAAAGAATAGACGAGGAGTATATGGGTGAGTGTATGGTTATAGAGACATACAGAGGCACCTTAACAGAGGATCTCAATTTGAGATCTACCAGCGGCGTCCTGCTTATAGACCTCATCTGGTGTCGTTGTGAATGGAATCATGTGGACAGAGATTTTTTCACCTGCGCTGAAGGATTTGTGTATCACAGTACTGTAAAAGAACAAGGGACATCACCAAAAGGTAAGATGAAACGTTTATTTTCGTTTGCTTTTTTACAAAGTAGTTGATGAACTTGGAAAAATACGAAACTGTGCATGACAATGAAATAATGTCTCACAGCTCACAATAATGTTGTTTTGTGTTTTGGCAGAGACGCCGTAGACTGGCATGGTTTTAGCAGGATAGAATGCCAGCCAAAAAAGGTGACTCAAAATCGGCCGCAAAGAAGGGAGGAAAACCAGAGCCAGAAAAAAACAAACCAAAGGAGGAAGAAAAGAAAGGGAAAGATGACAAAAAGGGTGGAAAAGATGACAAAAAAGCAGATAAGAAAGGAGGAAAGGATGATAAGAAGAAAGGAAAAGAGGAACCGCCCAAGGGTAAAGGAAAAGATGATAAGAAGGGAAAGGATAAAGGAAAGGGAAAGAAAGAGGTTATTGAATCCGAGGAGGGTTCAGATGATGAGTTGCTAGAAGAAGATTTCAGCGAGGAGGACGAAGAGTCAGATGGAGGCAAAAAAAAGCGCGGTGGTGGAAAAGATCCTAAGGGTAAAGCCGCGAAAGGAAAGTCCAAATCTAGACAGGCTTATTCTGATGAGGATAGCGAAGAGGAAGACGAGGATGAAGAAGATGAGTATGAGGACAGCGAAGAAGAGGACCAGAAAGCCAAGAAAAAATCAAAGGACAAATCCAAGTCTAAAACTGAGGACGATCCAAAGAAGAAAAAGGCCAAAAAGAAGGAAGAGCCTCCACCTGAACCACCACCTGATGAGAAAAAGAAAAGAGGTCTGAAAAACACTTCAAAACTTTTCATGCGGTTCTCTGGATTTAAGAGGAAGAAGAACTCAAAGAAGCGACTCAAGAATACCTCCAAATTGTTCCTTGGCCTTGGCAAAAGAAAGAGTCGCTTAGTTAGAAAGAAGAGGAGGAAATCTCTTCTGAGAAATGCCCCGAGGTTCATGATGCGTTTCAAAAACAGCAAGAAAAAGAAAGAAAAAGAAAAAAAGAATGCAGATGGAGAAGCAGGACCTAAACCAACATATATGCTTCTTAAATTAGGTGGCAATTCTAATCCAGCTGAGAAGAAAACAGGATTTTTCAAAGGGCTTTTTGGGAAGAAGAATGAAGAAGGAGCTGGTTTTAAAAACAGGGGACAAATGTTGGGCAAGATTGCAGGGGCTACAAACTGGCTTACCAAGAGGTTCCTCTCTCTTAAAGGCCATCAAAGTGCACATAGAAGGGATGATGGCTGGGGTCGATCAAACAACAAAAAATATGCCGGCAGTCGCCAAGCTAGCATCCGAGCACCTCAAGTATATCACAATTATGGATATGAACATGACACTGGAGGATATGATTATGATAACCAGAGCAGAGGGGGTGCCTTCCACAGGCAGTCAATCCAAAGACCCTCAAGCAGATATGGTGAACAATATGCTTCCATGCATGGACAGTCTTCGTATCCGCAGCAATACAGTCAATATGAAGAACCAAATAACTATTATGACATAGCATCTCATGATCAAGGCTATTACGACATGGAGGATGGATACTATGACCCTAACATGATTCTGCAGGATGGAGGTGAATATTATGATGATGGCATGGACTACAGTGACCCGTATGCTGCTCAGGAGCAGATGGGCCGTTACCCAGAGGACATGGACTACTACGGTCAACAGCATCCTTTTGATTCTTATTTTGATGATGGCTTGGAGTACTATGATGAGAGTCAGTATCCAATGGGAAACAGCTATGATTTATATGGAAATGAAATGGATATGTATTCCCAGCCTCAGTTTGGATATTATGAAGACGTTCAGGGTGTCTATGTTGACCCATATGGACCGCAAGAAATGGAGATAACAGGTGATCAATATATGGATCTATATGGGGACTATGAGGATCCTTATTTTCAGGACTATCAGGTAAATTACAGTGAAACAGACGTTGATCCATATTTGCAGTCTCCTTACAATTTAAATCAACCATATGGTTATCCAATGCAAAACATAATGGAAGGCGAAGAAGGAATGTATGGGGATAAGTATGCCGATTTCTCTGTGGAGAATATGCCATTTAATGGAGAAATGGAGTTCAGAGTCCCAAGACCCCAGGTTAAGCTCTTTGGTAAAGAAAGGATTGATGTTGAGCTTCCTCCATTGCCTTCACAATATGATTTTGATGAAATGTCTGACATACAGTATGAAAACCATCCATACCTTCCTGGAACCTACATGGATGATGCTTTTGCACAAGGAGTTACACCCCATGAAATGTTTCATCCCACAATGCCTCCAATGCCCACACCAACAGCAATGCTAATTAAGCAAGCAAATAATCCCCAGGGATTTGTAGGCCAAAATATGCGTCATATGGCTCAACCTGGTGGATATCCACCATCTCCAACACCAAGCAGAAGGTCTGTAGCAGGGATGGGTTCCCCTCTGCATAGGCCTATGGCTCCCATGCTACCCATGGCTCCCATGGCTCCCATGTCACCCATGGCTCCCATGTCACCCATGGCTCCCATGTCACCCATGGCTCCCATGTCACACATGGCTCCCATGTCACACATGGCTCCCATGTCACCCATGGCTCCCATGTCACCCATGGCTCCCAGGTCACCCATGTCACCCATGTCTTACATGACACCCATGGCAAATTTTGGAGAACCAGTAATGGAAGTTAGACGTTCCCCTGTGCCTGTACGTAGACCAAGCCCTCATTCCTCTCCTCAGCTCTCAATGCGACCCGCTGGTCCACTTCCTTTGAGAGGAACCCCATCTCCACAGCCCTCTGTGCGTGGAATTGGTGGCATGGAATACCCGTTATCCCCCAGACTAACCAGAGGGATGTCCCCTTCAATAAATCATGTTCAGCACCTTCCATCTCCTCTTGGCCGCAGAATGAGTCCATCAGCTTCTCCAGCACTTTCTAGACGTTTACAGCCTCATGCGTCTTTCAGAGAGCCTCCGCCTGCTTCGCCAACAGTCCCCAGACGGTTTCAACCACAAGCGTCCTTTAGAGAAGCTCAACCATCTCCCCAGCCTTTGCCTGGCCGTATGCCTTCGCGCGCTCCATCTCTCCAAGCTAGTCCACCAGCTTCACCACGGGCATCTTTTAGAAGAAGAAGCCCACCACAGTCCCCTCGTGCCTCGATTAGAAGACCTAGTCCACCCTCCTCCCCATCACAAGTTCGTCGTCCACTTGGTGCTAAGAGGATTCAAGCTTCTCCATCTAGGCGCCTAAGTCCTCCATCTTCCCCTCAGATGGGAATGCAACCCATGGCTAATAGTCAGAAGAGGGATCTGCATAGACCACAGTCCCCTTTAATGGCTCAGAGAGCATCACCTACTCCCTCCCGGAGAAGTTTTACTATGGACCCAGGGTTCCAGCAGCCACCAGTGGAACGCCGATCCCCCTCTCCCTCCCTCTCTCGCAGGTCCACACGTCTCATTAAGGATCCCCCACCGTTTGGGTCCCCTGGAGGTCGACTGCGAGGAAGGGGGCGTCCTAACATCCCCATGGGAGCTGTGAAACCCTATCGTGGCAGAGGGGGTCATTCAGGAACTCCAACACAAAATGTGCGTCCATTTAAAACGTCCATACGTAGTAACAGGTCTATGATGGCACAGGACTTCACAGCATCCCCACAACTTTCAGGTCAACATATTGGAATGGACTTTAGGGAACAAAGACATTTTAATCCTCCAGGAACCCCTGGTGCAGTGAGAAACCCACAGAGACCCATCGGCCGAGGCCGACCACTTATGGCCAGACAGTCACTGAGGCGTCCACCTGGCATGATGCCCCCTTCACCTCAGCCTTCTCAAAAATACATGCCCCCTCCATCACCTCAGCCTTCCATTAGACATATTTCCAGACCAGCATCTCCTCATCCATCTATTAGACATGGCTCCCCATTACCAGTTCGCCCCCTTTCCCCTAGGGCCCCATCTACCTCTTTTCTTCCTGGTCCAATGCAAAACCCTCAGATATATGATGCTTCATATTCAACACATTTGCCTATAGCCAGAGAGCAAATTCCTGTTGAATTCGATCAGGTTAGTGGTGTCCCTCAGTCACCAATGCTTTCAAATGCTCTCCAAATCCAAAGTGTTCGTAATGCCTCATATGCTTCACCCTTTCAACAACACATGCAAAGCCCCAATTCAATCGATGTCTCCCAGCTGCAACCAGAACCATTAACATATAATCCTGAAATGGCATCCCCACGTTTGTCAAATGCCCTACAAAATCCTCAGCTTCGAGGTGCTTCTTATGCATCCCCATTGCAAAGACCAGGCTCACCTTATGCTCCAGAAGTGGCACAATTTGGTGAAATCCCTGATCAGCCATCCCTCTCTGCCCCCTATGTTTATGAAATGGATGGATTTGAACAAATTCCGGGTCAGTCAGCTTCACCTTTGCTGTCCAGTGCTATTCACAATCCACAATTACGTGGTGCAACATATAGATCACCTCTTCAGAGACCACATTCACCATACCCTCAGGTGCTGGCAGACTCTGATTATATTGAAGAGCCAGTTTCTGGTCCGATTCTCTCCAGTGCTCTTCAAAATCCAAATGTCCGCAATGCTTCATACCGATCACATTTACGCCGTAGGAGATCCCTTGTTCCCCCTGGCTATGGTCCAACAGGCTCTCCAGTTCTTTCAACAGCTTTGCAGAACCAAAATATTCGTAATGCATCATATCAAGCCCCTGGAATGGTCTCCCCTTATGCACCTGTCCCAGGCTATGGACAAGACCCAAGGAAGCCTCCAGTTCTGTCATATGCATTACACAACCCCCAAATTCAAGGTGCCACTTATCAGCTACCTGATGGGGCAGTGCATTATGGTAATCAGGTACTAAATGCAAACTCTTCCCCAGTACTTACTGATGCTATTGGAAATTCACAGCTTCGGAATGCTTCTTATAGACTCCCTGCTGGGTCCATGATGGGCATGGACCCACGACAGCAACAGTCTTTCTCTCCAAACCTCTCAAATGCTTTGCAGAACCAGAACATAAGACG
Source organism: Triplophysa tibetana (assembly GCA_008369825.1). Classification (NCBI taxonomy): domain Eukaryota; kingdom Metazoa; phylum Chordata; class Actinopteri; order Cypriniformes; family Nemacheilidae; genus Triplophysa; species Triplophysa tibetana. Next base: position 27,918,849 of record CM017896.1, on the reverse strand, counting down.
TGCCTCTTATAGACTTCCAGATGGAACAATAATGTACCAAGACTCTCATCTCCAGCACCCTTCATCTCCAAATTTGTCTAATGCCTTACAGAATCAAAATCTCAGGAATGCAACTTACAGACTTCCAGATGGAACATTGATGTACCCAGACACTCATCTCCAGCAGCCTTCATCTCCAAATTTGTCTAATGCCTTACTGAATCCACATCTTAGGAATGCAACTTATAGACTTCCAGATGGAACAATGATGTACCCAGACTCTCATCTCCAGCAGCCTTCATCTCCAAATTTGTCTAACGCCCTACAGAATCCCAATCTTAGGAATGCAACTTATAGGCTTCCAGATGGAAGCATTGTCACTGCACCAAATCAACAACGCCAAACCTCACCAAACCTGTCACGTGCACTTCAGAATGATAACATTAGAAAGGCATCATACAGACTTCCAGATGGAACAATAATAATGACGGATCAGCCAATAGAACCAACATCACCAAATCTGGCCAATGCACTCCAAAACCCCAACCTTCGAAATGCAACTTACAGATTGCCAGATGGCACATTAATAACAGGAGACTATGGGCAGTCCAAATCTACCTCGCCAAATTTATCAGAGGCACTCCAGAACCAGCAAATGAAAAGCGCCAGATACCGTTTACCCGATGGATCAGTTATACATGGACCAGGTTACCAAGATGTTAAGTCTCCTAATTTGTCAAGGGCTCTGCAGAACCAGAATATACGACATGCTACCTACAGATTACCTGATGGTTCCATAATAAGTGCTGATGCAAATTATAAACCTTCAAACCCTACTCTGCTCTCTGCTCTTAATAATGACAATTTGAAAAATGTCTCATATAGACTTCCAGATGGATCTGTCATTTCACAAGCTCTGTACAAGCCAAGCAGTCCGAACCTTTCAAATGCTTTGCAGAATGACAATCTTCGCAGGGCTAATTATCAGCTACCAGAAGGATCCTATCTTTCAGCGGATCCAAGAAGACATATTACTACTCCGAACCTCTCACACGCACTTCTAAATCAAAATCTTCGTCAAGCCAAATACAGATTACCTGATGGGTCCGCTCTCACTCAGGGATTTGATGTCCCCACTTCACCGTATTTAACGGATGCTCTGAAAAATCCTAATTTAAGGAAAGCCTCTTACCAGCTACCTTCATCGCTCTCCACGCATATGACATCATCTGGACAGGTGGTTATTGGGCCAGATGGCCGTTATACTGTGGTGTCACCGCAGCGAAAAGGACCGGGTGGGCCCGAAGAGCACTGGGCTCACAATGCCAGAGAAGGGCAAACAGCAGAGGATGTATGGGCTTCAGAAAAGGTCTTGCCTCATGATACAGTGCAGAACCTCATCAAATGGTCAATTTACCGTGATGAGAAAATGATGGAATTTCTAGCCCCTCCACCCACTGGTCATAGACCAGGGGAGACAGACCTGCAGTGGGTACCAGATCGGGAAGGGGAGCCAATAGGCCGGTGGTATGACAAGGTAAACCATCTAAAAAATAATCTTTTTCAATCTGTTTTCTAGATTTAGAATTGAGCTGTAGGTTGAATTTGCCAAGCCTAATATTGACTATCAATTGACACTGTTAAGTTGACATTGATGCAATTGTCAGATGCAACGTGGTATGTAGGCTTTGATTCTCAACAAAAGGCCCAGCCAACCTCACCTATCTTCATCAGTGTAGAGCTGCACTCTGCAACTACATTGTATGTCCGATGAGATTAACAAAGTAGATTATAATTACGCTCAGGTAACCATACAGGCCAGTGATAGCAGTATCAGGAGATAAGAGAGAGACAATTTGACCCATGGTACTGGTGAACAAATACTAACATGTAGTTCAAGAAAGGTACACTGAATTGTCCATTTCTTTGCACGATTGTTTTGAATTTGCATGAAGGTTCTTCATGAGCCCAAGTGTCATTTTTCAAACAGATGTATTCGATCAGGAGCTTGCCAACTGTGAGATATAGGGAGAAAAGGGCAGGTGATGGAGCTGAGGACATGACACAAATGGAGTAAGTCAAACTACAGTACATCAACTGTAACGTATACTGTATGTAAATGTTGATTATTAGGCACTAAATTACTTTTCTTTGTCCATTTTTGTCAGAGAACTGACTGAGGCAGCAGTGTTGATAAACCTGAAGATTCGCTTTGACCAAGTTTCTATCTACGTGAGTCATGGTTTCATACGCCAGTAAACATTGACATACATTTCTAAGACATTTGCTTTTACAATTTACAATTTGTTTATATCATCTGTAAAGCAGTGTCTTGTTAGTATTGTGTACAAACATCCGGTAAACATTTTAAAAGAGTTTTTCACACACATTCTAAGTCAAACATTTTAGAACGCTTATTCAATGTTGTGGCAACAACCAGCAGGGAACTTAACCAGCTTGTGTGTATAATGGCATTTCCTCAACTGTACAGACTTACATTGGCAGTATTCTGGTATCGATCAATCCATACCAGCTGTTTAACATCTACGGCACAGATGTGGTTCTTCAGTACGAAGGTCATGGCTTAGGAGACAACCCACCGTGAGTCTGACAGCATATAATAAATATTAACCACTTGTGTAAATTTGGTTGTTGATTATTGATTTGTTGTCCTTTTAACATGCTTCTGTATATGAATATTGCGTTTCAGTCATTTATTTGCCATCGCAAACATCGCCTATACGACGATGATGGACCTCAAACAAAACCAGTGCATCATAATCAGGTCATAAAAATGAGTCCCTGGACTTCAAAGATGATAGAATGTGTGATGTTTGTAAGTGTGGGACTGTATATTGTTGTGTTAGTGAAATGTTTGTGTTGTAGTGGGGAAAGTGGTTCTGGTAAGACAGAGGCAACCAAACTGGTTTTAAGGTTCCTCACGGCTATTCACCATACGAGGAACATTACACAGCAGGTATTGTGCAAAACAATTGCATTAAAAAGTTACATACTCAATTCTATCAAAAGAATGTATCATCGTTTGATAGCTTGTGATTTGATCAAATACATTGGGTTCATATTTTGTTCCCAGTTGATATTAATTTGTTTCTCTACTGAAGTAACTTATAGTTGCTAACGTTGTTTTCTATGATGTGACACACAACCAAATGTGTTTACATCTAAATAAATGTTGTTTCTAGGCTCTTTAAAGTATTAAAAGGATAAAATAAAAACACATGTTGTCGTACGTCAAAAAGACATACGATACATATTTCAAATTTTTCATATTGCGACATGCCACAACACAACGCTACATCTCCACCTCAGTTTATATACCTAACAGAATTAACAGATACATTTATAGTTCGAATTAGGATTTGGTCCTATTCATATTGTTTACAGAACATTTTTCTCAATATTCTTCTCATAATTTCCCTCTGAATCGTAGTTATAGACTGGGCCAGAAAGCGCATTTTCCCAGATTAACATTCTTGTTGATCTCAAAACAGCATTTCTGTTATTTTACAGTATCAGCCTTTTATTTTCCCTTAATTTCAGACCAATGTTGATTGTTGATGTGTTTGGGAATCAATGTATTGTATAACCTCTCTCTTTATTTTCTCTTTTATGGTTTAATCCAAACAGATTGAGGTAAGCATAAATACTTTACTTTAACTGATAGAAATGATTAGTGAATACACGCAGAAGTAGAATTAATTTCTCTCTGTTCAGATTCTGGAGGCAACTCCTCTATTAGAATCCTTTGGGAACGCAAAGACGGTTCGAAACGACAACTCAAGCCGCTTTGGAAAATTCGTGGAGATCTTTATGGAGGAGTGAGTATTCATTTTCATTGAACATGACATCTCTTCTGTTCAAATACATCACAGGTTATATTGTTAATATGCCTCTGAAATACCCCCCAATTTGGAGAGTTGTTTTTTAAGAGGCAGCACAGTGAGGAATCTAGATCTGTACCTCCTGACCCTGTGTGAAAGTAGAGCAGAAAAGGTTGTTGTTTAACCTCAAGGTCAGAGAAAGCAAGAGATGGAAAGAGAATTGAGAAGACGGATTGGGCTGAAAGAAAGTTCATGCACACAACTGACCTGTGTGTGTTGTTTGTTGTGTGTCAGAGGGGTAATCAGTGGTGCCATAACCTCACAGTATCTACTAGAGAAGTCCAGGATCGTTTTTCAGGTCTGCGTTTTCTTATCCTCGTAACTTATGAAAGTGTAATGAAGCTGGGTTCTGACAACTGACGTTTGGGACCTACGTGGACTTTGTGTGTGTGTGTGTAGGCCAAAGATGAGAGAAACTACCACATCTTTTATGAGATGCTGGCTGGACTTCCTACGCACTTGAAGCGAGCCTTCTACTTACAGGAAGCTGAAACGTACTTTTACCTGAATCAGGTAAGAACATACAGCACAAGACACGGAAACACTTTACAAATAAACAAACATCCATATTTGGGGCATTATGTCTAAACTAAATTATCGTCATGTCATGACATTTGTAGGGTGGTAACTGTGTGATCATTGGGAAAGACGATGGAGATGACTTTAGGAGGTTACAGAGTGCCATGGACATTCTCAACTTTAGTGTTGAGGACCAGGGCAGCATTTTCAGAGTGCTGTCATCCATTCTGCATCTGGGAAATGTATTTTTCCATAGAGTTGAGGTATTACAACATGCACACACACACACACATATTTAAGGCAGTGTTCACATTTGAAAAAAGTTTCCAGTGTTGTGGTTACAGATAGCGGCTGGTAAATGACTTCGGAGGCAGCGTGAAAATTTAATGCACATTTATGCAAAACTATGCTCCAACCAGCGTTTCGCATTACATTTAATTTTTTCATGCTTGATCCTGCTTGACCAATCACCTTCTTCGCATGTTTTTATGGAAACGACAGGTCTCTCTACTCGCTTATCATTGGTTAGCTGTGAAAAGGGTGACTTTTTATTTTTTTCAACTTCAAAAGAAGCTCTGAGCTGGAGAAAAAAGACACGCTGTTGTTCAAAAAAGCGCCCAGGACTTTTTTGAAAAAACTGTTTACGCCTTAGGATTACACTGTAAAAAAGACGCAACAACAAAAAAATGTGAAAATAGCCTAAGTAAGCAATTTTAATAGACCGTTGGTCTGAGAAGTGAGTGTCTTTTTTAATTTTTAGGAAAGGACATCCAGAAATTAGCAATTTTTTTAGGAAACCATGTACTATTTTGTACTGAATGTCCTCGAAACAAACAAACACAGGATGCTTTTTAACACAGTGTTCCAGCATGTCTTATTTGTCACGCAGGCACATTAAAACATAAAATATGTAGCTTCAACATTTTTTTTTGCTGAAATATGCGAATCATCACATATACAGTATATGCACAACAATAATGGAAAATTCTATGCAAAAGTCCTGCTCACCACTAAAAAAAGTTTTACCCAAGGTTTTTACCATACTGATAACACAGATGTCAATACTTGGTGCTCAAAATACCCATGTGATGTCTCTTTTAACGTTTTTAAAGGATTTTGCTTTTTAAATCATGAATTTCCAGTCAGGTAAGGGACACTTTCACAATTGTCACATCCATAACAGAATTGTCACATCTATAATGGTCCATATTCTTCATAAATGGGCACATTTTTTATCATATTATATTATAACTATAATTTTATGTTCTGTAAAGGGGTATTCTTGCTTCTGGTTTGTGAATTTGTATTCACTGAAAAGTATGTTGTCACTACCATAACGCATGTATATTTGGAAGAATGTTAGCAATTTTCACATCATTCACTGCCATATTAGAAAAGATTATTCCGTTTTTTTCTTTTGTTCTGTCGAAAATGAGATATTTTGAAGAATTTCGGAAAGCGAACAGTTCTGGGTCACCTTTGGCTAACATTTAAATTTGTCCTACTATGGTAGTCAATTATGTCCCAAAACTGAAAATTGCATTCTTCCAAATATCTTTCTCTGTCTTCATCAGAAAAAAGCAATTCATACAGGTCTGAAACGTGAGAAAATGGTGAACTGCTCCTTTAAATCGAAAACGTGCATTGACTGTTATTTTTCTGATGTCTCGGCTATATCAACAGGAATTTAGAAATATGAAAAGATGGTTCAAAATATAGTTGATAAATACATTCCCTCAGAGTTTTGAATAAAAATGTCTCGCACACAAACAACCCTGGAATTGCCATAAAATGTTTTCTATTCTCTCTCTTTCAGTCAGAAGTTCAGGAGACGGCTGGTGTCGTCAGCACTCAGGAGATTCGTGCAGTTGCCGATCTGCTGCAGATTTCTCCAGAGGGTCTACAGAAAGCCATCACCTTCAAAGTGACGGTAGATAAACACATTCACCATAAACAAAAGATCAGGTTGTTGACAAGAAGTGATGGGGAGCTGGACACGAGCACTTGGCTCCAGCATCATGTATTATTACACATTCGGGTCAGGAAAACCAAGAGATAAGCAGACTTTGTAAGGACATGTAATAAGGTTCATGGTAACGAGTTCCAGTAACCTAATTTAGGTTAGTTCAGCTCTATGGAAACCACCGTAATTCAATCAGGATTTGCTCAGGTCTTGAGTAATCTTAACAACTAATTGCTTACTCACTGCCGGGATACTTTGACATTACGTCACACACAGAACATCAAAGGTTAGTGAGGACAGAGATGACAGCACCTGGTTTCTAAACCTCTTCAGTTTCAGACAAAAATCTGATCAATCAAAACGTATGGTGACATACTATGTACAGTATAGGTTTTTACAAAATAAAAATAAACGTTTATTTTGCTTTTCAAAAACAGTTGTTTGAAAAGGAAATTATCCCTTGTAAATTAACTAAGAATATATTTTTTCTCCTACAGTGCATGAAAAATAAACCTTCAAGATACTTATGTACCCAACAGAACATTTAGTAAGCATGTTATGGTAATGACAAGTTGCCTGTAATTGTCGAACCGGTCGCAATTTATACAACAACTTGATTTTCATCATGCAAATTCTAGTTTCTTTAAAAAAAAATCATTTTTACATCATGTAAGTTTTCCTGAAAGGGATAAAAAAAGAGAAAGAAAGAAAGGGGTTACGTGTATACCGAGTTTATGTGTGTTTGTTGTTTGTGTCATGTTCAGCATCTTGCTTATTTAATAAGTAAAGCTGTGTCATCCGGCGAGCACAGGTTTGTGTTTACACCAGTGCTTACGTGGATCACATAACAGTGTATCAGGTGCACACGCTGCCTGTGAGCCAACGAGAGATGTTATGTGTCTGTGTGTGAGACGCTGATGTTCTATCCTGGCCTACTTCTGAGTGAAGATGAGTCATGATCATCTTATCCAAATAAAGAAATGACAAGATATTCGCTGGTTCTCATGACAACTGTTTAAAAGTTCAATGTGTCGCTGAACGCTTCTGGTTCTTGTCGTGAGATTGTCTTTTGGTTTGGATGAGACCCATATCTTCATATTTTACCAAATGTATTCGTTAAAACCAACAGTATTTGAGAAGCATTTTTGTTTCTTTTCGTCACAGGAGGCAATGAGAGAGAAGATATATACACCACTCACAGTAGAAAGTGCTGTGGATGCCAGGTACACATAACTCACAGTAGGAATTGTCTTTCTGCAAAGGGTTTCCTCATTAAAATTGATCTTTTATTGTGTTTTCCCTTCTGAAACCACAGAGATGCAGTTGCCAAGATCCTTTATTCCTTGCTTTTTCATTGGCTGACAGAACGTATCAACGGACGCGTTTACCCGAGAAATGAAGCACTGTCCATATCTTTGCTGGATATATACGGATTTGAGGTACAGTAGGCTATATAAGCTATTGAATACATTTGTCATCTTAAAGGGGAAGTAAGTCACTTCTGTACCACTAGTGTCTGTCCATACAAGTTTCACAAAAACTCGTGTTCTTGTTTTCCAGAGCTTGACGTTTAACAGCTTTGAGCAGCTCTGTATCAACTTTGCCAATGAAACGCTCCAATTCTTTTTTACCAAAATCATTTTCAAACAGGAACAGGTGAGAATGATAACACATTTGAAATTTAGATTCTGTTATAATCAGAATTTTTAGGAAAAAGTGATCTTTAAGGAAATCAAGTGAAGATGAAAAATAAATATTTTACAGACTTACGGCTTGTCCACACCAAGACGATAATTACGCACGTTTATTGTCGACGTTTAACCCCTCGTGACTAAAGAAAAAGCGCAAATGTGGGTCTGCACACTGACGTGCAAAACGGCAGGCGTTAAAGTGAGGTTCTTTAAAACGCTATGCTCATTTTTTTCGCTTTTGTTCACGTGCCTGGAGCTGCTGAAGTTACAGTAGAACACGACTTGACTGCCCTCAAGCACGCTTTGACGAAGAGTAAGATGAATTTGCATAAAGTTGCACAGCGCCACCTTGTGTAACGCGGTATTTCTGTTTTTCAATAAGCGCCATCTATGTTTGGGAGTGAATATGCATGTTCACTCCGTTCATCGCAAGTGAAAATCGTTAGGTTATGAATGCGTCTCGAAAAACACTGCCAATATCGCATGTGATTATCGTCCCGGTGGGGACAGGCCTTTACGCTGCAATTGAGAATGCACGATACCATTTTTTAAAGACCGAATAGGAGTATAAAGAAAGAATAACTTCATGATTACAAACAACTCCACCTTAAATTCATTCTGAAAAAAACATTTTGTGCTTTTTACAAACTTTCAACGCAAATTTCACAACAAATTGCAGTCAGTTCTGTCAGTTATGACCGGTATCGGTCTTTGGAATCGGTGCATTAGTATTGGACCCGATACTGATACTACTGCATTCCTTATCCCTGTAATAAAAACAAACTCCCACAAACTCTGATTTTGTATAGGAGGAGTACATTAGAGAACAAATTAGCTGGAAGGAATTGATGTTTACCGATAACCAGGCATGCATAGACCTTATTGCTACAAAGCCCCATGGGATACTTCGCATCCTTGATGACCAGAGCGGCTTTCCACAGGTTATACACACTTGATTGTATGTATACAAATATCCTCTTTAGTATAAACCATGTAAACACATTAATATTGTGTATTTTATTGCCAGGCCACTGACCATACCTTCCTTCAGAAGTGCCACTATCACCATGGAGAAAGCCCCCTGTATTCCAGGCCAAAAATGCCACTTCCGGAATTTACTGTGAATCACTATGCTGGTCGTGTAACTTACCAGGTTATAGGAATTAAAGCAATATTTTATTCCTCTTGAATGTCAAAGAGAAGTTTAGGTCTAATCCATGTGTACCATTTGAATAACGGTAATGTGATGTTATGATTGTAGGTACAGAAGTTCCTGGATAAGAATTACGATCAGGTCCGACAGGAAGTACTGGAACTGTTTATGCAGAGCCAGAACCGAGTGAGTCCGTTTTTGTGTGCATGTGTGTGTATGGTCAATAGTGCGTTTACCTTAAGTAATGTCTAGTGTATGAGATTTAGGGACATCTAGCTGCGAGGTTGCGAATTGCAACAAACGACTCACTCCACCCCTCCCTTTAGTGGAACTACGGTGGCTGACACAGAACTAAGATGTCATCAATTTTTCGCTTTTTTGCCGAAGGAGAAAACTTATTTACGAAATAGGTCTGTCAATAGATCCTCCTAAATATTACACACTGCACCTTTAATAAATAATCTGTTAATGCATGCATTTTATTATTTAGACAGCAAAGAGAATAAACTAAATGAAATGTAATAGAAAGGCGAATTTTATTCAGTAATTTCAGTCTTGTGTGCTTGAGGTTCTCAGCTGTTCTCTGATTTGCTAAAATACCGCAATCATAAATCCTAGATTTTAAAAAGGTTCCGAGACCCAATTAACTAAACTTTCTACTATTTATTATATAAATCTATAATCTTATAGAACATCTGACCCATTTGTGTTTTCTTGTGTCAAAAAATTGGATGGAAATTTTTGAATTTATTCACGTTTTTACTTATTTAAATGCTTAAATCATGCTTCAATTTTACAATTGATAACGAACGTCTGACAAAATTGTTTGAATGTGACTGTACATCAAAATAATTGCATCATATGTTTTTTGTAAGCTGAATTTTGAATATGAAAATATTCACACTGTGTTTTCTAGATGGTGTCTAATCTCTTCATAAAGCATGCTGAGATGCTGAACCAACAGAAAGGTGCAATGAACCGAAGCAGCACGATAACTCGGAGATATCAGCCATCAACTGTGGCTGCCAAGTTCCAACAATCGCTACAGGAGCTCTTAGACAAGATGGAAAGGTCTCATGCACACATGGACACACATACGCATTTTCATTTTTTCACTAGGACATTATGTTAGCTACCTCTCCAGTATAGTTCAATTCAGTTTAGTTTCCACTTTATTTCACTCTTTCAGGTGCAACCCATTTTTCGTGCGATGCATGAAGCCAAATAATAACAAGGTACTATTTTGAGATGTATAAATTCCAGTTGAATTGCAGTATGTACATTAATATGCATTGGTATATGTTCAGGAACCAGGTATATTCGATCCCGAATTGGTTGCTACTCAACTCCGATATTCAGGAATCCTGGACACTATCCGCATCAGGAAGGAGGGCTATCCAATCAGAGTGCCTTTCCATAAATTCTTAAACAGGTATCCTGCTCAACAGCTGGTGCTTGTTACCGACAGCGCATTGGGATAAGTGTGTTACGCATTCTGGTGCTATATATATACATGCACTGGAGGCGAGAATGCATTCGAAGCATTTCTGAGAACATCTGTGGTTCCCATTTCCCAGGTACAAAGGCCTGCTGGGAATGAAGAAGCCACCACCTCCAGATGGGGACAACTGTGTGATTATGCTAATGAAGCTCAGCCCAGTCAACAAAGGGGATTTTCAAGTGGGCGTGTCAAAAGTAAGAATCATAAGACTCTAAAACATGAGCTGCGTTCCATTTGATAGGGTTCCTACGCAGTGTTCACTGCTCCCTACTCCCTGAGCATGGGATATCCGTTGAAGGGGATTTTGCTGACCAAAAAACACTTAATTGGAATCCCCTGCAATGTTATCAAAGAAAGGCACCGGCACGATTATGCAGATTTTTAAACTACTTTTTAATTTCACAATAAAAATATAAATACAACTAAATACATTTTATTTTACTCGTGACGAGGCGTGCGATGGCAGTTCGGTAATTTTCCACTTCCGGCAAAGAGGTGTATCGCTATTCCCTGATTCCCAGTGCCCTCCGAACTGAACATATGCACTCCCTCCAGATCGGAATCTCATTAAGATGACGGAACACACTTTGAAGTCGACTTCACAGCCCACTTACAACCAAATGGAACGCACCGACGGACTCATTGTTTCAATTACAGTGAACATTTTTATTATCTTATTTAATTTTTGCTGATGTTTTCACTTTCCAAGCTCTTTCTAAAGGAGGATGTCTATCAGTTATTGGAGAGTAAACGTGATCGCATGATGCACGTGGCCGCACTCACCCTTCAGCGCTACGTAAGGATGTATTTGACCCGCAAAAAGTTTCTCAAGTTCCGTCAGGACATGACATACCTGCAGGCCCGCTGCCAGGGTTACCTGCTCAGGTAAAGTATGATTTCATTGAACACCATAAATCGAAAACTTGACATCTGTTCTGTGTCAGCCACCGTAGAGCATAGAAAGGAAGGGCGGAGGGGTGTAGTGAGCCGTTGGTTGCAATTCACGACCTCACCACTAGATGCCTCTAAAATTTACACAGGACCCTTACAATTTTTATATTATGATTAAAAGTCGTGATATAATGATATAAAGGAAATATGTTTATTAATATTTTTAGCTGATTTAGGCTGAATGTAAGCCATTTATTTGATTTAAACAAAAGTAGCTTCATCTGTATTTTAGACGGCGGTTTCTGCGAATGCGTTTCCACCTGATCAAGTTCCGCTCACCGGTCAGGCTCATCATCAATCGCAGAAGATACATCAGGGTAAGTTTATAAATTAAAATGCTACTGGACTGTAAACAAAAGAATGTGGTGGGCAATACCAGTGTTATGGATGTGACATTTTCAGTCGAAACTTGAAATATACATTCATATAGAATATATTTATTACCAATATATTGAAGAAAAGAAACATCTTTTTTTTATTGAAGCATATCGTATTTGACCCCTGTTGAGTCTAGAAATCAGAAAAAATGTCAGTCTTGCACAAGTTTTCAAATTTAAAAGAGAAAAAATGATAAATGTTACAAACAAGACAAAATACTTTGCAGGATTTCTGTGAATTAAATGTACAAACCAGAAAGCAATAATACCCAACAAATGGGGAAGGGATGACTCTTAATGGAAAATAAACTAGTGACTATATTTAAATTTTTATGTGCCGTTTTAGATTAGATTAGATGATTAGATTCAACTTTATTGTCATTACACATATACAAGTACAGTGTAACGAAATGTAGTTTAGGTCTAACCAGAAGTGCAATAAGCAAGTGCAGATATACAGTGTGAATAAATACAGAATACAATTTTAGGGAAATACTATACAAATGTTGTATGAAAAATATGACAGTCGGTATGTACTATGAACAATATATACAGAAGGCTATATACTGTGAACATTAATGTACAGGTGGTTATGAACAGATAACAATATAGACAATACACCTTTTATGAAGAATATGAACAGTTCTGGATGTGACAATTCACATATCAAACCAATACTTTAAAAACTTTGAGAGACTTCAACTGGGTATTTAGATCATGAAATATTTCTGACCTATCAGTATGCTGAAAACCTAGTTTTTTTTTTTTTAAGGATGGCGTTTGCATGGAATTACCCAGATATTAAAGATGGCCAATATGGAATATTACATTTAAAATAGTCCAGCTGTATACAAAAAGAAAATCACTTTTATTGCTTTTCCGATGGCTGGTGATTTTGTCACAGGACCATCTCCTCATGGCAAGAAGAGCAGAAGACGAGAGGAGAAGAATTGAACTGGTAAAGTCTTTCCCCTTCTGTCATTATTGGATAAGAACCTGATATATTCTTGAACGTCACAGACACAAACGTACCTGACTTCTCAGCGATATCTTAAAACATCATTCAGGAAATCCATTTATCACACTAATGGTGATTGAAGTTATCTCCAGGTTTCACTTTGCAGGATTTACAAGTTTATATTGTCGTGTGTTAAACTGACAAACTCATAAAACTCTGAACATTCAGATTTCAATTACCCAGCTTAATGTTTTCCATCCGTCTTGATACGAATTTTATCGTGCGTTTCTTCTCTCTCTGTAGGAGCGAATAAGTAGGGAGGTGGTAAATGTCTCTCAGCTGGTGATTCCTGCAGAGTTGGGAGGATTGTTAAAAGCCACAGCAGGTTATTCACAATGCACCAGTGTGTGGAAAAACTGTCTTCTTAAATATTAGTGGTGTTTAATGAAGCAAGCGTCAGTATTGTTCATGTTCTCGGTTGGGGATGTGTTTTAAATAGCTGCACCATTTGTCTCATTCTAACATTATGTAAAAAAAATCTTAGCCACAGATATTCTCCTGAACTTTTTCAAGACGTGCTTTTATTTGCTTGCAGCCGGTAGGGAGCGTCATTCGAGTTGCTTGGCTCTCGTTCAGGCTCCTAGAATACAAGCAGACCCTCAGCTTACTCTTCCATTGGACATCAACAACCATCTGATGACCAAATATATAAGGACGCATTTCAGGGTGGGTGTTCTGTCTATTTGCATAAAACATACTCTCATATCGCTCACAATATAAGAACAGTGCAGAAGAATTATGGGTAAAATGTGTGCAGGAGCTGCAGTTCGGGATGCTGACGGCACCGTTGGAGAATTCGCTGACGCGTCTGGAAGACGATCTGAAACATGATGCCCTTGATGTGTTTATATTGGTAAAGTCACATTAAAAACACATTAAAAGTCTCAAAGTCTCTCAAATCAACTTCTTTTATATATAAAACTTTATTTAAATTATAGTAAATACAAAGAATATACACATAAAGTTATAGATTTTACTCGCTTTCTTCATTCTTACTAAAGGGACCAAGATGGTCTTACTGGGAGAGTCTCACCAGTTGGTAGTACAGTTGACCAGCTTGGACCAGCTGCTGTTTTTAAGATGCCCATGTTTTAACAGATCTTGCGATTCATGGGGGATCCAAACCTGAATGGCGCTCAAGAAAACCTGTTTGGAAATTATATCATTCAGAGAGGCCTTTCCACCCCACCAATCAGGGACGAGATCCTCGCACAGATAGCCAATCAGGTTTGGCGGAATGAAAACACCAGAAACGCAGAGAGAGGCTGGTTGTTGATGGCCGCCTGCTTGAGTTCCTTTGCCCCGTCTGAGAAGATGGAGAAATATTTACTAAAGTGAGAACACAAACACAGACAGACAATACAATCACATTTTTTCCAAGCAGTTAATTGATTTTATCCGTGTCAGATTTGTGTCGGACTATGCTCTGAATGGATTTAAGGCACTGTGCCAACACAAGCTCCTTCAGGCCATGCAGAAGTCTAAACTGGTGCCCAACGCATCACGTACGTACCCACCGTCGCTGCTGGAGTGGACCGTCAACCGCAAGAAAGCACGCGTGGTGCTACAGGTCTACTGTTTTGACGGTAAGACAAAGTCGAACGAATGCGATATTCTGGTTAATATAAATAAGGGGTGTCAAATGATTAATCACGATTAATCGAATCCAGAATAAAAATTTGGGTTAACATAATGTATCTCTGCATACTATGCATTTTAATTTTGTGTTTATAAAAACATATTTATTTATTTAAGAAAAATATATAATTTTAATATGAATAATAATTTACATATAATTTTAATTGTTGGCAAATATAAATAAATACCTGTAAACATTTTCTAAATATATACATGTTGTGTACATGTATGTGTTCATAAATACAAAATTAATATGCACAATACAAAGACATACATTATGTAAACACAGACTTTTATTCTGGATGCGATTAATCGCGATTAATCGTTTGACATCCCTAATATAAATGAAAAATGCAAAAAATATATATTTTTTCCTCCTGAACTTTTTGGCACACCTGCCTATGATGAATAATTTGAATAATGTTCTGGACAATTTTTTTTTCGCATTATTTCTTATATTTACATTTATTCATTAAGCAGACGCTCTTATCCACAATGACTTACAAATGAGAAAGCATTTAACATTTTGTCAATGAAGTTTAAAAATAACTTAACAATAAACAAAAAAAAGCTTAATATAATTTCATGAATATTTTTATATATACAGTGCATTATGCTTACAATTAAAACAATATCCGAAGGACTAGTTAATACAATTTTACTAGCATATGATGCTAGTAAAATGATGCTGGAACAGTTTGGGGGTATGATGTAGCACAAAAATACCTTGGGACATTAATTTCAGTACCACGGTAACATCAAAGTATAGTGCTTCTCCCGCAGTAGCATTAAAGGACAACAATCTCAAATAATTTCCTGCCTCCTTCAGTCTCTGTGGATGAATGTGTGTTAATGTATGCGGTTAGTTCAGAATGGAAATCAGGACCGGTGTCACCTATCTCTACTTTCCTTTCATTTATTTAATCTCTTCCTCTGTCATTCTCTGTATCGTTCGTTCAGCCTCTCCGCTTTCATCTAATCTCACACGCTCTCTCCGTCTCTCTGTTTTTTTTTCGCTCTCATCCAGTTACACCGTCTCTGTCCTCGCCCATTTGGGCTGGAGCAGATTAGTCGATATGTGATAGTGTGCAGATGTGTGTGTGCTGGTAGAGCTCATTATCTCTGACTGCTGTTTCCACCTGTCGACTTTGTTATATAAAGAATAATGTACACCCAGCCGGATGTTATCGCAGAATAAACCACGACACACCTTATACGGTTCTCAACTGGTTTGGCCATGGGACCCTCATTTCCCATGGTCGTCAAGCCGTTAAGAAAACAAGGATAGAAGGATGACACTGACATTCAGCCTCACAACATCTCATCTGAAGGCAGATATTGAATTGGGACAGCGAGCGCTCACTCACACAGGCATCTGCCAACAGCTTTCACGGACGTCTTTCAAAATAAAAGTCTCACATAAAAAAAAGTTTTTTTGCTGTTGATGTTGTTTCTTAGACTGTACACTACGCAACCCACCAGTTGAGAAACACGGTATTAAAGCGATATTTCAGAGGCAAAACTAACGTTCCCCATGTTTTACTCACCCTCACGGCATGAGGGTTGGATTTTTAATACCACGTTTCATTTTTCTTCCAAGTGGTAGAATGGGGGTGAATTGGGGGCAATTTTTTAGAGCTCCAAAAAGTGGATACGTCGATCGAAGAACTGCTCGACATGGCTACTTGGTCTTAACAGAGGTCTTCTCAAGCGAATCGATGCGTTTGTTTAAGAGAAATATCCATATTGAAATCGCTATCAACATAAATGTCTAGCTACCGTTTTCTCTCGGCTTGTTTTTCCGGGAAATTTTAAGTAATCACACTTATATTTATGTATTTGTAATTAAATCGTTCGTCAAGTAGCCGATTTTAAGGCACCATGATGAGTTTAAGGAAGTACTCTGAGATTGAGATTTTGTGTTTATCTCCATATAGGTGTGTCCTTTCTGTGTCCTGTACATTCTTGGACAAATGGAGAGAACATCGCAGGAGATGTTCTACAACACAGGTGATGGGTCTTACGACATTGAGATTTTCGAGATTTTAGCATCTAAGATCAATAACCAATGTTTGTATTATTTGGCAGGGGCGTGTCTTCAGAGAGCCAGTGGGGTTGGTCCGTTCTGATGAAGGAGCCGGGGCAGTGGGTGGAGCTGGAGGGTCACGATTATGTTCTGGATCTGGTGTGTGACCTTGAGCTGCTGGAAGACTTCCCCAAACAGAAAACCTACTTCATCATCTCTACCGAAGACCCCAACAAGGCTCGACCTAATGCGAGCATGTACGCAAAAATACTTTTTAATGATACAGATCACCCAATATAGTTTGAAGAAGATTTATAGAAACAGTTCAGATAAATACGAATTCTGTCATCATTTACTTACTGTTGTGTTATGACAAACCAGCGTGATTCGTATGAACACAAAAGCCAGAATATTAGTGACTGACAGCCTCAGTCCCTATTTGCAGACTCATGTACGTGTCCTTGTATATGCAGAAGTCTGTTTGGCAGTGGATTCGATGATGACGAAGGGCCGCTTTCATATGCAAGTCGGACCAGCGCCATTGCGACCAACAGTCTACCGATTTCTGAAAGCCACTACACTCAAGGTATACACTTCGCATACTTACTCTGACAAGTACAGATCTTAGGCTTGTGTGGAACACAAAAAGAAGATATTTTGAGAAATGTCTATTTGTGTCCATACAAGCGTCAATGTTGTTTGCTTACCAACATTCTTCAAAATATCTTCTTTTGGCAAAAGAAAGATGGTCATACAGGTTTAGAAAGATGTGAGAGTTTGTTTTATTTTAGGGGGCGCTATCCCTTTAAATGATGGCTCAGAAGTCTTGGAACCGTCCTACTCTGATAGGCAGCACATCAAACCGCAGCTACACCAAAAGGCCTACTTACCTATCCCATAATAACAGAGTGCGACCTTAAGAAATGCGAAACGACAGTAGCAGTGCGTTCTTGTGTTGCAGTGAATGCAATGTCCACTTTAATCTGTACTAGCAGATCTGTGACCCTGTATGTAAGATATAATCAGATACACACAGAATGTCTGAATTACACACAGCTGGATCAAGGCAGATGGTGTTCTTACAGTCAATATTCTGCATGTGCGCCGAGGATGAGTAACGTTATACGTGTTTGAGGGTCTGGAGAGGGTCATTTTTTATTACAATACTGTTTCTATTGCATACAGGTTGTCTTATCGTGTAAGTTCAAATTTTACTATTGGTTATCATTTATATTTAGTATTTCTTAGTTTGTTTTTTACTGCACTCTTTTTATATTCTATTGTCTCGAAATTTAGTACTTGTTTCCCTTTTAATACAATAAGAATTGTTTGTACCAAGTGCATATGATAACGGGTCAATGATGTGTTCAGACAATTTTAAAATACAAATAAATTATAGAATCTATTGTCAAAGTTATTCAATCATTAAGAATGTGGTGTACACATAAATGCAGATGTTCAAATGTTAAATGAAGTGATTTTAGTGCTCTTCATCTATGAATTAGCCTTAAAAAAGTAATGCGGTGCGATTTGTATTTAAATTAATTATTTTCCTTGACATGCTTAACACATTTTTTACAAATCTTTAGTGTTTAAAGTATTTACAAACTCATCTCAATTTTTTTTTTATAATTTTGTATTATATTAACGAAGTTTAACTCCCTGTATACCGGAAGTTGCAATCGTTTTTACTTCCGTATTCTGACGCATTTCCGAGTGAAAAGAAATTTCCAATGAGAAAATGAGTGGCTGTGGCTTGCGTTTTTTTTACTGCGAATTGATTGGATGTATAAAAACAGCTGTTGTATTTTGAAATGAAACTAGCAGCAGACTGACAGTTGAAGGGGAGGAGTTAACGAATGCTTCGCCCAAGCCGTATGATTTACATCATATGAAAAAAAAAATCACTGGGACTTTAACAAACAAATCTTTCCTAAAAATCACATACAACAGATGCAGATGTTTTTAAAATACCATTTACTCAAGCATACTGTATCAGAGATTCATATTCCAACCACAAAATTTGATGTATTACTCTCTCCTTCCCCTTTTTAGACTCAGAAGCATCCTTTGACACATCTCACAAGGGAATGGACCGGTATTTGGACAGCCTCTTTGACCCAGTTCTGTCCGAAGGAGCTGGGGTACGATGACACCTGATTAACTCAGACAAACGCACATGCTTGTGAAATGACCCTTCTTGTGTGTGTGTGTGTGTGTGTGTGTGTGTGTGTGTGTGTCTGTGTGTCCGTGTGTGTGTGTGTTTGTGTGTGTGTGAGAGAGAGAGAGAGAGAGAGAGAGAGAGAGTATGGGTCAAAAGAAGAGACTGCATTGCAGAGTTGCAGTAATTCTCAAATTCATCCCTGTGTGTGTGCTTGGGTGTGTCATCTACGATGACAGTGGCATTAAGATCAGTCATAAACAACCAGGAAAAACATCTATTGATCAACTCTATAGCTTTGTATAAAAGCGTTTGAAAAATGCATAAAGATAAAGGGCCTTTTAATAATCTGTGGAGAGGTTGCTAATGTTGCTAAAAGAGTTATCAAGTTTCTGTCTCATAATTCACAGGGGCTTACAGTCTTATTATCGCTGGTATTCTCTCTCTTTCGTTCTCTGTAGGATTTGGATGCTTCAGTTTTGTCCGGCCGGATGAAGGGTGGAGGAGGTGTAGGTGGGGATGGAGCTCAAGAAACTTCTAGACCCCCTTTCTCAGCTGCTCTTCAACCTGGAGGTAAATCTTAACAAGAACATTCCATAAACATCTATTGTATAGGTCACTTGATCACAAAAGCACTTTACAAAAAGTTTGAGAACCACTTCCCTGATAGCACGCATACATCTGGCTTACATCTATTTGACGTCTGCATTTACATCTTACAGACATCTACAATACATAGTTTGCTCATCTGCAATACGTCTCGGAGATGTCTGCTGTCAGACGTCATATAGACATCTTAAAGACCTCTGTAAGATGTTTATGATTTAAAATGGATGTAAATCTGCTCTTTCTATGATGTTTAGCAGATTTTTTTACGCAGCAAATCTCAAGATCTTTAGCAGACCTATTACAGACATTCAAACGTCTCCGAGACGTATTGCAGATGAGCAAACTACGTATTGCAGATGTCTGTAAGATGTAAATGCAGACGTCAAATAGACGTAAGCCAGATGGATTGTGCTATCTGGGTATAGGTTATATGCATTATAACCTAAGCCTAATAAAATGGACACTTTTAAAATAACCATTTTATCAATGAGGATGACACTGGATATCCTTGTGTGTTTATGGTACTTGTTTGCATGTGTGTTGCGTAGCGGTGAGAGTTCTCCCACCCATGCCAGTCACTCCAGTCATGCCCGGGACCGTGGCTCCGCCCCCTGTTCAAGGTATTTCTAATGAACATACGTTTCGGGTTGAAAGAGGTGCTAAAGAAACTGAAAAACATCATTCAATGTTGTGTTTTATCTCTGTTCTTCAGACCAACAGCAAGCTGTCCTGGCCCAACAACAGCAAACTATCATCAACCAGCAAGCTGTTATATTGGTACACAATCACTACAGAGTTTATTATATCAATAAGCCGATGTGGTAAAAATGTTCATTACATGTATAGTAATCAAAAGAAATGCATTAAGTACCATAACTGGATCTGAAATGTGCGTATTCTGTATACTACCATTACTAAACAAAAAAGTGTTAAACTTTGTAACTGAGTAAGAAAATAAGTGACAAACTACTACAAAACTGTGATGCGATCAAGTTTGGGAACAATAAAATAAACCATAAAAATACAAGTAAACAAACAATAAAAATTCAAAACAAAATAAAATAAAATACATTTTGGGATTGTATCATGGCGACTTTACCACCTCGGGTGTGCATTAATTCAATAATTGAATTAATTTAATTTGAACAACGTATTAATTGAATGTTCTCATTTAATAATTTAACTTAATTGTTTTAAAAATGAAATAATTAAAAAGTTTGTCACCAATTTTTTTATATATTTTCTCTTCAAATGTTTACTGTTCTCTTTTTACTTTGGTAGAAGCTGAGTATTTTAAGCGTGGCTCTCTCTTGACTTTTTCTACATCAGGCTCAACAGATGACCATGCAGGCCATGACTATGGTGACCACCCCGGTCTCCAGTCCTCCAATGTCCCCTTTCACAAGCCCCCCAACCAGCCCTCCACCCACTCCCTACAGCACCCTGCCGCCCAGCCCCTACCCCGCCATCCCACCCAGTCCTTACGCAAACTTCCCCCCGAGTCCTTATGCGCCCCTTCCTCTGTCTGCATACACGAGTCCCCCGATGAGCCCGCAGCCGGTCGTCACCTCCACCACAGTCAACACCACCCCTGGTGGCTCACAGGGACACAGTGACGCCCCGAAGAAGAGCAGCGCTCAAACCGCCCAGCCTCAGAAGAATACGGCTACATCATCACACGGGTCTTTGGGGAAGAAACAAGCTCCTGCTGCACCAATTAAACTTGACAACAGGCCTGCCAAAAAACATGGTATGGTCACTTATTTGCATAACTGAAATATATAGCAAGTCAACAATATGCAATTTTGTATCTTCCCATATATTTTAAACCCTTTCCTCTTTTTCCCCTTCACCCAGCTCCTGTTGCGGTCGCAGGGCCCATGCGTGCTGCCCCTGCTCCTGCCACAGAGGTGGTCAAATACTCCGTCTCGAACTCTGAGCACATCGTTCCCAGCCACAACATCAAAGACATCATCAAGCAATACCAAACACCATTCCCAGAACCCGTGCCAGAGAAACCCAGGTGTGTGTGTGTGTGATTGTGCTTTTATGGACAAGATGATAAGATCGGATTCTGTGGGTCTGATTTATGACATGCATCTGATCACAGGAGAGATGGTAAAGCATTTGCGAAGAAGTTGAACCCGCATGATGAAGCCATCCACATCCTGAAAACACAGATCGACAATCCCGCCCCTCCACAGGTGAGCTCTGTTTACTTGCCTGCCTGTCTATCTCTTTGTTTTGTGTTTAATAAAGTAGTATTGTTT
This sequence comes from Triplophysa tibetana, assembly GCA_008369825.1. Classification (NCBI taxonomy): domain Eukaryota; kingdom Metazoa; phylum Chordata; class Actinopteri; order Cypriniformes; family Nemacheilidae; genus Triplophysa; species Triplophysa tibetana. Next base: position 27,897,091 of record CM017896.1, on the reverse strand, counting down.
AATAAAGTCGGGATGTCAAATGTTGTCAGTTAAAAATAACTATTTGCAAAAAAATGTAAACTTAAGTCCTTTGTTTAGATGTATTAATATTTCAACATGCTTATTTTTTCTCTTATAGATTTGTGTTTTGAGTATTAAGATATTCAAAGGTTTTACTTGCAATTATTGGCACCTGAGATTGCTCTGAATAACTGCACAGAATAACATCAATAACTAAGTTTAAAAACCCACTTTTAAAGAGTTTAAAGCATGAAACACACAGAACCAAAATGTGATTCTTAGTACTTTTGTCTTGTTTTTCGGTAGTTTAATGTATTAATTGTGCCTTGTAATGCACCTTATATTGCAACTGAATAGTTAATAATAACACTTACCAATTCATTGTTGCACTATGCATTTTAAATTTGGTTATAATTCTTTATAACAACATTTAATGTATTACAACTCACATTATGAACAGTTATAATGCATCACACCCTTTAATATCTATTTATAATGCATTATACATAAAGGCCTTTATGTAAAGTGTTACCCTGTGTTTAAATCAAGACATTCCTGAATCAAAATTCTTCAAAATTTTCAACACCTCAGATATGAAGTCTTGTGTTCAGAAAAAGTCTCAGCGAATTATTGCATAAAACAAGAAAATGCCAATAGGGTAAAAAATACAAACATGAATTATGGTCGGTATAATTCCTTAAGGTCAACAGAATCCACTTTTAACCTTTTGTGTACTTATTTTAATTGTATTTTATTTAGGAACTCTAGACAAAAACACTAAACAAACAGTTATAATGTAATCTGCTTTTTCTGTTTCTTTTGTTTTGTTTGAGTATATTTAAGATCTTTGTTTCTTAACTGTTTTTGTAGAGAAAAGCTTCCATCCCAGCTGCTCCAGTGCCCAGAGATGGAGGTCTCCGTCCGAGCAAAAGTACCAAGAAGAAAGCCCCCGAGCCTCCACTGCCCTTACCACCACCCGGTAATCAACACACCCACAAATACACTCACAAACACTGTTGTGATGGAAGTGACAAAAAGCAAAGTTTTAAGATGAAAGTGTTCTCTCTCGCTCACACATCAGTGTCCAGAGATCTTCCAGTGGAATCCGAAAGCATTCAAACACAACTGCACAGGAGCAGCAGTGAGGAGCATTACACCTACACAAATGTTCCCTGGAGGATGTACCTCAGGAAAGAGGTATGGGTGTATTTCATATAGCATTTACTGCATAATAGATGTGTATGATCAGCACTAATGCTGCTGTATAAACTGTTGTAGGTGTTTTATCCAAAGGACACTTGGAATCATCCTCTAGTGCTGGACCTCATATTTAAACAGGTGGGACAAAACCTCATGTAATATTTTTCCGAATCGATCTCGTCTGTTCAGAATGACAGTTTTGTCATTATGGGATATTATTAGAGATGCACCTATACGTCATTTCTCCACCAATACCGTTCAGAGTGATATATGCCTATTCTGAAGATTAAATTAATATTTCTTGCATTATTACAAATTACATTTATTCACTTTGCAGATGCATTTATCCAAAGCGACTTTCATGCAAAGGGAGTTACACGTATGAGAGCATATAACATTTTGATAAATCATTTAAATGGCTTAAATTATTTTAGTAGACAGAAATATAATTTTGCAAAAAAACATGCTTTTTTTCATGACAATACCAACATTGTATTTACCAAAAATGTTTTAAAAATTGATGACTTTGAGTAATGAGAAAAGAACATCCAATAAGAGTACAGAATAGATGGGAACTGCTTTAATATTGTTTAAAAAGCATCTCAGGGTGAGACTTCAAGAAGCTGCTTGATAAAATGAGAAAACATTTCTGTTAATTCTTGTCAAAAGGTAACTACACTAAAGATGATTAAATATTAATCGTTTTTTTATTGTTAGAACATAATATCCATTTACATTTAGTCATTTAGCAGACGCTTTTATCCAAAGCGACTTACAAAGAGTTTGGTAACAACAAGCAATATGTCATACAGGAGCCATAATACATTAGGTCCCAATACAAAGTTACTGGTTCAAACTAAAGCTAGACCACTACCTGTTGAGAGAACGTTTTTTTTATTTTATTTTTGTTTTTATTTCCCTTTGCTTTATTTCATAATGTTGATGAGTTCATTAATATTCCAAAATATGAAAAAAGTGTGCAACAACTTTTGACCGGTAGTGCATTGGTACAGTATATATCAGTGCATCTAGTTGTTATAGATTATGTTGAAATACAACACAGATTCAACACGGTGTCGATGTCGGACTGAAACCTCGTATCACCATTTTTCAGGACTTTTTTTCTTAAATCATTACTATTGGCCTTCGCGTTTTTCTGTGCGTTATGCAGATATTCAACCAATGTAAAGTATCAAAAAGAGCTTGTCAGCTTTGGCAAAACAGTGTTTAATTATTGAAAAAATGCGATTTGTTTTATTTTTATTTGTAAAGTGCCGTGTTTCGAAGATACAAGTTTTCAGTCCAATTAAAATATATTTTTTAAGTATTTTAAATTTAACACAAATATTTTATTTTTTCCTTTTTTGCATGATTTGAAATATGTTAACCCTCCAAAATATTTTACTTTTAAGTTTTGAATTGTTATTTTAGATTCGATATTTTGCATTGAACAAATCCAGTTTTTCTGTAAATATATGTTTTTTCTATGCCCTCGCTGACTTCTTTGTTTTTGCTTTGTGCCTTAACGCATTTCTCATCTTTAACTTTGTGTTATCTCAGATTGTTAATGACACATTTACAGAAGCCTGTGTTCGCATTACCAAAGACGAGAGACGGAAGATGAAATCTTTGTTAGGTGAGGAATTTAAATCTAAACCTACTATTATGTGAATATTTTTACACAATAACTTTTTTGCTTGTTAACATTACCAGATGCATTTGCTAACTTGAGCTAACAATGAACAATATCGTTTTTCATTATTTTTTCCTTATGTTAGTTAATACAAATTTATATGTAGTTAATTGTGCATGAACTAATGTTCTAAATGTAACTAAATTCTGAATTGAACATTAACTAAGATTAACAAATGCTTCAGAATTCTTGATTGTAAATTCATAACCTTTAAAATGCATCACTGGCTCAGGAATCTGTTTTTGAAGATTATTTTGTTATGTGTCGATGCTGACACGACTGAATAATGGAATTCTTTTGTTTTTATAGCGCAATACAACATCGAGCCGAACATAGATGTTCAAGATGAGAGTGTGAAGAAGACTGTGATAGCAGCTGCCAGGGAATCATGGGAGATTTATTTTTCTCGCCTTTTCCCCGCCTCAGTGAGTTCCTCATCTTGGCAGCTCTTTAGATTGTACCAATGACCAGTCCTGGCGGTGGTGAACCTGACATGTGTGTTGCAGGGCAGTGTGGGTACAGGAGTGCAGGTGTTGGCTGTGTCTCATTCTGGCATCAAGCTTTTGAAGACCGTGAAGAGCAGCACTGTAGCTCCAGATTACTTCAGAGTCCTCCGACCGTACAGGTACGTCATCCATCCAATCACCCTAGACTGTATTTGGAAACTAATAAAACACTTAAAGGGGTCATGTGACACTATTGTTGTTTTAGATGTAATGCAATGTTTGTACATGATTAAAGGTTCAATAAGGCTGTATATTCCACATACCGTGCCTCTTTGCCCCGCCTCTCTGAAACACGCTGATATTTCACAAAGCTCATGGCTCTGAAAAGCCAGGTGTACTATGATTGGGCTGTTAACCAGTACGTAGTGATTGGTCGAATACTGCAAGCATGTGACGGGCATGTAACGCCTCTTACCATATTTGGAACAATACCCTAAGCAGTTGTACTGACAGGTACGTCCACCTCACTTGCGTATACATTTGTGCGGTCTTAGTCAAATCATACCACAAACTGACGTAGATTTTTGTGGGTGTGGTTACACGTTTCATGCAGGTCTGGGTGAGCATTTGCTTTAAGATGGAATGCATCAACTTACAACACACCAAATACACAGAAAAACAAGTATTTGCACAATATGACCCCTTTAAAAATGTGCAATTGCACAAGATTCTTTGCGGTACTGTAAATGCACAAAACTAAATATATGTCTGCCTCTTAAATATAACATTTTTTTTTTATTTAATTTCCTTCCCTCAGCTACACAGACATCTTGTTTGTGACCATCCCATCTCAGAACATGCTGGAGTTTAATCTAATGAATGAAAAGCTGATTCTCTTCTCTGCCAAAGCGCCTCAGATCAAACTAATGATCGATCTTTTCATCTCTCATCTTAAGAAGGTACCAGGAGAACTCTTCTCTTATTCATGCATCATGTCAAATGAGAATTTGATGGTCAAAGGGTAGATTTTCTCTGGTCTTGTCCACAGGATTCAGAGTACGTAGTAGCAGAGAGGAACTTCATCACAGATGAACGAGCTCTGCTCAGCTTTCATAAAGGAGATATCATTCGTCTGCAGGCAATGGATGGATTGGAGGAAGGTGAGACACACACACATTGCTGAAAGAAGCAACAGTCCTTTAAGCACCTATAGTATTATTGCCATCTAGTGGCATTTTTATGCTTAAAGATCTACCAAAAATAAAAATACTCTCATATTTTATCTCACCCTCATTCAGGTCAGAGTTATGGATGTGTGGTGAAAAAGAAGGTCATCTACCTCGAGGAGCTAAAGAGAGACACACCAGATTTTGGTAAGACATTGAATAACTGCATGAATAAAAAGAGGGATTGTAACAAAATACCTGCCAAACAGTGAGCCATTTTAAACTCAAATTTTATGAATGCTTAATAAATATATTTATGCATTATTTAATTCACTCGAAAGTTGATTCATTATTATCTTGATGTTGTTTGCAATGTAGGCTGTCAGACTGGACAATGTTGGGTGTTATGTTGTTTTTCTTTTACCTGCTCACTATATGGCAGGTATTTTGTTAGAATCCCCCTTTTTATTCATGAGGTTGTAACTGCTTTATAACGCATTTGTTAATTACTTATTAATCATTTATGATCAAATTTATAAATGCTTCATAAAAGGTCCATGGACATACATTTCGAAATTTTGATGCGTTTTTTTTTGTATTTGGCACTCGTTTGTCAGTGTCTCTGAATCATCAAATTGCCTCTGAAAAATTCTTGCAACAGTTGCGAAAAATGCAGAAAGTCAAACCCAGTCACAATTTTTTTATGACAGACGAAAATGTTGCAGGCGATTTTTGAGGTGAGGTCGTATTTATTTTTAAACATATGGAAATTTCGGTGTTTAATGTGCAATGACCTTTATCCCAATACAATTGGAATTTGTAGTTCTTTATGAAATGTGGTGAACCAAACATAACATCAAAGCAACAACATAAACAAACACAGTGCAACAGCGCTTTTGTGGTGCAAAATTTGTATTTATTTAGTTATTTAACAGGGACAATGGACAGCCAATGACTGCCCCAGAATTAGCTACAGAGCAAAATTGAATCTGTAGTTCCTGTAGTAACTTCCGGCAAACATTCACAAAGAACAGAGTCCCTGCAGACTTTTTCTGAATTCAAACGAAAGAAATAACAAGTAATTTAAATAAGCTAGCAATATAAAGTATGTCTAGCCAGTATTATTTTGGGTCACTAGTAGAAGAAGTTTTTTATTTGATTAAATTAATATACATTCAAATGCAACAAATTGTTTATTTAATAAAGTTATTATACTATAAAATGTGAATAAAATTCATATGAATATATTTGAAATTCAATATAAATTGTTGTATTATTCGCCACAAGCCAGACCAATCAACAAACACAAACCAGAAGGTAAACCGTCTATAGGGAGCACTATTCATCTGTTCATCTTTTGTTTTCCAGGCTGGAGGTTTGGGGCGGTGCAGGGTCGCAGTGGAGCGTTCCCTATAAATTGTGTTCTTCCTGTAGCTGCTCCTGAGTTTTTAAACCTGCCTGCAGAGAGGCGAGACGAGCCGAGAGACAGACAGGGCCGGGTAGCGGCGTCAGGAGCCGTCGCTCTCGCTGTGGGATCCATCGCTGCCGCACATGAGCTAGACCCATCGCTAGAGGTTTACACTATATATTTATTATGTTACATAAACGTACACATTATCGTGCATACCAATAAATAGTTAAATGGACCGATGTTATTTAGAAGTCTTGTTTTTTTGTTTGTTATATTGTTTTTTAAAAGAAACAATAAAATGCACAATTGAACACTTTTCATTGTAGGTGTTTCAAACTGAAAGATCAGCTCGAAAATGATGACTTACGAAATCTTTAAGCTTTTATTATTGTATTTGAATTTGTAAAAAACATTGAGCAATACAAACACATGCAATTAATTTAAGGCAACACTAATATCTCATACTATTATGGTCACGCGTGTATATTGTACATTATTTAGATCTGATCTTTGATACTTCTTTAAACTCTTATACATACGTCACAGAATCCTCTGAGTAAAATAATGATCCTTATTTTTTTTCTATGATAGTTGGATTCTGATGGATTTGGGGATTTTGGTAGCTCTGACGTTGAGGGAAACATTCTTCTGGACAGCCAGTACAACATGGTGGAGTTCGCCAGGAAATATTTCAGAACGTCGAACGGAAGCAAGAGGTAAATTTGGTATTACTTTACATCAAAAAGCTGTTTATTTATGGATAACAAGAGCAAAGAAATAAAAGTTTTTCGTTCCAACAGTGACTCATTTAGAGAGAAGTCCACCAAAAGCAAAGCAACTAAAGACCCTGCAGAGATGGTGAAATTCAGCAAGGTAAAGTTTTAATACATTTACATTTACACAAATACAAAGAAACACACACACTAAAAACCACATGTGTACTGATCTCTCGCTCCCTCTCTCTCTTCAGCACCCTATTGTAGAGTCTCTCATAGACTTTACAGATCCCAACATGAACCGCGTTGCATCTGATATTTTCCTAGGTGAAATGCATCACAGAAACACTGTTTTATTTTGTTTGTATTGGTTGTATGACTCAAGTTGATGCTGATCTTTGGTTAAATTTGCTTTGGTTTTAGCCATAATGAAGTTCATGGGAGATCATCCACTCAGAGGCCAGTCGGAGCAGTTTGTGGTTTGCACCATCCTAAAGGTACAAATGATTTTTGCGATGTGATTTGAATGGCTGCTAAATAGTTGTACTTTCTTTTTAAGCCTCACTTTTGCTTTCAGTTTTGGGAGTAATTCGCTTTAGCTTCACTTTCAGTTTCACTTTAGCCTCTATTTCACTTTCAGTTTGTGGAATTGATCATAGGTCACAAATTTACATATATATTTTTGTAGTTGACAGGGGAATTTGGACTGATGAAGGATGAGGCCTTTTGTCAAGTCCTCAAACAAATCACTGCTAATACCAGTTCCAAACCGTAAGTCTAAACGCACTCAATTTACTTTATTGTGAGTTTATGTTTAGAGTTTGACGTGATGTGAGATTTAATCAAACAAATCACTGCGATTAAGACGATTAATTGTGTGTTTTGGGCCTTTGACATTTAATTAATTTATTTTGGCTTTGAAATTACCATATTGTTCATAATATTAGACTATGTTTTTTTTTAAATACATTGGAAAGATTGGGTCATCATCAAGGTGTAGGCTTTTACGTGTCAAAAATACAACCGCCAAGTAGGCCTACTTGTAAATTGAGTAAATTGATCAGGATTGAATTGAAGCCACCATTAAAGTACTATCAGTCAGAGAAAAGCTGTTTTATTCTCACATGCAAGATTACAATAAAAGTTAACATCTATGTTAATAAATATTTTGGTAGACTTGTTTTCACACTGAGATAAGCTCCAATAATATTAAATTGTATTGCAGGGTACTTTTATAGTACATGCTTTAAAGTTATTTTTAAGTGATGGTGGTACATTTTACCAGTATGACCATACTTTAGTTACAATATATACACTAAATGCAGGCACTACAGCTCCCCCTGTGTCTTCTATAGAGAAATCCAATAATTGCAATGATCTGATACCAAACAAGGTCTACGGAATGTCCCCATGAAACATGGAAACCAGTGTGTGTGTGTTTTATTGTTTTTGTGTGTTGTTGTGTTGCAGGGACAGCTGTCAGAAAGGCTGGCGTTTGCTTTACATTCTTACAGCATTTTATCGCTGTTCTGAAGTACTGAAACCCTTCCTACTCAAATTTCTACGAGACGTCTGCAAAAGTCCAGAAGTGCTTTTTCACGGTATATATACTCTTAAATGAAAATGAAATTAAAAAAATTACATTTCAAAAAAAGAAATAGTAAGTTTAAGTACTAACTGTTCTTTGAATATATGACAGCGGCCCTATTGCGCTAAGTGAAAATAGCAACAGATACTATTAACACTAAGTTTCAATAGTAGTAGGTTCTGTTTTCACTTAAGTGAAAATAGCAGCATTTCTTAGCAATATGCTACATACACTAACCAAAAATAGCTGTATTTTCTTTGGATTAATTAGTATTTGGATGCTATTTACTTAAAAATAGTGGCAGATAACGTTACTATTTGCAACTCAGCATTGTTCTGCATTAAACATTATGCAATAATAAATCATTGTAAATCATTATATTTATGATAATTATAAAAATGATGGCAACTTTTTGAGATATTAAAGCCCCTAACATTATCCTAATCCTTAACTTTATGAATAAAAATGAATGTATTGAAAACAAATGCCTTTATGATCTGTAAGGTAATAGAAAAAGGTTAAAGAGTGTTTTCAGCAAGAGGTGGATTAAAATCCGGTCTCCCGTGTCAACCTACACAGACTGTACACCTTACGCAACTGGAGTCGCTGTTCCAATCACATATTGAGGGCGGAGCTAGTGCAAATAGTACTCTGTGTAAAGAGACACTCTGTAAAAATAAACTGCAATGTACAGTCCAAAAAGATACAAGATAAATACAAAATTAAGCATATATGAAACTTCAAAATTATAAGTAGCATGATTAATAAAGACCTGTTTCATGTTTTTTTGTTTGTGTGATGTCTAGGGATTGCTAACGCTTGTGAGCAGAACCTGAGAAAGACCTTTCAGTTTGGTGGCAGGAGTGTTTACCCCAGTAACATGGAGCTCAAAGCCGTAATGGTCAATAAATGCTTGCAAAAACACAAGAACCCAGCCTTATCAAATAAAGACACACATCACACACGTTAACACTTATTGAGAGGTAACAATGTGTCTTTTTCAGGCTGGCAGGAGCTCAAAGCGACAGCTCTTCCTGTTTCCTGGAGGAACTGAAAGACATCTAAAGATTAAAACCTGCACTGTATGTCTGTCTCGAACTCTCATGTGCATTTCTCTGTGTTAACTGTGCGTATTACTTGCTATATGATGAATGCATTTCTGTTTTGTATGGACAGGTAGCACTTGATGTGATAGAAGAGTTGTGTTACGAGATGGTGTTGCAGAGGATCGAAGCCATGGATGAATACACCATCTTCATAGTCACCAATAGAGGCACAGATTTGAATTCTTTCTGTATAAACAGCCATGAGATTTACATTTGATGGATTCTAGATTTCTCACCATATAACGATAAATATTAAATCTCACAGCAGAATTTGTGCTGCAGGTCAGAACGTGCGGCCGCTAAATAAGAGGGAGTACATCCTGGATATTGCGACGGAGGCGGAGCAAATAGACAGCAACTACAGCTTCTGGTTCAGACGGGTGATCTGGGCCCAGCCGCTCAAGTTTGACAATGAGCTCTGCGTCACCATGCACTTTAACCAGGCATGACATTTCTGTCTTATTACGATATTAGTCACACTGGGCCTTAAAGGGATACTTCAGCCAGAAATGGAAATTCTGTTATCATTTTCTCACCCCTAGATTGTTCCAAACCTTTATTAATTTCTTTGTTTTGCTGAACACACAGGAAGAAATTTGGAAGAATGTCAGATCTCACCCACCATTTACTGCCATAGTAGGGAAAATAAATACTATCCTGTCAATCTGAGGGTGACTAAGGGGATAGAACATCAAGAAAAAAATAATTCAGTCTTAATAAAAAAAGTCCTTTATTTACCCTCATGTCATTCAAAACCTGTATCTGACTCTGTCTTTCGTGGAACACAAAAGAATATATTTTGAGAAACGGTTTTGGTCCATACAGTGGAGGTCAATGGGGGTCGTTTTCTTCAAAATACTTTTTTTATATTTGGAATGACATGGGTGTGAGTTAATGATGAAGAAAAATATTTCAGGGTGAACTATTCCTTTAAGAAAGCAAGGCAACCAACTGTATACGTCTGTGTTGAGCAGAATTTACCTTTTGGTTTTACTTTGCAAATTGGCAATGCGTGAGGGTTGTTAAAATACTAGACAAATACTAATAACAAATATTTTATACTTAAACAAATCAGTTTGCCGGCTTTAGAAATTTGTAAAATTCCTAAGAATAACGGTTTGCACCGCAGAAATACGGATTAATGATGAAAACTGTTGTATGAACAAATAGCAGATGTATGTGTTCTGTCAATTTGATAAATCTTCATGTGTCTAGTTTTCATGTGAAATTTCCTTGTTCCAAAATCCACCTCAAGACAGCTGTGAGATACAAAATTGTTCTGATCGTGAGGGATTTTATCACTTTGCTTTTAGTGTGGACAGAAAAACCTTACATTAAATTTTAGTTTGCTGGTATATATTACACGTGTGGCACCTTTAATTACATTGATGTTGTGTTTGTATGGACGCAGGTGCTGCCAGACTACCTGAAGAGTCTGTTGAATGTCGTGCCTCAGGGAAAGATCAGCGACCAGCAGTTTAATCAGTATGCCAAACTCGCTGCTCTTCAGCACAGAGCAAAAGAAAGTCTCTACACACCTACCATGTATGTTCATATTTAATACAATTAAACAAACTTTACATTTTTACTTAGGTTTAGTTTTCAAGGAATATTTGGAAATCACATCTGAAGTAACTTATGACATTATGGTTTCTATCAATTTCTATAAAAACATATATTATAATCCTTTAATATCACTATTATTTCTGCTCTGGTGAGCCTTCTTGGAGATCAAATTGAGACATTAAGTTTTTCTGAGAAGAAATGGTCATGTCTGTATGAGGCTATTTTTTTGCATGCAATTAAAAGTGAATAGATTTGAACGTGAATCAAATCCAGTTCTTCCAGGATCATCTGAGCTGTGCCATACTTTTACATAATATTTGTACATTGTATATATAAACAATATGTCTATAATAAATATTTACATTTTAGCCCATTGACTCTTTCACACGCTCTCTCTAGTCATGAGATTTCAGAGTACATCTCTGTTGAGATCTTTGGCAGACAAGGGCCCCAGCAATGGATGCAATTGGTTGCCCAACATGTTCAGGCGGTCCAAAGCCTGAACCCTCACCAGGCCAGATCTCAGTTTCTGGGTAAATTTATTTTCATCAGGCTTTCATTCAACATGATCCTACATGCATGTTAAATGGTGTTGCTTGGCTGTATGTGTTGTTTTCAGGATTGGTGTGTGCGTTTCCCATGTTCGGGTCGTCCTTCTTTTACATCCAGAGCAGCAGCAATAGCATCCTCTCTGCGCCATGCATCCTAGCTGTCAATCAAAATGGACTGCACTTCTTACACAAAGACACTCACGTGTGTATAACCTTCACACACATACACACAAACACCCTGGGAATGTTGTGAACATTATACATTTTGTTCTATTGGCAGGACGTTCGGGTGAAGTTCCCGTTAAAGGTGATTCAGTCGGCTCAAACACAGAGGCCCAGCGCTGGATCCAGTTATCCTTATGTTGACATCCTGATCGGGGACTTAGCCAACCACAGAGTCACACAGTTACAACTAGAACAGGTAATACACAATTAACACATGACACAAAGTAATAAAGAAGATAAATGAATGATTGACAATATAATGGTGCTTTTAGGGTCTGGAGCTTTGTCGGGTGATCGCCATGCACATTGAAAACATGCTCTCGGTCCGTGAGAAGAGGCTGACGCTGCCACCCAGCGAAATCACCATGCTGTGACAAACACACACAGTCTGTTTACAATTTCCATCAGGTCCTTTGTAATTGGAACGTTTTTCATCATCTTATCTATACTAAACCAAACCTCTTAATGCAATGTTTGCACTAATTACACGTATAGATGAATATAACATGAATAATTATTTTTGTATTTAATGCATAACATTTGTACAGTTGGATTGTGAATTACTTCTATCTTGGGTATCATCGTGCAAAAGAACCTCAACAATGGGTGTTAAACATTTGAACAGTTTTAAACATTTATGTAATCTTTCACATTCCTATGCAAACTTAAAGAAGATAAGGGTTGTGTATTTAAATTTGTATTTTTTTACCGTTTTGTTAATAAATATATTGATTGAAACCTATGTTATGTTTATCATGAAGCATACCGTACTGTTTATTGGAGAAACTGGACTTTGGGATCTGCATTCCTTGTTAGATTTTAAGATCTATCTATGGATAATAAATTAATGATTGGAATGAGAGGACAGCATAGACACAGAACATTTTTGGTTAAGGTGTTTGTTATAGAGCCAATAAAGAAAATAACAAAGCGTGTGAAGGAAAATCTTAGATAGTTGTGTTTGTGTTCAAAATGTGTTCTTTTTTATTAGCAAATAAAAATTATTTAGTAAATTGAGAATCAACAACAGCAAGGAATCTATTGCGGAAAAATCCCGGAATCTAGCAGCCCTAGCTGTCACTCGCCCGGACCCTCGTGCTTACGCGCAGGGAAGAGCGCGCATGCGCACTTTGCATAACAGTTTTGGTAACACGAGTTTGTGATCTCTACACGGCTCTGTTCATGTGCCGGCTGCATAACTACTTGTGTTAGGATACGTTGAGTAGACCGATCTGCGGACCGGTTTCAATGCCGTAAGGGTGTGTAAATCAAACCGTTTTTCATGTAAATTACGACTCTGTCCATCGTGAGTCAATAGTGGCGTAGCTCAGCTACGTGCTAATGTTATGGGACTAAACTGCAGGATTCGGTGATTGACAGGCAGTGTGAGGTGTTGCGTTAAGAAATCAAGAAAGCTGGATGTAAACGGAGCGATTTTTCACATTTTTTTAAATAATTTGTCTCTTTTTTAAAGGAAACGAAGAAGCAATATAACGTTACACCCTCCGGGCCGCCGGACCGCGAGCTGCGCAGCGTGTCTTTGGTCACGTCACGTACGACTTCACTTACCGACACTAATATATCATGGGGACCTGAAGTTAATTCCGCTCAATAACCCCATTTTACCGCAAAGTTGGCGCGTTGGTTGTGAAAATGTCTGGATTTACTGATCTCCGGGATAAGCTTAAGTCAATGACGCCTCACAGGGACAGTTACAAAAAAGTTTTCGAGCAAAACAACGGCGAAAAGCGCAAGCACCGTGAGTCCGGTGACGAAGAGAGCGAGTACGAGGAGCGTCGCGACGCGGAGGCCCGCAAAGTGAAAAGCGGAATAAAGCAGGCGAGTATTTTCACGCCGGAGGAATGCGCGCACATAGAGGCGAAGATCGACGAAGTGGTTGCAAAGGGAGACAAGGGGCTTTACCGGGAGCACACGGTGGACCGTGCGCCCCTCCGGAACAAGTACTTCTTCGGGGAAGGCTACACGTACGGGTCCCAGTTAGAGAAGCGCGGCCCCGGGCAGGAGCGCTTGTACTCCAAAGGCGAGGTGGACGGTATCCCGGACTGGGTGCACGAGCTGGTCATCGATCGGCTTGTCGCGCACGGCGTCATACCGGAGGGCTTCGTGAACAGCGCTGTCATTAACGATTACCAGCCCGGGGGTTGCATCGTGTCCCACGTGGATCCAATTCACATCTTCGAGCGGCCGATCGTGTCCGTGTCATTCTTCAGCGACAGCGCGCTCTGCTTCGGATGCAAGTTCAACTTTAAGCCCATTCGCGTGACCGAGCCCGTGCTCCACCTGCCCGTGCAGCGCGGGAGCGTCACAATCCTCAGGTGTGTTTTCACTTGTACTCTCTGTGTAAGACACGGAATGTATGTCCATTTGTAATGGGGCACCTTTACACGCAGGACATACCGTGGTATAGCGCCACGGTAAACATTATGGTGCTATGTTCGAAATTGATATGATAATACCACGATATAAAGGTTCAAAAGGTTTATGTATTATGGTAATATCATGGTATTTGGTACACAGTATGTAGTTATCAGAACTGTGTCCCATTATGGCAATTAATGTATAAAAAAGCAGTAGGTGTTTCTGAAGTACTGTGGACTACGAAATACCACGATACTTGTGTAGTAATGAATGTACACTCATTTTCAGTGGCTATGCAGCTGATGACATCACACACTGCATCCGCCCACAGGACATCAAAGAGAGAAGAGCCGTGATCATTCTGAGAAAGTGAGTAACTCATCTTCTGAAATAAGATTTGGTTTGTAAAGGCGTAAAAGTTTTAGTTTGATCAACTTTTATTGTAGAACAAGAGAAGATGCCCCACGCCTGGACTCAGATTCACTTAGCCCACCCTTACAATCTTCTGAGAAACGACATATACTCAAACCCAAACGCTCGCACCGCAAGGCTGATCCAGATGCTGCGCACAGGTACCTCGAAAATCTTTTACATGCTGAATAAAATGAGGCTTTTTTATCAGATTAATAAAGCAGTCATAGTATGTTCTGCGCCTTTAAAACAGAGTACGCATGCTGTTTGCATAAGCATTCATTTGTGCTCCTCTCTCAGGCCTCGTGTACTGGAGATGGACAAAGAACTGCAGAGGCGCTCAATTTCCTCACGACAGAGACGTCACAGCGACAACGGTTCGGAAAACTCCTGGAGAAGAGTTGAGGAGAGAGAGCCGAGCTCACGCTACACGCACGACCCACACGACCACGCTTCCTCACGGCGAGTCAAGATGAGACGTCACTGAATCGCGATCAGAACTGAGGCGACGTTAAATGCGCTCATGGGGAGGAACGTAAAAGAAAGCTCGCAGAGACATTAGATGGAGACTGCAGGATGTTATGCTTTATATATATTGAGAGGCTTGAGGTGTCTTTTCAGACAAATCAAAACATGTTACTTTAAGATCCACTTTATTTTGTTGTGTGCTGAAAGGAAACGAATGGAATAAAAAGAACATCTAAACTGACTAGTGGATTTCACTGGGAATTTACTAATGTCTCACTCAAATCTGTATGCACTCATTGGTTATAATAGGTCATTCGAAGAACATGTTAAACAAAAATGTGGCGGATTTTTAAAAGAATAGTTCAGTCCTGAAACACACGGGATCGGTGCTTATCTAGCTTGTAGATGTGTGGTACTTTACATTTGTCATTTTCATTAATGTTGACAAATCTTAAATGTCACGCAGTTCCAAAGCAGGAGGTAAATAAAAGGTAAGTTAAGCCACATTGTGTGGTTTTGAATTAAGCACAGAAGCTTTTGCACGTGCACGGTGTATATGGATGTTTCTCTTGACAAGGTCTAAAGGACAAAAAGTAAGTTTGACATGCATGATAAACACAGTATTTCAAATTAAAATTGAGATTCTCAATTTAATTTTTTTCCAGTTTTTCTTGCTCAGTGGTCCCCCACAGGTTTTTTTGGAAATGTAGTTTTGCGATAATAAACCCTTCTTTATATTGTCCTCTAATTGCCCATAGATATAACATGAGAGGTATTGCCGTGGAAACTGATGTTCTCGTGATATCCATGGTGATCCATAATGAACCGAGGCTAAATTTCACATACATAAGGGCTGTTTTTCAAAACATGTATAAGACTTATGACGACAAGATTTGTCGTTTTGTTCTGTTGTATACTGAGTGTACAGGCCAGATGGAAATTTTGGAGAAATGTAAAAATGTGTCTGCTGCTGCAGTTTAAAATGAAAATGAATCCTTCAAACTACGTGAGACTGTACTTTGTGTAGAAGAGCTGTAGGAGGTAGTTTGGTTTGAGGGATGTACAGGGATGAAAGCAATATAAAAAGAATGAATAAAACACTCAAATGTTGATGTTCTATGTTCTCGCTGAGATTTAAGAAAGTTTATGTCCATTTGTTTTTCTACTTCTACCAAAACGTCTGTTCACATCTGTTGTACTGAACCTAAAGAAATCTTAGCTCTACTCAAAGTTCACTGGCAACGTTTAGTCTCTACCCGTGTAAGGTTTTATTTGTGAAATTTACTTTTTTCAGTTGCTGTGTAAATTAATTTAAAACCAAAAAATGTTATTATCCAACTGCAGTTCATTTGAAATATATCAGAAAAATGTGCATTCTTGCTCAACATCTTACTGTCATGAATTACACTACGCACTGTTTCAAATAACACTCATAAAAATTCCTACAGTTGGCGTCCTTTCTTAAACGGACTTTTATTTTGCCTTTTGCTAGAGCGCATGCCAACAGGGTTGCGACACACTTGATCTCGCCGCCGCGTGGTCACGTGGTATTTTGAGCTCTCAATGGATCTAAACTTTCAGTCTGTTTCAATGGGTTTAAGCGGGAGAGACAGTGGAAGCAGCTGTATCTTCAACACATTTCACGAAATACCAACACAATATATGCACTGATGATAACTATGTTGATTCAATTTATCATACAATTTTTACCGAATGAGTGTTAGAGAGACGGTATTAATTAGTTTTGTGTGTTTAATCTGAATAGGAAGCATGCATAATGTGCTGTTTCTTATGCTTCTATGATCATCAGTACATATCAATGTTAAATTATTTTAAGACATTCACATAAAAAATGCAAAAGTAATTTATCAATAAATAATCAGCGATTGCACCACAAATAACAGTGATAAATTAACAAGGCAAACAATATCAGTCAGTAAGATATTACTATTACTAATACTACAAATAATTTATGTAATTCATACAGGGAGAGGGTAGACAACAAGTTATTTAATGAGCAGTCTTTATAGAAAACCATTCAACTACACATACAGACAAACAGAAAAGCCATTTTTATTTAGGAAATAACATTTAGTTTACAAAACATCCATATAATAAAACACCAGTTTTACAGAGATATCAACTTACCTGCGAAAGTGTCTGGGATACAGTGAAATGAATGAGCTTCAATGCACTGCTGGGAGTCATAGACCCCTCCATGACACGAGTTACTTCCGCATTCCATTCTTCCAGCGAACGTCTATGCGAATGTCGCAACTCTGTTTTTCAACTGCTCTGGCCTATGCTATTCAAATATAAAAATAGCAGATTCAAGGGAACGATCGTATAGGTATAAAAATTCTGTTGAAAATACAAAAACCCCTGCAATTTTTTTTTTGAAGTGCTAGGGCTTGTGGTAATGTATCTCTTTGCGCTGTGGGTGTATGACCTCTCACTAGATGGCACGAGAGAGCTACGCACCAATAAATTGGTACGTTTAATTATTTATTTATAAATACAATTGTATTAAATATAAGTATAATTGTATTGCTTGGATAACTGTTTTTGTATTCGAATAATATCAATGCAAGATATGCCTTTTATTTTGTTTGTTTTTTCCCCATAGGTCGGCAATAAATGACGTTAGAAGACACTGACATCTCATTGGTTCATACATACGTCAATCAGCTGTTCCGGTGACGTTGTGCGAGTTTGTAGGTGAGAGGGCAGAAGTGCGTAGACAAAAGTACCGCAGCTCACACGCTACCATAATGGTTCTGAGTATCTAATACACGTTTTTAACGGTAAGTTAACGCTTTAAATCTCATTAAAGCCGTTGACTGTTTAGTATGTCATCATACATTTCAGTTTTCGACACTAGATTGCAAGTGAAGTAAGCAAACGCTAACACAACACAACACTGTTGTTTGATTGTTAAATTAACGCTGTTTGTAATCTAGCGAACACCACAACACATCTAATCGCAAAATAGACGTTACTGTGTCGTTGAATGTGGTATAAATAACACCGAGCAAGGGAAGCAGGCATTGTTATTACATGTGATACGTGCCAAACAGCTCGTGTACTGCACAGTTGACCTGAACTGTGTTGAACTGATAATGTTGTGCATGTGAATTATCGGCTGTTAATCGAAACAAAGTCATTTGTTTGAGCTCAGATTGGTTTAAAGTTCTTTTGTATGCAGGCCTTGTGTCATAAATGCTATCCCAGATGGCCTTTCACTTCTAACCCTGAACTAATCCCGAATGTTGACTGTTGTTGTTTCATTTTGTTGGTTTAAAAGAAGACATTTAACTTCCACAAAAGTGATGGTTAAAACGCTTTTTTTCAAAACTGTTAATGAGATCTTATGAATCCCAAATGCTGCGGTTCAAACCAGTGTTTCCGTGTAATGTTTAGATCACCGCTGGAACTTGGGGTCACAAAATTATGGTATGAATAAGTGGGTAGTTTGTTAGACACATGGGTCTAAATTTAGACACGTCAGGATTGTTGCTGCAGCTGTGCATCTGTGATGTCTGTGAAGTGCATAAAGATCCTGTGCTATTTCTGATCTGAGCTGTCACGTAGCACGCGGCGCGCGCGTGTGCGCGTGATCCCATATATGTGAGGGTCGATTCTGAATGTACTCTCTCACTAATGTAGATGTTGACAACCAACTTATGAGGAGTTTCTACTGGTCCTCACTATAAAAAACGGCTCAAATCGATATCGTTTTAATGAAATGTCATTCAATTGTAAGGTTTGGTGTTACTAGGGGATGATAATTGTAATAGTCTTCTGTTCGTCTAATTGTTTATCCAATACACACCACTGGGTTCATGGTACAAATCACTGTATTTTTTATTAATTTTTTAAAAACGAAACTGAAATTCTAATAGATTTATTTATGATCCATTTTTATGAACTTTTTTATTATAGAATTGGCAACATTTGAGGTTTAATTGGATGTCGTATGCACGTTAATAAAAAAAACTAAAATAAACTGAATTTTAATATTAACATTAACCTAAAATTATGAAGTTAGTTAAGAAAGCTAATCCTAAAACACAGAGTAAAAAATAAAAAAAACTAATGTAATAAAAACGTATAAAGGAAAGACAACACGTATGTTGCTGCAGGTCATGTATTACCAGCTCGACAAGTAGCATTCAGACACGTATATTAATACCCTCCAGATGTTTGTTTACTTTTCTATGGACTTTATTTTCAGAAACTCTCTCAGCAGAAGTGATGTTTCATTCTGGCAAAAGGAGAGGTGAAGATGGAATCGCTGCTGTTATTGACTTCCTGTTGTCAAATGCCCGGTTGGTGCTGGGGTTGGGCGGAGCCGCAGTGCTGGGCATTGCTACATTGGCTGTGAAACGGGTGATTGTTTATATTCACAATTTAACCGTGTGATTGTGGTTTTAAAGATGGATGATAGAGACATGTATTGGTGGCCCAATATACAACCACTCAAAGCAATGAATTGTTGTGTTTGTTTGTTATTTTATGCATTCATTTTCTTCCTTTGATGCTATAGCTGATAGAACGAGCAGGCAGGCCTCCCGATGAAAAGCCTGAGAAGAAGATGACCGATAGCTGGGAGGAGTTAAACTTGGTTAGCGCCTCACCCAAACTACTCCACAAAGGAATTGAAGGAGTGTTGATGAAACAGATCGCAGCAGCGACCAAGAAAGGTACACACTTGAAATTGAGAAAACATCTTTGCCATATAAATGTGACAATGCAAAAAAAATGTTTCAAGAGACTACATGTTTGTCTTTTCTTTTTTTATATGACTCTTATTTTGTACCCCAAAGCTTGTGAAGTTTGTTTTGCATTTGTGTTTAGCGGAGCTGTCCCAACCTATCCCCCTGCCCTCCTCCGAGCCCCAGCGCAGTGACGCCGAGCCACCTCAGCGACGGAGACGCATGGATCTCTGCGCGATGACGTTCGCAGAGCGCCTGCAGCAGTACTACAGAACACGAGTGTGTCTGTCAGCTGAGGAAGTGTGTGTAGCCCAGCAGCGAGCGTTAGACATCGCCACAGAAATTCAAGCCTTCCTGCACTCCAAACATCTAGACATGCCGTTGGGAGACATGATGTTAGGAGGATCGCTGCTCGACGACCTGCAGGTGGTTAAAGCTGATCACGCCTGCCTGATCGTGCCACTACAGGTATCAAGATTGTTTGTGTGCGTGTGTATATTTGATTGTGTATTACTTTTTGTTCCTATTATTCATGATCTATGTGTGGTGTTATAGTTGGAGTCCACTCTGTGGACCCCTATTGCCGGAGAGGACACGTTTGTGGGCCACCCTCAGTACTGCATGGTGCGCCGCGAGAACCTGGAATACTTCCCGCGGGGTCGGAGCTATTGGGACCGACACTTGTTGGATGTCTACTTATCGTCACGACTTGTTTCTGAGCAACTAGGGAAGGCGGTGATGGAATCTATGAACTGGCCATCGCTAAGTGGAACACTTGAATGTGACGTGAGACCAATGCTTGGGTCTCCCGAGCTCAAATTAGAGATTCAAGGATTAAGTCAATGCGGGTATGATGATGGAGAACGCTTCTATATCAGTATTTTGCCAACAGTGCGCCTCGGTGAGATGACGCTAACGGCGCAACGAGAGATCACCGGGTCTTTTGACTACATCTGGTACCAGAGCCTCTACACCAGCGAAACGGAAAGACTGGCAACGCTTGATAAAGAGGACTCGGACGTCAGAAGGAAGTGCTTGAAAACTTTAAAGGCGGTTTGTCGCAACTGCCCCGCGCTACGCAAGCTTAACGGAAGCCATCTCAGTAGCGTCATCCTGCATATGAGTGAAAAGGACACCGATTGGTCGGAATCTGCCTTTACGGATAGGTTCCTGCAGGCGATCACTGAGCTGATTGGTTATCTAGAGACTGGAATCTTGCCTAGTTATTTCAAACCTAGCGTGAATCTGTTTCAGGGTTTTACTGAAGATGACATTGATGAAATGGGCTTTATGCTCTACTGTGCTGTGACCGATCCTGAGATACTGCTCATATGAAAATAAAACTTACGGATGCACATAGTAGTACATGTATGAATACACTTATCTGTGTGGCTACTGTCATTTATGCACTTTTAAAGGAATAGTTCACCAAAAGTTACATCTTTGTTATTATTAGTTGCCCTTATGTCATAACGTGACTTTCCGTTTACAATGAAACTAGAATAGTGGTCTTTTAATGGAATGGTTCCCTTAAAAGTGAAGGTGGAAGTAAAAGCGAGTCCAACCAAATGAGGCAGTCTGTTTGGCTTTTGTGCTATATTATGTGAATTAGACATTTGTGTTTTGGGTGAACTGCCACTTTAAACAAACGTGCCTAAGAATATCTTTGTGTGCCATTCTGTATTTTGCAAATTCTTGATTGGAATTCAGCAACTTTTGAAACCGATTCTTTATTATTTTGAAGTGATCGCACTATAAGAGGTTTTGCTTAGATGATTGACAAGTTCATTAACTATGCAGTGCTTATCTAGACACATGTTGGAATGGCTTGGATGTACATTTGAAAGAGGGTTGGGTATCGGACTAAGTATTGTCTTAAAAACAAGAGATTCTGTATAATTATATTGTTTAGTGATGGGTCAAGTCATAGATAAAGTGAAACTATGTTGTCTTTGGAGAATCAAGATGTAACAAAACAGTGAAATTATGATTGGCCGTGACGGGACAGCCTTTCTCATACAAGTTTTTGTTTTGTTCTAGTTTATAAAATGAACCACCAAATATGTATTTGTTTAGGGTAAAGCGTGTGTAACTTTCATGTACGTGTGGGTGTTGGTTAAACTTTAAGGATTCTAGATGGATGAACATGCTCTTCCTGGTATATGTTGAATCTGTGAACATTGTCATTGTTGGCCATTTCCTTTTACTTTACCAAGGTATTTTAGTCATTTTCTACTAGTTAAAGGTTTGCAACTCCGTTCGTTATGTGCATAATAGAAAATAGAAAGCACTAAAATGTAAATGGATCACCAAGACCAGCTTATGAAAACTTCTTGGACACAGTTAAAGCAAACTTGTACCTGTTTCACTATTGTGAAACCATGCCTTTCGCTATTTATAACTGGGACGTGTGTCTAAATAAAGATTGTCCACAATTTTAGTTTTGTATTACTTGCATGTTTTCGTATTAATCTGATGAACGCAGTATCTCTCATAATACTTGTGATAAAATTAGATACTTAACTATAATTATTCTTCAATGTATTTATCTATTTTAAGAAATGAACAACATTTCGCTCAGGATTACATATTAATTTTATTAAAGATTTTTCATTTCAAGAGATCTTTATTAGTATTGGACGTCATTCAAGTAATCTGTTATATTAAGAGTAAAATATTAATCAACCCTACCTATGTGACAACACAACCCATAAATCTTTTTATTACTGTAAATGACTACATGTAATAAGGGTTAAAGAGGAAACATTGAGCTGCTTATAATCACACCCCCCGCCAGCTGCGTCACATGGCCAACTATGGCAAAGTCTGCTTAGTTTACTTCTCTCTGCATTTATGTTTGTTTACGTCTAAAGAACGACTAAACTAACGCGTAAATATTGGGTCGCGGACCCGCTGTACTCCCGCGACTGTGATCTTTATGAATGCGCTTCTCAATGGATTACTTTTATTGACTTTTTTCTACGATGACATGAGCTGTCATATTTCAGGCATGTCTTTTTTTACGTGAGTGTAACTTGGATCATATTGTGTTTGTCGCGGTTTTAACGCTGTTATATATGAATTGTTAGTGCGCACCGTCATTGGACATACAGTACGTACTAAAACTTAACCGGGAAACATTGGATTGCAAGCTTGACATGAACAGTTACTGTGGATGAGCCGGCTTCAGGGGTGTTAAGTACTTGAAGTACTAGTTTTCTTTAGTCTATTATTATCATTTAAAAAAAGTAAATTTTGTGTCATTTTTCTCAAGTATTGAATAAGGCAATCTTTAAATTTCCAGAGGAAAATGATTATCAATCATAATATACACATGTATTATAAATATAAAACGTATATAAAAATTGTAAAAATATGTCTATCAGCTTAATGAGATAAATAATCTTGCTCTGGTGAATTGTAGCCTATCTAAAACTGAAAAACAATTAATTTCCTTTCCGTGCTTATCAATGAATTCCAACTATAACATCCCTAAAGATAGAAAAGCTGGTTTGTGACAATAGATAAGTCTAATTATACTGTACACAAAATGTCAGGAAACTAAAAAAAGATCATTTAAAATCCTGTGTCTCAGAGACATTGAGTAAAACTGTCATTTATCTGGTTGATTTACAAATATGGGGGATCATAAAGTTACAAGGGCTGCACACACTGTGTTCATTTTTTAATGATAATTTTTTAGGATAATTTTCTTTAAGTTTAACTTAACCTCTAAATTTGAAGCCTAAATTATTTAATCAACATGGATGTTTTACCTGATTTCTGATCATTGATCTGCATCCACATAATCGTACACTGGCATTACCTTTACATACCAATTTTTCTGTTACCTGGATCGACCTAAAACATCTACTTTACATTTACGTAAACTTTTTGACGTATTAAAATCAACCAGTTATTGCGCAGCTATTTCAATGCACATTTGCGATATTCTAATTAATCTAGTATATTTTGCAGCATTAATAGTTAACACCTTTCAATATCATCAGTATTGCTAAAGTAAAAAAGCATACATTTATATGTGCAATTATATGCAAAAATATTTTTCTTTCAAAAACATATTTAGGTTGATGCTTAAATGTATACGCAAGTATAATATCTCTGTAGTTTTAACACCCCTGGCTGGTTTCACATAGATACATTATCTACCACCATGATTGGTTCTCCAGATTTGGTGGCCTTCACCAAAGAGCCTGATTACGAAGATTTACCCATTGATCCATTGGCGCTTCCAGAGGAACTGTCTGTACCCTCATACACCGGTGACGGTACACCGTGGTCCAAGATGTCTATTGCGGAATTTAAGAAGGATTTTATCCTTTTAGCTGAGTTTTCCGAACAAGTTGGGCCCCAGCCTTTGCTTACAGTTCCTCATGAAACCAAAGCTTGCGGGACATTTGATTTGAATCACTTCTCCCTCCGAATTATGTCAGTGGACTATCAGACCTCCCTCACCGGCTCAGGGATCAACGCCTCTAAACTGAACTTCGTGGAGGACTCCAAGGTAGTTTTAGGAGATTCCAAAGAGGGAGCGTTTTCATACATACAGCACTTCACGCTGTATGACCTGGAGGCTCGAGGGTTTGTGCGGCCTTTCTGCCTTGCCTACGTGTCGTCTGATGAGAATAAAATTGTACAGCAATTTCAGCAGCTTTCTTCAGAGTTCTCCAAGGTTTCAGAATGTCTGAAAACGGGGAACAGAAAGAACTTTGCTAATGAACTTGAAACCAAACTAAGGGATTTAGAGTATACAAGAGTTGTCCTACTTCGAGAGACTGAGGGAGAGAATGTAATGAACTCATCTGTTATGTGCACCAGTGAAAGGGAATGGACGTTAAATGATATACCAACATTAGAGAGAGAAACGGAGAATGAGAAACTTAAAGAGAAATCACTGTCACACAAAGAAGAAGTGAAAGCACAAGAGGAAGCTGGACATCCAAGACAGAAAGTAGAGACACAAAATTGTATATTGCAGCTTGAAAGCGAAAATCCCTCAAATAACAGGTCTGCTGTGCTTATCAATAGAACGAAAGAACAGAATGACAAGCTGAAAAACGAGTACTGCTCAAAGCCATTGGATAAAATAACAGAGGAACTGATTTATGTGGAGAAATCAATTCAAGAACATAAAAGCCTTCTGAAACAAGTCACCTCCTACCCAACAAGAAACCTCAGAGACTCAGAGTTCTCTCCTTATAAACCGGACGACCTTCCTCATTCTCTGGAGCCTGACCTTCATGATTCTAGACCACATGGTCAATTCCCCAGGGCCAATCCCAGATTGCAGTTTCATTCCTTACATGAACACACCCTTGCATTCTCCAAAGCTGATTAACACCACTTCATGTAGGAGATTTGACAGGCCCTTGAAAACTCTTGAGGAGTTGTGCGACGACGTACTTCCATCAGCAGGCGTTACAGCAATTGCACTCCATCGAAAAGACGTTCAGAGGAGACGCCAGCCATATCTACACAAACCAACTGTGCCAAAATCTGCTCCGCAATCTCAAATCCTCAAATTTTTTGTTTGAGGCTACTTACGACTCAGAAGGTGCTGCGGGTTTACGGCCATGGACAGCAGCCAGTCATTCATTGATCCATCAAGCGTCTTTTCTTCCAGCACCCACGATTCTGAGTGGACCTGTTAGTCTTGAGTCATACACCTCTTGTGTTGAAATGGTGCCTATAAAACTAGAGTTGGGTGGGAGTTACCCATCTGGAACCTTATCGAGGACCTTAATTGGTCTTTCTGGTTATAACCCCCCCCTTTCATCTGAGGACTTAGAAGAACATGCTGAAATCGAAGACAACGGGGAAGTTACGGCACCAGATTGCGCTCATTCCCGAGACGCAACTGTGATGAAGACCAGTATTAGCAGTGGAGACAGTATTGAGGTCTTGGGAACAGAAAAGTCCTTCAGGTCACAGTGTTCAAGTATACCTAGCAGCATACCTAGTACAGCAATGCCAAAACCTTTTCCTACCTGTAACACAGCAGCACCAGATGGTCTAAAGCAAGCGAGGGTACCCACCGGGCGGACTTGCAGTGAGGACAGCATTGAAGTGCTTAGCACGACAGACTCATTCTTTCCTGAAGACCTACGGGCTTCGTACCCATGCGCTATCGATGAGGAAAGCCTTGAGAAAGACACTTATGAGAAAGACTCGTCTCAAAACCAAAAGGACAAACAAGTTGAGTGTGTTGTGGAGGAGCCACATGGTTGTCCATCAATAACTCTATCCCCACCAGACTCTGCTATAACGTTCCCTTCTGATGATGACTGTCATGCATCATGTACCAATATCTCCTTGTTGAAGGAACCGACCGTACGGGATGATTTATCCGACTGCATTAGTTTTCGCAGCATCACAGCCTCCACAGCTTCTGACACTTTCTCCGCTTGTATTCATGGGGATAAAAGAGAAGGTGGGAGCAGACAGAGGTGTGGCCGAGTAGGACGGGCAGCATTGAAATTCCTGCGACAGTTTCCGTTTGCAGTACACGCTGTGTTTAGCCTTCTGAGCGGGCGTACGCTGGTGGTGCTAGGGAGTGAGGAGGGTACAGTTAGGCGACTGGTCGCGGCCCTGTCCGTCTACACACCACATTCAAGTAGTTACAGAGAAAGCGTTCAACCTTGGATTTCAACACAGCTGCAGCTTACCGACCTGCTTAACTGGAAACTTATCGGATTCAACAGGTAAAAGATTATCCAGGAGTGACACTATGCTGCATTTTTAATCTTGTTCTAATGCATCTCCTTATTGTTTTCAAACTATCCCCAAAATCTTGATGAATTGGTTACATTTGAGTAGGCAATACTCTTTTTGCAACTTAAAAGCTTGGTAAAGTACCACTGGCATACAGCATGCACGTTTATTGCTTTGCCAATGGACAGAAAAGCAGATGTAAAACTATTATTCTTGGCTAGGTTGTTGAAGGTATAGAATTGACAAGTTTAAAATCGGTTTTGTTTCCTTCCAGGATGTGCTCTCCCACTCCGGGTTTTCCTCACTGTCTGGGCCATTTTGCCAGATACATCAGCGTTCTGGACGCAGATCAAAAGACACTGCGGTGTCCGACCTATAGCGGTACTCTTATCAACCATCTGGTGGATCCAAAGAGCAACATTATACGAGGGAGCACCTACTTCTTATTTGCTCAGAGTGTGCTAGGCAAGCTTGTTGCCAGAGCCTTCTTCTTAACGTTCTCGCATTCTCTAGAAGGGGGCACAAGCTCTTGTAAGAGTACACAGACGGTGCGTTCTCATGAACAGCTTCACAGAGGTGACAAGAAAATCCTGCACTATTTATCTGAGCTCATCAAACTGCATGTCATAGACGTTCCCCCAAACGTCCTTCGATTCAGCTACACCGCCAACTCAGTATTCAAACTCTAAAAAGAAGGCTAATTAACACTGAACCTACTGTGTGTAAAGTGTGGATTGATTGTTTTGGCACATTTTTGACAGTAGTCAACACATTTTCTGCATGCTTTTAAACATTATTACAGTAATACTCTTTTGTTACGAGCCCATTTGGTATCTAAAGCAAATTAATATTAAACAGCTTTGTATTACCACACAATTGCTTGTACTTTATTCATTGCGGATGTGCAGAGATTTGTAGACCGTCCTGCTGAATGTCATTTGTATTTGACAAGTTGGACAAAATCATTTTTAAAACCGCTTCCGCTGAAAGAAACTTGGAAAAAACTTGACAAATAGATTTTTCCTTGAAAATGTGAAATGTATAATAAAGTATTTTATTTTAACAGCTTTGAAAATTGTAACAAAACTAGCTCATTACACAATTAACGAAAACACTTAATTACATCAGGAACAGGTCTTGCGCCTTCTCAGGCCAAAACTGAAAAAATATCATATCAAAATCTTCCTTGCATAAAATGATCATCATTGGGTCAAACATAATACTCTAAACGAAACACAGCACAGAAAACATTCTCTTATTCAGGATGTGGGTAAGCCGCTCTGATTTGAATTTGTTGCAGAATTTGGCGTTTTTCTTGACTAAGACTAGCGATCTGAAAGAGAAAGAAAAATCGATTGCATTTTCATCGAAGAAGTCCACAATATTAATTATGGTGACGTGATACAATCACAAATCCTCAGTAATACAAAGGATGTGGTGTGATGTACTCAACAAACGTCATTAAAAAATGGCGTCTACAGGTTACATCAAGACATGAATGAATGGAAGAGATTCTTACATTACATTCAAGATACGTCCTCAAGCCGTTTTGCCATGGGAAGTGCACTCTGGAATCATAAACAAATCCATTTAAATTCAATTTCTTTGTGTGTTTCAACAGTTATCCAATCCCTAGATTCAAGAGGCCATCGTGGGTCATTTCCCAGTAGTTTTTTAGGTTAATTGTTTATTTATAAGTGTCCTAACCATATTCTGTTGTAAATTGGCACTAACTGTATGATTTTTATTCTTTAAGTAATGTAAACAAACAAGACAATAATGAAGAGCATGTGCGATATAACATTGACTGTGGCTTCTTACTCATTCCACGTAGCAAGTAGTGTTTTGGTGGGATATGTGTTTGAAGTTAAGACAATGTCGTTCTCCAGGAAGAACAGACAGAGGAAGTAGGAAATCAGGGAATGGTCCGATTCACTCCGTTTGCTTTTATAGAAAATAAACACATTATTAGTAAATAAATTGATAGAGGATTGAGTCGTATCCAGTACAACTCAAAATGAAGTCACTGTTCCATAAAAATGTGTGTTGGGCCGCACCTTTGGTATTGCTCGCGAGACAGTTCGTCCACAACACAACACAGGAGATAGTGCAGCACGTCTGGTCTCACCAAAAGGCCAAAGAACAACGCGCGAAGAGCCCAGCGGTTGAACTGAATGCGAAAATACAAGCGATTATGCAGATGAACAAATGCAAAGAACTGTGTTCCTAAAAATGTAAACAACCAGGTACTAAGTAGAGTGTAAGCTTTGAGTAGAAGTCGTGGTGTGTAAACAAAAGAATAAATCACCCTGAAAGACAAGATGACGGTCAGGATGGGGCTGAATTGCGAGTGTAATATTCGCAGTACCAATGCCTGAGTGGCCAGCAATAGTCTTGACTGGTCAGGATAGCCCTAAAAAGACGAACACCAGACATTAGATACTACACCAATGCGGAAAAACTACACAGAATATTTCAGGAATGGATGATATCTAAGCAACTGGTCGACAGATTTATCTTGACCAGCCTTATTATAATATCTGAAATGTAGAAATCACATGCAGCCATTTACTGCAAATGCAGATAAATAACAATATTTTTATTTGAAAGAAATGTTGCACTTAGATCAAAGAGAGAAACATAAATGACACCTAAACACATACTGTACCTATAAAAACTACATTAAGAAAAACTGAAAACAACTTTAGAGTAGTCTCTTAAATCTATAGTTTGTAAAAAACTGCCGCTAGAGGGCGCACAATCAGAACAACAATGAAGTAGCTTGATGATGCTGTGAAGGAGCATGGAATGATGGGATCTGTTGTCTTCAACTCCACCGCTGATGGCCATCAATCAGATGGGAACGAGAAATCATGTTAGCGGATGCGGTAAAGTAATAAAGTTTTGTTAATTTTGTGTATAATTGTGGTCCATAAATAAGTGACTGCTGGAAACAAGCTAGTAGCTTGCTTGACACTACTACCAGATTTGTCCAGACACTCCACGTCATTCGGTTGCTACGTCAGTAAAGGCGGTAACAAGGGGTAACGGAGAAATGACATGGTTGACAGGCGACTGCACACCCCCGTGTCACTGTGTAGAATGACGATTTTCTGACGATTTACAAGTAGTAGGAAACGCTTGAGATAGAGAAAGTACTCAGCTGAACAAAATATATAAAACTGGCCTATTGGTTTTTGGATATTTTACTGCAAAATTGTTACAAACATCACCTTTAATCTTTCCTAAGCTGTATTTAATTGCAAAATAATTGCAACATCTGTTTTAGTTACACTTGAATTTTTCAAAAGGTTTAAAACAATGAAATAGCCAGACGTCATTTTTAAAAAGTACTTAAATCAATGTTAATAAACTTTATAGCCATTTCTTTTTTGTAGCTCAAATTTAACTTCTTGTCCCCGTTTTGCAACCTATTTCTTCAAACATAAATGTTAAGTCAACTCCCCATCAATTTATTTGCTATTTTAGGGAAAGAAAAACATGACTCACATTCTCAAAGGATTTGGAAATCTGTATTCGAGAAGTGGCTGTCAGCTCTTGCAGAATTGAATTGGCGATGCCTCTGGTCACCTGAACAAAATCACATTACCAGGTAACTAGTTCCGTTTCCTCACATCAGTGTCTTCACGAAGCCTCTCCAGACCCAATAATAAGCACTTTACAAAAACACTCACCGTCTGAAAGTTGACATCAGGCTCCTCATAGAACGCAGCGACAACAAGTCCATCCTGAGCGATGTGACTGGAACTGACTACACTGAGTAAATACACCCAGCTCTCAGTCTACAACAAAACCATGCAGACACAAATGCCATGACAAAAGACACTTGCTCTCCTTAATATTAGACATGAATCATTCGTTTTACCTACATCTGCAAAAACAGCATTGTTACAGTCCAGAACCCTCAGAGCAAACTTCAGCACCTCCATCCTCTTCAAATTTGAACCTTGAGTGAAGCCAGAGAACATCAGCTTTTGTGTGCCAGCACAGTTACAGAAAATCAGACTTAAGTAAAATTGTTGCTCTGTAGACAATTACATAAAGAAAATGTCCTTATCTCGTACTCCACTTAAAAACAAAGCAATGATACTACCTATATTGTGTTCTGTTGAATCAAATTTCAACAGCTTGAATTATACAAACTTGAAAATAGTCCTCTGCGACACGAAGTTACGGAAATAGATTCTTTATGGTAGATTTTAATATGCAAATAAGAACGCTTACAACTCTGTACCTTCAACAGGTGTCCACTCAGTGGCCAATAAATGGTCGAGCATGATTGTATTGACATTTCCTGAATCAGATTGTGGATTTTCTATCTTGGGGGCGTGGCCTGATGTGAGAATTCTGAGGTAAGCTCTGAACTGTGGGGGCGTGAGTCTGGAGGCGGGGCAAGGAGCACAAGGCACTGGTGATAACAGAGCATTAACAGCCGCACTGTATTCTCCAACCTGTACACATACAAAACCACAACAAAAATTCATTGGATGCCCCAATGCATTTCCATTTGTTGATTGTGTTTTATAATATGACCATGAATGCGTGGTTTTATGGTAACATAAAAATGCTACAATAATGTAAAAATAATGAAAGTAGATTATATTCCGTCATACCTTGCATAGAAAGAGAGGAACAAAGTCTTTGAGTCTCTGTAGCCTAAAAACAAAAGAAATATCAACTGAATATGTCACTGCTAGTAAGAATAACAGTACTCAAAGTTATTTGACATCATAGTGTGACACTCACTGGGGGATATTGGGGCTTTTAACAACCTTGAGGTACCGAGCCAGCTCCCGATACCTAAAACACAAACAGAAAAACTATATTTAGGATTTAAACATATTTTACATTTCAAACTAACTCACCGATCTGTCATTAACTCACACTCTTGTCATTTCCAACATGTATGACTTTCTTTCTTCCTCAGAACACAAAAGAAGATATTTTGAAGAAAATGGTATTGACACAAAACCAACGCAAATCAAAGACAACATTCTTCAAAATATCTTCCTTGTGTTCTGCAGAAGAAAGTCATATAGGATTGAAATGACAAGAGGGTGAGTAAATGATGACAGAATTTTAGCTTTGGGGAAAACGATCACTTTAACTGTAAATCTGTCACTATTACCTCACATTTGTTCATTTTTTTAAACAGCTCATGCCTCACTATGTCAATGGTTGTCAAGCTAAAAAATGAACCACTAATAAAAGACAATCAAATTGACTTTTCTTTCCAAATTGTTCCTCTCACAAAGCTATCCTGTGACTTGAATCGAACTTTCATTTCAGTGTAAAACATTCCTTTAATAAATAAGCATGACGCATGAATGCCTAAACTTAAGTGAATAATGCATGTTGAAGTTCTTAATGAATGATGGATATTTAAGCTCTTTATTAATCCAGTGTGCATACCTGCAGGTTCCCTGTAGGCTTTCATAATGTTCGAATCGCACAAAATGTAACATTAAAGTCTGTGTTATTCTTTACAAATCACAGATAAAGCATTTGAATATTTAATACCATTTAAATTCGGATTACTTATTTAGTTGTTGAAGTCTACAGACTCGAGCTTCGATCAAGCCCAGAGGTTCCCACAAGGTTTCAACCCTTCGACCTTTGATGTGTCTCTCTCCGGTAATGTTCTGACCCTTTATCACGGCAGAGAGCAAGGGATCATCCCATGGCAGCACGTGCAGACTGCAGCCAGTAAAAAGACGGTTCAATCAATTAGTAGCCACAGAATATATAATGAACAGGTTACTTGTGGTATTCTAAAAACAGCAGGTTTAACTGAAAAGTAACCTTGAATGCTGCATATAAACAGAACGAGTAGTGTCATTACCTTTTTGGCAATGGGGAGACAGGGAGTAGAGGAAGCCTCTGGTAAAAAGCCTCTAGCTGCTTTGTGAAGGAACTGGAAAAATCACAGCTGACTAAAAGCATCCACACTTTTGTTATAATTCTGGAATTAAAATAAAAACACAAAGAGATGGTTTATCGGTAGCTAAAAACAAAGGAAGCTTAAAGAACACACGCAAAACAGTTTTGTAAGAATTCCGTACCTCCATTGCAGCAGTGTCACAGCATCAGACATGGCAAAAGCAGCGTGTGTATTTCTGCAAAGTAGACAAGACGTGTCAAGATGGCGTACATGTGAAAAAAGACATGTTATCTACGCAAGTGTGTGTGCACGCGTTACCCAGGAGCGCTGTGACTGATGAAGATCTTGACTGTCCCTAACAGCATTACGATACAAGCCTTTGGATTCTCTTTCATTGCTTCTTGTAAAAACATCTGGATGTGCTGACTCACGGGAGAGTAACTACAAAGAACAAAATTGTAAGCACAGCGTGAATGGGACGAACAGTTTGAATATGTTTTAGATCTAATTAAGTCATTTAGTAAGGTCCTTTAGAGATACTTTAGATATTGACATGTTTTTCAGAAGTTTTTAAAGGGGTCATATGACGCGGCTATGCTTTCCAATGCAATTTTACTGAGAGGTACGCCCACCTCACTTGCGTATGCATTTGGGCGGTCTTAGTCAAATCAAACCACAAAGTGATGTAGATTTGAGGGGGTGTGGTCACACGAGGCGTTTCAGGCAGGTCTGGGAGAGCATTCGCTTTCATATTGAATGCATCTTTTGTTCCGACACTTTAAATTTTGCAATTTTGCATGTCTACTACATGCATGGGCAACACCAAAGACACAGAAAAACAGGTATTTGCGCCATATGATCCCTTTAAATAAACCATTGATCATTCAGATAATATCGTAAAATTATATTCTAAGTAATATAATAAAATAAGAATGAGAATCAATTTAATATTAATATGTATTTTTAATTATAGTTTGAAAAATAAGAGGTCGCGTACTTGAACGACAAAACCTTCAAGTGATGTTTCTGACACCCTTTGCATCCCGCTTGAATAGCAGTGTTATCGTTGATGCGGTGACAGTTGCACCGACAGTTCACAGATGTCTTTTGAGACCCAGACCCCATCAGAAACACTGCATACTTCATCGCCAAACTGCCAGCAAACTGCTTCAAAGATGTCTCTGCCACACACACACACTTAAAATTTATGTCTGGAACAGATGATTTTACAAACAGTATATGGTAGTAAGAGAGAGAATAAAACTTGGAGTTTAATTCAGCAAAACAGAACACACCGGCATGCCGTAAGTCCGAATCCATATCAAGCGGGTCGAAGGCGAAGTTGAGCTCGTGTAGATATCCCATGAGGCTTTTATCACGGAGCGCCTTCCAATAAACGCTGTGCTTATGTGCATTACAGTGGCAAATGCCAGGGGTGGTCCAGAACTCACACTATTGTACACAAAGTGGACATGCTTTTAGTTTGATATTAAATCGGATGTCGAATATAAAACCTTTTTCACGTATCGTGTAAAGAAATTAAGTAATGAATGAAAAAATGACACTACGACATGAACAGACCGCATATGTCATTTGAAATTAAGTTTGTTTTAAGATAAAGTTTGAATATAAATATTATTTATATGACAACTGTGAATACTCACAATGGAGACCTGCTTGTCACAGACGTAGCAGAAACATTGATCGCAGTAGGTTGCATTTTGTTGTAGAGGCCCGGAGACGTCCTGATCGGCACGGCTAGAAGAAGGACGACTTATCAACACTTACAAGAACTTTTAGATCCAGCACAGGTTCTCCAGGAAAAGACATTACTATAATACTTACCAGAAATGTAGTGTGCAGTCATATCTTGCATGTGGGAGCACAGTTCCAGTCTGGGTGTATGTTATTGCCAAATCCTCATCTACCTGCTCAATGTGTTTTGATATTTCTGAGATCAAAACAAAAAACAGAGATTCATGACCAACTAACACTGCTGTTCATGATAACATACATTACTACAATGATCGCACCAGATCAACCGGCAAAACCACGATATTTTTCTATATACCACGGTATTTATATTGTGGTATGAAGTTCCCTTTTCCAAACAACATGACATTTCCACCGTATATTATGATAAAAACATGGTATTACCATGGTTGTGTCAGTAAACGTTTCGTACCGGTTTCGTTATTTTCGTTTTCAACAAACAACACTGAAGAATCGTTGAGCGTCATCGATTCATCAGCATCATCGTCGTCATCGCTTAAAATAATGATCGGTATGTTTTCCTCCATCCTACAAAACACGACAGACGATGAGAGTAGACGATCATAAACATTAAACGTGTCGTCGTTGTCTCTTAATTTAAAACTTACGTGATTTTAAGCACCACTCCTCCGTGCATGTCTGCGCGCGCACGTTCGAATTGGCGCTTCGTCCGATCACGTGATTCTGACAAACGCGGAAGTACCGTTAGTATTGTAGATTTGTATTATAGTAAAAAATACCAACGTTAGAGAACGTACAAAGAATAAAATATAATTAATTAAAAAATGTGTATTAATATGGCAATGGCATGTTGTTGAAGCTTTTAATTGTTTATGTGATAATAGTAAACGTAAATAATCAAAAAGAAACAGCTTACAGTTGTGTTTAAATGTTAGTTATATTTCTATGTGGTGTTTTCCATAGAAATAAATTGTAGGGCATCATCTAACGTTAGCTCTATTTTTCTTAACCAGTGTGCGACCACTAGGGGGTGTCAACAAACTTCCCATGGGGATCAACACGTGTTGAACATTGTGTTGGCAATGCAATGGTTGTGGGTTCTATACCTGGGAACCCACAGTGTTAAGCTTGAAATCACTTTGGATAAAATATATTTTCCATTTCCACTGTAGCTTAAGCATGTAAAGACAATGCCCTTAATCAGGAGGAAAAAATAAGCTGATTTTCATTCACATGATGAGGAATTTTATTTGAAGAAAAGCTTCCATAACACAAGAGGTTGCTCATATCATTTCTTAAAGGACGCTTTGAACACTCAACATCTTTTTGGTTAAAATTTTAGGGTAAATATAGATCTTTTAGGCAGGTTTACAAATATGAATTGCGACATATTCTTTTTTCTACTAAAATCACATGAAAAAGCGTATACTGCACTTTTAAGTAAAAGCAAGTTATTACCCTGATGTGTTTGTTTCAATTATCTATTAAATTTGACTCAAAGCTGAGAACAATCGTGAAGCTATTGTGGAAAGTTGATCTCAATTCAGGACTTACTTATAAAGAGTAAACTAACAGAAGTATACCACAGATTTGTTATTGCGTAACCACATAAAAATGTGATCTGTTTAAAATTAGCTGCCTTGCATCTTCTTAAATTGTAGGAGTAGAGGCAGTTCATTCAGTTATGACAAAACTTCCATGTTTGAGAGTTATTTTATTGTTTTGAACATTTCCAGACATCAAAAAGCAGCAATTTTTATATAAAAGAAATGTACAATTATTACAATACTATTAGAGGGCCACTTTTAGATCTAGATATATACTAGGAGGTATTGATTTTCCTATTACAACCCACATTTTTTAAATTGGATTTATTCAGGAACTTCTTTTGCGGCTTCCTTTTGCTGCGTGTTTTGTTTTGACGATCTGTATTTTTCCCAGGGGTGCAGTGTTTCCTGTCCAGGCATGAACTCCAGCCATTCCTTGTAAAACCCACGGAAACCATCAATCTTTTCCATGTATATGTTTCGTGACTTTAACTGGAGAGAGAAAGATATGAAGCAAACTCAGTGTATGAAAAAATTGAACTCAATGTGTCAAGCTTCCTGCTTTTACAGGTAAAGTCTAGTTTATTATCACACAACCATAGCTGCATACTATTAATACATCAAATAATAGTTTATAAATACGGCACACAAACCGAAAAGGATGTTCCATCTTCGAACCCACTGTTTAAATGCACAGCATCCACAAATGTTTGTAATTAAAAATGCAAAGCATAGAGTAAGCATTGTCTTTAACCTTGTCATATGATGGAGGATACTCCGCTGCATATTCCAGCTGTCTGATGATGACCTCATTGGGTTGCACCTGCAGTTTGTGCATACAGAGAAGAAGCTCGTGCAGATAACCATAGTCCAATCGTTTAGTTGCCTGGCCAATAAGAGCACTGAATACATAAGCGTTTGGCACAAGGCCACACCTCTGCAAACAAAAACACACAAAATAGATATTAAATAACATAAAACAACACATTCAGATAATTGCACTTTCAAATAATACAGTTTGTAATATTTTGTTGACACTGTTGGTTACTACCAACCATGTTATTAGTAAAAAGAGGAATAATAACAGAATCAGACCTCCACATCAGACAGCAGCTGCAGTCCGTCCTTTTGTCCCTGGCAGGCTAGTGCAATACTACAAAATGTCTGTGTATTAACAGCAAGCCCTCTATTCACCATGAGGGTTTTAACAGCCTAAGAAAAAAAATGTTTTACAAGGACAGCCATACACAATTGTTGCAGTGGACGAAATGATTTGTTGCAACGTTACTTCACTGTTACTATAACGTTTCAACAATTGGTTTTTCTAACCTTAGCCCCATCCAAGTCTCCAGCTTTGGCCACTCTTTTGACCAAAGTGTTAAAAAATGGCACATCCAGCCTGATGCCACGCTTTTTAGCCACGTCAATTAGACTCTGCACTGACTGGCTGCCCGCTTCCATGACATCAGCCAATAGGGTGATGGTTTTGATGCTGGGCTCCAATCCATCACTCGCCATCTTCTCCAGAAAACCATCAAGGTTTCCAATCAACGCTAGCCTGTCAGAAGCGCTTTTCACAGGTCCCAAGGCAACTACGTCTGAATGGCAAGTGCTAGGGTCCAGCAGGTTTGGGCGGCGGGGACTTTGTGGTGATAACTGCGATTGACAGCTTAAAGAGCCGCTTAACAGATTCTGTTCAGCCTGTGGTGCTGAAGGCAACATCTGAACCTCACCTTGAGACTTACATTGATTGTTTTTATTCTGAGAATCACTGCCTTTGGCTTTTCCTCGGGGCGCTGAAGGTGTGTTTAGATTGACAGCATTACGAGTATGTGAGTCGACGAATAGCTCATTCTCAAGTGCATCGATGTTTAAAACCTTAGGACACAATGTCTCGTCTTTGGCTTTAGTCCTATGGCTTTTCCTTCCACTTGTGATTTTCGGGTTCAACTCTTCTGTGCGCTTTAGGAGTAACACCGAAGCCAGTCCTGGATTACCTATCCCACAATCCCGTGCAGCCCGGAGGAGAATGTTGTAATTCTGGGTATCCGGTTTTATTCCAATCTTAAGCATCTGATGCCACACCTACAGAAGAGACTCGGTTATATCTTACACAATGCATTATGGGAATCAGCTGTCCATCTCTAATTATAAGACTGTAACAAGTACCTGTAAAGCCAGTCTAAAGCCCTGCTGCTTATCCATCACACAGCTTATCAGCAGATACTGAAACGTCTCTTGTGTTATGGGTTGGCCACTTTGAAGCATCTCCTACACAAGCACCCACGTACACACAGGCACCAAATCAAATGACAGTGATAGCAGTGAATAAGGTGTATAAAAATAAACATTACCCTCAGAATTTGAAAGCAGGACTTCAGATCTCCAGTAAAGGCGATTGTTTTGAGCAAGGCATGCTGGGTAATGGCACTCATCGGGATGTTCTTCCGAAGAATCTCTTGCTTGAGTTTCAAAGCCTGCTCCAGTCCCGACTGTTTCCATGGCGATTCTGCACAAGCATTGAACAGAGCAGTATATGTAGCGTCTGACGGCTCAAGTCCTTGTTTCTTCATCTGTGTTAACATCAATAACACATAACAGGGTTAAATATCGTCTGTTACATGGGTTTGATGGTAGTCAAATGTAGTCCATGGATTTAAGATTTGGGACATCTGTAAATCAAAATTACAGAGATATCAAGAACCCTCACAATTTTAAGTGTGTATTTTTATCTTACATTATTGTAAAGTTGGAAGGCTTTCTTTACGTAGCCCACACGTCCACATCCACCGATAAGCACAGTGTAGTTGTACTCCTCTGGCTCTAAGCGTTCTCCTTTGAGCATGTCACCTTCAAACAGAACCAATGCCTCTGAAAGCTGGACAGAAAAGATGTTTATCAGAATTTAAAGATTTAGTCTCTAGCTAGTTCGTACCCTAATAAAAAAGTATGATTTTCCCTACTAAAATATGTATCTAATGGATTTAATGGATAGCAGGGATCTTTTTTCACAATTTAATACATCAATGTTTTGGATGATATTTATCTATAAAGTACCTAGTAGCATTCAAATATGTTATATGTATGTAAAAATCATATTTAACCATAATATAACGTAACTCCCAAATATCATGACATTGCCACCACCACTGAACATTTGGATATAATGATATGAAGGGAAGTTTTTCTAAAAGCAACAGTCAACTTACTTTATCCTCTTTAATGAGCTTTTTGCATTGTAGGAAATACCAATATGGTGTGTTTCTTCGGCCCGTTTTGGACTTAAATCTTTGCACGACAACATCCTCATCGGCATCTTTGTATTTTAAATCCAGTTGTTCTGGGCTCGTTTTGCGGAAGGTTCGTCTGGAGGAGTATTTTTGTGAAATATCACCAAAAACGTCACTGACATCTTCATCAAGTGCATGATCGGACTTATGTGTGATGATATTCTTGCTTTCATGAGGGTTTAAAGGCACCGATGCACAGAAACATCTCAAAGGTCCTTCATACATTCGTTTAGTAGGACAGACAGGAGCTGACTTGAGCACATTTGCGCAGGCTGCGGCGTACGTAGCAAAATATACACTGCCGTTTCGTGTCAAAAGACCCCTCAGAAGTGAAGGACGCAACATTCTGGACACACCAAAATGTTTATAGTTGATTAAATATTTAAATCTGCTACAGAAATCCTTTAACAGTTCCTTCGCATGATGCTCGCACTGGGAGTCGCCATGATGTCAAAAACGGAAGTTTAACTAGACATTACTAGTTGATAATATGATACTCCATGAACTGTTTTAAGGTAACATTCACATTAAATGATTAAATGAGCTTGTTATGTAAGTATAGTAGATGTTTAAGTAACTCAAAATTCCAAAATAAACAAAATAGGAGTAAAATAAATTATTGTAATGAACAATATCGATTAGTAGGACTTATCGTGCGTTATTCTTCTCAGCCACTGCTACACCCGTTACATGTACTATGGTGGGTGCTGCCATCTAGTGACCGATCGTGAGTATTTTTATATTACGTTTGTAGGACATGCACTGAAAAACAACTAGTACGGTTTACTTCATTTTTTGCATTAATTTAGCCTACCTCATTGCCTCATTTGCACACTGTTGTTTATAGTAAATTAGCTTAATTTTTTAAGTTTTTGCACAGTTTTTTTTAGTAGCCTAAATTTACTTTTGCAAAATTTACACCAAAAAATTAAGAGAATCTAACTACTTATTTTTCAGTATAGGCCTGCTCTATATTGTTTGTTAGATTTGTTTACATTTGGCGTGTAAATACATATAAGTAATGTTCCAGTGCTTTGGCTGCAAGACACTTTTTTCAAGCCAGTCGAGCAAACTGAAACTTGTGAAATGGTGCTGTACTTTTTGTTTGAGCACACTGCTGTGCTACTACTATGTTTCTGCTTAAAAATGTAATTACATTGATGATGTATTAGTAGTCCGATTGCCTTTAAAAGTGAAGCACATTGGATTAGCCAATTTGCCTCAGTTTTGTTCCACATCTTGATATGATATATGATTAAAAAATGGATTTTTCTGGCGTACTTAATTGATACAAGCTTTCACATTGAAGTTTTACATACAAAAAAGTACATTTTCTCCACCTCCTTGTAAACACAAGGGTTTTTGTATTTTCTTGGAATTACCTAAACCATGTTTAATATTCGTATTATTTTAGTTTAGTGGATTGGAGTAAGGTAGAAGTATCTCATGATCTCTTGTATTCCTTGTATTTCAATAGAATGATTCAAGTTAACTCTGCGGGCCTAACACACGAGTGTGTGCAGATTAAAACACTCCTGCAGTTGTGTTGAATGATTATTCTGGGTCTGGCCTTGCTGCTTATGTAAGTACATTTAACAATAAAATGAATGCGATAGTGAACAACTGTGTGTGTGTCTTTGCTCCAGCAGCATGTCAGTAGTTATTTCTGTTTTCATCCATGACACACTGCATTGCAGGAATGCTAACTGAGCGGCTCCCTGGACTGCTGAGCTCACCACCCACCTACGCCGCAGAGATGATGAGGATGAAGGCTTTTGTTTCCTCAGCATCCAGATCTCACATTGTTTCCATGGAGACTACTTTTGCCAGCGTTATGTGTGTGGGTACACATACACATAACACACACTGCTTCTTTTGGGTTATGACAAAACAGAATCATAAATAGCAGAATAATGTTGACAAAAACACATTTTTTCCCCACGATGGTTAATGTAACTCCTTAATATATATTCTTCTTCTATGGAACATTTACATTCTGACCTAATTAAGAATAATACCCATTTTAAAGGTTCAGCTTTTCATCTTTTCTAAAATCTCTTTAGGTCTTCTGCCCCGGAGCAAGTCATGTCTGAATGTGAACAACAATATGACAATAAATGGAGAAAAACTTATCAACATATTTATTGACCTTTTCCCACCTGAAATCCACCAAAAATGTTATACTTTTATTATGTTCATAGGTGATTATAAACATTTTCTCCTTCTCTTCTTCTTGTAGTTAAACAGTCCATGTTTTACTGCTGTGCATTTTCATTTCTATGTAAACTTTTGATATTTTTTTGATGCACTTGTTCATGAGCTTCAGGTTTGTTTAGTCCAGTACAGTGTTAATGCTCCCATCCGTCGATGAAA
Source organism: Triplophysa tibetana (assembly GCA_008369825.1). Taxonomy (NCBI): domain Eukaryota; kingdom Metazoa; phylum Chordata; class Actinopteri; order Cypriniformes; family Nemacheilidae; genus Triplophysa; species Triplophysa tibetana. The sequence goes on along the minus strand of CM017896.1, from coordinate 27,855,872 downwards.
GCCTGGTGACTCTGCATTACAGTAAGGACTTTGAGGGATTGTGGAGGTAAAAATTAACCTTAGTTAAGATGAAGAATCTTCATAGAAGCAGGTGCTAAAAAGCAGTCAGGAAAAGGTATGTCTCACCTTTTTAATATGATCTGTTTCATAAATAGTTTTATGCTTGATAAGTTAATAACCCTGAAACCTCATTTAATCTTTGTAACTGATTTAAGTATAGTTTAAATAAAGTGTTTGCTGTTCATTTATAGCTAAATTGTCTCACCACAGTTACCATATTTTACAATGTAGTAAAACTTTCTAATATATCTTAGAATGGACGTTCAATTTAAATGTCATATACTTATATACATTTTTTCATACAAATTTTAAATTAGTCTCAATAAACATTGTTTATTACGACAACTAACTACACACCGTGTGAAAACGTGCCCCATCATCAAAGAAAGAAGCGCATGATTCCATTCAGCATCTGACTGTGACAACATGCCCCGGCTTGCATCTTCTTGTTTAAGAGCCGCTGGGTGACTCCGTGCATTGCGCATGAGGGCGGGCGGACCGGATTCAGAGAGGAGTCCACGAGCATCTTTTAAAAAACAAAGCAAAAATTTATACAGAGCCGGGATCTGTTCGGTGTGAAGAAGGAGTGAATGACATTGGCACGTCACGGTGTCAGGTAAGGGACCTGTTATCCATTTGTAACGCCAGCGCGTCGAATCGAAACCCCACGGAGAGCACGACAACCTTGAGACATGATGCTGAATGATCACATCATATGCAAGATCACAAGTGTCTATTGGTTTTTGCCATTGTGAATATAGAATGTGTATTGAAATGTGTGTTCATCGAATGCGTAATTTTATCCGCGTTATTTGATACAATATTTGTATGAATCAATGTTATTGCTTTGTGGCTGGTTTAAAAGTCCTAAAAAAATCTTAGATATCTCGCGTAAGCTCAGGTCTATGTGTTCATTTTGCGTTAATTGTAATTGTGAAAATATGAATAAATTGAAGGCGTGTCACGTCGTGCATTTAAAATCACGCGTTTACAAATTCAACTGGTAGATGCAAGAAGAAATGGCCAGATTCTTGAAAGAAAGCTATGAATGTTGTCACACTATATTCTTCTTCGCACCAAACGTGTAGATTTTTTGTTTCCCCCTAATAATCTTTTGGTCAGAAGAAGGAACAAAATTCTTCCTTAGCTTTTTACAGTCAGTTGTATAGTTTTCCACCACAAATTACCTTTTGGCTCATGACAGTAATAGTTGATCATCGATCTTCTCAATGTTAAAGTGATAATTCACCCGAAATATAAAATTCTGTCATCATTTATTCACCTGCTTTGATTCAAACCTTTATGAATTTCTCTTCTTGTGGAAACTTTTCTGAGAGATGAGAAAAAAGTATTTCATTGCTTGCTAGCAGGATCAACTAAGAAACAGAGTGACAATCATCAATATTTGCAATATATACCCCTACTCCTCCTTTCTCCACCAACCATCAGTCTCATTTTACATAATCTCATGCTTCATTCTTATCCACAGGTCCAAGGCCATGCACATCTTCCTTTCACAATAACACAAGACATCATTCATTCTAGAAGACTGTTTGTGCTTTGACCTCTACCAAAACCTCACGTAGCCCTCCTTTCCGCTACATTCACAAAGATAAATCAGTGAAACACTAGTGAGGCGCTAGCAATCTCACATCTGTGTTAGATGAAATAATGCATTCATATTTTTACATTAGTTTGTAAAGCACAAGTTTGCAAAAACATCAAAATAAAAACTGCCTCCACTCTTTCCTCTGCAGAACACAAAAGAAGGGTGAACTGTCACTTGAATGTTTTACCAGGTATGTTCTCTGAAGAATGGGGCAGAAATCATGAGGGTCAACAGCGCCCTGTGATCACTAATATCAGCTTTAGTCAGCTGTCAGAGGACGACCGAAGAGAGAGGAGAAAATCTCACAGTACCCATGGTGAGTTACAGATAAACTGCACACTTGCATTACAGCACTTGTATAAACATGCACATTTCTTCCAAAAAAAAAATTATTTTGCTTAATAGGCAGATCCATTTGGGATTGATGCACTACAAAATCATGCACAAATGTAAATACCACTACAATATATTTTGAATATAGATTGTGTACACACCCCGTACGGCCACAGGAGGCGAGTAAAGTGAAAAAAAGTGAAAGTGAAAGAACCGATTCGTCAGGTATGGTGACCCATACCCGAAATGTGACCTCTCCATTTAACCCATCCAGTGATTAGTGAGCACACACACAGCAAGTGGTGAACACACGTACACCCTGAGCAGTGGGCAGCTATCACTGCAGCGCCCGGGGAGCATGTAGGGGTTAGGTGCCTTGCTCAAGGGCACCGCAATCGTTACCCGCCGGCCCTGAGGATCGAACCGGCAACCTTCTGGTCACGAGTCCGACTCTCTAACCATTAGGCCACGATTGCCAAACTGAAGTGAGGATATGAATATTATTTATCTGTGAATCAAAGTGAATTACAAACACTTCTTAATGTATGTAATGATGCATTTGATATATGCATTTAATCTCTTTAAACATGTGCATTTGTTCCTTGCATTGGTCAGTACATTTAATTGTTAGCCACAGCCTAAAAGATTAAAATGCATTGGTGAATTTGTATTGAAATCAATTAAAATGGTGATTTTAATTTATCTCGTGTGTTAAATCCAGGCTCAGAGGGATCTGTTCCTGATGATCGCTACCACAGGATTTATTTCGCCATGCTATTGGCTGGTGTCGGCTTTTTACTGCCATACAACAGCTTCATTACAGATGTGGACTACCTCCATCGCAAATTTAAAGGTAAAGTATCATGGAACCAAATGCCCGTTATACCAACAAAAGGACAAAACTGAATTTATGTCTTTGGAGCTTGGAGACTATTTAGATTCACGCATAACACATTCAAAAAATCTCTCTTGCCATAATGGTTGACAACACCTTTCTTATCCATTTACAGGGACTTCTATTGTGTTCGATATGAGTTTGACGTATATACTAGTTGCTCTAAGTTCTGTCCTTGTGAACAACATGCTAGTGGAGAAACTGAGTTTAAACACGCGCATCTGTGGAGGTGAAAACTTGCAAAAACATTTTGTTTTAAGAGTTCTAGTTTGGGTGCTGTTTGACGTCTTGGTTCTCTGCACATATGTAGGATATCTCTTTGCTTTGGGACCTTTGGTGATTGTGAGCGTTTTCGACGTTTGGTTGGAGCTGTTTGAGACTCATCAATCCTACGTTCTCACTCTGGTCGCAGTGGCTGTAGTTGCATTCGGTTGCACAGGTGCCAAGGACACATACTGGACATTCATATGAACGAATGTTGTCTGGCAGATGGCTCACAGATTGTAACACTAAATTGTGCTTGTTTTGTCCTTTTAACCCCGTAGTGCAGCAGTCCAGTTTCTATGGATACACAGGGATGCTGCCCAAGAGGTACACACAGGCCGTGATGACTGGAGAGAGTGAGCTGAACCCTCATCATTAACACATACATACTGATCCGCATTTTCACACTGATACAACCGACATCACTAGTAAACTGAATGTCTAATTGTACTCGTTTTAATCAGTCAATTAAAAAGACTTTTGCATTATTTTTATTACAATTATCCACATTTCCTCCAGTCCTTTTGCTTAAATGGGGAAAAATGTTTTTTATGTTATTTTAATAATAAACTGTTACATTCTGACAAAAATAATAATAATAATAATTCAAAAAAATAATCTTCATGACAAAAATGTTTTGTCCAATATATAAAATATTTGAAAATGTATTTTAATTATATGAAAATAAATGTATTTTAATTGCAATGTAAAATATGACGTATACTTGCTCTCAACAGGTTTCACAAGATTATTTTGAATAATAATGTGTTGCCATTTGTATTGTTTTCATATTTTCTTTTTAATGGTTGTTTTTAGGCACTGCAGGAGTTATTGTTTCTCTGAGTCGGATTTTTACCAAGCTTCTGGTGGAGGATGAGAAGAGCAACACCATCATCTTCTTCCTCTTCTCCGTTTCAATAGAAGCGCTCTGTTTTCTGTTGCATGTGGTAGTGCGGCAAACCAGGTTCGTCCAATATCACACGGAAAGAGCTCGCCACGGCCACACCTGGTTCACGGGACAGATTCATGATAATCCAGCTCGGAAACACAGTGGGTATCACATACAGTATGACAGCGGTGCAGAAGAAGAGGTACAAATTCATTCACTCTCAAAGAGAACTTTTTCTTTTGAGCTTTTAAGCATGTTGTTTTTAAAGGGATACATCGCCCAAAAATGTAATTATTTAAACCATTCTCTTCTTCTGCAGAACACAAAATAAGATATTTTGAAGAATGCCTGTAACTGATCAGTTGTTGTACCCATTTACTTCTACTGTAAAGACATAAAACCAATGCAAGTCAATGTACGGCAGTTGTTTGGTTACCAACATTATTCAAAAAATCATCTTTTAATTTACACTTTTGGTTGAACAAACATTTCAAAGGTGTCTTTATATTCTGTGGCATAGTGTCTTTTGTTTAATCTGAGGGACATGTCTGAAGCAGATGCAAATATATAACCTATTAGGGCTGACTTAATAAAAAGCTGCATTTATAAAATATAATTTTCATAAGGTTTAGAAATGCTGTCTTCTATGTTCTTATTTTTGGTTAAAAGGTGGAAGCTTTTTATAATAGGAAACTTTTAAAATTAATTGTTTAACATTTTTTTAAAGATCTAAGATGTAACCAAGGAAATACTGATTACAAGGACATTTATTGTTGATGATATGCTCTAAAATTGACTAAAATTAGGATAGAGTGGCGACAAGCTCGGTCGATGATGCCGATAGAGTTCATCTTGGAAGGCGTTCCCATGAAGATGGCATATACGTCAGATTTGATGGACCTAAAGAAGACACCAGAAGGACGTGGATTAGTGTCAAGGGTGAGCTGAAATATAACCTACCAAATACTCACTTAAATCATTATTGATATCTTTTATAATTGTAATCTATTGTTGTTATTCTGAGAAAACTTTAGTGGGAAAATGTTACATCGTTTTTATACGCGAACAATTTGAGATGTTTTTATGTCTTTCTCGCAGAGCTGCTTGGTCGGAGGTTTTCTGTTGCCAGACGGATTTGGCCTTATATGCTTTCAATAACAATGACATATTTCATCACGCTGTGCCTCTTTCCTGGTCTGGAGTCAGAGTTACGCAACGATATAATGGGAGAGTGGCTGCCCATTCTCACCATGGCTCTGTTTAACGTGGCCGACTTTGTGGGCAAGGTGAAATAGAGATGATCTTTACTATTTGTGATGTTTAACAAATTGTAATAAGCAGATGATATGAAATAGGACAGCAGTGTTAAAGAGTATCATAGTGCAAGGTCATCACAAGGGGGACGCGACAAGGCTTAGGTTCCGTCAGCTGCAACATTAAAAATTCAGTTGCATGTATTATTTTATAGGTTCTTAATATCTTCCTTCTACTTACTGTTAAAAGCTTGCTCAAAAAACCTATGCACTTTTACTTCCAATGCATTTACAAATGAAAAATCATATTATATTGAAATCAAACCAAGATGTGGGTGTTTGTAGGTGGTTGGAATCCGGTAGGGTGTAGGGGGCCCCGGGAAAAAAGTTTGGGAACCACTAAGCTACACACCTTGTTTCTTTTAACAAAACTTTTTCATATCAGGTTTTAACATAACTTTTCTAATTTCATTCTTTGAAAAATATTAACAGTGTTAAAGATCATTCGTCTACTTACTTTCTTTGCAGATCTTGGCCGCTTGTCCCTATGAGTGGGGTGGGGTTCAGCTGCTGGTGTGCTCCTGTTTGCGAGTTCTCCTTTTGCCTCTGTTCATGATGTGTGTGTCACCCGTTCAGCGTCCCCTGCTGACGCACCCGGCCTGGCCGTGCAGTCTCTCTTTACTGCTGGGTGTCAGTAACGGATACCTCGGGTCTGTGCCGATGATACAGGCAGCTGGCCAGGTGCGACTTCAACAGCGAGAAATAGCAGGTGGGTACTGTAAACAAATCTAAGAGGAATGTAAATGTAATCAACAGTTTTAGCTCGAGAGAAAGGGATATTTCACCCCAATTTGTTTTTCATCATTTACTCACCATCATGTCATCCCAAATATGACTTTCTTACTTCTGCAGAGCACAAAATATATTTTGGAGAATGTTGGTGACAAACTTTGTGTCTGCTTCTTTACAGGAAACACAATGACTGTATCCTACATGGCTGGACTGATGCTCGGGTCTGTCGTATCCTATTCGACGTATAGTCTGACTTTAAAAGCACACTTTATTCAGACGCTGAAGCTCAACGACACACATACACTACAGAGCTACATGCCTGGTCACTGAATGTCATCTTACTCGTTTTCTACTTATATTAGGAGAGATACTATCCCTGGTGAAACATCCAGTCGACCATCATGGTTGTTTATATTGGTTGACCAGGAAGGTTCGGTTGGTGAGGCATGGCGAGATGAAATCTGTCTGATGGACCAATATCCAAACTAAATGTTTCAACATGCAAAACACTGACCGGCAATGCTGATCTTTTTAACAGGGATGTTGGATCAAATAAAGCCTATCCAGATATTTATATATAACCATCCATTTATACCTATCCATTTATACCTATTACAGTAAATATAACTTATTACATAAAACTACCATTTAAATTGATTGCGGGGTGGCTTGTGGCCTTTCCTTTTCCTCTCTCCATCATTTCCTGTCTTTTCTACACTGCCTGTTACAAAGTCCAATAAAATCCATCCAAAAAAGAGAGCTTGTGTTGTGATCCGGGAGAAATGATTCAGGAATTGTACAAACTCGAAGCAATTCAGAACCATAATTATTTTTCTATTTCTATTTTATAACATTAGGTAAAAATATATAAATCAGAAATATATTTTTTTCTTTTCCCACTAAAAGTGGGGATCTTCAATGAAAAACAAAATTCAAAAGCAATCATGGGGACAAAGTTTTATACGTTTTGACAACAACGTTTCGTAACAATTCAGCACATTTTTCTATCAAATCCAAAAGTGCAGACCAAAGAGCCAGATTATTTTAAGCTATTGATAACGTACATCAAATTTGATCGTCTGAAGCTGTGGCCGTGTGGACAGTGCTCCAGACCACACTGTAAGAAATATATTGTGAAAATCACAGTAATTTACTGGCAGCCATTGACAAGTAATACACTGCATTTAAAAATACAGGAAGTTACTTGTCAATGGCTGCCAGTTAGTAACTGTGATTGTTTATTAGAGTAAGTTACTTGTCAATGGCTGCCAGTTAGTAACTGTGATTGTTTATTAGAGTAAGTTACTTGTCAATGGCTGCCAGTTAGTTACTGTGTTTGTTTATTAGAGTAAGTTACTTGTCAATGGCTGCCAGTTAGTTACTGTGTTTGTTTATTAGAGTAAGTTACTTGTCAATGGCTGCCAGTTAGTAACTGTGATTGTTTATTAGAGTAAGTTACTTGTCAATGGCTGCCAGTTAGTAACTGTGATTGTTTATTAGAGTAAGTTACTTGTCAATGGCTGCCAGTTAGTTACTGTGTTTGTTTATTAGAGTAAGTTACTTGTCAATGGCTGCCAGTTAGTTACTGTGTTTGTTTATTAGAGTAAGTTACTTGTCAATGGCTGCCAGTTAGTAACTGTGATTGTTTATTAGAGTAAGTTACTTGTCAATGGCTGCCAGTTAGTTACTGTGTTTGTTTATTAGAGTAAGTTACTTGTCAATGGCTGCAAGTTAGTTACTGTGTTTGTTTATTAGAGTAAGTTACTTGTCAATGGCTGCCAGTTAGTTACTGTGTTTGTTTATTAGAGTAAGTTACTTGTCAATGGCTGCCAGTTAGTTACTGTGTTTGTTTATGAGAGTAAGTTACTTGTCAATGGCTGCCAGTTAGTTACTGTGTTTGTTTATGAGAGTAAGTTACTTGTCAATGGCTGCCAGTTAGTTACTGTGTTTGTTTATTAGAGTAAGTTACTTGTCAATGGCTGCCAGTTAGTAACTGTGATTGTTTATTAGAGTAAGTTACTTGTCAATGGCTGCCAGTTAGTTACTGTGTTTGTTTATTAGAGTAAGTTACTTGTCAATGGCTGCCAGTTAGTTACTGTGTTTGTTTATGAGAGTAAGTTACTTGTCAATGGCTGCCAGTTAGTTACTGTGTTTGTTTATTAGAGTAAGTTACTTGTCAATGGCTGCCAGTTAGTTACTGTGTTTGTTTATTAGAGTAAGTTACTTGTCAATGGCTGCCAGTTAGTTACTGTGTTTGTTTATGAGAGTAAGTTACTTGTCAATGGCTGCCAGTTAGTTACTGTGTTTGTTTATTAGAGTAAGTTACTTGTCAATGGCTGCCAGTTAGTTACTGTGTTTGTTTATGAGAGTAAGTTACTTGTCAATGGCTGCCAGTTAGTTACTGTGTTTGTTTATTAGAGTAAGTTACTTGTCAATGGCTGCCAGTTAGTTACTGTGTTTGTTTATTAGAGTAAGTTACTTGTCAATGGCTGCCAGTTAGTTACTGTGTTTGTTTATTAGAGTAAGTTACTTGTCAATGGCTGCCAGTTAGTTACTGTGTTTGTTTATTAGAGTAAGTTACTTGTCAATGGCTGTCAGTTAGTTACTGTGTTTGTTTATTAGAGTAAGTTACTTGTCAATGGCTGCCAGTTAGTTACTGTGTTTCTTTATTAGAGTAAGTTACTTGTCAATGGCTGCCAGTTAGTTACTGTGTTTGTTTATTAGAGTAAGTTACTTGTCAATGGCTGCCAGTTAGTTACTGTGTTTGTTTATTAGAGTAAGTTACTTGTCAATGGCTGCCAGTTAGTTACTGTGTTTGTTTATTAGAGTAAGTTACTTGTCAATGGCTGCCAGTTAGTTACTGTGTTTCTTTATTAGAGTAAGTTACTTGTCAATGGCTGCCAGTTAGTTACTGTGTTTCTTTATTAGAGTAAGTTACTTGTCAATGGCTGCCAGTTAGTAACTGTGTTTGTTTATTAGAGTAAGTTACTTGTCAATGGCTGCCAGTTAGTTACTGTGTTTCTTTATTAGAGTAAGTTACTTGTCAATGGCTGCCAGTTAGTTACTGTGTTTGTTTATTAGAGTAAGTTACTTGTCAATGGCTGCCAGTTAGTTACTGTGTTTGTTTATTAGAGTAAGTTACTTGTCAATGGCTGCCAGTTAGTTACTGTGTTTGTTTATTAGAGTAAGTTACTTGTCAATGGCTGCCAGTTAGTTACTGCGTTTAAACTTCTGGGAAGACTATAGTTCCTAGAATCGTATTTCCTTTTCCAAGGACTGCAGTGCTATTGTAACTTCCCTTGTAACATATGTAACATCCACAATCATAATCACTTTACAATATGGTTAAGTTCTCATGGGAAAAATAGGTTGGATTTACAAGATAACCAAGCAAAAAAGTGTTTGTTCTCACTTCATCTGGTGTCACAAAAAAATAAAAGTGGTTTTATCTGCTGTTTAGAAAGGTGCTTTTTGCAAATGCTTCTTTTTAATGTGTTGTATGATGGGAAAGCTGGATGAAGTTATAAGCATTATACGATAGGAGATATAACAAAAAATGTGGATTAATAAAACGTCCTATGCCAAATGTCTCGTTTCGATATTTCTGAAGAAAAAGTGCAGAACTGAAACCAGCTGAGTTTTGGTTTTACACTTTTCTTTTCAGAAATATTTCGGGTTCAATGTACACACAAAGTTCAATGCATTCTTAAACTTAAATTAAAGTGCAATGAATGCACAAATCACACAATGTTATGCAGTTTGGATATGAAGGCACACCACAGTATTATTTTCTACTGAATCTACAGAAGTGGACTTTTTATAGTTTGAAGGATATTATGAAGGCATTCCCACAATATATTTCACCAATACGAATTAAAAAGGCCTACATTTTTTTATTTATGGCAGCGACCATGTAGGTGACATTTATGTTGAAGTTTGCATATTAACAGGGGCTGATGGTGATTGAGCCATCCTTTTTGAGTTAAATCAAATTAGCTTTATGATAAACTTAAATTATATTGAAAAATCTAGTTGTATTTTTTTAACTTAAAAATTTAAGGCAGCTGAAATTGATACCTTTTTTCACAACCCGAATTCCGGAAAAGTTGGGACGTTTTTTAAATTTGAATAAAATGAAAACTAAAAGACTTTCAAATTATATGAGCCAGTATTTTATTCACAACAGAATATGTTCTTTATTTCAAAATAAAATAAATAACATAAAAACAAGTGCTACACACATTTCCACGTGTTAAAGAGATGGGCATGGCAAATATATTCTGTAACAGTGTTTTTAATTCCCTCTTTCTCGTGATTGTACACAATACCGGTCTAAAGTTTAAGAAAACTTGAGTGAAATGTTTCTCATCATCTTTTACAGGTTTTAATCTGAAGGGGTATGCTCAAATGTCCGGGAAAAAATATAATTGTATTGAATAAAAATGTCTTCGAACTGGATGACTTTGACTGCATAGCAAAGAGCAGCCAGTACGAGCACATCAGAATAGATGGGAACTCTTTCAATAATATTTAAAGAGCATCGCAGGCTTAAACTCCAAGACACTGCTTGATAAAAGTACAATATAATATAGGGTGACTACAGGAAGATGCTCAAATATAATTGATAAATAAAAAAATCTTAGATAGATTGTTTTATTTGCAACATAATTTCCATTGTTTTATTAGTCTGAGATGTATAACCAAAAGATAAATATGAAGTGTTGTGTGTGAAAAACACACAGCACTTTGGGATTTATCTGGCTACTTCTTAACTTTTTGCCAGCTTCCTTTAAATCCCCAAACCAACACAATTCCTCCATGGAGACATAATTTACTTGGGCCATCAATGGAAGTTTACACGAAGAACCACAGAAAGGACACAACCTCAGAATATCCCTAAACTCTCAAATCTTAAATATGATCTCCTCTAATGTTGTGGGGATGAGACCATTGTACCAATTGCATTGAAATATTTCAAAGGATATCAAACACCAACACATAAATTATTCAGCCACACAGAAAAGGACATTCCCTGACACAGTTTATATGTCATAGGTTGCTCTGGTGATAATGTATCTAGGCAGTGTGTGTGTTGTTCTGTAAATACTATTATTATATAAAATAAAGAAGATGCAAACTCTTGTGCTATTTTTTGGTTAAATCTAATTAATATTTTGGAGTGAACTAAAAAAAAAAAGTGGATGAATTATGCAACCATCTGTAACACATTGATGTGATCAGTGATGATTTTGGTAATGTTTGGTCAGATGAGAACACTGAACACAGTGCTGTTAATATAGATGACAGTAAACAGTAATGTATGCTTTCATATATGTTTATTATGTTGCATTTTTGATCATCAAGAACATTGACCAGCGGAGTTATTATTTATTGAGTTAATAAAGTAGAAAATGAGAATAACAAATAATCTGAATCAGCAAAATCCTTGATTTAATTTGAAATATAACATTTCCAAAGGCTTTAGTTTGCAACAATCAAAACGTAAGAAAATGAATGCATTACAAACAGCAACTCTCCGTCTCCTCTAACATTAATTCAATGGCAAATCTGGCATTCTTGGGGACAGGGCTTTGCAGTAATGATCAGTAATGCCTTCGCTTCTCTTCGCGCAGTTTAACAGCGTTATTAAAATGGAAACTTTATCATTCAATCATTCAAATGAACTGTTCACTGAAATGGGCAAATCAGATGTGTTAACACAGTAATAATAAATCATTACCTCCTGGCTCAACGCATGTTGAAGTGCGATTCAACTCCTTACAACTCACTGAACATTTCAATATTTAGGCTATATTCATATTCAAATGTTCTAATATTTGTTGACGTTTTTTTACTTTATAACTTTTTTAATCCAAAAACGTGTTAGGAACTGCCGCGTTACCAAGTTTGAAGAAAAAAATACGTGGTTCAATATAACGAAAAATGTCAAACCTTTTTATAAATGTTCTCATGTCTATTCGCGGCTCGCAGGTAGCATCAAGTGTTTATCGTGGCAGCTTCATGTTGGCTAACGTTAGCTTTCACAAATGTATTAAACGGTCCTCTTAGTTTTTACGAAACTCTTCTTTCTTTTACTTTTTTTCTATTCTTCCTCAGAGTGAGAGCAGATACGGACATAGAACGCGCGCCCCATGGAGCAAGCACGTAGCTATGGAAGCACGTACACAAGGCGAAATCGAAATTAATAAAACCGTGTTATAAATTTGTTCATGTGTTATGAAATTAAAGCTAGAGGAAGACACATCCGAAATTTTATTTTTCTGTGTGAGAAATAAAAAAAACAAAAGGGTTTTCAGGTCAGGCGCGACGCCATGTGGGGCGCAAGGCCCTGTGCAGTCGCACATCTCGGTCAACCCTTCCGAGCCTCCGGGGGGTTCTACTGCAGGATACTACACGTTTTCCGCACTTCTTTATTATTGGGCAGCTTGGATCTTTGGTTTTTTTTATTTTGCATGGTGACTGTTTTTCTATCACAGGAACATATTTAGCTTCTCCACAATTATTATCAAACAAAGTAAAATCAACTCCATAATGGTTGGTCAAGGTCACCTCTAAATTTCTCACAGTCATTTGGAGAGTAGGAGTTTTTGCTTTGTTAACTCCAATAACTGCCCCTGAAATTAGCTGAACATTACTTTGGCAACAAAATGCGGTCCAAAAATGACTTGGCACTCTCACTCTGTTCTTAATGGTTGTTCTAATACTTGGTACAACTCCTGTAACAATGTAAGCAGTATTGGGTAGACAATTATTAGACACTGTGTTTGACATATTGCTTTCTACTGTCTTCCACACACCCTGATTAAATGATGGGATTTGAGGGGCAGCATTGGTTAGAGTGGATGTGGCTTCAGCACATGCCTGTGAATTAGCAAGATAAACTGGAGCCAGGTGTCCTTTGTGGTAGCCAGAGCGTAGGTAGTCTCTATTAGAAGCTTGGCTTAGAATTTCTACCGGAATTCTCTCCTGAGCCATGTTTGGGTCTCCATTAAAATTTTCAAGCTGCAAAATTAAATAAAATGAAAACCAGGATATATAAAATGATGAGCTTTATCAGTTCAGAAGAAAAGCAAACAAGTGCAAAATCAAATGAAAAGGAATCAAATAAAAGTCAGTACATTTCACTGTCACATATTTTTTTACCATAATTCATGCCAATGGCTTACTTAGGCAGCACACTCAAAAACCCACAATAAGAGGAATCATTCAATTGTTCTTTCTGCACCTAAAGGGCTCAAGGTACAAAATCAAGCATATCTTTTTTGACTGTGCAAGAGTAACATTTCACTTACCTGAGGTTCAATGTACCACGTGGAAGATCTGCTGCATTTCACCCGTCCTGTAAACACATAGGCCGAGTAGACAGGAATCTTGTTGTAGGTGTCATAAAGTGTGGCAAAATAAGGCTCATCATTTAGAGTTTGGCAGATCTGTCTGAACCAAGGTTCAGGAAATACTGTTGGTGAAATTCTGTTTGTAAAAAATTGACCACATTCAATACGAAAATCTTCCACAACTCTGGCTGAACAACCAGAGAGAAGCAACAGCATCACGGGAAGAAAGAACATGATGATGTGAGCTGAAGAACTGCACAATTCTCTGGAAAAAAAGAGGGAAATTGTGAATTTATCTCAAATTTCTTTTAATTTCCATATATAATCTAAAGAGAAAATATCACAAGGTTAACAAAAACTTTACAATTTGACAAGTTTCAATGTGAAAAAAGAAATAATGTAAACGTATAAAAACTGAAATGTACATCCAAGTTTGTTTTCTTACCTTTCTTTACCACAGGTTAATCATTACGTGTTGCCAAGTGCTAGTAATTATCTTCCCTTATCTGCATTACTTATAACCTCCTGCCTCAAACCCCTCTCTTTTTTTTGGAGTTTATAAAAATACATGCAGAACTAAAACCAGCCGAGTTATGTTTTATCCTTCTCTTTTCCTAGAAATGTTTTGGCTTCCATGTAACGTTCAATGCATGCATACAATGAAAAAAATTATTCTTGAGGGTTAGTAAATATTACCGATGCAAATCAGTTAAATTTTACTCACATAGTTAGCAAAGTAAACTAGATGCAAACTTACTGAACCTACTCAATAAAATTGAGGCAAGAATTTACACTCAATTAGATCGAGTAGATTTTATTGTGTATGTTTTTAAGTAAAGAGTACCGAAATTTATCAGATATAAGTCATGACACACTAAAAGAAATTAAATAAAGTATACCTAATATTACTCAATATAATTTAATAAATTAATTTAACTCAATTACTTATAAAAATGGAGTAATATTAGTTTATATAACCAACAACAGTTCATCTACTTATTATGAATGATAAATATTGAATAATTAAACACTAAATATGACTTATTCAGAGAAGCGTGAATTGACCTAAAAATGGTCAGAAACAGGAGATCACGTCAAATTCTTTTATTGACCAAATAACAAACGTCTACAAAACCCCTTTGTGACAATGAAGAATAAAATCGACTCAATCTGATTGAGTGGAAATCCTTGCCTCAATTTTATTGAGTAGATTCAGGAAGTTTGCAAATAGTTTACTTTCCTACTGTATGTAAGTAAAGTTTAATTGATTTGCATGGGTAAAATTAACTAATCCTCAAGAATTATTTTTCTTCAGTGTACTGTACACTTTCCATCCTCTGTTATTTTATCAATGAATGTGTAAATGTTACCACTATTTCAACATTTGGTTTTTGCGAATATTGAAAAGGCTAAAATACTGTGGACGAGGGGAACGTGCACATGTAAATGACACGACGATTTGTTTTAAATTGACGTTACGTCAGTCAGCGACAGCACAGGTGCTGGTGCCTGTGATTTCAGCATAATGGACAACCGACATGTACAGCTTGACCTCAGGGACTTTGGCACAAATTTAGGCACATTCACAAATATGACATTTCACATCGATGCGAGTTTTGTTCATACCGGCTTTCTGGAAAACACTAAATGGGACCACTTAATGACTTAAAGGCGCATCTTTTGATTTACAGCGGCCAGTAGCATTGTGTTATTGATTTGCAATGAAGCTCTCAGTCCAGACACGACAGTGGCCATCACAGTACAAAAAGATGTCATCGGCTGCAACATTGAGTCTTCTCATGTTGACGCAGACATTTAGGTAAGCGGGGCAGCCGTGCGCTATGACCTGCCCTGAAATAGCACTGACCTACATCGTACGAGGAAGCTGAAGCGTGCTAACTGTATTTCCCACCATGCTCTCCAATACAGCCGTAAATGGCGACCGGCCTAGGATGGGCGAGGCAGGGCACAAACAGAACCCCTCCTGTAAGACCCTCTGGAACTCTCATACTGAAGACTGCCAAGTACAATGCCAAGAGGGTACGATTGATCTCACCAGGTGCCAAGCGTGCAGAAAACCAGAGCAGATTTGATAGTGTGGGACTACACTAATAGCAACTCAGGTCCAACCTCTGGATGTCACTGGAAAGTTTTTCGAAACCTTTTTTACAGCATCGTTGTTTGCTCTAGAATGAGAAACGTATTCAAATGAAAGATTTCGGTAAGGAAAATACTGATGCATCTGTCAAAGCAATTTGTACACTGTTTTCACATGAAACTTTTAATGACCTATAACTTAAGATAAAAAATACATATATTTTGGCAAACCTCATTTTGGCAAAATCTTTTTCAGAGGGTTTAGGTTTGGGAAATGTAATCAATGTTTTTTGTTAGTAACAAGTCTCCCTTAACATGAATGTACATGCAGGTGTGACCTCCTCCATTGTCCCCAGGTTAAAAAATATTTCTGTGACACACGTTTTGGAACCAGAACACCCATGAACTACACTTCCAATATCAAGATTAACTTAAACGTTGTTAATGAATAAACTGTTAGTAAGCAACAAAGGCTGAGAAAAATGTAATTTGTTTGTAAATGTCACATCTGTGAATAGACAGAGAACATATACTGAGGCTGAAAAACATAAATTTTGCTAAAATCCGTTAGCTACTTGTGTCGCAGAGACTAATGGGAAAAGAAGCTTAGACATCGGTCAGTAAACTGGTTACACTAATATGAACTCAGTCAATTGTGGTGCCATTTTACCAGTGAAACTGATGTTGCAATGTGTTTATGCAAACTGAATTAAAAATGTATACAATGAGAAGTTCTTCCTAGGAAAGCAGTGCTGCAATAACCCCCTTCCAAAAAAAACAATGATTTGGAATTTTTTAAATAAGGAACATAAAAACAGAAGTGGTACACATTTCCACGTGTTAAAGAGATGGGCATGCAAATATATACTGTAACAGTGTTTTTAATTCCCTCTTTCTCATGATTGTACATAAGACCAGTCTAAAGTTTAAGAACACTTGAGTGAAATGCTTCTCATCATCTTTAATAGGTTTTAATCTTAATGTGTATGCTCAAATGTCTGAAAAAATATATTTGTGTTTTTCATTACAAAGTAACATTTTATTGAAAACAATGTCTTTGAAATGAATGACTTTGACTGCATAACAAAGAGCAGCCAGTACGAGCACATCAGAATAGATGGGAACTCTTTCAATAATATTTAAAGAGCATCGCAGGCTTAAACTCCAAGACATTGCTTGATAAAAGTTCAATATAACATTGGTTCAAATTCTTTGCAAAAGGTGACTACACAAAGTTCCTCAAATACGATACGTTTTATTTTTCTTTATACCTTTTAGTTGCAACATGAATTTCATTGTGTCTGAGAGATTGAGATCCATAACTATTAACAAATAAATATGTTTTGTGATTGTAACACATTGATGTGATCAGTTATTGTTATTGATGATTTTGGTAATGTTTATGGTCAGACAAGGACACTGAACACATAAGGGCTGTATAATATGGATGAGTAGACAAAACTATATGCTTGTTCATGTTTATTATGTTGCCAGTTAGCATGAACATTCAGCATAACAAGCAATTATTATTTAATACCAAAGTTATTAATTATTTGTTAATAAAGTAGAGGATGTTGAGAGAATAACAAGTCATCTGAATCAGCAAAATCATTTATTTAATTTGAAATATACCATATACAAAGGGTTAGATTACACTGTAAAAAAATAGTTTAAACTAAAAAGCTTCCTTAAAAGTTTGAGTTCAGTAAACTTAGTGTTAAGTTGACTGAACAAAGAATAAAGTTGAATGGACTTTATAAAACAAATGAAATGAATACTAATAAAGTTAAGTCAATTTAAAATGTAAAGTTGTGATAACTTATTGGCGCAATTACTTTTTACAGTGTAACAATCAATCAATATTTAAGACAAATAATGCATTACAAACAGCAACTCTCTTTTCTCCTCTTTCATTAATTAAACTGCAAAGCTGGCACTCTTGGAGAGTATAGGGCTGTGGACTCTTTTATGTTTTCCACACTTTATTGCTATAGAGCATCTTCAACTTTGGGCTTTTGCCGTGTGACTGTCAAAAGCTGTGTTATTTTATCACTTCAACATAGGAAGCTTTTCTGCAGTTATTATCAAACAAAGTAAACTTAACATTATAAAGGACTGTCAAGGTAATCTCTAACCATCTAACATCCGTTTGGACAGGCTGTTCTTTTAGGTTATTTCCAATAACTCCCCCTGAGATTAGCTGTGTCTCACGTAGGCAACAATATGCAGTCCAAAAATAACTAGGCACATTCACTCCATTTCTCATGTTATAAAGACCTGGTACCACTCCTGTAACAATGTAAGCAGGGCTTGTACAATTCGACAGAATTTTCTTCATACCCATTTCTACCGCCCTCCACTTACCACTATTAAATGATGGGTGTTGAGGGGCAGCATTGGTAAGAGTGAATGTGGCTTCAGCACATGCCTGTGAATCAGCAAGATAAACTGGAGCCAGGTGTCCTTTGTGGAAGAAAGAGCCTATGTAGTCTCTATTAGAAGCTTGTTTTTCTACCGGAATACTCTCCTTGGCCATGTTTGGGTCTCCACTAACACTTTCAAGCTGCAAAATTAAATAAATTGAAAACCAGGATAAATGAAATGATAGAAAATAAGATATGTTAAAAATATAAATATGGTGAGAAAAGGAAATCAAATAAAAGTGAATACATTTCTCTGCCACAAAAACAGTGTTCAAAATTCATAACTTTAGCTTGTGACTCAGGCATCACCCTCAAAAAGATACACCTAATGAATCATTCAGGGTTTTTTACCTTAAAACTTCAAGGTGTACTTTGCTGTTGGTTGTGTTGAGTCAAACGAGAGGTATAAAATCTAGCACACACTTTCACATACCTGAGGTTCAATGTACCAGGTGGAGGTTCTGGTGCAGTTCATCCACCCTGTTAACACATAGGCCGAGTAGACAGGGATCTTCTTGTAGGTGTCATAAAGTGTGGCAAAATAAGGCTCGTTATTTAGAGTTTGGCAGATCTGTCTGAACCGAGGTGCACGAAATACTGTTGGTGAATTTCTGTTTGCAAAAAATTGACCACATTCACTACGAAAATCCTCAACAACTCTGGCCGAACCACCAGAGAAATACAACAGCATCACTGGAAGACAGAACATGATGATGTGAGCTGAAGAACTGCACAATTCTCTGTAAATAAAGATGTGAAATAAACATATATTACAAATAGATACATTTGAATAACTGCATTTAGAACAGATTAGAAGTAAAACAAAGTTCAAAATCCAAAGATAAAATACCACAAAACCTACAGTTCAAAAAAACAAATGAAATATCAATTAACTACTCTTATCGCATTAACAATTTTCGTTGTGAAAACAGAAATAAGATAAATATGTATAAACACAAATGCGTATACACATTTGTTTTGTTACAGGTTAGACAGTATGTGTTTGCTAGTATAATCATTTAATTCTCTTCCTAAATCTGCATATATATATAACCTCATGCCTACTGTTGTGGAATAAATATATTTTACCTATAACAGGTGAGGCAGAAATGAAAATCCAAAGAGCCGTCTTTGATCACTTATTCTTGTAAGAAGGTCATAAGAAGAGGAAGAGGAAGTAGAGGCCAACTATCTGTATACCCTCCTCTGAGACATCCGACTATCACACCTAAACCAGAAGTCTTTTACTAAACCACCCTAACAACCAATTCTAGCTCACTCTAGTCAACAACTAGACATTAGGTGAAATAAAGAAAACCATGTACACAGTTCTCATTTCATGTGAATGCAAGGAAGTAGCCAAACATGTGCACTTTCTCAGTAACTTTCCATCATCCACCAGTACAAAGCACTTTCTTAAGCATTCGAAAAACAAAGATTAGAGATAAAAGAAATGAAAATGACCATGACACCAAAATGTCTCTTTATTTTTGGAAGTTATGTTTGTTTATCTTTCTCTTTTCCTTAATATTTTTTGGTTTGGTTTGTTGTTGCGAATCGGCCTTCAAACGCAGAAAGAAATCTTGCATACAAAGGTTCCAGATGCCAGGAGTTTAAACTAGCTCGAGCCAACAAATTGAGATATTCAGACTTCATCTGAAGTGATCTAACAATACATTTCTAACTCCATAATTTATACAGAAATCTCAGGTTGTCTAACACAGTGTCCGCCAATTCGGTTTTTTGTGGGTAACCATCTGAAAATGCCTCCCTGAGCTCACCCTATAATTATTTGGAATCATTTTCAAAGGTCCGAAGAAATTGCTATCAATTTCCACTTATAACAGGATGGCTAGCAGTTAAAACAGAGGGAGAGACAGCAATGAACACAATGCAATATAAAAGGTGGATTTAATTTTGGCACATTCACAAAGATTACATTTCACATCGATGCAGAGTTTTCTTCATACTGGCTTTCTGGAAAACAATGACCTTGTGATTGTCCGCTTGGCAAAAGGATCTCTCAAGCCAACACAAAGGGAAAAAATATTCCTGGAATCCACTGAAAGACTTTTTTAAACAAAATGATATCGCCATTAGATATAATATCATTGTCCGTGCATTACCCATGTAAAAGCACCAAATGTTTTTTAGCTCTTTTGTTTTGTCAGTGACAGTTTCATTGGCTCTTCAGCAACTCTGCTTTTGAAAAGTGTGATCTCGTCTAGATGGCACAGTGGCATACCCCTGATCACATTTTCCAGGTCCTCATGTAATAAAGGGTAAATCACCACACTTAGAGCAGGACGAGATGATGAAAGACTATAAAAACAGAGAAAGAGTAATTCAAATTTCAAGTTTTTTAAAACACAATTATTCCCTAAAATTGTACATTCAAAATTATTTTTTGCAAAAGTTTTAATCCAAAGCAATTTTAAGATGGATATTTTATCAGTACATCCTCCGAAATCGAAGGCATGACCCTGTCAGTGTTGTGGTGACTAACCTGTCCAGCAGGGTTTTCTGCAGCATTTTACAGGTAACAAGTGTCCCGTTCATGAACATGTGGCACATGATGACATCAACACAGCTCTGCATGAAAGCTGTCACACCGGAGGGCTGGAAGGTTCCCTGTCGAGAAACTAGACACAAACGTCGCAGCTGCTGACACTTACTGAGCGCTTCAAAAAATGCAGCGCTCCCATTAAAGTAGGGCTGCTCCAGCCTGTTAATATAAACATCAACACAGAGTTAAAATATTATCTATAAACTGACAATTGATAACATTTTAATTGATAAGTGAAGCAATGGCAATGAATTAAGAATCAGAAAAACTTTCATTCATATCAAAGTTAATCAAATACTTAATATGTGTTTCCAACCGTATTGTGAAAGATTACACTGAAATTAATGGTTTTAACTACTGAAATCCATTTTTATTGTAAGTGTTAATAATCAATTAATACAAAAGTTAACCATCAAGGTTATATTTTCAAAGAATCTTTTACATTATGCCAAATAATTTTAATAATGTAAATAAAACAATCACTTAAGCTGTGTTTACCACAACTAACCACCAATGAAAAAGTGAATTTTGGGAAAAATGTGGACCCTGTATGTACAAAGTTCTTATTCTGTCATTGCAGTGAACATTCAGGTGCTGCCCCCTACTGGCAAGCTGAAGTCTTAACATGAACAGATTAAAAAAAGAACTTAATGGGTTGCACTGAATGTGTTGTGAAGTAGCAGTTGTGTGTTCACCTTAAGTCCCGGAGTTGTGTGCAAAACGTGAGAGTCTCCAGGAGGGCCTGTGTGTAATTCATCATCTTCATGGATCCAAGATGTGCCAGCGATAATGACTGAAGGTCCCTGCACCCCTGAACAAGCTCTATCAACCCTGTTCCCTTCAACACTCCAGGTAAGTGAGCAAGCGTGAGCTTGCGTAAAAATTTCAGCCCTCCCAAAGCAGCTAATTCACCATCTCCGACACTGTGAGACCAAGGGCACGCAGCGGGGTCCTTCCTCATGGCCGGCTCATTCCGTGGCAAGGCAGAAGAAAAGCCAGCACCGATAAGCTCCAGTTCTGCTAGGTGCGGGCAACCCTGAAGCAGTGGTTGAATGCACAGAGTCCTATCCTGCTGCTGATCTCCACATGCACCCCCTGTGTCCTCGGTTCTGGGTCGATATGTGGGCACGCCGATGCGGTTGCTTTTCTTAAGCCCAAGTAGCAGTGACCCTGAGGAGAGATTTGTGTTAGAGTCCGGTGTGTTCACGCGTGCGGGTGGGGATTGCGCCAGGGCACAGACAGGAAGCGCTAGTGAGCGCAAAGCAGCGAGACGTCCTAACTTGCCACACAAGTGCCCGTCCTGTCCAGCCGGAACAGTATGATGATAGTGGGTGGCAGACAGATTGAGATGAACAAGATGCGGGCAACATTCGGTAAGTGCTTTGACGCTCTCCGCATCCATTTCCTCCCCGACCTTCCCACAGCTTTCCGGGATGGGACCTTTGCCGCAACCCCGCAGGTTGAGACTCTGTAGGGGTGAGAGGTCACGGCCCGCACTAAGCATCACATGTAGAGGGTTGAAACCAGGAGAAGAACAACGCGAGACGTTTAGGTAAGCGGGGCAGCCGTGCGCTATGACCCGTCCTAAAATTGCACCGTCCAACCACGTACGTGGAAGCTGAAGTGTGCTAACTGTATTTCCCACCATGCTCTCCATGAGTGCCGTCATGGCGACAGGCCTAGGTGGGGCAGGGCCGGGCACAGACAGAACCAGTCCTGTAAGACCCTCTGGAACTCTCATACTGAAGACTGCCAAGTACAGTGCCAAAAGGGTACGATTGACCTCACCGGGTGCCAAGCGTGCAGAAAACCAGCGCAGGTTCTGGTAGTGCGGCACGCTGCTCTGGCCCACCATCAGCTGCGCACAACCGCCTGCTTCTCTCCAGCCCTCGCTGGCTTCCAGGTAGAGTCGCAGAATGCGCAGTGCGCTGCAGCATGGCACCACGCCGTACGAGGGAGTCAACAATGTCTGCTTGAGCTCCTGCAGGCGCGACAAAGCAGCTTTCCCCTCCGCGCTCACCTGATGGAGGTCGAACCCCGCGCCCACATCCAGAGCCAGCGAACGCAGAGATTGAAGTGAGGATAGCAGATGGGAAAGACGGACTGACGTCAATCGACAGCCCGAAAGGTCCAGACTAACAAGGCCTTTACAGCGAGTGACCTGGTCCACCGTAGAGCCAGCCAACCAGTAACAGCCACACAGGTCCAACGTCTGGATGTCACTGGAAACGTTCTTTAAAACCTCTTTCACGGCATCATCGTTTGCCTGATCATGAGAAAACAATTCAAATGTTATGGTGAAGGAAATGTTTGTATATAAGTGTCATAAAAAACTTTTGCCTCTACACGATACACAAATATATACAACATTCTTCTGCAGAACACAAAAACAATGACTTTCAATGTATGAACAAAAAAAACACATTTCTAAAAATATCTTCTGTGCTCCACAGAATATCCTAAAGCTAAGAGACAGTGTGTTTATCGTGATCTTACCGTATAATTTTTGTGCAAGTGTATATGGGCTCTTAAGCTTTTATCCAGACAGAGTATTCTGAACTTCCGGCACACTCTGCTCACATTGAGCATCAGATCATGGCTTGAGATGAATATCAGGATATTCAGTAAAATCTCATCTGAGAAGTCTGAGATGTTGACAGAGGTCTGAGAAAAGCTGTGCGGGCAACACTGAGCCTGAAGAGCAACAAGAACAACAAATGACTTAAACGTGCTGTGGTGATATTCCCAAATCATGAGTTCATTGTAAATACTGACGCTTATTTTTATTTCCAGAGTCATTACAAATATAACTTCAGATAGTATTTAAACTATAATAGCTAATGTGAATTTCGTATGGCCCTAATTTTTATCTTATTCCCAAGCCTGTTCAAACAACGAAATAATATAACTCGATTGGTTTTAAGACATTAATAATGATTTAAATCGACGACAAAAGACTTGTTAAATGCCAGCTAACTAACAATATTAGCATGCATTATCAGTCCTCTGCTTTAACTTACCGCTAAGATCTGATCATCCATGATGCCTCCTTGAAATGTTTTGGATAATTTCTTGTGCCAATCGTGTTATATAAAGTATAGCCATGTCAATGAATGTATAATAATTTATCCATTGATAACTAACGTTACGTGGTCGGGCACAGAACCATGCACATACATAGCGGGAACGCAATGCAGATTTGTTTGATACCAACCGGAGCATTTTGGGAGACGTACTCGTTTCCGATAAAAGTCCCTGGTAAACACTCGTTTCGTTTTTTTAAATATCGATATTCTGCTTTTCTGCTAGTCACGAATTTAACTGTATCCTTAATCTAATTTTCTTAAGTTTGCTGCGATTTTTTTGCTATTTCTGTTGCAACTGATGCATTTAGGGTCCACTTTAACTGTTACGAGGAAACGCAATTCCGTTCAACAACTGAAGCAAGTCGTAGGGAAGTCGTAAGGATCACCGAAGAGTCGAGCTTCTTGTAATTCAGCAAATATTTGCGTGTTTAAGTCCCGTTGTTTTTGTTTCCCTATTCTCCTTAACCATTTTGCTGGGTGTTTTGCCGCGGAGCGTGTACCATACTTGTGTTGCCCTACAAATTAAAGTGGGAAAGTGACGTCAATGCATACCCTCTATAAAACACCCACCACATTCCCGGGACACTGCCCTGCCAACCGTCGTCAAGTGAATCATTATGTGTCTGCAGTCTTTTATTTAACAATTATCATTAAATGTAAATGAAAGGTCTCGTCACAAAAAAGGAGCATTTCTCATGGTAATCGAAAAGATTTAAATATTTCAATTCCGCTTTTACAATACATTTGACTAACGTTTTAGGAAACATTTGTTTGTGAATACATTTTTGGTTTTATTTTACATTGATGTATAATCTTGTTTCATATGAAGTTATATTTTATATAAAATAACTCCTTTAAAATGGGTTAAGCTTACAAAATCTTCACTTACAGAATGTCCTTTTTCGTTCAAAATTTTGAGTTCATTTTATTGTTAAGGCAGGATTTATATGCAAACGCTTAAGTTTTCTACGTGTTAGAGACAAAAAAAATCCAAATGGCAGGATTAAAAACCAGAGTACTTTCAAAGATATCCAGGCGGTTTATGTCTAATAGGTCATGGAAGATTTTATTAAATTAAGCCCACTGGAAGATAAGTTTTATGTAAATTTAACATATCTACCAAAAATTGTCATGTTTTTAGACAACCACATCACAAAATTGTGTCAGTTTCTAAATGTATTACCAGCACAATTTCATAGAATAGTGCTCTGAGGTGGTTTAACTTTAGTCTCCAAAAAGGTATATGAAAGGAATAAATTAGACCAGGGTATCGGGGAGAAATGGGTAGGCAGCTTTCTAGAGGGTCAATCATATACGGCCTACTATATGTAGCCTACGGGGGTCACTAATGGTCAACTTTGTATTCATATCTGTAAAAATGTGCTATGAGATTTCATGACCTTGACATTGTGTAATTTATATTTAAAACTTAATAACATTAAAATATTGGGGAAATAAAAATTTTCCTGGCTGGTTTATGGATGATACAGACACTGAAAAGGGTTTTGTTTAAGTTATGATGCATTTGGACTTGTAGAAGGTGATTCAGCTAACAAAGCTAAATAATTGAAGCCCTTTTGAAGCAATGGTCCCATCACATTAGTGGCAAATTTTAAGCAGAATCAGAAGATTTGAATCATCCACAATAAAAGGACATAAGTCAGACTGTGGTTTTACATGTGCACGTTTTATTTGGGTTCACTTGTCAGTGTACAGAGACACCCTGGCTCACATAGGCAGGGGACAACCCTCATTCACATGGCCTTGGGAAGTCCTGCAAGATCTTCACTAAAAAGGTAAAGCTTTCCCCATCATTGCAACAATAACAAACTGGGCCAAGTTGAAGGCTGAAGTACAAAAAAGAAAAACAATGTATAGAGTAGATAATTTACATAAACACTATAACAAGTCATGAAGGCCCACTGTGACGAGGGCAAAGTGGTAGACACTTCTGGAATGACTAAAAGAAGAAATGTACATTGAAGTCCTCTCGGGGAAAGCACCTCCTGTAAGACAACTACCTCCCTTTCCAGTTTCGCATCCTGAGTCAATGCGCAATACAGAGCAGAAGCCATGCTGATGTCATCTTATCCGAGAGGTTTAGGTTGGTCGTTCATTTAAATCCTGCTGCATGGCCAGGTGTGGTGGCAAGAGTCTGTTTAGAAGCATTTCCTGTGGACGATGGATGGGCCGGACTCATCATACTCCTGCTTGCTGATCCACATCTGCTGGAAGGTGGAGAGGGAAGCCAGGATGGAGCCACCAATCCAGACAGAGTATTTGCGCTCAGGGGGAGCAATGATCTGCAAAGAGAGAATAGAAGTTAGCAAACATTAGACAAAAGTGCAACTACATTGGGTAAACTATCAAGTGCTATGGGCACCCACCTTGATCTTCATGGTGGAAGGAGCAAGGGAAGTGATCTCCTTCTGCATACGATCAGCAATGCCAGGGTACATGGTAGTACCACCAGACAGCACTGTGTTGGCATACAGGTCCTTACGGATGTCAACGTCACACTTCATGATGGAGTTGAAGGTAGTTTCATGGATACCGCAAGATTCCATACCTACAAGGAAGGGACAAATTAGTTTAATACATTTTAATGAGCAGGAAATATGCAGAAATCTGCAAAGATTAAAGACTTCAAATTAAACAAAACTCACCAAGGAAGGATGGCTGGAAGAGAGCCTCAGGGCAACGGAAACGCTCATTGCCGATGGTGATGACCTGTCCGTCAGGAAGTTCGTAGCTCTTCTCCAGGGAAGATGATGAGGCAGCAGTACCCATCTCCTGCTCGAAGTCCAGGGCGACATAGCACAGCTTCTCCTTGATGTCACGGACAATTTCTCTCTCGGCCGTGGTGGTGAAGCTGTAGCCACGCTCGGTCAGAATCTTCATCAGGTAGTCTGTCAGGTCACGACCAGCCAGATCCAGACGCAGGATGGCGTGGGGAAGAGCATAACCCTCATAGATGGGCACGGTGTGGGTGACACCATCACCAGAGTCCATCACGATTCCAGTAGTACGACCAGAAGCGTACAGAGAGAGCACAGCCTGGATGGCCACATACATGGCAGGGGTGTTGAAGGTCTCAAACATGATCTGCAAGAAAGAACCAGAGTTTCATCTGTTAAACCACCTTTTTAAAACTAAAAACCTAAAAAGTACAAAAGGAGCAAAACCGAGCAGGCAAACCTCCTCAACACACCATGCTGAAAACTCAGAACTGTTAAAACTAGTGTTAAAAAGAGCTGCCATGCAGAAAATAAAGTAAAGAATAAACCTTTTAAACCTCCTAATAGGAGATCATGGTAGAGAAACAGAGAGCCTGAGAGGAAATGCATAGGAAGGAAATGAACAAAGGAAATAAAGCAACAGAAAAGTCCGACCATTAAAGGGGACGGAAAAACTGTGAATATAAAGAACACACACCTGTGTCATCTTCTCCCTGTTGGCTTTGGGATTCAGGGGGGCCTCTGTCAGCAGGACAGGGTGCTCCTCTGGGGCAACACGCAGCTCATTGTAGAAAGTGTGATGCCAGATCTTCTCCATGTCATCCCAGTTGGTCACGATACCGTGCTCAATAGGGTATTTGAGGGTCAGGATACCCCTCTTGCTCTGAGCCTCATCTCCCACATAGGAGTCTTTCTGTCCCATACCAACCATCACTCCCTGGAAAAAAATTGATAAAATTAGACACCTTTTCATATACTAATAAAAGAGCATAAATTTAAAGGGGAAAGTAAAGGCAAGCTGTTCGATTCGTTAATTTTTCAAATTGAGTCTTGACACTAATTGATGCTCAAGGTGCCACACAAACAATATGACAAAGAAAACTGACTGGAATTGACGCATGTTTCAAAGAACCTGCCATTTAAAATTGCGTAAAAATATCATGCCACCATTTAAATGCTCAAGTACAAAATACTAATAACAAGAACTATGATCATACCTGATGTCTGGGCCTGCCAACAATGGAGGGGAAGACAGCACGTGGGGCATCATCTCCAGCAAAACCGGCTTTGCACATTCCGGAGCCGTTGTCAACGACCAGGGCAGCGATTTCCTCATCCATGGCTGTAAATCAAATTAAAAGGTTAAATTGATGCTGATCTCTACTGCGAGAGGCAAAACTACTCATGCAGTTGCTCTAGCTGGCCTGTAGGCGGCGCAAAGGCGCAGGGTTGAAACCAAGCGATTTGAGACAAAGGAAGTGGTCAGGGAGACTCACTATTGCCTTATATGGCAATAAGTTTCAGCAGCTCAATGCCGCCGATGCAGCGCGTGGATTCTAACCAGTAGACACGACCACTCCCAGTTTCAAAGGCCGAGATAAGCGCTTTACAAAAAGACGTCCAAGGACGCCCGATAATCGCGGAAATAATCCCCCGATTTGCCTTAGTGAGAGAGGAACTGATACACTGGGGAAACCGTAGATAATATGCAAAGTGCAAGAGCCGCAATCCTTTTAAGCGATGACTATTCAAGTGACCTGGCGCTTACGTTTCACTGCCGCAATAAAACACTCGACAGAAAAAAACTCAATATACATCAAAGAGTCCATTTAGTTTTAAACATTTAGCATAACGTGAACAACAAAAAGCTCGACGCCGGTATAGTAGCCACACCCACCATTCATACTATCAGCAGAGCCATCAAGAACATTTGACTAAACGTTAACTTTACAACAGAATTGAATTAAACTTTTCACAAAATTAAGCCACAATAACTGTTGGTCAAAAACCCTATAGCTTTCAGTCTGCAAGCTAGACAACCCAATTCAATAAAACAACGAACAACTGAAGAGTATTAAGTAAAGAACATTAAAAACAAAAAACACAATGAAACGTATAATCGATGCATGACTAAAGAATACCAGCCATAGTTATGGCTTCCTTAATAGTTACATTTTCAAAAACGTCATTTAAAGTCAACATAATCGGTCCACTTATTTTATGTGCCGCGAATGTAAACATATTACAGTGCAGTGAAAATATTTAAACAATGTAATCCATAAAGCCATTCTCACCTGTGAATTAGTAGGTTATTGTGAACAAGGGAAAGAAAGCTCTTCTCAGCATGCACTGAAAACTCACAATGTCAAGCTTGAGGCGGGTCACAGCTTTATACTCTGTGCGGCGGCCGGCTCTATCCATATAAGGTAAACTTTCGGCATCGAGCGATCTGGTTGGCCAATGGTCGTCCACTTGGCGAGTTTGAAGCTTATTGCTTGAAATTCAAGTTTCGACTCGATACCGAAAGGCTAATGCTACAGAGTTTAAAGATAAAGACTGACCAGTCGAGTTTGCGAATCACAATACTATATATGTCCTAATGTTTAAATAGCTAAATCCAAGGATATTTTAAATCTTTGGGAATTGGGTGCAGCTAGGTGATTGTTATTATGCTTTTGAGTACGGAATGCTCGAATGCTAAATTTGTAAATATAATGTAACTATTGGACAACTAACATAACTGCCTGTAATTAATGAATTACATTCATTTCATAGCATTCGTTATCAGGGTACAGCAATCTCAGGATACACGTATGAGACGACATGTTGCCTTTTACAACATATGGGCACACGGGCACATATATGAACTCTTTAAAGATTTACTATATTCGATCATTTGACCTGCTTGTTATGAAATTTGAACTACATAATACTGGCAGAACAGTGATGCCACCAATATAAGAGCTGACCACCAGTCAACTTATTTGACATCCTACATTACAAAGTAAGATCCACTTAGGAAAAAATTTTTTTTTAATGAAAACACTTAATTCTCCTGTGCATTCATGACTCATTTTATTGCTGTTTTGGGTCAGATTAGTTATGTGGGCGTGGCGATTTTCAAGTACAGAAAATGTCTCAAGATATTCTGATCTGACAGCTTACGTACATTATTATTAAAACGTTTCTAATTGTTGATAATGCACGATTCGCGTGTAATCGCATGCCACTTTCGTACACAATACTTTGGGCCCGTTTGCCTTTTGCAATACTATGAAAGTACACATTCTGTACACGGATGCTTGTCTCAGTGCTGGAATGAATGCGAAACACGATTTCTTGTCAGGTTGACGTCAATCCTATGCATCGTCGTCCTTGAAACTGCCACTCCCAAACTGACTATTTCTGGCATACAAATGTTGTAATCGATTTGATTCAAACGATAGGGATTAAAAAAAAGCCACGACGATCGCTTCGCTTCTGCACTGGGCTTGCTGTGGAGCACTTCCGGTGAACCCGGCTTCTGCGTAGTACGTCATAACCGATTACGTTTCACACATCCTCTTCGCAGCCGCATACAGCAGTGGCCAAAAGTTATGCCTGGGGGGCACGTTTATACAGTATCTGCTTTGAGTGGCCCCTTAGGTTAGAGTAAACCTTTAAAACATGAGGAGCATTGTACAAAATGAAGAAAGTCATAAGCTTTCAAAATGTTTATTGGACACAATTATTTGGCAAGATCCACTTGTTTAGAAATATTTTGTCGCCAGTCTCACAGGCCTTGGCTGCCTTGCAAAAGCGAGCTTTGTCAAAGCGTTGACCTTTAATCATTTTCAAAGCTGAGCTTAAGTTTACACTCCAAGCAAAGCTATGCAAAATGAATGCAAGGTTTTTAATACATATTTAATAACATATTGAAATAAAATGTTAGGTAAAATGTGAATTATTCAAAGTTGGACATCACTTTTGAACACGACTGTATATGCACTATATTGTTTAAGGTAAATTATAGTATACTTTGCATTTACTTTATAGTAGGCTATAATATTGTTAAGTATTACATGGAAGTCTTGAATGTTGTATGATTACAAAATATTGTGGCTAAAATAACAGAATGAGAAATATTCTAAAACACAATTTTAAGGAATAATGTATCATACTGGAATTATAGCTACCATACGTATAATCCTGTCTGTGTGAGTGCCGAAAACGGGGCTACTCCCAGTGTGGTTCAATTAGCATGTTTGCACATGTATAAGCCTGTTAGACCACTCTGCATTTCTTGTCTTATCTCATCAATACAGCACTGAAACCAAAACCAAAACTAGAAACCCAAAATGTTAAATAGCTTTTTAACATTCCAATGTTGAAACTTGTGTCTAGATTCTAATTGTCAACTGTAAACCTAAAGTTGTGATAACATCATTTGGGTTTGGTTCTCCTAACTGCAATGACATCCAATTGGGGTGGGATTTACCCAAAACACACATTGACTCAGACACAGTTTGATTGTTTATGTACAGGGCCCACATGACTCTACCATTCATTTCAACAGCTTAATTCCATACCTGAAGTTCAAGATAATGTTAGTCATAGAGGTTAATGAGTCAGAGTTCCACCTCATTGCCACATCATTTATCAAACCAATGTTCTGACACTAATGTGTGAGTATCAACTCTGGGTGAAGAGTTGAGGTGTGTTGATATGTAGTGCTATACAGTGTTTATGATGCTATTTGATCAGTTTTGGATTCCATCGTGTTTCTGTCATCAGCAGATTGCTGAAGACCTTATAAGGTTGTTTCAAACAAAAAGAGGAAGAGGAAAAGCAACGCAGGACGAGTCTTACAACTACGGCACAATGTGACAAATCTGAGAGGAAGTCACAGTTGGTAGCCTGTTTGTGCTTATAGAATGAAGCATATTTCAGGTCACTCTGAAAAACAAAATTATTCAACATGTAAATGGAGTAGTAAATTGATATAAATTGCTTTTAATTCAATAATTAGATTGAGCAGCATGTTTATTTGAACAAATAAGATACATAAACATATTTTTTCTATACAGCCTTATATGGAAGAAAACATACAGTAGCTCAAACTGTCATGCCACCCCATTTTATTATTTTATTAGATAACCTTTGTGTTGTGTCTTGTTTACAGAGACACGCTGTTCAGAGGTTGTGCCCCTTTAAGAGATTTTCATCCAATCTCCTTATACGGTGATTTTAGAGTGAGTCACATGGTACGTTGGAACGCCGTGGCTGTGTCATGTGACTCTCATAGCGGAAATGATAGAGTGAGTGTTTGAGTGATATCCCTCTTTCTCACCATTGCATATTGTTCGGTTTGTTTTTCTTTTGCTATTTTAAACCCAACATTTGCCCCTTACTGTACAACATACCAGTGAATAGAAACACTATACAATTACTATACATATACTTCAAATACATATACCTTCTATATACTATGAAATATCCTTCTATAGTAGTTGGTGTACTGATACACTAAGTCTCCGCCTATCAGACAGAGGACCCTATATGGAAACAGTCACAGGTAACACAGACACTCATACGCAAAACTCTGATAGGATGGACTGATTGATGCACCTCACCCTAGGCAACAGAAACAGGTAGACTCCTAATATGGAAATACAACCAAATTCGCTAGGGTTGACTGGAGATAATTCAGCTTGACTTTTGTAAGGCAATGTAATGTAAGTTCTGATGGATGTACTACATATCTTTTGGCTTTTTTTAAAGCAGGGTAGAATCAAACATTATTTTCTCTAATTAGGCTGCAATGTAAAATAGGAAACTATCATGAAGTAACGAAAGCAAGACAGTGCACTCATTGTGAACCAGGTGAGCTCCCTGATTTTACATACTAAATAAGGAAAAGCAGGTAGTCCCCGGGTGGCTGTCATTTCAGGAATGTGAATGTGTTAGAACACGCACAAAAACCAGCCTTTTCACCTTATCCTGCACACATAGTCTTAAAAAACATCATGTATTGCGACCTTTCCTATGCCTGAAATAAAAGAAAAAAATCTTTGATCATGTTGTGTGTACTATAATGCAGTCTTTTGTAAAACTTTTTGAAAATCAGTGTTTAAATCGTCTTATTTGAATTGGCTTTAAAAGCATAATTCGATAAAAAACACAATCCATTCATCATCTACTGCCCGTCATATCAAACTTGTGTGACTATATGACTTTGTTTTATTCCGGAGAACACAAATGAAGATATTTTGAAGAACTCTGGTAGCCAAACAACACTGGCTTCCATTGACTTCTATTGTATGGATATAAAACCACTGAGACATTTCTCAAAATATCTTTTATTGTTTCACAGAAAAAAATCATATCAAATTTCGAATAAAATGAGGTTAAATAACTGATGTCATTTTTTGATGAAAAAACAGACTCGTATGTAATGTATTTCTTGCTCGTGTTTTAACTTTTACAATATCATCAGCAGAGAGAGCTGTTGAGTCTGTGACGTTCGAGTCAGGTTTTATTCAAGATTTACAAGAAATGTGACCTTCATGACACACGGATTCCTAGGGTTCCAAAGATGCTTCAACCTTTGGTTTGATGAGATCTGATCATTTACATTAAACCCCCGATGAACTCCTGGATGAAAAAGATCAGCCATATTTCTGACTTTTTGGGGTTTCTGACTGTTTGGTATCTGGCTGAGTGCTACATTTTTGAAAATGAGCATTCCTGAGCCTTGCTTAAAGGAATAGTTTCCCTAAAAATGAAAATTCTCTCATAATTTATTCATGCTCATGTCATTACAAACCTGTCTCTGTTCTTTTGCAGAACACAATGGAGGATATTTTGAAAAACACTGGTAACCAAACAACATCGTCCTCAATTGACGTCCATTGTGTGTACACAAAAACATTTCCTTTAAAATATCTTCTTTTGTGTTCAAATGTAAAAATAGTCATACTAAGGTTTTGAACAGTATGTGGGTGAATAAATTATAAAAAGATTGTTATTTATGTTTAAACTGTCCCTTTAACACTCAAATAGCTAAAAAAAAGGTCAGGAATACACCATTATTTCGATAAATTCCTTGTTAAAATATCTGAATAGATGACCTAATTGGTTGCCTTTAAAGATGTAGCTCATTAGTTTGACAGCTTTGTACACCACTTAGGTTTCATTAGACAGTGGTTAGAGCATTCAAAGCTTGAACGGACAGAATCTGGATGCAAATCAAAAATGTATAGCTTTGGGCTAAGTGTTTGGATCATTAAGACATTGGAGCTTGTTTTTTCATCCATATTTTAAGGCAACCGCACAGTTTTATAGACTACTTAGACTATGTCTTTTCGGGAAACACATCACTTTAGTGTAAATATGGTAATGTGCAATGCTTTGCCTTAATCCAAATTCATCTTCCACACAATTGAAAAAGATGGTTATTGTTTCCCCTCTGCAAAGGAAGGACCCTGCAAATGATATTCTTCAAGTTGTCAGAATGCAGAATCATTAGATAGGAAAAGCATTTTTAATTATCATGAAAATAAATAAGATAATTTAATAAAAACATTTACTTTTCTTTAGTGTCATTTTACCTGTTGAGTTGAGGCATGACATCTTTAAAGGAAAATTCAATTCAATAACTGTACTGCTTCGATGGTTCTCGATGTTTTCATGTGTTAAGATGTGCAGACAACACTAATGAAAAGATGAATATATATCTGGACTCATTCAGTATCCTGCCCTTTAGAAGAGGAAGAGGAAAGCTGTTGTTTGCCCTGAAAATAACCTTTGCAAGTTCCTGTTTCCTTCATCCTCTCTTAATTCAGCTGAACAGTGAACATGTTTGGGTGCACAGACATAATACTTATTTTTTTCATTGTTATAAATACCTCAGGTTCCGTATAGTATGTTCTCAGGTAGGTACTGATTAGTCACATACTTTAACATTTTCTGTATATTGTTTCTGCTCCTTAAGCAGTATATTTTGTACAAAAGTTGTAGTTTTTTTAATGCATTACGTTTTTTATTGTGTAAGTTAGTTAGCTGTATTGTTTGAGTTAATATTACTAAATTGGTTCCCTACCTGTAAGTCGCTTTAGATAAAGCGTCTGCTAAATGACTAAATGTAATGTAAATGTACTAAATCAAAACAACCCAACTGCAATTTGATTTGTATTAGAAATGCACAATAAAATCATGGTTGTAAACAGTATGTTTTATTGTTGTATATTGTTTTTTGGTATTTGTGATTAATCTGTCATGTAGCCTATTGCTCTTGATTTCTATAAAGATCAACCTGCGATGTTTTCATTTTTTTTAAATAAACAATTTCATATGACTCAATTAACCTAACCATTAAGGTCACAGTTTATAACTGGATGTTTTTGCAACAGACAAATCTCATTTTGTTAACACTAACATACTTATTACATTTATAAATTTGATTCATATTTAAAATTGATAAAAAATCTAAATATAAGAGTAGGCTAGATAAGGTGTTTTCTTCCCATAGCAACAGAGTAGATGCTGACGTGAGTATACGGTGCCTGTCTGCAGTTAATTTTACTGAGTAAAGTCACTTTTGGCGACAAGTATGAAATAAAATAAAGATATAAAATACTTAATATTTATAGCCTACTTGTCGCATTCTGAAACGAGACGCACACTGTCTCTCTCTCACTCTGCAGAATCTCTCAGTCTCTCAGCATCCTCTCTTACGCGCCATCCTGTATCATTGTCACACCCACTCTGAACCGCTAGTTACCAATTTTCACCGAACCGTAACGCCCTAACAGCATCGCCATGTCCTCTGAAGGTTTAGGCGAGATTTTGGTGATTCGGTTCGGCCTCATAAATGCCGACAACAAATACCTCACAGGGGAGACATTCGGCTTTAAAATCAATGCGTCTGCGACCTCCATGAAGAAAAAGCAGGTGTGGACCCTCGCACAGTCCGGGGATCACGGAGACTCCAACGCCGTGTTCATCAAAAGCCACCTGGGTCGATACCTCGCCACCGACAAGGATGGAAACGTGACCGCGGACAGCGAGAAACCCGGTCCGGATTGTCGCTTTCTCGTCATCGCTCACGACGATGGCCGGTGGTCAATGCAATCCGAGCCCCATTCGCGGTACCTGGGAGGAACCCAGGACCGGATCTCGTGCTTTGCGCAGAGCATCTCCCACGCGGAGAAGTGGAACGTGCACCTGGCGGTCCATCCGCAGGTAAACATATACAGCATTGCGCGGAAGCGGTACGCGCACCTGTCCGAGCGCAACGAGCTCTCCGTGGACCGGGACGTGCCGTGGGGCGTTGATTCGCTCCTCACGCTCGTGTACCTGGATCACCGGTATCATCTGCAGACCGCAGACAATCGCTTTCTTGCGTGCAGCGGGTCGCTGGTGGTCAAGCCGGACACCACCACCGGGTTCACGCTGGAGTTTCGGGCTGGTAAGGTCGCTTTCCGCGATGCAACGGGAAAATACATCGCGCCCGCGGGACCCACCGGGACCATGAAGTCCGGCAGGAGCGCGCGTCTCGGAAAAGACGAGCTTTTTGTCCTCGAGCAAAGTCACGGGCAGGTAGTGCTCACGGCCAGCAACGAGAGAAACATTTCCACGCGCCAGGGTATGAATGGAAGTATTATTAAGAAAATGTTTATTATTCATTGCAAAATATTGGTCTAGCGTGTTAATTTGACTAAAAACATAGACACACTTCCTAAATTAAATTGCATATGCATGTATATGCTCTTTGAATAAAACGGCCACGAGGTTTGTCTGATTATTGCTAATGCAGAAGAGATTACATCATCTTTCTCCTACATTCTTTAAAACTATCTACATAGAGTATATTAAATAGATTATATTTTATTTATGACTAAAATTCAATTTTCTCAATTAGTGTTTCCCAGTTTCTCCAAAAAGTTTAAATTTATACACTTCACTGTTATATACTGCAGGCTGAAAGCACATTGTGATTGAATATTTTAGGGGTGGATTTATCAGCCAATCAGGATGAGGAAACAGACCAGGAGGTGTTTCAGATGGAGATGGATCGCCAGACAAAACAATGTGCCTTTCGCTCTTGCAGTGGAAAGTATTGGAGCCTCACACCTAGTGGAGCTATCCAGTGTACCGCCTCTTCCAAGTAAGGTTAACCGAAACGACCAGGTCACCCCAAAATGTGAATTTATTTCAAATTCCCAAACCATAAAAGTAGCCCATGTGATTTGTGTGCTTTTTTAGGATTTGTTAGGGGGTTGCTGTGATATTTTGATCATATTTCAAAAGACTACACATATTCAAACTTAGTAAATTCATTTGTATAGTTGTTTCAAAAGACTGACTGAATAGATAACTGTCGTGGACGCTGGAAAATCAACATCAAGAATTTTCGTTTTTGGGTGAACCATCCCTTTAAAAGCCGAGATGAAGCAGAACTAAGCCAAGGGCATTTTAATGGAACAGCCCAAGTGTATCTGACGGACATAAACTAACAAAAGTAATTCTTAGGTCGCTTCAAACGTCTTGATGCCATTATGTGAATATTTATTTCAGAATTTACATTTTTGACTGATTCAATTCAACAAGACTGTACACTTTTTATTAAACTGTTCCTTTAACCAGGTCACCCAACTGTTTCTTTGACCTTGAGTGGAAGGGGTCAAAGGTTGCACTGAAGGCCAGTAATGGGAAATACCTGGCAGCCAAGAAAAACGGACAGCTGGCAGCCGCTGTGGATACCGCAGGTTAGTGTTTTAACCAACTTCATGTTCTTCCAAACCCATATACATTTACCTTCATGAAGCATTTAGCAAAATATCCTTGCCGTAAGTGTTCTATACAATTAATGCTCAAAAATACTGTAAAAGCAGTTCTCTTGCATAATTTAAAAAAAATTACATATGGAACACATTATTCTTTTATGATTGTTTTTGTTAGTTTGACACTCACATGTGGAAAAATGATTTTAAATATGTGTGATTCTATCATCTTTTAGGTGAGCATGAGGAGTTTGTGTTGAAGCTCATCAACAGACCATTGATTGTCCTACGCGGGGAACACGGCTTTATAGGCTGTCGCAAACAAGGAACCGGGACCCTCGATTCCAACCGCTCATCCTATGACGTCTTCCGATTAGAGAACAACAACAATGCTTACAGCCTCAGAGGTCAGTGAGACGAACAATCTATTTTGTTTTAATGACTTAATTATTGTCAAGCAGATTTTAATATTTTTTATTTCTCCACTCAGACTCGGTGGGGAAGTATTGGACGGTGGAGGCAGACGGTTCT
Source organism: Triplophysa tibetana (assembly GCA_008369825.1). NCBI lineage: Eukaryota > Metazoa > Chordata > Actinopteri > Cypriniformes > Nemacheilidae > Triplophysa > Triplophysa tibetana. The sequence goes on along the minus strand of CM017896.1, from coordinate 27,818,218 downwards.
GTGGTTAGCAGTAGTAACACGCCCGTCTTCTTTCACTTTGAGTTCTGTGATTATAATAAAGTGGCCATTAAGACAAAGGATGGCAAGTATCTTAAGGGAGATCACGCTGGGGTGCTGAAAGCCAGCGGTCAGGACATCGCTAACGCAACGCTGTGGGAATACTGAGTAACGTTGGTATCCGTCTTAAATCGACACACCGAACAAATGACGTGTGTTCTTTCAACTATCTTTAAATGTAAGCAAAAAGTATTCTCTACAGCGCAAGCACAAGATAATAACAAGCATCATGCAAAGCACACAACATATTAAATCATCTCTTTATAGTCTAATGGTTTAAAAACACAATGGTGGTGAATGGAGTCGACGTGTTGCATAATGAAGTACAAACATGCATAAAAAACGTTAAAGAAGCACAAATTGCTGTTTTAAAACTGGATTATTGTTGGAAAAATGTGACTGATCATATCTGAGTCTCAGTTGTCTCAATATGACAACATGTTATGATATGTTAAAGAAGTGAAATACTTTCATAATGCAACATCACAAAGGCAAAGCAAGATCTCAGATGCTTCTGAGACATAATTTTTTGCATTTTACTAGATGTCACTAGGAAATCTAAACGTAGTATTACATAATATTCAATCATTTGCATATGCAAAATGGGCATACTGACGTATCTGTCATAGATAGGGACAAAGAGTTTGTTCCAAAAACAGTTTTAGACTGCTAATGTAATGAGGCCAGTTTTTAAATAGCAGCTCTGCGGCTCAGATGATGGAGAAAAATATCATTGTTCATATGAGAGAGGATCTGATTTCCAAAGGAACAAAACTCTCTCACATACATGCACACAAAGCAAATCATGTACATGATTTGTTTGTCAAATTGTCGTATTGTGTTTGTGGCCATTTTTGGTTGTATTGGGATAGTACCGAAGACAACCCTCACATGAACAACAGTGTTGTGATGTAACTAGCTTCATATCGATGTGTTGATTTGCACTTTTTCGGCCAAAGCTTTTCAATGTGAATGTGTTGAAGAAAAACTATGAAGTATTGTTTGTGCCTTTCTCGATGGGATACGATCTGCAAAGATGTGAAAATGCCGGTTTTTATTTGATTATGTGACATTTCCTGTACAACTGGACATCATAAGAAAACGAATGAATAAAAAGTAACAAAAAGAAAACAAAAAAGATGTGCGTTGTCTTTTAGTTCTCACAGTTGAGTTCTTGAAGTTTTCTCTTATAAAGTATAATGTAATATCATCAATTTGTTTACGAAGATGCTTTGTGGGATAGAGATATGGTTATAAAAAATCCAAATCAATGCAAAAAAACAGCAAAATATTTTATGCTAAATGATATAAAAATTATTCAATGTATAGGCTGGATCAAAGAATAAAAATATGCATTACAAACTGCATTTTGGTGATGGCATTGAAGATGAATTGAATAGAAAATCATAAAGGTCATATCAAGGGCATAGATGGAATATTCAGGGCAGGGTGTGATGTTTGACACTGTCTGTGAAACCCCAGGTGATGTCATTTTTTACATCTGCTGAAGTAGACAACCATGCTTTACAACCATGTTCAAAAGGACAAATTCTATAGAATCAGTGAGTATTTGCATAAACTTTATGGCTCTCATTTTCTCTCTTGCTATTTTATCTGTTTTGGTATTGATCTTGACCTATTCTATCCATCTCAACCATGTGGAGTTTCTAAGACTTGGCATTGTGACAACATGGCTTGTCGTAACTCAAGAAGACTGCAATACTTGCTCAGACACACAGTAAGAGAGAGAGAGAGAGAGAGAGAGAGAGAGAGAGAGAGAGAGAGAGAGAGAGAGAGAGAGAGAGAAAGAGAGAGAATTAGAGAATTAGAGAATTAGAGAACCAAAAAAATAAACCAAAAAAATAAAAAATTACAATGGTGATATGATAATTATAAAGTATAATGTAAGCTAAATGTGAGTTATATTGTGAATGGTACACCCTCAGTACGGGACAAGCTTGTTTAATTAAACCCTTGATGTCTGTGAGTGTAAGAGAGTGAGAGAGAAAAACATGAACTGTTTGGATATAACCACATTTCTGTCTATTCATGTCAGGGGAAAGGAACAAATCGAAGAAATCACATTGGGTCAAAAAAGACACACCAGTGCTGACGCCTAGTGGTTAAACACGCACACTTCACACAGCCTCGAGTACAGTGCATTTTAACCACAAAAACGCCGGATTTTTTCCATTGTTGTAAAATTTCTTATAAGTATATATATAAAATGTGTAATAAATAGATTAAAACATGTATTTAATAAATTAAAACGACAATTTGCACAAAACAACATTTTGTTAAAAACTTTACATTTAAAAAATGCTAAAGTAAACGATACTTCTTGTACAAACATTTAAATCAACTGATTTTAAGTAAAGAAAATATGTTTATAAGCATGATCATATTTTGTTTGTGGAATAAAAGTATTGCATGCTCATGAAGAGCTAAGCAAATAACATGATTATACTAAAAGTTATAACATGGGGAATATTTGTTTCTCTAGCACTAGTGCTAGTTTTCTAATGTCTTTTCAGTGTGTGTTTAGGTTTTAAAAGTTAAAGGGTTTAAAGTCCCAGTGAAATTAAAAAAATCTATTTGTTATGAAATATTGCAGCGTTTATTGCAAATAGCTGACCAATGTGGGTCGTTCGCTTTTTAAAATTCATGTGCCCTCATAATCTTCAGTTAAAAAAAGATTTTTTGCTCTTCTGCAAAAAAAATCATATCCGCCCTCCAGTGGATATCCATCTCAAATGTGGTAAATTTGTCGGATGGGGCGGAGCATCTGTTAACTCCTCCCCTTCAGCTGTCAGTCTGCCTCCAGTTCCATATCAAAATCCAACACTTGTTTTTATATACATCTAATGGACCTTTCTTCATGTTTCCGGGTTTCTCAGCAGCGCAAGTCTTCATAGTTGGGTAAACTTCTATAGCGATGAATGGGAGACTACCACAAGTATATTTTTTGCATTCTCATATGTTCAAGCAGCAAAATAAAAACTCAACAATATTGTTTTTTCACTACTTTGTACAAAATGAAAAAAAGTCTGATAACGGCAGTCAACAGAGAAAATGATATCAAATTTACCGTGACTAAAATAGACGCTGTATAAGTAACACCCTTGTGCTATCATTAACTATTTTTTTGTAATTTGATGCAAACGTAATATAAGTATAGTATTACAAACTTACAAAAAAAGAAATTAAAATATAAAAAACATTGGTGGACTTACAATGACCGTTGAACACGTCAACACAGGCTTGTGAAAAAGGTCCATACATTTGCATAATTAAGCCACGCCCACTTCCAGTTCAAGGGGACTTTAAATCTTCCAAATATATAATGGCCACAGTATTGAAAATGTAGGGTTAAATGAAAACATTACAATGAACATTGACAACTGTGTAACAAATAAATCCTGCCATTAAAAAAACAGAGTAAATGCACAAAACAACACTCTGTACAGATAATGTGAATGCTTGTTTGTGTGTCTGTCTGTTACTTCCAGCGGTTGATTCTGCGTAGCTGGACGTATGCCAGTGTTATACACACGAGTATAATGCCCAGCAGAGCCACCTCATTCTGCCAGAAGCCCCACATGCTGTAATCGATTCCCTGAGATTGCAGATACATCTCTCCTGTCAGTCTGAAGGTTAGATAGAGAGAACATTAATTGTTACAATTAATTTCTAGTACAAATCTTCCATGTAGTTAATAGCAAAATGTTGTTAGTTTTGGACTGAGTATGGCTCTTTTTTACCCTAGGAAATTAACTTAAGGTAAAAAAAGTATTTTGTCAATTATATACAGTACATCCTGTTGGTGCCCATCATGATAAGTCAACATACAGTCCTAACATCTCGGTCTGCAGCAAGAGGTCCTTAGTTCTGAGCTTTGACTTGAACTGTCACTCAACTTTTATTACCTCTATGAGATTTTCTGTTTATATGTGTAAAGGTTATTTGCAATAGGCTTCGTTTTTTATAGACATAGATGTTGTTATTGTGGTGTAGTAAAGACAGATTGGTAGCTATTCTAAGCATTATCTCGATATTTTCTGTGTAACTCTAGTTGTGGTTTTCAATGTGCATTTTAGATCATGTAATGCTTTACGATTGTATAATCAACTTACGTAGCATTGCCGCTGTAGAAGACTTGACCTTTCATTTCATTTATAGTCACAGCCTACAAAAGAGCAACACAGAATTATAATCGGCACTGCTGATATGAACTCAATATCTTCATTGTGCTATTCTTCATCTTGAAAAAGCACATAATAAAAAGTGATATGTCCTTATAGTATTTCGTAACTGGATTTCTCATCGTGTTGCAATTTTATTTTGCTTGTTCTTACATCTAGTCCGTATTTGAAGATACTGGTCCATTTGAGCCAGGACAACCAGTCGAGCATGGAGTTGAGGTTCACGAGGAAGCCGCCAAAAACCTGTAATGTAGAATGAGAGAGACACAGGGATGGAGAAAATGCAGATGTTTTTTATAATTTTGGATGTCTGGAATCTTACCATCATTAAGATAAATGGAAGGGCGATGAGAGCATTGGCGATGGCGAACGAGCTCACGCTTGCACTGACCAGAAAAGCCAGACTGACCCCTGCCAGACTAACCATAGACAATGTCAATGCGAAGCAGAGGAACGCAGTGAAAGCCGGCTTTAACCCTGTTTACACACACATATACGTACATCTACTGTACTTTACTGTGGTTGAGATTCACATTGCATTTGCATTTTGCATACATCCCATGAAAATAAAATATATACACACTGCTTAAAGTAATATAAATAGAAATTTATGAAACTTCAATTTCTTCAGTACAGTTCAATGTACATGGTATTGAAAATATATTTAATGATACTGTGTATAATACCATGTATACTGTTTGTGTTCTTTTCTTTTATTTATTTTTATATGGTTAACACTGCCTTAATTGATAAAAAACAGAAATTTAAATTTAAATAAAAAAATAATAAAACAAAGTTTCTTGTATATTTAAATAAAGCAAACAAAATTTCTCGATTAAGAAAAATGTCAGAAATTATTGCAACAGATTAAATGCATAGATTTAGTTGATACTCACATATTATATAAATGTGTATAAAAAAATGTTGAATCTAAGATGTGTGCTCACCCATCATGTAGTATGCAATGCAAGCAAAGACAAAAACCGGTATGATGCGATTTGGTAACAAATCCACAAACACCTTGGACAGAAAATATACAGATGTACGGTAATATCCTCCAGAATTCTCGTGTCTTAAACAAACAAAACATGACATTCAATCATAGATACAGAACATTTGTGCTTTAGTTGAAAGAAATACACGATAAACTGAAATAAATGCTTAAAATCCAAAATTATATCTCAAATGTCATAAATCCTATTAATCTTAATTGATAATATCAGGCTCACATAAAGATCGCTCTTTCATTGATGAAGAGCTCCACTGCTGATAGGTTGCCAAACACCATATTGATGATGAGGAAAAAGAAAGCTCCAATCCTACAAACACACACACAGTAATAAAACACTCCACAAAAACATCCACAACAATAAAAATGCGACTGAGAAACATGCATATTGTGTTATTCTACATTTTATTTAAACACCCCGAATCTCATTAATGCCTGTGCTATGGGAATTATGTAGCGAATCAAAATCTTGACTACCTTTAATGGATGGATGGAAGTGATAGTACCTGTTCTGTAGGGCTTCAGGTAGAGTTTTGGGCATCTGGTAGTAAATGAGGCCGATCAGCAGCGCAAAGACAATGTTCATACCCAACTGGGCATACGAAGTCTGAGGATTCCTAATAATATTGACCGCTGTCCTCCATCCCACCACCCTCATCTAAACACAAACGCACACATTTAATTGCATACAAATGTTCACATAATCCCACAAAATGTGCAGATATCCACACACGCACAAAAGAGACATAAAACCATTTAACAGACATGGTTTATGGCTCACTGTTGTATAATATCTGTAATTCACTCATAGCTGACCCGATAACAGCTATGGGACAAAGTTGAAGAGCGGGTCAAGTTAGCATAACGGTTTAACCATTTACTAGCACACACAGAAAAACATGTGCTACAAACACTTATGACACACACCTGGTAGAAGAAGGATGTGACATATGATGATGCCTTTTTATTGGTTTCAAATGAGGGAACCAAAGGACCAGTGGTGGATTTCAATTCCTCCTCCACAGCATTACAGAACTGAGACTCTTTGTAAAGTTCAGCTAAAGACTTCCCTGAGAAAGACGGAGATTGAGATCGCAACTGTCACATCATTTGTAGTAAACAAATCCTCAGATTAAAGATGCACAATGTATACATTGTTTCTACCTGTTGGCATGGAACAAGATGTTTCCCCATTTGTTATGTCCAAAAAGAAATCTGCAGGATTGTTGAAAGCTTCACATGTATAACCTATCAAAAGAAACCCAAAGCATTTCAACACTGTGCTGTTGTTAAACATGATTTGGTAAATGTGATTACAGTTTTTCGTAACCGACACAAAACCCATGAGATGTGTATTTTACCCAGACTCTGGAAGTATCCCATGGCTTTACCAGAAGGGCCAGCGTAAACCATCTCGCCTTTATGAAGCAGTGTCAGATGATCAAAGAGCTTAAAAATGGAGTAACGTGGCTGGTGGATGGAGAAGATAATAGTTCTGCCACCCCGTGACAATCTGCAAGACCATCAAATGAGATCACAATAAATTTCACATGTTCTTCTGTGTATGTAAAAGTATTGTATAGGCTTTACATATGTAAAGGTGCTGTCTGTTTTTTTGGAGAATCCATGGAAAGAAATACAATATAATATACATGACTATATCTTCAGAGGTGCATGCATAAAGACCTTACATAATGAAGCCTTATGTTTTTATGACCTACATAGCGGTTCCCCTTATCAGCGTTATCTCCTTTGGCAAAGAAACAAAAACGTGACGACATCTTAGTGCCTCGAAAGGGGTGGGGTGGAGTGAGCCGTTGGTTGCAATTCGCAACCTCGCCACTACATGCCACTAAATTTCGTACACTGGATCTTTAAGTCTGTACCTGTACAAGAGAGAAATGATACTGTTGGCAGTATTGGAGTCGAGGCCTGTTGTTGGCTCATCCAGGAACAGAAGACTAGGAGACGTAATGAGCTCCATTCCAATGCTACAACGCTTTCTTTCTCCTCCCGATACGCCCCTTATAAACTCTGTACCAATCTGGAGGAAGAAGTAGAGAAAGTGATAAGATTTATCTAACACGTACTATGCAAATTTTTCTAAATATATTTTAAACAAACTAAATGACTCAATGTATATGAAGATAAGGTTTATTTAAGTCATTTTCTACAAATTGCATTTCTGATGTTTTTTAATATAGATTAATGAATCAATTCTGTATGCAGAAAATAAAATTAATAGATCCAAAATAAAAACACATTTGTGACCAACCTTGGTGTTTGCACAGTCCTCCAGCCCAAGCTCTCGGATGATGCCATCCACTTTTTCTTTCTTATCAGCAGTAGAATACTGTTTCCTTGGCAACCGCAAATTTCCAGAGAATAAGAGATTCTCCCGTACAGTAAGCGTGCCCATCAGGACATCATCCTACAAAGGAGAGACAGACGGCACATTGAGAAAATGAATGTGACCACCAGCAGATGCTTTCATTTTGAGCAAAAGATTCAGGAAAGATTTAGACAAAGACAGAGTGTCTCCTGTTTAAAGTTAACATTTGCTTAACTTAAATGACAAATTTGATTCTCAAGAAAAGCAGAATGTTTTTAACCTTTGTGCAACAGTTACTAAAGAACTCCGCATGTACTGACCTGTACAACATAGGCAGACGTTAGCCGGAGTTCAGAGGTCACGACCATGTTGTCCACCAGAACTTGACCTGAACGCAAACCACGTGGATCTTTTCTTCCAGCGATCACGTCCAACAGCCTTCACACGCAAATCGGTATTAGAATTCAAGTTTGCTGCGTATGTTATGCATCGTGATCATTTTTGATGGGCCCCTTACGATGTTTTGCCACTTCCTGTTGCTCCCATGATTGCATTTAGTCCCGTTCTCATGATGCCACTGATATAAGCAGTAAGAAAACAATACTTCAGCATTATTCATATTGTTAGTGTCAAATGTATTTTAAATTCTTTCATAAATACATTTTATTATTGAATATGACTGATACTATAAAATTAAATAAAGCTTAAATATAAGTTTATTTGTGTGTGTGTGTGTGTGTTTAATAAAAAAAGAGTTTTATTGGCAAGTAAAAAATTATTTGTCCCATATTACTTTACCTGACATTTTTCAGGATATCTTTCTTCGGTCCTCTCTTGCGGCAAAATCCACGGTTTTCTCTAACACAGTAGTGAATGTTCTGGAATGTCAAAGTTGGACCAGGCACCTTTACATTCACCACTGTATCCTCACTCTCCCCAGGTGGGAACATTTTCATCTGACTTACATCCATGGAGCTGGATAGACTGAGGCAGAGGGACGTAAAGTAGAACTAAGAAGAGTCCTGCTACCAGGTCTAAGTCTATAGACGCCCCACCCTTTAAGTGCCTTTAATTATCCAACAAGTTACATGATATCACTGTGTGAACCTTCCAAAGTCCTTTGAGTAATTAACATGTGCAGGTGCTACATAACATGCTGCTATGTAACACTTGTGAAAAACATATAAAATGATAATTGTTCACACATTAAAGATTGTGTATAAGCTGTTATGATTGTTTATTGTGTTAAATTCTTGCATTCCCTCCACTTACAAGATTTCTCTTCGAGAGACAAAATAAGAGTTTTTGAGGTTACAGTTAGGGTGTTTCTCGGTCATTCCAAAATAGCTTACATGAATATATCAACATTTCCTGGTAATATTTGGAAAACCTGTGGCAACCCTATCGGATGAAAAAATACTTCAACATTGGGACTCAACCCTCAATTAAAAGTCAAAATAGTGCAGTCTAGTGGCCATTTTTTACCATGATTAAACCAAAAAAGTTTTCCAAAGCTTAAAGTTTAATTCAATTGAAGAACAATGATGAGGAAAATGATCCTCAAACATTGGGGAAACACATCATGTATCAATCAAAAAATGTTCTTCAAAAGTTTAATATATTCACTTACAAAATAAAAATTTCAACAGTGTTAGTTTAGCTCCTGTGATGTTGGTGGCCTGAATTTTATTTAAACCATGCACGGATTATAGATGCATTTTATGTTATAATGAAGCTTAATTTGCTTTATGGCATTTTGTCAAATAGCACGCAATAGCTTTAACTAGCACGTTTTTGTATGTGTTAGACTGTAGTTTAAATATATACATTTCAAATGGTTTTAATTACAAATCCAATTATGAAGCGTCAGATGTTTACGATTAAAACTATCAGATTTGTCCTTTTTCTTGGCTTTTATTGCAGTGGCTTAAAACAGTTGTGTATATAGTTTGCTTTGCATTGTGTTATGTTGCCCTCTGTAGGCCATCAACGGTAATAACAAAAGACGAAAAAAACAAAATCATTTCTCTTTGTTTAGCACTCGCTTTCTATAATGAACAAAAGGTAGCCGGAGAACACTTTGCAAAAGCCTCAGCGAATGAATAGCGGCTCATTATCGCAGTTTGCGCAATACCGCATTCCTACCCAGTGCTTGAGGTTCAAGTATGCGGTGTGGCACTTCACATAAACATGGGCGTGGTCTGGATTCATTGTCGCCACGTGACAGATGACATACATTTGACACATCTAATAAAAAGTCGAGCCGGTTTCAACAAGCCACGCCCCTGCGCTTCAACGACCAACGAGAGTCGAGCGTAACTCAGAGGGGCGGGATTTGAGGGCAGGCAACGTCAACTTGTTTTCTTCGACTGTGTGTGTGGCGTCGCAGCCAGGTCGCGGAGAAGTGCACCGTCCGCTATGCAGACGTAAACTAACAGCTGTCGATGAGGCCGCCGCCGACAAACGACCACGGTCGGGTTTAATCGTCACGGAGAACTTTTCAAACGCACTTTACAGCATAATAGCGACGGTGTACCGTTTTTGTGGCCATGGAGGAGAAGAAGGAGGAGGGGGAAGCGGAGATCCAGGAACACGGACCCGAGCACTGGTTCTCCAAATGGGAGCGGCAGTGCCTCGCCGAGGCCGAGCAGCAGGAACCGAGCGAAGAGGAAACCGAGCAGAGCCAACAAAAACTCTGGCACCTCTTCCAGAACTCCGCCACAGCCGTCGCGCAATTGTATAAAGGTGTGAAATTCATAACGAAGCATCGCCATAGGAGGCTAACGTGCTAATTGTGTCATACTGCCAAACAAAGGGCACTAACTGAAATGCTCAACGGTTATTCCTCGAGTTGAGTCTGGCTTAATCGAGTTGAGAATATGAAAATGTTTTGTTTTGTAATGAAATCACGCGTTTGGACTTTTATTTCAGAGTAATTTTATTTCGTGTTTGTTTGTTTTGAAGGTCGGTAGCGTTTACGAGATTAGCATCGATGCTAAATTGCTATGGAGTGACATACTGGCGGATCACTCTGTATTTTGTGTTAATAAAGTCCAAATATATCACGTTTTACACCTTCGCCTCCGTTAATAATACATTTTATAGTCAATACAAGCATTTTTTTTGAACTTTACTGATATTTTTAAACCTTTCCCCACCGGTTGTCTATCCGCGAAACAAAATGGCGAAGTGCAGGGAGGAGTTCGTCTGATGAAAATAACTCGATTTACTCCCCGAACTTCTTAATTTTGAAATCTCGAGTTATGCATGTTTAAAAACAGCAATTGCGGATACAGTACCTATAGTAAACGCATTAAATATGCTGTTTTATGAAAACAATAATAATATGCGAAACAAAATGGCGAAGGCAGGATTAGCAGGCTAAGTTCAAAGATTGCGAGTTATTGTGTCAGCGCTGTAATGTTACACCGCCTTTTTGTTGTCTTTTGTCGGGGGTCTTTTTTCAACTAAGTCTTGAATAAAGCTAGCATGCCTTTAGAGTAACACTTTATTTTTAAAGATGGGTTTCAACGGCACAGTCAGATAAACTAAAGCTACTCAACAAAATGGCGTTGAGTCTTCTGGCTACATATCACATTTAGTTCACATTTATAGACGTCTAATAATTAAAGGCTGTGACTCAAAACTTAGTGTGCTGTCTTTCTAGGTATCCTAGAAACCTTTGACATCTTGTGATGTCTAATAGTGCGTATGGGTTGGCAGTTCACTGGGTTATTGAGACGAACAGTGTGTAGGGTTGTGAATGTATCGAATATGTAAAGCTGAAGGGAGTTCAGTCTTCTTATAGAAAATCGGGCAAATCTATGTTCTTTGGGGTGGCAAAAAGTGCATACACTTCAATGTAAACATTTCCTGAGCTTTTTGTTCACTCCCACAGATAGAGTATGTCAACAACAACAGGGGCTTTCCCTGTGGGTTCCCTTTCAAAATGCTGCAACTGCCGTTACTAATCTATATAAAGGTAAGAACAATTTATGTATTGTGTGTTTAATCTGCTATTGCTTGAGTTTCCCTTTTGTTTAGAATGTATTGTATTGCAGTACACTGTAAAGGTGAACATAAGGATTTCAAGGTTTTGTTTTAAACATGGCACTGTTGGTATTCCTACTAGGGCTGAAACATACCTCGTTTAATTCGAATAGAAAAAAATAATCAAGGCAATTTTTGTTGCCTTAATAAGTTTGTTTCTTTTTTTACTATTGAATAGTAATATATTTGTCAACATAAAGATACCGAGCTAACCAGACTTTGTTGCCAGGTTGTAGGAAGACGCTTATTTGTTAGAATATCTGTTTCTTCACTCTAACAATAAAATTTTGGTGAAATAAAGTCTCAGAGCAAATCTGGAGATGAAGTTCATGTGTTCATTTCATCAAAGCGCAGACACGGACAAATTTATGAGCATCATGCATGTAGCATGTGTCTCACGCATTCACCGTAAGACAGCCGCACTTTAGTCTGTTCACACACTCACACTTTCTCATGCTGATAAATAAGTGATATCTTGGTGAAATGGTGAACTGCTATTGACTATTTTGCAAGTGAAACTTGTTTTCCAGCTGCATTGAGTCCATAAAACTAGATTTGGACTAGTGGATGCCGAATCCTGTTATTTACACATGCCACCTGCATCTTCCGACAACCTGCCATAATAAAGTCTGGTTAACGCTGTATCTTTGTTTATAAAAAATATATTACTATTTAATCGTAAAAAAACAGAAACTTAAACTAAGTGCATCATGCAGAAGCTGAAGTTAGTTGTTTACATTTGAAATTATTCTTTCTATTTCTATTAATGTTGCTTATTTATGCATGTGTATTATATTTTGTTGTGAATGTAATATGGCAATTGAATGTACTAAAAGGGTTTAGTTTTGACAAGGTTTAGTTTTTTTTTAAGAGACCCTTCTTGTTTTCTCTTGTATATTAAGTAGTGCTCTTTAATAAAGAAAAAGTACTTATTATCCGAATACCTGATTAATCGATGGAAAAATCAGTAGAATACTCGATGACTAAAATAATTGTTAGCTGCAGCCCTAAATCCCACATCACAAACTTATAGAAAAGCTTGCGTAAGATCGCTGTGAGGAGTTCACAATTTCAGCTTGTTTGAACGTTTTCTTTTATAGATAAACAGGAGTGAAAACCTCAGCAACAGAATATACAACAACATTGTCCATTAGGTTCGCATTGCATTTGCATCAATTTATTTGGCAGGCGCTTTTACCAAAAATGACTGAGTACATGCAGCCAAGTCTTGTTATGAGACAAACTTGTCCAAGTGGATTTTTGTGTTGGTTGGAAGGACAGTAACATGCAAACACACTAAAAACCTGCATCTGTCAATCATGACTAAATGACTTGAGTGCTTTTGAAAAGAAATGCATGCAAAGATATTAGTCAATAGCCATTTACATGAACACTTTGTAGTTCAGTACTTCCTTGCTTTATGGACACATGTCAAGAAGTCTTTAAGCAGCTGTCAGTATTCGATAACTCGTATGCTTGTTTAGAAACTAAACGTCTGACTTGTATCGAAACGATCGGTTTCTTTTCCCGGAAACAATCTGGCTGAACTGTAATAGTGGAAGTAGTTCTCATCGTTATGACTAATTCAGAATAGTTAAGCCGAAGCAGTCTTAGTTAATGTAGTCGCTGCTGGTGTTGATAGCATGGTTCAGAAATGATTCGTTTGGTTGGGATAATGAATTGAGGATGTGAGATGTCATGAATGATTTGTCACTTTATTAGGAGCTGTCAGGAACAGGGAGGTGTCTGGGTGTTTACTGGACATGACTTCTTGAATATCAACTGATTTGGTATATCTTTTTGCTGTCGTCTGAAGTTTGTAGAAGCGGTATGACAGGATACGAGGGTGTTGAGCAGCCCTTGATAAGGTTCTGTGTTGGATACATGTAGGTGCAGTATGTTTCATTCGGTTCACCGATGATGTGTGTCAACCCAATTCATCTCTTAATCACAGTTAATAGCATGCACCAACATGCCCTTCAGAACATGCGCATGTTATTTATATGATGTTTTCATTAAGATGTTTTAGCACTAGGCTGTTAAATATCTGGTTGTGAGTAATTGGGCTAATCATTTTGCCAGTATAGGAGCGGTCACACCTTACATTCGTGCTCCACTGCCTTTGTTTATACAGATAGGCACGCGGGAGACCGGAAGTTCAAGCAAATGTGAAAACACGTCCATTCTACTGCATGTGACTTGAACTGTGTTCAAGTTTGGTGAACCCTGACCTTCGGTGTGTCCGAAGTCTTGGAGTCTACTGTGATTGTGGATCTTTTATTTCTCATAAATAAAAAATATAATACTTTTTCTTTGATGCATATAAGCTTTAAACAAATGTTTTCCATCTCAAGCAAAGCATACTTTATTTTGGTCCAGGTACAGCCTGAAAGAAAAGTGACATGTTCTCTCTTGACAGTTTTGGTCAAGGCATTTTAGTTGTTGCCTGTCAAAGATTTTAAGTTGAAAATAACTTGGGAAAAATAATAGTGCAGATATTAATGAGGAGCTGATGCTGAAGGAATTTAATGTATGGAGATGAATTGTGTTAAAAACACAAAGTTTTGTTAACTGTTGTAGACCTGTCTGTCGTATATTGACATTATTAAACACATCTCAGTGCCATAAATAGTTAAACTACATATTTATTTCGTTGAGTGGTAGCTTTTCAATTTATGGGACATTGAGTCAAGGAAGTGATGTATCATTGGGCGTACACCGCAAGGAAGCATTGATAAGGTTTTGTAGTGTATGATCGAAGGCACAATTGTTGTCTTATCGAGTTTTTTTGACTTCCAGAGAGCGTTGATGCCCATCAGCGCAGTTACGAGCTGGGTATTCAGATCGGTCATCAGCGAAGGAACAAAGACGTCCTGGCATGGGTAAAGAAAAGGAGGCGAACGATTCGACGTGAGGATCTCATCAGCTTCCTCTGTGGAAAAGCCCCACCGCCACGGAGCTCCAGAGCTCCTCCAAGACTGACGATGGTGTCGCCAAGCCGACCTGCATCCTCGGAGACAAGTTCTTCTGTAGAAACCGATCTGCAGCCATTCAGGGAGGCCATTGCGCTTCATGGTGAGGACACTTAGTTCTTTGGTGTCGTGCTCTGAAATTGAAATGTTCACACTATAAGAATATAAAAGTATAACGGAAATTGCGCTGCAACATTTAACACTTGAAACCAGATTCCTCTTATGTTTTTTATTTGGTTTGTTTCATGCTTCGGTCTAGTTGAATTACGCATCTTGTACTATTGCATACTAAAGCAAAGACATAATCATTTTTTATAGGTTATTCATTTTAGCCCTGGTTGAAACATTGAATAGCACGTTGCCTTGTGTCTACATGTTATTGTCAAGGGTCGTATCAATTAATACTTTAATAATTAACGCTGTGTCTTGGTTTCTGTGTCTTCAAGGTCTTAGCGGAGCAATGGCGAGTATCAGTATGCGCTCTGGACCCCCTGGTTCACCTACACACCTGAGCGCCAGCTCGGCCCCCAGCCGTCGCAGAAACGGCCTTCATGATGTGGACCTCAACACTTTCATTGCTGAGGAGATGGCGCTGCATCTCGACAACGGAAATCGGAAACGAAGCTCCGCCCAGTGCAATGATGTCATTACAGACTCGCCCACTCACAAACGCAATAGGCTGATCTGAGCTCTTAAGAAAAACGACTGCGAAGTGAGAACATGCCACTTACTCATCCTCGCATCTTATTCAGACCAGGAAATGAAAGCAACCAGTAACAGTGCTCACCACAGCCCAGCACCTGATTGGTCACAAGAGCCCAGTGAGGTCATCAGTGGGGAGGCAGTGCTCAGTGCAGAGGCCTAAGTGCCCTTCCATAGGATTCTGTTGACAAACACACAACACCGTTCACTATATTGTTGTGTGAGTTGACCGTTTGTGTGCGTGTAAATATTGAGCTACATATGTTCAATTGTGTGTGTGTGTTTTAATGTATGGGAGTACATGTCTGATGTGAGGGTGTGAATGGTCAGTTTAGTGTTGGTGTGTTTGCGTGTGGTACCTGCCTCTTCCTCCAGCATCTGTCACTGCCCCAGCTCTCAGTTACCACACTGCGGCTTCAAAAGCAACAAGTTTTATTTTTTAATATTATTGACGATGTTATTCATAATTTTCTTTTGCCTTCTCTTAATTCTGCTCCTGTAGCAGGCACAAGTGCTGCGATGGCCATACGTCTGCTGTCATGCACATCTTGTTTTTCTTCAATACTTCAGTTTCTCAGCATTCTTCCAGAGCTTCTCGTTCTCTTTTTCATTCATCCTGTTTTGACACACTTTCCCCAGCACCTTTGTCTCCAGTGTAACATTATGTAATGTAAATACCTGTAGGTGCTGACATAGACTTGTGGTACATATTGTAAAAAAAAAGCTGTGCAGAGACCATTGAATTGTTCATGTACAATAATGATTCTTGCATTAAAGAAATCAAGCTTTTAACTACTCTCTCTGCCATCTCTGTCGTCTTATGTCAGCATTGCAAACTTCACTTTTATGACCGATTGTCATTACATCCTGGGAAATGGGAATAAAACACCAATATGTTGAATACACACAATGTCTTGTTTAATGTTCAATCTGTTACTGTTTAAATGACAGCCTGTCAACAACAGCTGTTCATAACAATGTGTTCAAAATGGCTGCTATCATCCATGTGTTCGGCGGTTTCTCAGCACTTTAATGAATTTATTTACATAGGAATCAAAACAACACAATTCTTGGATAACTTGTTTTTTAATGAGGGAGACATGACAAATAAGATGTTTAAGGCCAGCTCATGTTTTAGTGTTGAGTGTGTTAGTTATAGAAGCTTATGCTTGATTTAAATTGAATTATGCATTGAAAATGCATAAATATTTTGGGGGTGGAGACATGAGACATTTTTGTTGGGGGGGCAAAAATCTTTGTACTTCTAAAATAGTTTTTTTAAACCATACAAGCTAAGCATTCTTTTTTTTGCCCAAGCTTCCTTTAAGTCGCTAAACAACCCGTTAACAATATTAAGAACTTACAATTTTTAAAGAGACAGGAATCACCTAAAAAGACATAATTCACTTAATTATTGTAAATAATTAATTCACAAAAAAATGTGTATCTTCCTTATATAGGTCCTTATATCTGAAGGACGCCATAGGTTTATTTTTTACCTCTTATAGGGATCCCACATCCCCCCAGGCCCCCTTCAATTTGAGCACTGGATTTATAGCAAACTGCTAGCAAAATTGTGATCCAACATTGTCTGAAACTAAAAAGTGACCTGCACAAAAGATAACTGGTATTCCTGATAAGATGCAACATAATTCCCAAATTATCTTTAAACCAATACCTACAGTAATTAAATATTTATTGGAAGAACATACACATGAAATCATAGTAGATGCAAAACTTTTTGGTATTCAATCATAACTTTTATTATTGACTGTTAAGTGAATTCTCAAAGCAACTTTACACTTTAAAATTTAAATTGCTGTATGCTAATTCACAGAATTGGCCAGGAGAAAACAATGATAGAAATTTATTTTTGTAAATTTGACGTTACATCCTACTAAATTCCAAGAGCATCACAGGCAAAAAAGTAGTGGTCACTAAGAAAAGATATTTGTGAAGATTAAATATAAATTAAATGTGCATTTAAGTTGTAACCTTTGCTGCCGATAAAAAGACATGCATTGAGCATATATATTCCCATATCTGGGAAATTTCTCTTGGCCTCAGTCATACAGCCATCTAGGTAAATGAACTTTTAAAAATGTTCAAATATCATGTTTTTGATTGTGCATTCCAATAAATAAAAATCAAAGTGCAGTTGGTTTGTTTTGATTTAATAAATAATAAAAAAAAAAATACAGCTAAAGGCTTGAATACACAACAGGATTTAAAAATCAGAACAGATTTGAAAGAAAAACTAGACATCATACACTTGCAGACTCTTTGAACGTTTGCATACAAAACAATACATGATAAAATCTGCAGACTTTCTGCATCAACTCCAAACAAAAAATCTGAGCAATAGTCTTGTAGCGTATTCCAGCCATTACTAACACATTAAAACATGACAAAAACGTGATTTTATCTCATTTTGGAACCAAACTCTTCATATAAATATAAAATATTTGTGTGGCTCGCATGAATACGTTTTTGTCAAGTTAAAATATTTGAAATAAAATCCTTGTTACACCTCATTTTTTTATTTTAAAACAATCTTATACACACCTTTCATTTTCATTTTTATTAACCCTTTAACTGTTTCTCCTCCACAAAGGTCTTTACATTCAGTCCTTACTGTTCCGCAACCTGTTGTTTCATTGATAAAATAACAGTTCAAGTTGGTCGTGGGGGCGCTTCAGGGATGCAACAATCCTCTATCACTATGGTAACAGCCCGCCTCTCGGTACAATGTCATCGGCTCTGCATTCCTCTACACCGCTGTCTTCTGAATCATCTTAGTTTCGCCGCGTTTCTGTAAAGATGATCGCTAGCCCGTCACCATAGCAACACGTTACATATCCAGAAGTAATATTTATCCTTCCCAGCAAAGATAAGCCGATGCCGTTCTTATCTATAACGCCACGCAATGTCCGTCATCCCCCGCTAGGGGGCGGCAGTTAACAACATAAAGAAGACTGACGACAAAAGCGTGGAAAATCAAGTGCGTAAAAACCTAAATTGCCCTTGCAGATCCCGTCTCGACGACATAGGTTGTGTGTAGATGAGCAAACGGGATCTATTTTGTGCAGTATGAGTAAAAAGGTGAATTAGAGGTGATGTTCTCGTCTCTTTGAAGAGAAATGTGAAGGGTGGGCTTAAAGAGAGATACATTTCTGTAAAGAAGATGAGCTCACTGGTGCTTTGCTGAATGAGAAAAATCACAAACAAAGCTTTATGAGTGGGTAGAAGGAGAGAGGGAGAGATTAAAGGTAGTAAAATGGCATGGAAATAGAGTAAGGATAGGTTAGCCTATAAGGCACCACGAAATGTCAATTCTGCCATCATTTACTCATCCTGACTTTCTTTCTTGTGTAGAATACAAAATGAGATTATAGGCAGGATGTCCTGCGTACAATGAAATCAATGGGGACTGAAGCTGTCGAACTCCACAAATGAGATAAAAGCACCACAAAATGTGTCACGACAAGATTGACACCCCACTATGGGTGCAGTGCGCCGTGTAGCTACGTGTACCTGAACATGAATGACATTTGAGGGCTATGGGAGAATGAAAAAATGAGCAAATCATTTAAATTCAGAACGTACTTCACGTTAAGCTATCGTATGACTTCTGAAGACGTGAAATATGGGGCATGGACTGTCGTATGGACTATTTTTGTGGTTATTTGTTGTTATTTTCAAGCTCAGCTGCACCTATTCACTTTCATTGTATGGAAAATAGCAAGGTTGTTATTTTTAGATTTTGAGCGTTTGAAGAATGAAAAGGTCAGACAGGTTTGAAACAAAATGAAGATAGTTGTGACCTCACCTCATCTCTCCTCTTAAACGTTTCTGGCTCCATCTTTCACTGGCACCTGGGGTTCTTTCATCCATCTTTGCCTGCATTCCAGCTGCAAACACACGTATAAATGCTTTTGCTATTATCATGTATTGAATGGTCTACAACACCAAGCCCCGGAGCTCCTCCAAAATATATTGTTACGTCTGTCTAAGGGCAACTCTGTCTCAGACGCTATCTTTGCCATACACACAATGCGGGGACCCTAAGGCTGCTTCTGTGAAATTACTTGCATCTCAGAAGAACACGAGTGAACATAAGCCTATTTTTATCAACATCATCTTTGTATGTCTACAGGAAGGACACAAATTTGATGTGCCCACAAAGATAAGATTTTTGAAATCAACTTGAAATCAAAATCTTTCTTTTATCGCTTTCTTGGTTTCTCTTTGCACGATTCATCAGTCCAGGTTATTCCAGAATAAAAAGTTTGTCTTGTCAAAAGCTATAACTTGCTCTGAAATTGTTTTTTTGGGGGGGTAATGTCACGTGGGCCATGCATGTTCATTAATAGCAAAATACCTTATTTTACGTTCAAGAAATGCATTTGGCAATCCATTTAAAAGTCTTGCAAATAATAAAACTGTTTTATTTTTTGGCATGTTTAAGCACTAAAAATACACACACACACACACATATAAAATAAAAGGGAAAAACAATAGTGATTTAAAGCTAGTTCAACCTAATATAATAAAAATTACCGCATTAATCAAATAAATGTTACCATAATCTCAAGGGTGAACCTGACCTTCAGATTCTA
Source organism: Triplophysa tibetana (assembly GCA_008369825.1). NCBI lineage: Eukaryota > Metazoa > Chordata > Actinopteri > Cypriniformes > Nemacheilidae > Triplophysa > Triplophysa tibetana. The sequence continues at coordinate 27,798,275 of CM017896.1, read as the reverse complement.
GGTCCAAGTCTCCTTAAAAGTACACGACAGCTGTGTTGCAGGAGGGGGTAGATTGACCCAATCCTCTGCAAATTCACATTCAGTCTTCATACTAGGATGAAACGACCACCAATCACCATCTAATGAATTCCTGATGAATATATTGATCCTTCAGTTTTAGTTCATTCTTGTATGCTTTAACTATATAGCAATCGATAAAAACTCCTATATAGGATTCTATATTTCTCTGTGGCGCAGAGAAAAACTTTGTTTCAGCCGTTTTGATAAGAGGCCCTTCATTGATAAAAATTTCTATTATGTTTAAAATTTAAAGCGTACCGCTTCACTAATGCTGGATTCAGGCCATTCAGCAATGTTCTAACCGAAACGAACTTCAACTTCAATCTGGATAAGCCCATGCACGCCAGCTGGCCAGAACACAAACACACACATACAAAGAGCAAGAGAGATAGATAAAGAGAGAGAGCACTTATCAGAATGGACAGGAAATATTCTAACTTTAGTTTGAGTTTTACATTCCCCAGACGCACTCTCTCTCTCGTTCTCTTTCTTTAACTCTATCTTTCTCCCGTTATCTCCCGCAGGGTGTGCTGTCTGGGATGAGAGCTCTCACAGCCGGAACATTCTCTCTCTCTCTCTCTCTCTCTCTCTCTCTCTCTCTCTCTCTCTCTCTCTCTCTCTCTCTATCTATCTATCTCTCTCTCTCAATCACACATACGAACACACACGCACATATTCGCAGGACTCAGCATGGACCTATGCACTATATTTTGAATAATATATGGTGAACAGAGGAGCAGCCCAAGATGATCATCCTGCGTTTAGCAGGGAGGAGAAATGAGCAAGTCTGACCTCATATTGCTGCGGGGGCATTGGAGGCTGGATGTGGAGTTTCAGATGCCATAATTATATTTAACACCCAAAACACAATCTTAAATAAAGTGGTTATTTATCTGACAGTTCAGGAATGCATTAATAAAAGCATTCTTGATCACAACTGAAATAAAATAAATGGCTATTTATTTTGTTCGTTTGTATATCAAAAGGGAGTTTGTATACTCCTGTCAAATACAATGCCATAATGTTTATATTAAACTGACAATTCATTTGACTTATTGCTAGCAATGTTAAATGTAATATTTATGTTTTGATTGACATTTACAGTATACTTTAAATAACATTTGTACTAGAGCTACCTGCAGCTGGGTCTCATGCACAAGGGCACAATGGTTAATGCTCACGGATCACCTCCACAGGTCATTGTCTCCACATTTCTTTACGCACTCCCAAAATACAGTTCACAAGGTTGCAACTGTATTTGTTAACTTGTTTAACAAATAATCACGTAAACAATTATCTGGATGCTCTTAAAATGACACTGCATTTATTCATATTGATTTCAAATGCTTGTTTTTTGGCTCTTCAGAATTAAATAAATACTATGCACATATGTTTATAGACATATATATACTGCAAGTATATATATATATGTGTGTGTTTATATATATATATATATATATGTGTGTGTGTGTGTGTGTGTGTGTGTGTGTGTGAATATATATACAGTATATATATACAGTATATACTTACTTATATATATATATAAACACACACACATATATATTTGCAGTATATATATATATATATGTATATATACATACATATATATAAATATATACATATTATAGGCACTGTATTTTTTCCTGGGAAAATTAAAGATTAAACTTACTTAAAAGGCTAATGATCCTGATGAAACACACATGAAAAAAATGTCATATGGATTTTGTAGATGAAGACTTTCATGAAGTTCATTGAAAATCCAACAAATTAAAACATATTTTTAAGAAATAAAATCTTTGAGTCTCTTAAATCTCCCCATATCGTCATTTATTTTCATTGAGTCCACTTGATGGAATGAATAATAAACATTGAATGTATATTTAACACACTTGTTTTTGCTGTGCATTATGGGATTGAATGATGAGTGTGTGATTGATAATGACCAAAATTTCAGCCACGACTATTTCAGACATGGCTGTTCCCTCAGTAGTGCACAAGGGTATAGGGGTCTATTTTTATGATTTTCAAGTTTCCAAATATTTTATTCCTAAAACTTTCTTTATAGCAATATATCAAACAGGTTTTCAATTATAAGCTGTTACATTGTATATTACCTGCAACTAATAATAAATTCATGAAGAGTTTGTTTGCAAAGACAGATAGTACTTGGAATGCACAATGACAACATGGCTATTGTTGTCTAGATATCCGTTTTTGCAAATGAACACTTCAAATAAATGTAGTTTGGTGAAACATGCTTTCCTCTAGCTCAGTGGTAAGAGCATTGCGTTAACAACGGGTTCGATCCCAGGGGATTGTAAATGCCTATGTAAAATGTATAGGATAAAGCAATGTAAGTCGCTTTGGATAAAAGCGTCTGCCAAATGCCTTAATGTAAATGTTTTCTTTCACTGACTAGTGCGAAAACTCTCATTAATACCCCACCACACATGACTGAACGCATACTATGTGTATATATATACTATACATATAATATATGTAAATAAATATATATATATTTTATAGACATTGTATTTCTTCCTGGGAAAATTTAAGATTACACTTACTTTAAAGGATACTGATCCTGATGTACATGCTTCCTGATTCCTGTAAATGTTAAAAAAAGTGATCTGCATGTTAAATGGCAAATCAGCTCAACAAAACAAGAAACGACAGGACTTATAAAACTGCCAATAGCTGACGGCTGCTCAGGGTTTTGTAGAATGAACGCCCGTGTGCAAATTCAGGTTTTCTTATTGAAGCTGGAATTTCATAGATTACCAGAAACCTCAAAGGCATTGGCACACTTCGAAAGCTGCGTCCTCCCCTGTGATTTCTGATCCGTTTAAATCAAATTCTCATCTAACCCATCAAACGTGTTAAAATTAGGAATTCTGGTTAAGAAATAATTACAGCAGGAAGAGAAGGACAGCTGGTGATCCTACATGCTCACGCAGTTGTCTGCTCTGATTTTCGCCTATTAACATTTCCTGGTCGGCCAGATTGAAAAGTATCATTTGAAAGGCGGAACAACAAAAGATAATTTCCCATAATGTTAAGACAATAAACATTGAAATCTTTCAATGTTCAACATGTCCCCTTTAGTAAAACTGAAGCCTACGCTTCTGCCAAACGCTACAATCTGGAGGAAGCAGGAAAAGAAAACGTACATTTTACTGCAAGTATTTTATGCTAGCTGGGTGCTACATGGGCATCTTTCTGGCGTTTATACATCTCATTTGGTATGAATGGGACTGATTGGAATGTTTTTGTAAAGGGGACTGGGAAATTCAGCCAAACAGCTGGTCTTGGGGAGATGCTGGTGATTCTGCCCCAGCGTGAACCCGCAAGGAAGGAAGACAACTTTTCAAATTATACTTCTCTGTTGGAGTCGTGGCATACTGGGTAATGCATGTGCTCGAGGGAAAGCAGGTTCAAGTTCGGTCCTTTTCCTCTCTCTCTCATCTCTTCTGTCTCGTAAAACAAACATGCATGAATAAAATGTCATACAGATTTTGTAGATGAGGACTTTCATGAAGAACATTGAAATCCAACAAGTTAAAACTTAGTTTTAAGAAATACGATTTCTGGGTGTTTAAAATCTCCCACACCATCATAAATATACTTTATTCCTTCATTAATAAAGTCCACTTGATGGAATAACAAAGACATTGACTGTAGATTAGTTGGACACATAATGCAATGCATTATGGGATTGAATGATGTGTGCCCTTGATAATGTCCATTATTTTAGGCAAGACTATTTCAGACATGGCTGTTCCCTCAGTAGTGCACACCAGTGCAGGGGCCTATTTTTTATGATTTTTAAGTTTCAAATTGTTTAATTCCCAAACTTTTTTATAGCAATATATCAAACAGATTTTCGTTTATAATCTGTTATAGAGATTTTACTTAACATGACACTAAAAATATATATATGAAGAGTTTATTTGCAAGACCATATATTACTTGGAATGCACAATTAAAACATGATTCTTTTTTATCTAGTTATCGCAAATGAACTCTTCAAATATAAATGTAGTTTGGTGAAACATGCTTTTTCCATCACTGACTAAATCGAAATATCTCATTAATACCCCACCACACATGACTGAACGCATACTATGTGTATATATATACTATACATATAATATATGTAAATAAATATATATATATTTTATAGACATTGTATTTCTTCCTGGGAAAATTTAAGATTACACTTACTTTAAAGGATACTGATCCTGATGTACATGCTTCCTGATTCCTGTAAATGTTAAAAAAAGTGATCTGCATGTTAAATGGCAAATCAGCTCAACAAAACAAGAAACGACAGGACTTATAAAACTGCCAATAGCTGACGGCTGCTCAGGGTTTTGTAGAATGAACGCCCGTGTGCAAATTCAGGTTTTCTTATTGAAGCTGGAATTTCATAGATTACCAGAAACCTCAAAGGCATTGGCACACTTCGAAAGCTGCGTCCTCCCCTGTGATTTCTGATCCGTTTAAATCAAATTCTCATCTAACCCATCAAACGTGTTAAAATTAGGAATTCTGGTTAAGAAATAATTACAGCAGGAAGAGAAGGACAGCTGGTGATCCTACATGCTCACGCAGTTGTCTGCTCTGATTTTCGCCTATTAACATTTCCTGGTCGGCCAGATTGAAAAGTATCATTTGAAAGGCGGAACAACAAAAGATAATTTCCCATAATGTTAAGACAATAAACATTGAAATCTTTCAATGTTCAACATGTCCCCTTTAGTAAAACTGAAGCCTACGCATCTGCCAAACGCTACAATCTGGAGGAAGCAGGAAAAGAAAACGTACATTTTACTGCAAGTATTTTATGCTAGCTGGGTGCTACATGGGCATCTTTCTGGCGTTTATACATCTCATTTGGTATGAATGGGACTGATTGGAATGTTTTTGTAAAGGGGACTGGGAAATTCAGCCAAACAGCTGGTCTTGGGGAGATGCTGGTGATTCTGCCCCAGCGTGAACCCGCAAGGAAGGAAGACAACTTTTCAAATTATACTTCTCTGTTGGAGTCGTGGCATACTGGGTAATGCATGTGCTCGAGGGAAAGCAGGTTCAAGTTCGGTCCTTTTCCTCTCTCTCTCATCTCTTCTGTCTCGTAAAACAAACATGCATGAATAAAATGTCATACAGATTTTGTAGATGAGGACTTTCATGAAGAACATTGAAATCCAACAAGTTAAAACTTAGTTTTAAGAAATACGATTTCTGGGTGTTTAAAATCTCCCACACCATCATAAATATACTTTATTCCTTCATTAATAAAGTCCACTTGATGGAATAACAAAGACATTGACTGTAGATTAGTTGGACACATAATGCAATGCATTATGGGATTGAATGATGTGTGCCCTTGATAATGTCCATTATTTTAGGCAAGACTATTTCAGACATGGCTGTTCCCTCAGTAGTGCACACCAGTGCAGGGGCCTATTTTTTATGATTTTTAAGTTTCAAATTGTTTAATTCCCAAACTTTTTTATAGCAATATATCAAACAGATTTTCGTTTATAATCTGTTATAGAGATTTTACTTAACATGACACTAAAAATATATATATGAAGAGTTTATTTGCAAGACCATATATTACTTGGAATGCACAATTAAAACATGATTCTTTTTTATCTAGTTATCGCAAATGAACTCTTCAAATATAAATGTAGTTTGGTGAAACATGCTTTTTCCATCACTGACTAAATCGAAATATCTCATTAATACCCCACCACACATGACTGAACATATGCTTTGCTGAATTTATGAACTAAAATCCTGCAAATATTGCCAGAGATTGCTATGTAGGCTCATAGGTTGTCCTATGAATCAGTACCAACCATTGCCCCAAAAGAAAAGGTACAGTGTTTCTGACCTGTAAAACAGGAAAATTTAATTAAATTTATTGCAACATCTAAACCTACAACATGCTAATTAGACACCATACCAACTAAATTATTAAAAAAGTCACTACCTGATGCAATTGAGCCAATTTACAACATTTTCCATTTGTCAATTAATCTAGGCCATTTGTGGCCATTTATGTTTGACCGTCCTACAAACTGGCCGTCATCCAGCCTCTTATCAAGAAACCAAACTTAGGCTCAAATGTACTTGGAAACTATAGACCGATTTCAAATCTCCCTTACCTGTCTTCAATGCTACAAAAAGTCGTGTCTAATCAGCTGTGTTTCTTTCTTACAAAATAATGACATACACTTAAAATATCAGTCAGGCTTTAGACCTCATCATAGCACTGAAATGGCGCTTGTTAAAATACCAAACAACCTGCTTACAGCATCTGATAAAGGTAACATCTAACTCCTAGTCCTGCTTGACCTTTGTGCTGCTATCGATACTGTCGAGTTGACCATAACATACTTTTAGATCGTTAACACCTTTATACCTGTATTCAGAGACAAGCACTATAATAGTTCAGATCTTACTTATCAAACAGATATCAAATTGTCCATTTAAATGGGGAATCATCAAATCGAATGCAAGTAAATTATGGATTACCTCAGGGATCGGTTTTGGGACCCTTGCCATTCTCCATATGCATGCTTCCCCTTGGCAAAATTATTAGAAAACATGGAATTAGCTTCCACTGTGATGCAGATGATACTCCGCTATATCTCATCAAGACCAGAGGATTCCTTCCAGCTATCCAAATTGACAGATTGCATCTAAGATATAAAACATTCGATGACTAATTTCCTTCTTTTAAATTCTTATTAAACAGAAATGTTGCTTAGTGGACCAAAGACATGTAAGGGGAATATTTTGGATTACAACCTGCAAATTGAAGGCTGCAGTGTTACTCCAACAAATACAGTTAAAGACCTATAGTCATATTAGACAGCAACCTGTCATTTTTTAAATCACATCTCAAATGTCACAAAAACAGCCTTCTTTCACGTTACGTTGACAATTTTGTCAATGTTATTTATAAAGCGCATTTCACAATGTGCTAAATAAATAAAATGTAATTGCATTGAATGGTCAAATGTATGGTCATAAAAGTGAACATGTCAGGCATAAATTGTATATCTTTTTATAAATACATTTATGAATTTAAGTCCTAAGAACGCAAGTAGGCGTGGAAATATGTATGTGTTTTCCATAAATAAATAATAATAATATGCCAAGTCTCATGTATGTGCAGGAGCAGAGAGTCTCTCATGAATATGTGAATATATGTCTAAAATGAGTAATGAATAATGTACTTAGAGGGTGTCCGTCTGAATAAATATCATTCTGTTGCCAGTTCAGGACCTGTGTGTGTGTGCTTCTTAAAGAGATAATGGATCAAAGTTCCATATGTCAAAAGAGTAGCTCATGACACAGGATAGCAGTCGGGTAAGTGAGTGTGTGCGTGAACATTTGGCACATAGCAAGTGACAATGATAAGAGACCTGCATGGCTTACAGTAGAGAGAGAGAGAGATAGAGAGTTTTATTGTATCGTTTTTAGTTTTATTGTATTTTTCATATTTTTTATTTTGATGTTAATTTTAGATCAATTTTAGCAATTATGTTATATGCTTTTGTCAATTCATAATTTATAATTAAATGTTAACAAGATGTTATGCTCTCCTACTTTTAAATTTATTTATACGATTTTATATGATTATATTTGTTTATTTTATTTTTTATATTACTATACATTTTTTACATTTAGTTTATATATTTTTAATTAATTACTTTAGTGCCTCAACTTATTTCAGTTTATTGCTATAAGGCAACATTTTATATTTGTTTATTTTATATATTTTTTAAATAATATCTAAGTCTCCATTTGATTAGATTCGATTTTTAAATCTCTGATCTTTCATGTTTTAAAAACCTTTTAAGATCTCTTAAAGGGTGCATATTACAGGGCTAAAACGAATATCATCTTTCTTTTAGATGTAATGCAATGTGTATTCACGATTTAAGGCTGTATTTTCATACCATGCATATTTGTATCTCCACTTTGCCCTGCCTCTCTGAAACGCCCAGATTTTTGACAAAACTCATGGCTCTGAAATGCGAGGTGTGCTATGATTGGCCAGTTGACCAGTGCGTAGTGATTGGTCAAATACTGCAAGCTTGTATCGAAAATAAAGCCTCTTACCATATTTGGAACATGAGGTTCCAAACCATTGTACTAACAGGTATGCCAACCTTACTTGCATATACATTTGGGCAGTCTTAGTCGACTCATACCACAAACTGATGTAGATTTGAGGGGGTGTGGTTACACGAGGCGTTTCAGGCAGGTCTGGGTGACCATTTCGCTTTAAGATAGAACGTACAGCATACTTACAGCTGTCTTTGCATCCTATACCATATGGACAGGACAGAATTGTGGTTCCTCTCGTTTTCTCCCCTTGCTAAACTAGGAGAAACAAATGAGACAATGAAGAGATTTAATTTGTGAAATTTCTTTCTCACAGGAAACAAACAATATATTAAGCTAAGAAAATCCAACTGTATCTCTCCTAAGTCTTAAAGTCCACAGTCAATAAAACTTTAAAACAGGGTTTTACCTTTAATAACACTTGTCGGGACTCAAAATCCAGCTTTGGACTTTACAGTGCATGGCATTGTTCATTCTTTGTGAGATATCCGGCTCCATCTCTAGTGACGGAAAAAGCCTGCTGGTCTCCACACCTTCTAACTGCCGTCAAGTTGCCTAGCTCTCCCACGCATTCCCTCGGTTCTTCCCAGCCAAATGTCTCAGAAACCCCACAGTCATCCCAAACCCTCTAATATATGTTTAATGAGTTAGCAAGACTGAAAAAAACTCTAACTTTAGTACAGTAATTGCCCACTGCCAATTAAGAGAGGACAGGCTCCCAAAGGGTCTGATTCCTCGCTTGGTTTCTGCTCGCCGCGTCTCTCAATGGGAATCAGTCCTCCCACAGGTCGCTTAAGGTACCCTACAGCACTCTCTGAGGGTTTCTGGCCCAACGTTCTGTGAAGTTGCTCCTTGACATGATCCATCTAAAGCTGCAACGCAGTAGGAAGAAATCTAATAATGCATGCAGTCGAATTGTTGGAAACATCTGTGTGAGCTCTTATACAGGGCAAGACTTCCGACTGAGTAGGTGAAAGATGTACATCGGAGTCGAAAACCTATGTTTACAATATCATTTGCGCAAATATGTTGCATTAAATACTGTTCTCTCTCTTTTATTTGTGAAACACAAAAAGAGAATTAGTGAAGGTTGTGGTACTTTTCATTAAATTCCAATGAGCACCATAAAAGTTTTAAATCATAAATCCATTTGGCTACATTCCTGAAATGTGAGAAAAAGTCCATTCGAAAAAGTTTCCTTCGCATGTTTACCAAATGCTTTTAACAAAAACACATTAAGGGTGAAATTAGTGTATTCAGGGTTCAGTCCAGGGCCGGACTGGCCATCTGGCATACCGGGACTTTTCCCAGTGGTCCGCAAACGCGTGGGCTGAAACGCAAACAACAACTAAACTACCGCCGCTGGCACCCCCAGCCCTCTCAAAAATCCAAGGCTGATTTTAAGTTCCAGTCCAGCCCTGGTTCAGCACGTGTGGTCTTTGGGAATCAAACCCACAACATTGACACGTATAATAGCATTTTCTACCATTTGAGCTATGGAAACTAAATACGAATCCCCTATTTGCCTTTATCTCTGATTCATTTCCAATTATATGGGGGTGTAAGTGAGATAAATGGAGTAGTACTATTCAGCGTGTCACGTGATCTTAACATGATGACCCCCATGAGGCGATCCGCTCCCATTTTTGTGAAACTACTGATACAGCACGATTCTTCATTTCATGTGAGAGTGTGTGATTTAAACTTATCTTAAAAAAATATGTTATCATTTGGGGACAATATTCTGTTCGAAATGTTTTAATGTGACCGAATTCATGTGGCATTTTTGTGAAGATGTTTGTTTCTTTAAGGGGTAACACTTTTTAATAAGGAAAAATAAAGTGCACATTAAAAACACAGACGTCAGAGTCGACAACACTTGCTAAACTTGACACTCTGTGTTCTTATTTGAAACTTTTTGTCAGGTTAGCGTGTGTGTTTTTTGAGCTAATATTACAGACCAACTGGAAACTTTGGTCCACCTGTTTCTAAAATGTGTTCTCGCCACAATTAGGTCTATTAGAGACTCCCTGGAAAAGAACTTCTAAGTGCCGACCTCGCCTCTGCCCTATTAAAACCTTCTACAACACACACACACACCGGCAGAAGTAATTAGCTGTGACCAGTGCTTCACACTAGTCAAATTACTGATGGACCTTTATTTCGTGTCCTGTGCCCCAGGACTGGATCCGCTCACAGTAGGTACGCCTGACTAAGTGAACTCAAAGTGAAAATCACTCAAGGGTTTGATATTCTGTCCTCTGGAGAGCAATTAGCGAGACTTAAATGGTATTTAAAGTGGAAATCATAGGGAGGGTGTTTGAGAAGCAAGTTCTCAGGATCAAAAGTGAAGTACCTGCTTGAATATTTCCAAATTACGGGAACGTTCTGGGAAGTTAGATACTCACTTTATTGATGGAGCCGCGGCACACTAGAGGCTCCGGTGGGGATTCAGGATTGAGTCTGTCATAAGAAAAATGGCAAATGAGATCTCTTTAGTATCTCAATTAGAATAGATGAATGAGATTAAATGGAGAGCATATGAAAGGGTTTGCTTGCGTGTCTTGGGTATCAAATATTTCTCCCGTTTCAGAAGAGATCTCAACAATGTCACAAACTCAGCTCAGATTTGCAAATTCTGTATATCAAACGTGAATATTATTAAACATTTTAATATAAACTCATACATTTCGCATCAAATTTACCCGGATTATTTATTTTACACCTCCATATTTTAATGTATACAGCCTTTGGAAAAATTAAGAGAATTTTCATTTAGGCACCATTTCTAGATGAATTGTGGCCATTCCAGTGCAGTGTCTGTTGAATTTGAACTAAATCAAACCTCAGGAGAGACACAGTCATCCAACAGCAATGTGAAAGACTGACAGAATGACAGGACACATGAAAACTCAAGGGTATCTCATGAATAAATAATTGTTGAACTTTTTAAAAAAAATACAATATCACTGTTGCATTGCTTGAATATGAACTTGTTTGAGGTCTGAAAAAAATATTGCCCATCTTTTCTTGTTATTTTGACCTGTTTCTCCAGTCTTGATTTTTCTGAAAATGAATGCAAATAGAAACAATATTTTTATTTGTTAGTTGTCCACAGAATGAAACAAATATTTACATTTACATTTAGGCATTTGGCAGACGCTTTTATCCAAAGCGACTTACATTGCTTTATCCTATACATTTTACATAGGCACTTACAATCCCCTGGGTTCGAACCCACAACCTTGCGTTGTTAACGCAATGCTCTTACCACTGAGGTACAGGAAAGCTGTATATGATCTTTTCACTTTAAACACATACTTAAAATTAGTACATTTTTAATCGGAAAAACTGATGATGATTTTTCGCGGCTTTCTTTCAACATTATTTCCTTTTCATTTCTTTAAATAATTTTTTTGAAGACACATCTGAAAATCAGCTGATTTAAAAAATTAACACAACCGAGAATCTCCTGAGCTATAAAAGAACAACCTCTAAGCAATAACATTTTCCTCTGGGTTGGCCTATTTTGTGCTCTGAACCATTTTCCCCTCTCTGAACTTACGATTTTCCTCAAAGAACGGTTCCATTATCACATAAATATGTAAAAAATGAAACGGTGATTCCATGGCAGCTTTTGTCCATGTATTTTTTCCCGTTGCATGTTCCTGGCATATTGTTTCTGAAGTTGGCCTGCGTTTGTCAGAATGTCAAGATGACATCATCGCTGCAGCCCACACTCGAGTCAACGCTCAAGAGATGCATATTAAATGTTAGAATATCACATTAAAAAATAAATGTAACGCTCGGCATGAATTAAAGATGTATGGGGGCACCTGCGTGAGGCTGCAGACACTTTCAGGGTCTCATCAAGCCAGTCCACATCCTTTCTTATTTCTCCACACGGGTTTATAAGAGGAAAATTAGTCTGTGGCATCTACTCACGGTGCATGAAAAGCTCGTTTTCGCAAAGGAGAATTATTGCTTATTTATCCCCACAAGGCACGAGCAAAAAGCCATAACAAGTGAGAGTAATGAAGTGTGAGATGAATTCTTTATATTTGAACATTTATACAGTATAGCGGCAGGAGCTTAAGCTGTTTTTCTTGATCCAATATAGTTGTCAGATCTCCAGATTGTTTCATATTGCACACTACTATTCAAGCACACGTCCGCTTGAGGCAGCTTGCGCCCATCTGACCACTCCGCTGTATTAGTCTTTCAATGTATTGAAATGAAATTTCATCACGTTCTGCGTGACGGTGCGTGTAATGGCGCTATATTTAATCTAAACATTTTGATTTCTGCCTCCAACTGGGAACTCACCTAAAATAATGCTCATTTGCATGTGCATTTGCATAAACAGTTCCCATTTGGTATGTTTTTTGTACGCATAATTAGAGTTGTAACTTTGCTTTATTTGTGGGGTTTGCCTCCCTAGTGATTTTATGAATGAGCATCTTCACATGGACCGACACTCTCTGGGTGCATAACAATGCTCGCGGTCTACACAAAATGTGAAATTTAAAGTTTTAATTTGCCTATTTAAAAAACTTTGAGGTTTAGTGCATGTGAAATAAGGTAACTTTGTACTCGAGGCCTTTATATAATGCATTACAAAGTTAGCTTTTAAACAGTATAATGCATGCATCATGTCTTATGATACTGCTTATGATCTGTTCATAATAGCACTAGGACGCATTTATGTTTTGCATCCCTCCCAATAACTCATATGTTGACAAAGTTATGGATTTTCTATAGAATACATGTCAGACAATATAGCGTAGACCTGAGCTTTTATTATATTTTCTTAATATTTAGCCTACATAACCATAACGTTGCAATTTCTGTTACGGGTTAAAGTACGCATTACCAATATCATGTGTTCATATTTTGATATTACACCTATTGCGATAATAGGTATTTTGAAATATTTGATATTCTCACTGTTTTGCGAGTCGGTACAGCCAATGTACTTGGAGTATGTAATATATACTATGTATTTCATATACCTTTTTATAAATTATTTTGCCTGTGCTTTATCTTCATTTACTATAAAGCCACTCTAATACAATGAAATATCAATATTTTATAGAAATAGAATGAAATTATAATGTTTTCTTTTATTCTAAACCCTATAACAATATTAGTTTGCTGAAACAATACCAAAGTAGTTATTGCCTAATGGCTTGCATTACGCAATCGCATGTTCGAAGGGTCCTTTCGGAGATAAAAATAAATATTGTAAACAAATAAACCGCTTGCAAATTCAGGGACATTACCTTAACATTAATCCATTTTGTAAGGTGCTTTTATGCAAAGTGACTTACAGTGCAATCTACATATTTTTATCAGGACATGTGTTCCCTGGGGATCAAACACATGACCTCTGTGATGCTGACCTCTGTGATGCTCATGTTTTGTACATCATATCCAATATCCTCTACCCTGATTCGCCATCTTAATGTGAAGTCGGATTTTGGTCACATCACATTTTGAGGACCGAATTGAAAGTTAGACACGTTTACCTGAAACACACATGCACAAGATGACAAAAGAAGGTTGTGACTGAGTGTGAAGACTACAGAAACAGAAGCCTCGCTTGTGCGCCACGTGTGTGATGCTCTTCCTTTCTCTCTTCCTCTTCTGCCTCCAACTATCTCCTTCTGTATTTTTAGTGTTGGAGAGTAGGCGTCGCGCCCTTATGAATTTTCATGGCTTCTTCTCTGTGTAGGCAGAGCGCGCTCTTCTGGCAAAAACTCAGAAAATACTCGGTCGCAAACGCGTGCGCGCAAACACGCACTATTCGTTCGAAGCACAACGCTGATCACTCATCTCCTTTTGTTTGGCACCAACACACACATACACCCACGCGAGTTACAGTACACACCTAAACGCTACGTGAACGTTCAGCGTCTCACAGTACGTTAAGCCAATGAGAAATGACTTATCTAAAAATGGCTAGATCTGGGTCTCTCGCGCTCCCGTGTGTGCCCACACACACACGCACACTGTATAAAGAGAAAATAACCACTTCTTCGTAAGCATCTTAGTGACATGATTGTAATCGGGTTTCACTGCACACTTCGGAGGTTCACTGACCTCTCGTGCACGTTTAAAATCAAACGCGCCGTGCACTCGCTCGGTTGTGGACGAGTTGATGCGCGAGTCTGAACTTCCGTCGCACTACTTGATCGCGATCCAGCGTTTGTGTGTATAAATCTGTCATTGTTATTTTGCTAAGGGGCACAACATGTCCACGCATGAACTCGTGCGCGCATTATTTACGCAAATTCCACACATTTTGCAGCTCAGTTTGAACAGATTTGCGTTAGGAGCGTAAAGTTTGTGGGTTCGAATCCCATGGAACGCGCATTAAAAATGCACACCTTGAATGAAACGTATGTCACTTTGGATGCAAGCACAACAATGTAGGTTAAAATGTGACGTGATCGTGCGTGTGTGATATTAATATCTACAGATCCCCTCAGATAGAGCATCAATGCAAATTAGTTTATAATGCGCACGCATTATTACTGTATCAGTTGTTGTGCATACGGATTATGCCACAGTTTACATTAGAGTAGGTTGATTTGACTGAGCATTCACGCCTTTTTAGCTGTGCTCGTTTATTTAAGACAGTACAAATGATGCAAACTTACTTGATGGACCGTCTTCAGTGCACGCATTTTATTCTTCATTGCACCGCCTCGACCGAGTCTCTCCACAAGACATCTGGACCTTTTAGTGCCCAGTGATGAGTAAAAGTAATGCTTTCACTTAACTAAACGCGCTCTGACAAGCGCACGCAGAGACAGAAAGACAGACTCCATATTTTCTGAGTGGGAATGTTTGTATGGAGGCGTTTGGTCCTCGATATACATTGAAACATAACAGAGATAATAAATAAAACTGTCAAAACAAATAAATAAGGAGGGAGAATGAAAAGAGGACGAAGGGAACGAGAGTGAATTAAATGGACAGTTCCCCCAATAATAAAAGTTCTGTCATCATTTACTCACTTTTTCTAGTCAATGGTGGAAAGGACTGTTTGGTTAAGCATTACTCCAAAAAATGATCTCTGTTCATCAGAAAAAAAATTATATACAGATTTGGAACAAATTGAGGGTGAATATATGAAGGACAGATATTTATTTTTTGGGTGAACTGTTCCTTTAACCCCCAATAATACACACACTTTAAATACACCGGGGCAAGTTGTCACACTAATAACTAGCTGATATTTATCAGGGTAAATTAGTTAAAGAAAAAATAAGTTTTACATTTTCAAAGTCTGCAGAACCTATTCCACTGCAAGCGACCTTTTGTGCAATAAAACAGTTCTGTGGTTGTTAATCGTACATTACTGAACCATATAAAGTCCAACAAGGAATCCTTATATTTAGGAGTGTTGTCAATTTCTGAATTGGCACACACAAAAGGTCTTGACTAGAATAAAACCATTCAACGTTTACACTGTTATTATCCCCCCCGAAAAGATACAGCTTTTACACCTTTTATGATAACTTGTCCTTAATATGTTGTGTACTCATATGGGGTTAAAACAATTGTCGATTCCAGAGTTTGAAAAATATGACTCATAATAACGATTCTATATAAAGAGTTAAGACTGATGTCCTTAAAGCACAATATACAACTATAGCAGAGACAAGCATTTGTGTGAAATAAACATTTGCCTAATAACCGTGATAACACGCCCCAGTTTTACCAGATTTAAAACTGAGTTTTAATCCTCAATGTAATGTAATGCAACTTTTTCGGAGTATACAATCGCAAAAGTTAATTCATTAAAGAATATGTAACTTATTATATGTATTTATGCAGTTTATATCCATTATACAGTTAGGCCTACTCATTTTCCACGTTTTATTAAAACAGCTTGTTTCGTATCATTAGTTATATGGGCTTAAATCCTATCATTCTTCAAAATGACCTATAATGTGTCAAACGACAAACCAACAACCATTATAAAATCATCTGAATTACAGTATTTAAAACCAAACAATTCTGTAGTGCACTTACTGCCTCCCATAGAGGTACTTTCATGAAGTCAATTCTCTGCCATTAAAGTGCTCTCAAGAAATAGTAGGTCACGTCTTGTTGAAATCTGAAAAGCATGCAAAGCGATCTTTAAAGCATCCATTAAAACAGTGACGAAATAATACTACCAATTGTAACGCTGCTTTATTTGGCTTTCCAAAAGGTCTCGAGAAATAAACAAACAAAAAAGAAAACATGCATGAAGACATGAAGGAAGATATTAATATGTCAGAGATATTTCAATGTTCAGATCATAATCTGGCAGGATTCAGGCAAAGGCAACAGAATGTTTATCCCAACATTCAAAAATTTCTAAAAACTAGTTGCCTTTCACAGAATTCAAATTCATAAATGTATAAAATAATTAATTCGTAATTCATTTAATATAAAAGCATAGATATTTCGTCATTAATTCAAATCTATATTTTTACTCAAACTAAGAATGAGAAAAATCTAATTTTTCATGCAGGAAACAATTTCATATTTACCCAAAAGCCACACACACTCACACACGGTGCACACGTACTAGTATTAGACATCTGATTTTTGGAAGTTGAGGCACGTACAAAGTGAACCACATAAACAGCATCTGTCTACTGCCAGTGTTCATATACACAGTACAGTCTCTATACTCTTTAAGACACTAACCTATACTTAACCAGTATATACACAACCTGGCACATACATGTTTTTGTGTTGTGTAGTATAGCTAATGTTGACATCTTTATTGTAATGCCTTTAAAAATGCACACAACAAAAATTAACATGCGTGAGATGTGGAAATGCTTTTTTATGATATCTTCATTTTTTCATGTTAAATCGGTTTAATGCAATTATTCACAATCCAAAAGTCTTAAAAGTGCTGATACAGTCACTGTTAAGGACAGGAGTATTTGTGTTGGAATCAAAGCGATGCTTACTTTTCTGAGCCAATTGTTGTGCCACGGGATGCCAGATTTGTCAGGGGCTTTTGGCAACCGCAAATTACAGAATAAATTTCAGCGCAACGTTGTTTTGAAAGATCTGCCAGACCCCATCGTGTAGCTGTTATCAAAATGATTTTGTTTAATTTAAAATGAATGGGTTGTTTGGAATCGTAGCAACTATGTATCAACACGACTGGGCTGATGACAGGATCATACAGGGCAGTGCGGCAGAGCTACAATATTGTTAGTTTAGTACAGGACCGTTGATCAGCAAAAAACTGCGAACATACCTGTAGACTGTATCAAAGCTATTCGTGGGACATTTTTGCAATATGCAAATTGTTTCTAACGTTCAAGGATAGTACAAATGAACCCCAATGTGATGTGCATGATTATGTAAAGCTGAGGTTTTGACAACAGACTCTACTTTAATTCTTGATTTACTTGCATAATTCGATTTTACCTTTAAAAGCAAAACATTTGGAAATATTACACGAACTTGAATGCACAGTTCACCCAAACAAAATGTAATAATTCAATCATCCTCGTGTCGCTCTAAATTTTTCTGACTTTCTTTCCGAGGAAAATAATAACTGTTATTTTGTCTGTACAATGAAATTGGATAAAATCACTCACTCACAACATATTGTTACTGTTCCACAAAATAAAGGCATGCAAGTTGAGAATTTTATCCCTTTTTTCGAAATCCCTAATGCGTTACATTCCACATTTAGTATTTTTAGGTGCTTTTAATAACCATTAAATTTTCATTTGTAAAAAAGCTTTTGATTTTATGAAAAATGATAATTCGACATTGGGAACAACTGAAAAAATACAAAGCAATATTTGTAAGGAATGAAATTAAACATTACCTTAATTGAACGTGACTATTACACTATTTTTTAATAACCTGTTGGTGTGCTACCAGGTCTTCAAATCTGTATCATGAAAGTGACGTAAATGATGTAAAACAGATCAATGTGCAAATAGATTTATTCTGATGAAAGTCAAATCTACCTGTATATACAAATTCATACAGGTTGCATAAATCACAACCACCTAGACACAACCCATCTACTCTTGACATAAAATGTTCTACAGTGTCTTGGATCTGAATGGTGTCTACATTCAAGCGAGATGTTGATGTACATCACAAAATGAACAGGTCTACTTGGCCTACCGCATGGAGGCTGATGTATAAAATAAGAAACATGAATATGACCGCATTTCATGTGTATTAATTCAATTAGTAACAACTGACTTGGATATTTTTTTGGAAGTGTAAATGCTGCCTGGCTAGATACAAAAGCTGTTATGATCCGAGGCAGACATGTATCATACAGACAAGGCCTGAGCGATAGACGGACTATTCTAAAATGCTTCTTCCGTGTCCACAACGTATACTTTATTTATATCAAGCCACGTTTGTGTCGCGAGGAGGATCACTTGAGTTATAAGCCCAGTATATATCCTGATAGATAAACCTCACTCATCTGTAGACCCAGTTCACTGAAAAAACTGCGCCATCCGGTTGACATTTTTCCATAAGACAGTTTTATGTTTGTATTCAAATGAGAATCAAAATCACATCTGAGATGAATCCATATTTTCACATTCACTGTAAACATATACTCCCATTCACATCAAAAATCGAAAAGAACAATTCTAAAAGTTTGACCATAGAGAAGATTAACATGCTGTTATCTTTTTTTTATATATACGCAATTAAATCACATTTATAAATTAATTTCACACGTATAACAATTCATAAATTAAAGGAACTAATAATAAAACATAGTAAAACTAGGAAATTTCATAGATAAATATAATATTGCAACCTGATATTGTGCATATCGCTGGAACGACCATTTATATTTCAAATCAACCCAAATATTCGTGAAGTATGACTGCGTGGTTGGATTCTACAGGAAGTGATGTGCTTGTGTGTTCGAGGCAACAGGTACGATTTTATATATTTCTGTGGTTCTGCATTGACATCATTAGTTGGTGTGGGATTTCACTTTTTTTTTACTCCGGCGACAAGCCCCTTCCAACCACAAAAATATCTCTCTCTCTTCCGCTCGCATCTTTCATTTCATACTATTTTAATTTTTTTTAACTCAACAAATATGCTTAGCCCACCCTGTCAAATACTTGGCAGTGTATAAAAGGGTGTAAAAATTGACTATCACTTCATCAATATTTTAGACAGCTATAGAAATGCGCTGGATGTGCGAAATTTTGGATGAATTAACATCGATACTACTACACGGTTGTGCTGTGAGCGTAAGCGTGCCGTCCCGCGTTCGCACGCATGTAAGGTCGGATATAGGGGAAGGGAGGGACAAATACCTTTTCCTCCGTTGACGTCCTCAGATATACAAACAAGTCCAAGCAATCGCAGGTCTGGTGTGCACCATAATTCCTTCCTGTGAAATTCTCTAGCGAACTCGATTTCAGAGATTTAACCCGAGGCTAATCATTCAGGCAGTGCATTTTGTCACAGTTCAGGCTGGAATGAAAATCTAATCTTTTAACTCTACGTAGTCTTTGTGATTCGTGCCTCAGTGCAGCTTGTTCCCCGAAATGTATTCATAACAGACGTTCTTCTGCCTCTCCAAAAACGTAATCATTCATTTCAGAACACATGACTGTGTTTTTTTGGTCGAGGGATTCTATTTTTATAACTTACTTTGTTCTTTCACAGATCCAACATCATTTGTGCCTCGTGTTTGTGTGTGTTTGCGTGTAAAAGTGCAGAATGTGGATATTTATTTCAATTTACTTTTTGGTTGCTCGTGTTGCGTGAAAAAAGGAAACTCTTTGGAGCTGCCCCTGTACTTCCAAGCAGCTTCTGCTGCTCTTGCTCGGCGGCGCGAGAGCGTCCTGCCCACCATTTCAGATGTTTTATGGAAGACACAGAGCTGCCGCCCGACTAGAGGGGAGGACCTGATGTAAAAGTTGAACTCTGACTTTTGTTCAGACAGATAAGTCCGTGAAGGAAACAAAACATATTCCAAACTTTCTTGCCCTGCAGTCATAAAGCTTAACAAGTTCCGCTTTCGAGTGGTATCCCAGTGGAAGTATCCATGCATGTCTTTTCAGAGTTTTTCACACGCGCCGTCTCTCACTCAGACATCGGACTCGATGCTCGGCATCCTCTTGTAGACACGCCGAGCGCCCCCAGCGCTCAACGCTCTGGGGGCCGTGTATGTACCGACGGGGGGAGGGGCTACATAAGGCATGACGTGCTCGGCGTAATAAAGGTCAGGGGTCGGCATCCCCATGCCGAGCACGTTGCCATCAGCCTGGCCTAATGTGAGCGGTACCAGCTGCTTATAAATGTCTGTGGAGCTGCGGCCGTGAGCCATACGCTGATCATCACGGAGCGTCTGGAGAAACGGATTTTCCGTCGGACGGGCCGGATACATCGACTTGCTGCGACGGCCGATCCCGAGTCCGCTGACGCCCACCCCCGCCAGCGTGTGGTTTAGATGCGCCGACGGATTTTTGTGGGGCTTGTCTGGGATCAGTGTCGAGGAGGGAATGTTGACATACGGCGTGCTGTCTTGTAGGCTGACGCGACGCGACGAACTCTTCTGGGGCAGGTTCTCGTAAGAGTGCTGACGGTGGATGATCACGTCCTCGTTCTGGTAGTGGCTAATAAGACCGTCGCCTTCCTGGTCGCTCTGGGGAAGATAGGCTGTGAAGGAAGCATCGGGCTGGGGAAGATAAGGAGAGAAGCCTCTGTCAACACTTCCAGAACCAATACCCCTTCCATCTGGACGGAGGAATTGATCTTCGCTGATGTCATAGAGGTGTGCGGAGTGCATGCAGGCATCGCAGCGATACTGAGGGGACCGTACGGTGTAAAGCCCGGAGTAACTGGACACCTTTGACAGGCAACTACGGCAGTGCGTCTGTCGGGGGTCCTGAACGGGCCCACCGGCAATGCACCCCGCTCCCCCGGGCTTTCCGTACGTGTTGTATTTTTTGTCTTTCGCAATTGCAGTTTGCATTACGTCTGGTTCGTGGGCCTGTGTAAGCAGACTGCTGTTGAGCTGGATGATTGGCTGTTGCTCAGAGGACGAGGGTGGGCGGTGCATGTTGTCACGGTGATCGCTGAAGATATCTGGATAGTGTAGTCCGTGCTCCTGGTCGATGGAGTCAATGGTGTATATTTGACTCCCCTGGCTGCTTTGAGAGTAGATCTGGGCGCTGTGGTTACTCTGCTGGCTGTGCTGACTCCTAAGCGTCGACAGCTCAACGTCGCTCTGGTCTCGCGGTAGGCGGTTACGTTTTCGAAGCGTCTCTTTTAACTTCTGTTGCTTTTGCAGGTCAACTCGGCCAGAGCAATCTGACACATCCGAACGGGCAGGTGCATCCTCGGGTAGATATCTCTGGCTTTTCATAGGCAGGGTCTCGGAGGCCGGCGCAGCAGATGGAGGGGAATCATCCCCCGGGCCTTGTGTCTGTCGTAGCGTCTCGACCGATTTCTTCCACATAGCGCGTGGTTTGGAAGCAGGAGGTCGGGCAGACTCGCCTCCGCCTCCCGAGCCACCGTTTCCAGCAACACCTGGTTGAGCATCCGTTATGCTCAGGGCACGTTGCCCTGGCAACAATGTGTTGTTAAGTGGCTCTTTGAGACGGTTGCTGAGCATGGTGCTGGTGTTGCTATAGGGTGCGTTTTTCTGGGACAGGTTGTTGCCTTTTCCTCCACCCATCAAATCCAGCAGTCCAGATGTATTAGGTAGGATACTCATGGGCTGTTTGGGTGAGGTAACTCCCAAGGTGGTGATCTCTTTCGCGGATTTCAGCAGGTGCAACATGTTGGCCTGAGGGCTGAAGCCCAACTCCGGTGGTTTTTTCATCTCGATATGGACGCCGTGAATGCAGCTCCAAATCCCCTGTAGGCAGGATGGAGGAGGAGAGGTTAAACAAACAGGCTCAGTACATAAGAGGAATTTAACAACAAAAAAGATATATTATCGCAATATTTCTCAATATAGTCTTGCAACATGTTTTCCTTGATCTCATAAGCTGAGTTCTGAAACACTATAACCAGACGGAATAAAATTATATATCCTGCTGTGACAAACAACCATGCCCTCTAACTTTATTCTAGTGGCTGGTGCTTTATTTTCTGTTATATTAGCTTGGTCTTATTTCGCTGCGGAAAAAGTGTTTGTTAGCGCATTAACAGCGATCCCTACACTGATCGCTGGCAACCAGGCACCGTGACATGTTAATATGTCAAGATAACGCTCGCCTTCGGGAACGAAACTTTTTAGTTAATTTACCGTAAAGCCAACGTCACGTACCCTGCTGATAGTGAAGAGCATTCCTGGTCGACCGGACAGGCCAGTGAAACAGTACCGTAGCCTCCAGTAGAAGAGGTGCTCCCAGACAAAAGTAATTAGCGACAAACCCATGGCTGCCGCCAGCATATAGAACACACCAGCCATATTATCCACATCCAGCTGACTGCTCATCACTTCATTCTTCTCATTATGACAGATACCGGTGAGCCACTGGGCCTCCAGCTCCTCCATCTCACCTAGCGCACAACACAAAATCACACAGTTAATGCTCATTCGCACACACACACGGATAAACACTGAGTGACATGCTGGCTGTGCTCCAAACCCCGGTGAGCTGCCTGCGTTCCAGGCATTATATGTGCGCTTTTGATGCTTTGGCCGTTTGAAAATATTCTGGGCTCATATATCTATTTAAGCTATGGGAATACTGCATGCATTTATGGTTTATAAGGCAATCCCACAATGCATTTTGACTGTGAACATTCTCTGTGTAAAGATAAATGCAACTGGATGAAAAAACGGTTTCAACTGAATTAGTTTTAAATCGCTTACTAGAAGGCTACCCTTGAAGATCCCTATATAGACAGCATGTCATTATGCTACAGTAATAATGCATAATACACCGTAAACAGAATCCACATAACAGGAAAACACGTGTACCGTCTCCAATAATCCCAAGGATAGCGAGGTCGACGTGGCGTTTCCAGTAGGATCCCTTCTGCAGGGCGATTCCATACCCCGTCGTGGCAAAGATGTAGCCGCTGCCAATAGTGACCAGCTTACAGCCATCATCACGTCCCGCCATATAGTTGAGCACAGCAGCATCGTATATAAAAGCATCCAGTTTTCTGTATAAATCAACGAGTTGTGTTACCACACCACAGAACATCAACATGCTTTAGCAAAGTGGCTAAAACTTAATTTATATTAACAACCATTTATTTAAAATGTAAAGTAGTGGCCAACTTTGGAAAATCTACATCTTTGCCTTTTATACAAATATAGTAATGAATTTTAAAGAGATAGTTCACCCTTAAATATAAATAATGTCAGTATTTCCTTATCCTCCTCCCATTTCAAATATCTATGACTTTCTTTCTTCTGCATAACACAAAAGAAGATAATTTGAAGAATATTGGTAGCCAAACAACGGCGGGACCCATTCACTTCTATTGCATGGAAACAAAATGGGTACCGCTACTGTTCAGCTACCAAGACTCTTCGAAATATCTTTTGTTGTTTTCTGCAGATGAAACAAAGTCATAAAGGTTTGAAATGACAAGTGGGAGGAGTAAATGATGACAAAATGTTCATTTTTGGCAGAAATAACAAATTTTATATCTTCTACTTTCAAGCGTTTCAAGATGTTTTTTTAATAATATAGTACAAGCAATATGTTGAAAAAGATAAGAAAATTAAATTAAATTAAATTAAATT
Organism: Triplophysa tibetana; assembly: GCA_008369825.1. Lineage (NCBI taxonomy): Eukaryota > Metazoa > Chordata > Actinopteri > Cypriniformes > Nemacheilidae > Triplophysa > Triplophysa tibetana. Next base: position 27,774,322 of record CM017896.1, on the reverse strand, counting down.
AAAGAGAAAAATTTAAGATTCTGCACTATTCCAGTGTAACTCTTTGGTCAGATTTGGTCAAATTTCTTTGTGTTCACTGGATGTTCTTTGGAACATTCCCGAATTATATTTTGATAAGAAGGAAATTGAGGTTTTGACTGGACTCATGGATGCCAGCTAAAACATACGATGTCAATAAAGTGAAAAGAGAACTTAAATGTTTAATATGCAATGAAATTACAAAAATGTAAAACATTTGTACTAGTTGAATCCCACTGTATATTTGCCACGAGGGCATTGTAAACAAGATCAAAATGATGAATTAAAAACCTTAATATGCAAATAAACGGCATTAAAATCTCAGTCATACCCAGTTTTAAGGCTGACCAGTGCATCCAGAACTCCATTCTGATGGTATTTGACCATGTACTGGTGCATGTCAGGATAGTTCTTCCTGATGTTTCGCTCTGTGCTCCCATTAGGCACCGTCCCAAAGCGAAACGGTGGTGAGTAGGAATAAGGACTTTGAAACTGCAAACAAGATTGAGAAAATGCATAAATTGACTGTAATGACAACATTACGAGATCCAAAAAAGGAATTCTCAGACACCAATTTATATTTGAAGAGGTAAACCTCGAAACCAGATCAGGCACTTCATGTTGTAAATATATAATGACGTAAGGGCCCTGGTGAGCTGCCAATCTAGACAGCAGTGTAAAAATTGTTTTGTCAGGTAGCCTAAAAACTGTGCATCTTGTGGTAACATCTAAGTGAACTGGTTATATTCAAGTCAGAGAAATAATTTATTACAACTGAATCAGCATGAATACATTAGGCTACACAAACGGAAGTAATTTGTGAGGGTCAGGTTGGGTAGAAGTTAAATTTGTTACATTTTTGAATTTTTTTTAATTGCCTCAAGCCTAAATTTCGAGGAAAGGAAAATACCTCCTAACTTTTAGGATTTCGGCTAAAAATTACCATTAAAGTATCAACAAAAAAATGCATTCTGTCATTTGATATGTGTGCTTTTAATACATGTTATCATACTAAAAAGTATATATGAAAAATAAAAAATAAGTTATATGAAGTATGTAAAATATTTTTATATAAGAATGTTATAAAAAATTATTGTTAAAAATAATTGTTAAAAAAAACGTTTTTAAACATTTAAAATTAAAAACGTTAGCAGGATCACTGTATTTTTGGCACTAGAAGACCCACTGTACCCATTCCAAAAATTACCTTTCTGTCACTGAGGCCTGTGACTTGGTCCACAAATTCTTCTTGAATCATAAAGGCGGCCAGGTTGGCAGTGTAGCTAGCCAAGAAGATCACAGCGAAAAAGGCCCACACGGACACGATGAATTTACTAGTGGTGCCTTTCGGGTTCTGTACCGGGACAGAGTTGTTGAACACAAGACCCCACAGCAGCCAGACGGCCTTACCGATGGTGAAGGAGGGCCCGTGTGGGTCTAAAAAAAACGAAGAAGTTAGTGAGAAGCGTGTAGGAAGTGTTAAGAGTACTGTGGTTCTACAGATAGTCACAGTGCTTGTTTCTTAAACGTGTAAAGTACACATTTTACATTTTAAAATTGTAACCACGCTCCGTTTATGATCAAAGCAGAGATTGGTTGATTGTGTGGTTGAGGTTGCGTTTCATACCTTTGCCCTGTGCCAGATTTCTATTGAAACCGAGAGGACTGATGAATTCAAAGAGGAAAACGGCGATTGCCGTGACGATTAGCAACATGACAAACATCATAACCCACACCGAAGCACTGAAGGGTTCTGAGGAAAGAGCAAAGAAGATTCATGGGGCAAGGCAGAAATAGAAAACACAGAATCCATAGGGAATTTAGACGCGTTACTTTATCTATTACCTAGAAATGCAGAGGGCGACACCGTTCCATTGCTACGGGACACCATCACACTGATGCCGGTCTCGACGAATGGGACAGAGAAGTCTATGGCCTCTGAACGCTCTTCATTTATGGTCAATGAGCCGACGGCCATTATGGCCTTTTTATTGACTACCTACAGAGCAGGGCATTGAAAACAACAAGACAGAAATGAGTCAAAGACATTGTACAAAGAGGAGATGGACAGATGTTAGATATGGGTGGAGGAATGGATAAATGATTGATGGACGCTTAGAAAAGGTTAGATAAACTCTTGAATAATAATGGGGATAGCTAAATATACAGTGAAGGGAGGGCTATATAGCTATGAACAAGACAGATAGCTATAAGTTATAGATAGACAAACAGACAGACAGGAAGAGAAAGGTAAATAGCTATATAACCATAGACTGACAGAGAGGCAGACACACAGAAACAAAACAGCTATATCGTTATGGATAGACAGACAGAGATAAAAACAGACAGATAGTGAGATGGACAAAAACACAGACAGCCAGACAGACAGACGGACGTAAGGATGGACAGACAGGCAGATAGACAGACAGACAGAGATGTTTGGACAAACAGACAGACACAATAAGAAATACAGAAAGCTATATAGCTAAACAGACAGACATACAGGGATGGACGGACAAATAGACAGACGGAAAAAAAGAGAAAGACAGATAGCTACATAGCTATAGACAGACAGGCAGGCAGACAGAGAGATAGACAGATAGCTATATAGCTAGACTGACAGTCAGAAAGAGATGGATGAATAGACAAACAGACAGACAGAAAAAGAAAGACAGATAGCTATATAGTGACAGACAGACAGATGGACGAATAGACAAACAGAAAGAAAGATAGTTATAGACAGAAAGAAAGAAAGAGAAAGACAGAAAGCTATAGACAGACAGAAAGAGAAAGACAGATAACTATACAGTTATAGATAGACAGACAGAGTTGGATGAACAATTAGCAAAATACAAAGTCAGGAAAAGAAAGACATATGGCTATATAGCTATAGATAGACAGAGAGACAGAGAAATACTCTAGATGGACAGACAAACAGAGAGATGGCCAAACAGACAGCTAGACAGATACACATGATAGTGAAACAGAAGGGAAACACACACACACAAACGAAAATATTACATAAAAATGAGGGTTTACTTTTTACGTCTCTTAAAAGTGACTAACCTCTCCCACCATGCCGTTCCAAATGTTATTGATCTTTTTACCGTGTTTACCGTTATTGACCAGGTAAAGATCGTAGGTAAATTTGACATTCCTTGCAATCTTCTTTAAGATGTCTATACAGAAGCCCTTGCAGCACTTCTTGATGTAGGAACCCTCGGTGGTGTTACTGCAGCACATATAGACAGAGTTATTGAAGCACATTTGATGCTGGGAAACTTTGAAGAGAAACATTTATTGTGTTTGGAAAGCCAATCTAATAAGTTCCCAGTACAACATCCAAAGAGCAGAGCATTAACCACATTAGAGACAGCACAATAATTCCTGTATTTCCAAGGCAAAGAAAGCTCTCCAGCTAAAGGTTAACAAAGACAGAATGCATAATGCCTAGGGTACAAGCTAGTTTATTCAAAACTGGTATTATTTTTCAAAATTCTCCTTTAAAGTTGCTCCAATAAAACTCACTCTTTAATGTGCTTCCTGCACGGTACCGAGTTACGCATGCAGGTACCAGTGAGAATGTCCACGTCATCCACTATGACAAAGGGTCTTTCCTCAAGAGTCACTATGCTCAAGTGGTTCTCATCGGCATCCTGGTCCCCGAACGAGTTGTAACGTGGCCAGACTGGAAACTTCAACCTCAACGTCTGATTCTCCCATCGTCCCATCTGAGGACACAAGTAAACAAGCATTGGCTCATAAACACGCTTGGGAGGAAACACTGTCTTTTTGATTATGTTTGAAAAATGTGGTATTCTAAGCTCATCAAAGCTTGAAGCTCATCCATCTTTATTATTAGAACAACACATGAAACTTTCAAACCTGCTTGCTGGCAGGCTAATCATCACAGATGTCCCAAGATATACCCATCTAAGCTAAATATATAACACACAATAACTGGTGGTTCATGACCAATATATGGATCACAGATTTCTGTTGATAATAGTTCAACACAATCTCATGGCAATTCGCAACTAATTTCTGAGGTGGCTATCCGTATGAATCGTTGCACAATTCATATCAGATGTATATAAAGTCGCAGAATGTTCTTTAATCAGCATTTCGAAATGTATTGTGGCCATTCCAGTCCAGTGTCTGTTGAATTTCAACAAAATCAAACATCAGGAGTAACATCAAGTCATTCAACAGCAATGTGAAACACTGACAGCATGACAAGACATATGAAAGCCTATAACATAAAAACATATATTTTTTAAACTGGGTAATTATTACTGTTGTATTGCTTACAAGTGAATATGAACTTGTATCTTTGGAGTATTTGAGGTATGAAAAAATACAGAGAATCTTTTCTGCTATATTGATCCTTTTCTATAGTTTTCATTTTCTGCAAATAAATGCAAATAGAAACAATAATCATTTTTAAATTTGGGAGAAATATTGTTCACAGAATGAAAACAAAAATGATCATTTAACCAAAAACACATACCTATAAATATTAAATTCAGAAAAACAAAAAATACTTTGAAATGGTCTTATAATGTTCTCCACGGCTGTATATTTTGCCACGTTTGTTCCATGTGTTGAGCTGGAAAATAGCATTTAGTATCTACGCTGTTCATATTTACATTAAACAATGTTAAATAGGCCTAAGTGAAATATTTCAACAAAAATAATAAATACTTTTGTTTGTTCGTGAACAAAAACGGTTCTGCGGCGTGAGAAATGAAATGAAAAACATTACAAAGATTTTGTCTGTATTCAAAATGACACGTATACAACTATGTCTGTATGACATATCGCTTGTTGCTCTCTTACTCTTTGTAAGTCGCTTTGGATAAAAGCGTCTGCTAAATGACTAAATGTAAATAAGACTTTCACAACACTTTTCTAAGTCTTGTCAAATGTGTCAAATTTTAAAGAATGAAAACAAATCACACTGTAGAACAAACACAGAAAACCCATAAGTGCACTACCTATGTGTCAGCGTAACATCAAGTTAGCCAGGTATGTTTAGCACATGTAAAAATGAACTCATGTGGCGTACGTAGTGTTCGACAGTCGTGCCTTCTGTCATGTGTTCAGGATCGTCTATAAGCTCGCGTCTCGTTCTAGCCCCGCTGCAGTGAGAAATGATTAGTGTCACACATTTCACACAATTACTGCTGGGTTTCAATGTGTGCACGTGTGTGTCTCTTCACACACACTGCAGGGCATTGTCAAAACAAAACGCATCTAACGCACCTCAGAAAAAAAACCTCATTAAAAGAAAGCGTGAGTGAGTGAACGAATAAGAGAATGAGTGTGTGAAGCTCTGAGATAAAGTTGGAGAACATATGAAGCTAATTAAAAGAAAGATCAGTGTAAAGAAAACACAAGGAAATTGTTTATGTTAACAGACAAAACAGAAAGACAAACAGAAACGCACATTTCAATATGACAGAGACGAACTGCCATGCACTGTGCTCCAGTTTTGTGACGGAAATTATTTTGTAATTTGTTATGAAACCATTTCCTTAATAAGGCAAATTTGACCGTTTTTTGAGTAAGTAAACAATGTTTGAAGTCATAATGCATACCAGAAAAAACCTCAGGGTGTGAAATGAAAAGATGAAATGAAATGCTCTTTTTCCTCTAGTGAAGGCCACTGCATTTTCACTGCCAGCCAGAAAAAGGCTTTGAGCTAGAAAACAGAATATTGATTGCTTGTGGTCTCCGAAACCCCTTAGAGGCAAAGGTAATGGAGGAAAATTAAGATTCGGGGGTATAAAGATTAAATGCTCTTTATCTTACCTTCTCAAATTCCCTCTGTGTGTTCAGAACAATGACAACCAGTTTGGGGTTCATCTGGTAACCATCGTCCATGAATGAATGATCTCTACCCCCTAGACGGACGCCCATCATATATCTGTAACATACAAATTCCACAACAGATCAATATCAGCAGGCTTTAAGGTTTATGTGTAATATAGCTTCTGTTAACCTAATGAGATCTATATAAGGGCAGGATTTGTTTCAGGTTTAAGGCATTTAGGGTATTTAAGGTAATTCCTTCTAAAATGGTGAAATTAGTAAATTCCCATCATGCATTGTGATAAAATGAGTAGAAAAGGAGATTAGAAATAAAATTCATAATTTCATGGTCACTTCCTTCTTCAAAGCTAAAAACAAAGATATTCCCAGAACGCACTGCAACAAGTGGCATATAAGGAGATTTAAAGGAGATAAAAATGGTGATTAAAAATGAACATTTTTTCAGAATTTTGTCTTCACTTGCTTTTAAAATGCAAAATTGAACACATTTCCAGAATAGACTGCTGTGTACACGGATGAAGAATTGTGGATAATACACAAACTTCAACCACAGTTTTATGTTCAAAACCTTATAAAATGCTTCAAATCAATAAATTCCTTAAATCCGTTGCAATAAATTACAGATGATGAAATGGTGTTTAAATAAACTTTGCTTTGTCAGAATTTTGTTAGGGCTCTCAAACAATCACGATAAATCACACCGAGAATAAAAGTTTGTGTTTACATAATATATGTCAGTGAACTGTGCAAATTAATTTTGTACTTATAAACATGCATGTATTTAAGAAAAAATTAAATAAACATTTATTTAAAGTTTCAACTATTGGTAAACATAAATAAATACATGTAAATATGGTATACATAACTGTGTATGTGTTTATAAATACAAAAATAATATGCACAGTACACAGACATTTACATTTATTCATTTAGCAGATGCTTTTATCCAAAGCGACTTACAAGTAGGAGAGCATATAAACATTTTGTCAACACGCTAAACAGTACCTTTAGTTTACAAGGACATGCTACTAGGAGGATTAAAGCTGGAGTACGCAAAGGAAAGAATGACATTTTTTTATTATTATTACATTTATAATACATATACAATACATGTATTTGTGTAAACACAAACTTTTATTCTGGATGCGTTTATTCGCGATTAATCGTTTGAAATTTTATCATTACTACCTTTATAAAATTGAAAAATGAATAAATGTTAGATTGTATACAAGGATGAAATGGTGATTATAAATAAACATATTCCATCAAGTATCCATGTTAATTATATTAGTTTTTATATGAAAAAGAGAATCTCGCCCTCAGCTTAGAGTCATTCTAAGGATAAACTCTTTATTAAAATCAATAGAGTTGTTGGAACAGTTCTCACACAGAGTCGTTCATTTACTAGAAGTGCTTTCAAACAGTTGTGGGTCTGCATAAAAGCCGTTTAATGAAATCCAAGTGAAAAAGGCTCTAAGTGAGGTAGACAAACATCCAACATCAACTAAATAACAACTGATTTAACCCCATTAGATGCAATATCTCTTTTCCCCGTTTTTCCATTAAAATGCCTTGGTGAGCGAAAATGACTAACACAAATCTATCTATTACAGAATTACAAGTGTTTGTACCCATAACAGAAATCTTTAATGAGCCAGGGAAAACATACGCAGTGGCGCGCACAGTGTCTTACAAAAGCATTAAGACCCGCGATTAATTCATCTGAATGGACAAATTCTGCATAATTTTTGTGCTCGGCTATCAATCAAGGCGTAAAACTCCAAACTTTTTTCAAGAGGAAAGTATTCTGCAAGACATTAAAAAGAACGCGAATAAGCTATTCAGATAAATATTCCATATCTGCATATTTTGATTTTTGGTACAGACCCCTATCAGTGGCACATTTTTCTTGGGAGGGGGAACAGAAGCCTCTTACAAATACTCTTCAGGTGTTATTTTGGCCAGTTATTTTTCAGGAAGACGTGCTCCAGAATGATCAGGTTAATAGGATGACGTAGTTTGCCATTTCAGAACCGCTGATCCTCACACTTGTTTATTTCCATTTGTGTTGCGGGATCAAAGCGTTACTGAAAAATAAACCTTCCATTTTTTGTGTGTTTTTCGAGTTAAAGTATAACAATGTAAACTAGCGGTCAAAAATGTTTGGTAACTTCGTCAGACACCTCGGTACAATCTGGACATCATTACGATCAACTTCATATGGTCTCCACCTGGTATGACAATGAGTTCCCAAGAATCCGTGTGGTCCAATACATCCATTAAAATGTTATTCATTTTTCACATTTGTCAAGAAATTAACAGTCACAATTTATTTATAATGCACCAAGAGTAATTTCTTTCTAAAAAATGAATTGAACTATTATCAAAATCCATAATCAAGAGTTCCAAGAGTTTCACTTCTTATAAATACATATTAATTCATTTAATTGTCTGCCATTTGACATCTGCTCTACCTTCTGTCTTTCAGTACTCTGCTCTACCTTCTGTGCTGCTCTTTTCCACTATTAAACGGGTGGCATTGCAGTATAGCAATTGCTTTTATATGGTAAATTGCCTGTGATGTTCCTCATAAAAGCACCGGCTAAATAACTAATTGTAAACGTTAAGTGGAAACAGGACCAGACTCATTAAATTCCTAGTGATCATAGCCCTGGTGATGTAAGCCTTAGGTGGGATGATATAAATTTTAATATTAGAAATCATTAAAATTTTAACTATCTTCTTTCAGCATTTATCAGGCACATATTCCCAAGAACAAACCTGAGAGCTTCCATCCCGGTCTCATTTGCCTGTGCACATAGCAGTCGGATCACTTTAACTGTTTGCTTGTTCGGAGAAAGCCCGATGTCCTTTGACACAGCGCTTTTTGAATAGTGCTTCTTTCCACCTAATTCTCCCATACGGTGCTATGTAAAGCTCTCAACAATGCTGTTTTTTTCACCGTATACTCCATTCGACTTCCCGACTCTGTGTCTGTTCCAAAGTGATCACTGGACTCCTCTGTGGCTTTGCTCACAAATCTGCTTGTTTGTGCAGGGTTTTGAGCGATGACCTTTTCTAGACGCCGTCTGGGGGGTTTGCAGTAGTTTCCACTTCCTAATAATTGAACCAACACCGCTGGGACTAGCCAAGACTCGAACAATGTTCTGTAACCTTTTCCTAAAGCATTTGTTTAACATTATCTCTGACATATATAGAATGCTCTTTAGTCTTCACTGTCGCAGCTGTCCTTTAGATTAACAACCCTAATAATTATTCCTCTGTATGAGCGGAAGCAATGCATCTCCAAGCAACCATTATCTAAGATAACTCCATGCCGACCCGCATTTTTAATTTCCGTGCCTAGTTTGTGATGATGATACGCACAGAAAGACGAATAGCAATCGAGGCTCAACGTGAAACTATTAACACCTAATATGCACTTAACTACATCTAATCTCGGAATAGCAATTAACTGTTAATTGGGATAACGCAAAAATAGGCTCTGTCTACAGAAAGTCATTCGAATCGCCACTTATGACATTTTACAAACCGTGAACTTAATAAAACACAATTAGTATTAAGCTTTCAATTAATTCCCGAAGGTCACCCTGCGCAGTCTCTACAGCAGTATATCCTGGACTCCCCCCGATGAGATGAGATATCCAGAATGATGTTATTTAAGACAGCTGTGTGGAATAAAATCAATTTTCGTTCTTCTGCTGTGGAAATCTTTAATACATGAATGACACACTTACAACAGAAGTTGTATCCGAGGAGCAGGTGTAGCTCCGACCCCATTCTCTGGATTTCTGCTTGGAGCTAAATCCCATTTTCTGGTTATGTTTCTGTTTCTTAATTAAATCCCGACGAGAGTTTGTGTGTGTTTGTGCCATCTGAGTGGTGCACAGCTGAGCTAATCTTCAGCGACGGCAGAGATACAGTACTGTACGCATGTTATTCTGCAGTGTGGTTCATTTAGACAGTGCGCCTTGAAGTGATATCCAAATTGTAAAATGTTTACTTAACTACATCCAGAGCATCTGTGATGCTTTGATTTTTAAGTACAGGAACACAAAATGAAGTTGTATGCTTTATACAAGTGACTAGAGCTGAAATGTAACAACCTTTTGAAAGTTTATAAAGACGAAAAATGGAGCAGAGCAATGATCAGCATATCTACAATGATTCATGAATAAAAGCCAAAAATATATCGAATAAAGCACTTTCTGTAACGTCTAGTCAAAAAATCATCATCTTCATTTTGGATCTTCTCAGCAAATATGCATTCGCTGACAATTATTTTGTTTAATCGGCATATCAAGTAGTGATCTCGATCAAAATGAATTGGCAGCCCGAAAAATGAATTGTCCACTCAAGGATAGAATTACCATACAATTAGATTCCCACTGCGAATCATTATAACTTTTTCCTGATAAAAAAAGAAAGAAAACGCTTTAAGGGATTAGGGATTTGAATGCATAACTCATCAGGCACTGTTTGTGCTGTGGACATGAATCATACCTCATGAGCCCATAATTCATTCAGCTTGCTAAGGACAAGTCGGATGTAATATAACGTTTTCAGGTGATTAGACTATACCTAAAATTACTAATTCGTCTCTTAAATGGAGAGCAAAAAGAGACATTTAGAAGATTTTTGCGCTCTGTTCCATGTTATTAAAGTGAACTGTCACTGGAGCTGTCAATCACTAACATTACATTTTTCATCTTGTCTATTGAAAAAGTCACATGGGGCTGGAACATGACAGCTTTCATTTTAGGATGAACTACCATTTCAACACTGAGAGACGCCCTTGTGGCTTCCAAAGAAACATAATATCATAGTGACTTGGGGGTGGTTATTTTTCATCAATAGAAAACATTTTCTCGAAATGCCTTAGCAACCACATGGCAACATGTTTAGGAACATCCAACCACCCGATAATATACGACTTTCTGTGTAACGCAACATGAAAAAGGATTTGTATTTAAAAACAGCTCTGTATTTATGAGAAGAAAAGACAATCTATATTGACACTTAGAGACTCTGTCAGATCACAAATGACCTGTTATTAACTGAATAACAGGAACCTTTAAATGGCATTTTGATAACACAAGTCTTATGTGAACACAAATCTTTTGCCAATAACACCCAGGCTGACATATCCAACTTGACCAATAAGAACTGCCCCGGCGGTTATTATGTTGTTCTGAGTGCTGAAAGACAATAAATAGGAGGTCAACAACAAGAGATGGCTACAACATAATGCTTCAGAATCGATTCGCGGCAATCTTGACTTGCCTACAAGCGAGGCAAGTAAACAAAGCTAGAATCAAAGGACATGTAGCGAGCAGTAAAACGTCTGATGGAGAACAGATTCGCGTTCCCATAACGCGGCGCTCGCAACGCTGGGGTGTTTAATTTTTTAAAAGCATATCAAACGCGGAAAATACCCTCAGATGAAGTCCTCCTAGAATCTGCATCACACTGTACAGTAAGAAATGCAGAATTGACTTGATATGTTCCCAGGTGTTCATACAAGCTCAACTGGTAGAGCGTTGTGTTAGAGGCGTAAAGGTCACAGGTTTCATTCCCAAAGAACAAACAGCTTGAATGCACAAGGAAAAGCGTCTGCTAAATACATAAATGTATGTAAATATGGTGTGAATATTTTTCCTTGTTAAATGCATAAATCTAAGTGTAGTTTAGTTGCGTATCGAAGTGAGCATCGCTATTCCGTATTCACACCGAAGGGCAAAGCACTTACAGTGAATAATCTGAAAGGAGCAAGGAATTACCGTCTCGCACGCACGCACCTGAAAGGCTATGCGAATAAATCAGAATGTTACCTTGTTAACATTGTTGTGGCAAATAAACCTTTCTGTGCGTTTAATTCATACCATGTGACGTTTGGTAAAATCAAACACGGAAACAAAGGAACAGTTCCCACTGTTAGTCCTCGGGTGCATGAGAGCAAATTAAAAAGTGTATTAAATCTCAATATTTCAATATTTAAAGGCACCATCTCCATAAATTTCAAATTAGATTTGAAAATGAATCATGAGGGTGCGCCACCCGGGACCACATTATTAAATGGCAAAATGACACAGACCTTCTCAACTGCTCACTTTTCACCCTATGAGTAAAATCTTCTTCCTGCATCGCCCTTCAGGGTCACAAAAGCGGCATTTAAAATGTGCCCCGTCTGCGACTACATTAAACCTGAGTGAGACAATAACAAAACACAATAACAGTCTCTCTGATAATACGATCTCGACGCTATTAACAGTTAATGTGTCAGACTGTGAATAATTTCGACTGAAGGAGTCACCACAGCTCTGGCATAACAAAAGGAAGCCTTAGGCTGCGAAATCAGTCGGGCGCTTAAAACACGATACATGTCGATGGCATGGGAGCGTATTCTGTATAAAGGTGATAATGTCGCAGGAAAAGCTCATGAAAGGAGCTGGTATGTTTGTTCTCCAACAGATACGGCAACTCCGGCTCGGGCTTTCACACAGCAAAAGGTCTCAGATAAACATAGGCTTACAGAAGTCTTCAAATAACTAGTTAACCCATCACAATCATACATACACGGATGACTATATTATATGCATCTATCTAAATGATCAATATCTGTCTGATATTCAAAGTAAACAAGGAATATGTTTGTAACTTTTTTGAGCTTAGTTTGGGTACACAGCATGTTTAATTTGCCACGGCCATGAGCGGTGTACAAACACTCATCAAGCGCTAAATGTTTGTAATGGGCTTTTGGCCATTTTGCCGGCAGCTTCCTAAGAAACATAATACATAATTGAATCAAACTTTTAAGGCTGATAATCTGAACTTTAAAGGCTAATAATATGACCTTTCTTGATCTGAGCAATACACATTAAAGACACAAAAAGTTAATCGTTTAACAACGCTGACAGAAAATTTAATCTGACCTTTCCTTATGTGAATTATTTTAGCAACACGAATTAAATAGACACACTTTTTATTGTTTAACAACATTGATCGGAAATTTTTTCTGACCTTTACTTATGTAAACCTTATTAATCACATAATGCTCTGTTGGTTAAGAATAAAAAAATGGTGTCTAATAAACCGTAAACACATTTTTTTAACCTAGTCATTGCAAGCAAAAGATCACTTACATTTTTTCTGAATCATTAGAACTGAGATTCTGGTACATTTGAAGCATCAAATTTAAAGGGAAAGTTTGTAAATTATTTGTAAATTTTTTATTTATTTTAAAATATTATTCTAATATTCATTTTCTTCACCTTCATGTCTTTAAAGCCTGCATATGACTCTTCTGTGATACACAAAAGAAGATATTTAGAGGAATGTCTCTCAGTGGTGTAGTGTCAATACAATGGAAGTCTATGGGGCCCCAATGTTGTGGGGTTCCCAACACTCTTCAAAATATATACTTTTGTGCTCTGTAGACAAAAAAGTCATACAGGTTTGGGATGCCATGAGGGTGAGTAAATGATGAAAGTATTTTCATTTTGAGGTGAACTGTCCCTTTAGGGACTTTCAAAGTCTTTGTGCAACCACCAGTGATGCAATTACTATACTCCTATTATACCAGGTGACAAAAAGACTGAACAGTGATGTTAATACATCTTTCCTACTGTACATTGAACATAACAGTGACTAAATGTTTGCGGGCAGCTGTCCAGTATGTATACAAACTTGTGTCTATTGGGGGGGACTAACAGACTTAATTAAGCTAACAAATAGATTTGTCAGAAATTGGGTTTTGCCCCTGGGAGAACAGAAGGAAAGTGTTCAAATCTACACCTGGCACTCATAAACACTCTTTGGGTTTATCCATGTACTGTATATATCTGCATGATTCCCTTCAGATGTATATCAGATATATAGCCAACTGTATATATGAATATAATAATGCTGCTTACAATACTATATTTTTGTCATCTGCTTTAGTAGCACAAAGCACAAAGTTTCCGTGCATCAATCTCAGAAGGCATTTAGAACTAGCTCTTTGGATGGTGGCGTCATGCAAAATGTTCTCACATTGAAGAGTCTGCAGTGTCCCAGATACAGACAGCCTTAGCAACGAGGGAGAGATCAAAAGGAACACCTACTCGGAGCAGACGGATACCAACGCAGCAAACAGCTACTGATGGTAACCCATGGCAACTCCTGATAACTGTGCTTTCTGAAAAAAGCCACAGCAAGTGCTTTTACAACCCAAACTAACACTAGGTTTGTTTCCCACGACCGTGCTGATATGGACATCTTCCGGGCCACGTAGACGTCGCAACGTTACCCTCGCGGCTCGGAACGGAACTCAATCCAATAACCGAGATATAAAAGGAATTGGGCAGGAAGAATTACATGGGCAAAAATAGAAATCTTTGTGTCTCTTTAAATATCCAGCACATCTCAGAATGAAACAAACAATCTGTTGCCTGAAAGCGCTCCTTGTTTGTCAGTGGTTAGGGCATTGAGATGCAAAGAGATTTGCAGAGCTGCCAAAAAAATAAGAAAAATTTAACTTTCATGAGACATTTTTCATAACGTCACATAAAAGTCATACAGCGCACAGGTTGTGGGTTTGATACCCAGGGAACATTCGTACTGATAAAAATTGTATAACTTGAATGCACACTAAGGTGCTTCAGATGAAAGCATCCGTCAGATTTAAATGTTTATTGAATTGCATAGTCATCTCAATATGAAGGCCACCATAAAAGTGGCGTTCTTTTACCCCTTTCAAGGATACTGCACTTTCTAGATTACTCATGTAACTGGAATCCTCACCCCATTTTAAACATATTTGTGAAAAGTACTATACTCATTTGTGAATGCACCTTCAAAACAATGCACTCTAGAAAGATGAACTTCTTTGCTTAACTGAGTAACACGAGTTCTGTTAGCCTGTGAAAAAGACTTGTAAAAGCGACCGCTTGCCCAGAGAAGTAGGTGGACAAGCTGTAGTACAGCTCGCAAAGCCAAAAGACACAGCATGCAGGCCCTGTATAACTATGTTGTGATCACAGAATCTAAAAAGGATTGTCGTTCAACACGTCAGCACCTGTTGAAATCGCTAGAAGAGTACAAACAGTCAATGCATAGCGTGTATAAAGGCAGTCAAAAAAATGTCAAGTGCACATGTCAGCTTACCTTCGCAGAGCGCTGGGCGGCACCTCTGGCTTCTCTGATTGGCTCGAGCAACTTGCTGTCCCATCAGGTATCCGACCTTCCTCCCGAAACATGGCAGCGGCTGCAGAACTGATAATTCCCACAGCGTCCTGCACGCGCGTCTCCAAAGGATAATCCCACTCATCGTACGCCACAGATATCATCCCCATTGGAAAGGCTTCTGGGGTATGTTCGAGATTTCCTGTTGTGAGACTTGGAACAATCCACACAAAACCAGCCCCTGTGAGCCCCAACGAATGGGCTTCATCAAAGACTAACGCCGCCTCGGCTTTGGAGCAATAGAGTAGTATGACGGGCGACTGGATGCGTTTCAGCTGCACGTGGGCCCTGTCCTCAGGTTCGCCGACGCCGTCCAGCGTCACCACGCCCTGAAGGTCCCAACGAATAAAGCTGTGGTCCACTGTCACACGTACGGTAGCTATGAACTCCTGGTAACCTGGGAACTTAGTGGTGACCACAGAAAAGATGTGCCAGTCGTACTCCTCCATTATGGCGAGCATCAACAGCGCCTCCTGCTGGAGGGAGGCTCCGAACTGGAAAAATGTAGAACTGGAATCCTGTAAGAAAAAGAGAGAGAGTGAATGAGTGAGAGAGATTGAAAAATACAGGGCAAAAAAGAGGGAACAGGTGGGAAAGTGAAATGTAACATCTGAGGTCATTCAACCCCATTCAAACAGACCGCTGATCCCAGAAAATTGCCGTAAAATTGCTGTGAACGCAAACGCATGCCGGATTGATCCAAAAAAGTGATTCCCGGAAAGGGGACCTAGTAATCAGAAGGGGATCGGTCCCGGAAAGAGCCCTGTACGAACCAAAGGCATGAGCAGTGCCGTAAGGCGTGTGTAGCCATAATAGTGATGACACACATCTATAATAAATCGAAAATAAACTGGCTATGAAAACAAGAATTAAGTGGGTAATTTATGTTCATCAGTTGTTTGAAAAGGAAAGATGTAACCATATCATGCATTAAAGCATGAAGCCCTTAATGCCAAACTGTAACGGAGATGAGAACGTTTTCTGCTTCTTAAAGCAGTTTAAAGTCTAAAATGACTCAAAAATAAAAAAATAAACACATAAATACAAAGGGCTTCAAAAAACTTGATCACTTACCAACCTTTAAATCAAGCCTAAATCTGTGCTCGCAAGGTTTTCTGCAGACACCGCTATTGCATTCCCCCAAAGATTTTGATATACTGTCTTTTCTAAACAAAAACATTGTAAACAATATATAAACATAATGATCAGACCCAAATAAGTGTTTTTGTAGTCTTTGTTATGTGCAGTCTGCTTTATGAACAGCTTTTATACTCGCTCTGATCTGAAATGGTTATAAAATATAAATGATACTCGAAATAAACTCCATTTTTTGAGCTCACATTTTTATATACATCATATTACTGGAAAACGGCCAGCATAATAGTGCCCAGGGCACATGCCCAGGGGCCCATTCGCACTTGGGGCCCAAGCAAGGGGAAGAAAATTTCACATAACAATATTTTCGCCTTATTCAGGAGCCGTGTGCATCTCTAACCCGCACACACCCAAGTGCAAACACAAAACAGTGTTTCTAATGTACGCAAGTCTGTCACTTGATTTAGTAACTTTTACAAGCCCTTTAGCAGCTTTTGTTCAGGAAAAGCACAAAGCGACAAACCTAGCGACTTTCCGTTTAATCATAGCTTCCATTCAGTAGCTTTCCTGTAGCTCAGTGCTCAGAGCATTGAGTTAACAACGCAAGATTGTGGGTTCGATCCCAGGGGATTGCACATACCTAAGTATAAATGTATAGGTTAATGCCATGTAAGTCGCTTTGGATAAAATGCGTAAATGTAAAATGCCAGTCCCGCGAGTGCAAGGTCTCTCATTCCCCACTCAGGGATCGTCTCAGTGAGCGGCAGGAAGAAGCAGCACATTCGACAGGTGACTCCTGAATGAACTGAGTACAAAACACCGTTTCCAACAACCTGTCACTGTTATCGACTGTTTGAATATATAAACATGAACACATTTCTTCAGCAAATATGACATAGGCTTTGTGAAAGAATATAGCCATGATCTCTGCTTTTCATGGTGGTTTGTCAGAAGATGTCAAGTTGAGTCAGAACTGACAATAGAAACTAAAAATATTTCAATGAGAACGGCTTTATTGTTGTAAATACTGTATATTCTATAGCAGTGTTTCACAACTCTGGCCTGCGAGATCCATTTTCCTGCCGAGTTTAGTCCAAACTCTGAGTCTGAAGCTAATCAGCATCTTTAGGAACAGACGGGTTCAACTTAATGCGGAGGCTGCGCAAATCCATCAGCGTATGACATTTAAGTATCGCGATAGCGATTCAAGTGCAGATTGCTCGGTATGCATTTGAATCGCTCCCGCAGTACTTTATTGCGATATGCCGAACAATCTGCGCAGCCCAACATTAAGTTGACCGCGTCTGTTCCTGAAGTCACTGATTAGCTTGTTCAGGTGTTTTATATCAGAGTTGGGGCTAAACTCGACAGTAAAATGGATTTTTCTGTCCACCGTTGAGAACCACTGGTCTTTAAACTGGTCTCACTATTGTCTTAAAAATCTCAAATGTTAAGAGTTTTTTTACATGTATTTGGTGGTGTTTCTGTGCCAAAAATGAATTTTGTATTGATATAATGTTGATCAGGTCTTAACTGCCTTACATTACCAATGTTTATCTTTCGTTATTAGAAAACCGAGAGTGCTTTCACCTACATTGCAAAATGTTTACTTACACAGACTCGTGACATATAGGGTAAAGAAGTATACCTATGATTTTTGTTTATGCCGTTTAACACATTACACGCTTACATAAAAAGGTGAGTCGCAAGGTGCTTGTTACACAAATAAAGTTGAACAAAATGACAAATTACTCTTATAGTATAATTATTGACAAAGTATGCCATTGTATTATTAGAAAAATTATGTTTATGAGAAAATATTAGAGAATTACACTTAAGAATATTTTTTCTTAAGAACAGCTTTGTGAATCCGGGAATTTCATGTGTGAATTATGGAAGAATCTGATAGAACTTAATTAACAGGTAGCAGTGAGGCAGTGTGGGCTTGCAAATGCCAG
This sequence comes from Triplophysa tibetana, assembly GCA_008369825.1. Classification (NCBI taxonomy): domain Eukaryota; kingdom Metazoa; phylum Chordata; class Actinopteri; order Cypriniformes; family Nemacheilidae; genus Triplophysa; species Triplophysa tibetana. Next base: position 27,756,173 of record CM017896.1, on the reverse strand, counting down.
TGAGTTACACTATGAAGGGAAATGTCTTGATATTGTTGTTGCTGGTCCAGGAAAGCATTGTTGCAATCATGTTGTGTAAATATGATATGAGGTACAGGTGTTGATATTGTCCTTCAGGTTGTGATCATAGTTTGTAACTTGGCAATGTAATCCTGTATAAGGATACTACACGTAGTACCCTATAGGCTAATTAAAAACTATATTGTGTGCACACGTGTATGGGGGGGGCTGTGCGGTCTACAAGACAATTGTGCCCGGGGCCCCTGAATTCTTAAGGCGGGCCTGATAGTGCCTTACAGTTGCCAAAACACCATTTTTGCAAAAGCATTCCGTTATAATTTGTATTAAGACTGTACATTTTTATTTTCATAACATAGCAAATTTATTTTCCTATGATCATTTATATTTATTTTATATTTTCGTAAGCTACCTTTTGCGCATCATTGCTGTTTGTTGATCTGGATTTACCACTTAACCAATACATATATATATAAAAAAGTTTTTATTTGATTGCATAATAATAACCAAAAAAATAGAGCTTATTTATGCCTATTTGGTTCTTAATATTGAGGGAAGATGGTAATAGCCAAACCGTCTTATTGAGCTGCCTAAAAACTACACAGGAGAATATCCTTCACCATGACAGCACTACGTGCACGGCTCAAAAAATGCACATAAAATTAAAGTCCATTACAAGTCACGTGTATTTACAGGATATGTCTGAACGCATGCACATATTCCAGAAAATCACAGTATCAAAATCAAACGATCCAGTGACAAATTCCGTATGTATGTAAAATGTATTTTCCGGGATTTATGTGAAAAAGGGCTTAGAAGAGAAGGCAGAAAAAAAAGAAATACAAGGAAATTCAGATACACAATAGGGTTTAAATATAGCACAAAAATAATTAATAATTAATTTAATAAGTAATAATTACAAACAAATATAACCAGAGCGGAGATTCCTACAAACTCTTCTTACATTTTTGTAGCCATATTTAGTTTTTTTACTGCTAGTTATTTTACATTTTTCAATTTAATATTCAATTATAATAATATAATATAATTTTTTTTTATTGAATGTAATTGACTATGACTGCATAATTTTTTAGTTCACTGCTTACATAACCACAAAATAATTAACATTCCTAAAAGGATGTAAACCCACAGAATTGAAATTAAAAGCTGGTTTTAAAGCTACGATGGAATATTTGCAGAATCCCATCCATTCTTCCCATGTTTGTACTTTTATTTCCCCTAAAAAATGATATCACTGCCTAAAGGAGGATGTCATTAAACCCCTAGCTTGTTGTATTAAAGAACAATACAAAAACCTAACAAGATCAAAAACAAATTACAACAATACTCACATGCAAGAAATCATGTATTTCTTTTCAAATACTGAAGCCTTATGGTAAACAACTGCTTACTGTTCACATCATTTCAGCGCTGAATACCAGGCGTGTGTTACCTCACCCTATTAATATGCATGAGCCAAGCTGACGGCTTATTATATGCCCTCCCAACTCCTGCTTAAATGTTTTCATGGGTGTAATTTTGGAAAAATGTGTGGTGGATCAAAAAAGGCAGAGAACCCCTTAAAATAGAGGAAACAAAAAGAGCAGGAGCAAGCGAGATAGAAGGCAAAACGTACCAGGATCCGACAGGGAGCAGTTGAATACAGAAGAGAGGCAGAAATTACTGCACACTGTCACCCAGCAGTCACTGAGTGAGTTAAGAATAATGTCTGATTCCTCACGAGCCGACAGCTTGATATCTCTGAATGCACAAACACATAAACGGACGACAATGCTGCTTATGAATATCATAGTTCACGCGCTGCGCAAACACACAAGCGCTGATCTGTCCACCACCACTGCGCAGTGACGGATTCAAAACACGCAGTGGCACGCAAGTAACCAGGTAAGATGGAGGTGCTTGACAAGGATTATCATCGCGCTTCTGTGGCATAAAAAAAGAGGCCAAACGCAATTTAATTAGCATGAGGAAAAACTACGCTCATCTAGTTCAGCTAAACTGTAACTGTAACCGAACCTACGGAGCAAATTTAATCTACGGCGTGTAACTGAGTCACAAGGCAATCCATCTACGCAGATCCAAAACTGAGCGTGCACCAAACTTCACGTAAAGCAATTATTTCACGTTCTAAAAATACCTCGCGCAAACAATTCAAGAGACATTTAAACTGTGTCCTAGATACACTTAGAAGTTAATAAATCAATGCAAATACACCATGATGCACTTAACAGTTTTATTTATTTATTTTACCTCATTTGATAGTACTTATCGTACAGTGAATGTGGCACTTTAAGGTCCAGGATGCAACCGGATTAGTTTTAGCACATGCACACACGAACGCCCACAGAAAATCTTGATGTCTCAGGTGTAAACCCAGAGATACAGGTGCATATATAGAAACTCACACACAATCATATCTAATCAAAAATACTTGCTCTAAGACCAGATGTGGAAACTTAATCATACAGTCGCAAATAAAAATAATTCTTGGTCCCTGAAGTGACGAGAGGTTTTCCTGTTTGGTAAAAAGTTGATAAGCAGTTGAAAAGGGAGGGGATTTAGTCGGAGAGTTGTAGGCATGCAGGCAGACACACAAAGATGTGTACACCTGGAAATAGCTTTAATCAGAGCAGGTGTGCGGTCAAAGCTCTGGAATATTTTTCCATTAAAGCGCATCTTCAATCCTGTTGCCTGTTAATCGACGCACCCTGACCTTCAAACAGTCATCTTCTTGGTATTTCTGCATACGCATATCGCTTAATCAAAACAATCTTCGAGCGCCAATATAAACCAAACTGTCCCCCTAACCTACACTTTGGCTATTATTATTTGTTTGTTTTCCAGCTCTGGAATGGCATGCAAATATATAAGTAGAACCATTGAAAATATCTTATCAATAATTCAACAACCATGTGAATCTTTTGAAGTAGTCTCAAATGGCATGGACAGAAACCAGAGTTTATATTCATGATCACAGAACAACACATTAGTTATCATGCACATGTCAACAATATTTGAAAATAAAAGTTTAGTTAACAGATTTCAAATTTGTACTTCTGATGCTGTTAAGATAAACCTGTACGAAGCTCTTTGCTGAAATGAAAAGCCACTTGGAGAGCAGCATCTTATAATTCTTTTAGACATAAGGGGGTGTGACAGTCTCTCTGACTGAACTGGTTGCTTTCCCATCATTCTTATTTAACAACTGGTACGGCTTTTATCCGTATACATTTGTCTTACATTACATATGAGGTGTTCTTTTTATCAGTTTGTGCGTTACCTGGGAATTGAACCCATGACCTTGATGTTGCTTGAACAACGGGTACCAATTGAGCTACAGTCATTCCCTTTCGCTATCTTTGTAATTTAATATCTTTGAAGGGGGCAATTCTCCTATCAACCACCTCTCAGATCTGATTAAGAAAGGGCAGCAGGAATAGATCGGTTGATAACCGTCTACACTCAGGTGGCCCTTTGAGTCTTGAACTTCAACCTACCCTTGAATATAAAGAGATGCATTAGAACCTTGGGGTCCCTTTGACGGAAACTAACCCTGGAAAAGTCTAGGTATGGAACGGTACAAAAAGAAGCCTTAAGCATCAAGGGGGATGTAATATCTGCAGGGCCAATGCCTTACCGTGATCAAGGTTTACACATTCAAACACTTCTTAGGGAAAACCAGTGCTTTGTTTTTCCAGGATGTATGCCATTCTGTCAGATGTGGGCAGCACCATGGCTGCCTTTCGTTTTCCTTTCCTTCCATCTATTCTTCTGAAACAAGGTAGGCTTTCATGCATGCTTTGCAGCACCATGAATGGGAGCGAAACAAAGGGAGAAGTTCAGCAATTGGAGAGAAAATCAGACAGAATTTATTTTGTGTGTCCAAGTCGAGTAAGCCAAAGAAGGCGCCTCCAACGTTTCTTTATCTTTGAGCTAAAAAACACCATAATTCTACCCATCTGAGCCACCTGGCATCCCTTAACCTTCCAACCTGTGCTACCGCCCAAATCCTGGAAGCTTGTCACTATACGTTTAGCATTCTCAGCACAACCGCTTTGCTGGTCCAAGAACTTCACACATGAGTGACAAGTTGGCACGATCTATAACAACCTGCAGGCTAAAATCCCACCTTCCCTTCGCAACTGCACTCCATAAACATCCGCTCCATGACACACAAAAAGCAGCTCGCTTCCTGTTACGAATACAATATCGCATCCTACTTTTAGTTGTTGCATCTTGCCTCGTACATTTGCATTCGTCTGACGCATTTTGAATTGGAAATTCTCAACTCGAGGTCCACAGAGAGCATCTGAAGTGGCCGTGATATTAAATCGACCCAAGTACACCGACCCAGGTTCTGCTATTTGAATTAGAATGTTATTATCCTGCACTGCCGTTTTGCATAAGTTCATTAGACGGGGCAATTAATTTCTTCTTCAAGCTTAAATCTTCATGGTAAATGTTGTGACAGTAACTGTGTCAGCTGGGAATTGAAATGCCCCATCTGCATTCACATTCATATGCAGATTTACGCTGTTCTTTTTACCGCAGTACACAGAAAAACAAACTAAATATGAGCCTTTCCATTTGGTGATGGCATCTGAGGGTCTGTCTTACTGCATTCGGGATAAAACAAAACTAATAAATCACAAGCTAATGCAATACTTGTTATATTGTTATATACTGAGATGTGCATGGTATTTTGACCCAACAACGGAGATAATATCGTGTCTCGGGATTTATTCTGATTCTCGCCTCTAGAAGAAAGACTTTCAGGCTGATGGCAGCCATGGAGAATTTTTGCATTATAACATTACTCTTGCATTCACAGGGTACAGCACATGATGAAATCTCAGGAGTAGGAGATAATGAGGCAGTTAAGTTAGCCAAACAGAGATGGATAAATCTGATAAAAACAGGCGTGAGGTGACAGTGAGAAAGCAAATGTACTGTATCCAAGCCAAACAATTATATAGGAGAATAATGGTCCAAAGATCAATGGTATATAGGCAAAAACCGGTTGTGTTCCATGCATCATTGTCGATGATTTAACTGTTGGCCCTTATTCACTCCAATGACTTTCCGGAGGAGTCTTCATTAGGTAGCACGACTAAAAACAACTCTGCTTTGGCATCTAACAAATTTTTTTGTTTGTTTAAAACAATCGTTTAATCTGAATCCAAAAGAGGGTGTTTGATATGAAAACGACAGCAAATAAAGAGCTACATGATGCAACTACGGTTATGGCAGAGCATCACAAAAAAGGATATTCAGTGTTGTGTTGTCTGATGTCTATGACTTGAGGCCATGATTAAAGGCTAAACTGCTAAACTATAGTGACACGTTTGCTTTTCATCATACCATACATCCAACTATGTTTGAAATGGTTCAGGATTACCGTGTTATCATTAAAAAAATTGCCACATTTCATTCTTTACTATAAAAGGATAGTTCGCCCAAAAATGAAAATGTACTCACCCTCATGTTGTTCCAAGCCTGTCATTTAAATTATTTATCTTTTGGTTCACAAAAAGAGATGTTATGCAGAATGTTAGTGACTGACTGTTTGGAACAATATAAAGGTGAGTAAATGATGACACAATTTTCATTTTCGGGTGAATTATTTCACCCAAAAACAAATATTCTCACCGTCTAGTTGTTCCAATCTGTATAAACGTCTTGGTTTGTGACGAACAAAGTGAAAGATATTTGGCAAAATCCTTGTTACCAAACAGTTCTTGGTCACCATTGACTACTTTAGTAGGGAAAATTACAATGGTAGTCAAAAGTGCCCCAGAACTGTTTTCTTTTGTGTTCAAGAGAACTTTATAAAGCAATTTTCCCCTTATGGTAGTCAATGGCATTCTTCCAAAAATCTTTCTCTGTGTTCATCAGAACAAAGACATTTAAATTGATTTGGAACATCTTGAGGGTGAATAAATGAAGACAGAATTTTCATTTTTGGGTGAACTGTTCCTTTAAGCTGCTCCAATTATAAACAAAACATGATTTGCTTGTAATTTTCATGTAATCTTGAAACCTTTGACAAGCTGCTTCGAGTTAGTTGGATTAGGGACAGAGCTAAACTTTAACAAGGCTTTAAAACTATATTTGAAGAATTTATGAATTTCATTTCATCAAACAAAATATCAATCCAGTCATTTTTCAACCAACCAGTCTCAAGGTCAGTTTTAATGGTGTGCATGTTCGCGTCCCTCAAGTTCATACAGGTGTACAGTTGTAAATCTTCTTACATTGATTTTTGTGTCAGTTTTGCATTGGTCGAAGTACTACGAAAATTTGTTTCGATTTAGTGCTGCAGACTTGTTGCATTTCTGGATTTTTGCAAGAACAAAAGGCAGCTCTTGGGTTTCAACTCCCAGCTCGCAAGAGTTAAATCCTTTAAAAAATCATTTAAACCCATGTTTTTGGTCAGGTGTTCTGTAACATGCACTAAAAGGATCTCGGAGAGGAGTTTATTTTTATTACAAAATAAAAATACAGAAAAAAAGTGCACAACATCAAGAGATGAACTGAGACTCACAAAGCTAACAGCCTAACAAGACCTGACAAACAACTCTGAAATATGGAAACTAATTATACAAACAGCATTGACAAACACGAAAGGAAACAGAAAACCAAGACATGCCAAAACCTCAAAACATGTTGCGACAGAAGACCATATCTACAGGTGGATCATCACATTAACTTTACACAATTTCCCAAAACAATAATTATCCAGAAATAGTGTCACAGAACATTTGGATTCATTTTTAACAATTTATCTATTGTACTGTTTTAAAATCTAATCATTTTTTGCGAAAAGCTTTACTTGAAAAGTGCAGATGTGATATCATTACTTAAAATAAATGTCAGTAGGTTTGATATTCTGCATATATATATATATATTAGGGCTGTCCATCGATTAAAATATTTAATTGCGATTAATCGCATGATTGTCATGAGTTAACTGGTGATTAATCGCACATTTTTATCCGTACTAAATTAACCTTAAATTATTACTTTTTAAGATTTTAATATTCTATTCAACATGGGCATGGGCATTAATGATGCTTATGCAAATGTATGTTGTTTCTTATTAGTCAAACCATGCTGGACATAAGTATAAAGACATGTTTCAAAGGTCGTAGAAGATAGAAAAAACACAGGTTTCCATTACTTCTTTCTTTGCAGCTATTTAGTTACACAAGCCTGTTTACATTTTCGCACAACAGAGCACTGGGCTATGCTTGAAATGGTCCACTACTTTCCTACATTTTGCCAAGGCGCTGTCAAACCGGATATTTTGGAGCAAAATTTGGATTGTTCTGTGGAGGATGTGTGCAATGCAAGGCATATGCTTGAACGGGAGCTGCCTGGCCGCTGCAATCATGTTGCGTGCTATATCGGTAGTCAGTGTGCTAATTTTGAGTTCAATATTCCACTGTCTGGCTACCTGCAGATAGTGCTCAGCACCAACTTAAGCATAGTGCCTCTCGTCGGTCTTCATAACGGTCAAAGCGTGCGACCAAAGTTTCCAGTGTGTCAAAATAATGAGCCGTGACCCCCAGGTAGCTATGGTTACTGAGGGAAGTCCAGTAATCTCCGGTGAACGCAACCATGTTTGTCTGTCTTTACGGCTCTTTGATTTTAGCTATCGATGAGGTGAGTCTATTGCTTGTTGAGTTGCTCCTCTCCGCTGAAAACAATCGAGTGTTGTCTGACTTTGGCGCAGGGGGCCGAGAGCTCTCTGCATCAGTTGTATGCGTCGCCATCAAGTGATATTTTAAACTCGACGTGCTGCGGTGATAACTTAATTCACATCGACAATGAATGCAGATAACTTTAACTTGTCGACAGAACCATCAGACATCTTTTTATATATGAATTTCTGAATATGAATTTCTCCATTTCTGTTTGCTGCTGCATGTCCATTTGCCAGAAAATGCGCGCTGCCTTAATGGCACGTTAAAAAAAATAGTGCCGTTAAAATAAATTTGCGTTAACGCGTTATTAACAGGTATATATATGTCACGGTTTGACAAGGGAGAACCCAATCGCAGGCACAAGAGGCGATGGTACGGGGTTAAACAGATATATTATAACACAAGACTATACAAAAGAGGCAAAACAAAACACACGATGGGGAAAACAAGACAAGATAATATATAAATGAGAACAGGGACATGGACTAACTAAACTAGAAAAGTAAAACACTTGAACAACACTAGAGTACACTTACTAAGACACAGGGGTAACAGGAACAAGGCAAGACAAGGCATCCATATACAGTGACAAGGAAAACGGTACCACGTACAAGGTAAACACATACAGCTACAATGAATGAGCACAGCACAATGAACAAAAGGGTGTTTTAAAGGGAGACAAACACAGGATAATTAACAATGAACAGGTGCTGGGGATTTAGCACTACGGAAAGGTTAACAAGGAAACGAGATGGCGGGAACAATGACGCAGACCAGAGAGAGAGAATATAGAAAGCCGGTAGGATCACTTTCTCTCCCTCCACACACAACTTAAGGCTATGCCTTGACTCCGCTCCAAGAACAAGAATAAACATGACATGATAGCGGAATCATGACATATATATATATATGCATATATATGTTATATATAATAGTTCCCTTCATCAAGACTGATTGGAGAGGAGATGTTAGAAGATGGCAAGAAACCTAATATGTTATTATTATATTAAGCCTGGATAAAAGTCCAAACACTACTGTTTGTATTAAAAAGGCCATTTTTTTACATATTTCCTAACAGCATTGTATCCGTTTTGCCTTTCTATAAAGCAGGGGTCTTTACCGCAGGGTCCCTTTACCGCCGGCTGTCATTGGAGCTTAATTCATTCTTAGTGTTCTATCCATTCAGATTCATCAAAAGTAACTTAAGGTCTTTGAAAGTACTTCACTGTTTTTGCTGTCACTTTAAAAGGACTTTATTTCTTAGCTCCTCAAATCTATTAACCAAACAATCTCTTTTTTCTTGTCATTTCGCTATCAAAACATCTATCAGAAGGCTCTAGTCGCTCTCCATCTGAGCATCTCTTCATGAAGCAATCATGTATTCCTTCCACTGTTCTTCAAAACATCCTTTCATCACAACACTGTACTTGTTTATTCCAACCATCCATCATCCACCTAACCATCAGCCACCAAAATGTTCCTCACTTCACGCGCACACCTCCACCCTGACATCTCTCCATACTCAAAGCCCTTTATCATAACATCCACTCATCCATCAAATATCTCTATAAGACACACACACAGAGAGAGAAAGAGAGAGATGGGGTTTATATTTTGTCATGCGTGACACGACATACAATGTATATTCTTTCTTTACCAAAAACAAAGGGATATATTATATAATTTAGGGTTCTATGTGTATGTATGTAAATACATAAGCATTCAGTGGCGTGCTTCTCTTTTAGAGCGGAAACACATTACTGTTTCTGCTTTCAGAACAATGTTTTTTTAATGTCTCGATTATTCTCCCCCTTAGGCCATTCAAAGCCCCAATTACTGAAAATCCCAGAATTCATTAGAACTTCATTACAGTGGAAAACTCATAGTCCAATAAACTTGTACGATTTTGAGCATCATGCGACTTAAGCAAGACTGAGTTTATGCTGTGAGGTGGCATTCAACCAAAGTTAGCATTTCTTCAAATCCCTTCCCTTATTAGATTAGGAGTAATGAGAGCGCGATGGAAAAATCTAATTCAAATCTCATATTAGAAAGCAATGCCTGGGCACAAACTAAATCTGCTGTTTTCCTCATATTTTCTCTACTAATTGTTGAGGGGAAATCTGTGGAATCGCGTGGAACGGATTTAGTCGACATGAAACAGCATTTGCAACCCATTTTACTTCTGTTACCGCTTGAGATTCAAAACTGAGGATATTCATAGCAAGAAAATGTAGGGTAATGCTTGATTTTGCACTCTAGGAATCGGTTATTGTCTACCAAAAAAGTTGGAAAAATTGTGTATCAATAAATAAAACAATTTGATGACATCAGCTGAAAAATTAAATTGTTTCAGTGGTGCGACAAATTATTGCATGTAGACAGACAAAGAGTAGTTTTTTTAGAATAATGTGCGTAACATAATCTCACTATAATTATAGCTATTTAGCGAGATGGATGATTCGTATAACTACTTTTGATCTCATTCATAAATTTTTGTATAATCTGCTTTCACAAGGCACTACAAATTTACATTTATGCATTTGGCAGACGCTTTTATCCAAATCGACTTACATTGCATCAACCTATACATTTATACTTAGGTATATGCACTCCCCTTGGATCGAGCCCACAACCTCGCATTGTTATCGCAATGCTCTTACCACTGAGATACAGGAAAGCTGTATGACAAAGGGGGCGCTGTTTTCCTGAAAATTTAGAAATTAACCTTGTACGAACTAACCACCTCGTAAAATAGCTACGAATCCCGTGAGATGAGGCTGAATAAACTCCGCTGGATAAGAAAAGAAACGTACACTACAGATGGGAATGGGGTTCATTTTAATTTCATGTTGAATTTACAATGCTAATCAAAACTGAGACTGCTAAAATGTACGTTCATTTACACAATGATTAAATCACTGGGGCTTGCAATCACTGTTGGAGCTAGTAGACGTTTCCACTCGACTGCTCAATCAAACTCTATCCTCCTCCTTTGAAGTGTAAAAACTCGAGCCAGTGGGCCCGTAACCGGGGTACTTTGGGAATAGTAAAGAGTTCTGGGAGGGAGACAGACAAAAATGCACCTCTGTACAATTTCTGTGACTGCCTCTGCTCTTTACAATTTCTTTGACAGCCGCTGCTATGCTAGTTTAAAATGTTTTTTATATGGCTTGCTGGAGGGGTCCGGTCAAAATGTATTTGGCTATTGGCCGACTTGCCTTACATGGCTGACTTGCCCGTTGGCTTTACATGTCAAAGAGACGTTACATCATCGGCTTAGTCATTGTAATTTTGTTAAATTATAATTTAATTAAAGGTTACTAACATACATATGAATTCAGCTAAAAGGTGAGTAGTGTGCAAAGCAGTTGGTTTGGCCAGATATAATGTGTCCAGGTCTACACCAATGACCAGACCTGTTTATGCTCTTAACCCCAGCCTGCATTCTGAACACCTTTTCTGGCTGACTGCACATGTGCTATTGCTCTTTTTTGCTGTCAGCAGAGCATTGACATGCAGGTGATGTTCTCAGACAGGTTAACTACATCCAGTTCATGCAACTGATCCAGAACGCCTTACGAAAGGAAACAACGCTGCCTATACTATGATGCCAAGAATGTTTTGTTGAGTAGAATTTTATTTTTAATTAAAATTGTTAATACATTATTGACTGTGCAAAAAATCTGAACCTGTGACTTAATGACTATGTCACTTGCAGAGTACTGTAGGGTGTCAGAGCAAACTCTACAAATACAAAACTACTCTTTGGTGCATTTAAGTGTATTTGAACATTCCTCTGCCAGGATTTGTTAATCTAATATTGAATGTTTGCTTGGTTTGGATGCAAATAACATTCAATGTTCTAGTGATTTGTCAACGTTAAATAAAATTACCAAGTTTGAAAATATAGATTTTTACTTTTTGTAAAACAAAAACTAAACCAGTGGAGCTACTAATTCAACTTTCAAATACTAAAATTTGGTTTATTCTAATTAAAATAGTATTACATGTAGTTAAAACATTTTTTTAAACAAAAAGTATTGGGATAATTTACCCCAAAATGTATATGTAATAAGATTCAAGTATGGAAGGAAGGAGACGGGAACCGGAAAACATTTAAACATTTAATAAAGGAATATAAACAGCCGGCGGCCCCTCACAGCCGACCGCCGGCGAACAACAACACAGTAAACCATAAACACATATACATACACTTCGGGCCCGGACCTCTCTCATCGACGGTCCGGTCGCTCGTTCCTTTTATATGCTCCCAATCTCCTACATGATTCGAGCCCGGTGTGCGCACAGCTGGCGTGTTCACAATTACTCACGGGACTCGAACCACGGTCTCGCCCCGCCTACTCTACTACAGTATATTGTGTCATGAATTTACTCACCCTCAAGTTGTTCCACATCTGAATAAATTCCTTTGTTCATTTGAACACAAAGATATTTGGAAGAATGTTATATGAGTAATGGGTGAGAGTTTGAGTAATTAATGACAGAATTTTCATTTTTGGGTGAACTATCCCTTTAAAAGAGAATGATGTCGCTGTCACACTAGACTTGTCATTTTGTTGACTTCCATGTATACGCATGCAAAGGGGTTAGTCTGGAAACGCCAGCACCTGCAAAATAATTTGACCGAAGGTCAGGTTTGGTGACCTGTGATATTTAGCATCCTTGATCTATGTGTGACCATTACAAGATCGATATATCAAGGTGTGACCTTTTGAAAAGAAGGAAAGCTAATAACAATATCACACAATCCAATTCTGTCCAATACAGCTTTAAAATAACAAAAACAACAATAACAGTGCAACATTGTGTGTAAATGTCCATGATCTGTAAATAAAACAACCTTTCAGATCCACAATTTTACTAGATGATGCCAAACATGTGAACAAATTTCACATTCAGTGTAAACACGGCACAATACGCTCAACACAAGCAAAGATAAACACACTTCACCGCTACACCCCAAAACGGATGCTTAAATCAAATCACATTAGTTTGAGCAGTTTCATGTTTGTTTACCTTACCCAGAGTAATGTTCTGTCAACGTTCTGTCTAGAGATGTGACAACAAATCCCCACCCAGTTCACACAACACACAAACACAAAATACAGACACGTCGAACATGGTGGATAAACAGACTGAATAAAAGACTCTGGTCTAATCAAAATCATATATCCCCACGCACGTTTAGTTATGACACACTTAGCAAACCTTTCATCTCCCTGCCATCACACACAGACCATACAAAAGACGCGCCAATTAATTAATTACACTCTTGCACAAAGAATAAAAATGACCAGATGCTGAAAGAGGTGAAAACAGCAACAGCCTATCGGATTCCTAAAACACCTGTCGCATTATGTGAAACAACTAAACGTAACTGGATTCTATTGAATCACTGCTGCTGGTGGGATTGTGCATTAGTATCTGAGCCAACAGCCTGCTTCAGCAATGTAATCAAAATGTATATTAGGATATTAAGCTTTCCTGCAACTCAGTGGTTAGACCATGGCGCTATTAACGCCAAGTTCATGGGTTCTGGCCCAGGGATTGCACATACTAACAAATGTATAGTAAAATGCAATGTAAGTCGCTCTTTATAAAAGTGTCTGCCAATGCGCAAATGTTAGTTTGATTAAAAAAGCCTGTTAGGAACCACTTCCACAAAACATCCAGGTCCAATAACTGAAACTCTAATGAGGGTGTATTTCTTTTTTTGGAAACACTCCATGTAATTTAGATCTTGCTCATCTCCCAATGATTATTTAATGGAGAAGAATATTTTGCATATTCAAATGTGGATTGAGAAGATATTTACTGAACAATTACTGGTATCTGAAATCATTATTATAAAAAAGATACAAAATGTATAGAGAAATACAAGCAAATGTGGGTTTAACAGTTATGTTGAAAAATTGTAGCTAAATGTTAACACATTTGCCATCGTGTTTATTTTATGAAAGCCCAAATTCAAGCCATTTTTCGCATTAAAGCATCTGCCAAATGTCGTCACTTTCGTTCTATAACCTCGCATGTCCAAATTCGCTTTTTTAAGGAATAACATTAAATAATGTGTTGTCAAAGTTAATGAGCAATGTTTAATACTCTTTATATTTGCAAAACCAAATGACAAACATAAAGGGTGACTAATAATAATGATTTATGGCAAAAATTTAAATCACGCAATATGGAGATACAAGGTTTTAGTTGGACAGCAGCGTTGTGTAAATGGGTAGTTGACAGACTAATGTGCAAATATGTCCCATAGGTGTGACTGCAAAAAGAATTGAAAAGAAATCTTGATTATGCTATATCATATGATAAATATTAATAATATAAAACACTGTAATATTAATAGTTTGTTTTCATAAATTTGCTATGTAGCACCATAGATCACATGTATGCTATACTCTTCAACTACCGACATGTAAATATAATATAGGTTCGGTACAACAGAGTAAATATAAATAATTTAAGATAAAGTGTCACTTAAAGCGACCCTGCAACGATGCTGACTTTTGCTGACGATGCTGACTTTACAATGTTAAACATGCGGTCCTCTCATGTTTTCCATCGTCAACTTGTCAAAAAATCGAGTTAGGCGTATTACGTAGCATTTCTGTGCTTGATAAACTCCCCCAGTGATCGTTCAGGTTACGGAAAGTTACCAAGGTACCAAAATGGGACGTGTTTTCAGACAGAGCACTGATTGGACAGACAGAATCATTACTGAGACCCTTAACACAATGCTAATTGCAAGATTAGCTTACCCTTGTGTGCAGTCGAGCAAAGCAAATGATCGTTGTCTGCTCTTTGCTTCAAGATTTCCCGAACTCTCTGGTATTTCCGTAGTATTTAGTTTTGCTCCCATCCACCATGGATAAGCTCCATTACTCCTGCCTTGTGCGTATGTTTGAGTCGTGTTTACAATGATGCTAGGGCAGTAGAGGCAGCGTAATTATGGGGATAAATGTATCATCCGACTTTGAAGCCGTACTAAACTGCAGTGGAAAAGCAAACTGAGCCGGAGTGAAGCAAGCTGTACCGAGCTGAATTGCACTAAACTTGACGGTACCATGTAGAGGCACCATGTGTGAATGATGAACATCTGAATTCTGTGCAAATCTAAAGACCCTCATGAACCTTTTTACTGAATGAACTGAGTCAAGGACTAGCTGAAACCCTTTTAATAAGAATGATTATCATGAGCCTCAATGTTTGCCTGGTGAGAACTGGTGCCAGTGTCATATTTAAAGAGATAAAATTTGACTCAAAAGACAGACTCTGCTTTAACGACTCAATCTTGCGGCCAGAGTACCGTCCTGGGGGCCAGCAAGCACCTCCCAAACAAAAAAAAAGATTCGCTCAACAGTGCACCGGGACGACCAACGAAACCGATCATCACCAGTAATGCTTCACACTAGCTGGAATGAAAGGAAGGTAACAAAGATTGAGCAATGGAGTAGACGACTACCGCGATGAGGGACCAGCTGGCTCAGTTTAGGCTGAATAAACACATTAGAGAAGCAGGTGCATGAAATCGATCATGCTGATGTTTTGGAAAAACTAATAGGCTCAAGGATGCATGTTAAGGATTGGTCTCAATGGCTGAGTGTTGAACGAGTCGTCCAATAATTGACTGGATTAGTGACATTGATAGGTTTATCTTGTTCTTTTGGGGCTTGTGTGCTGTGAAAGTGTAAGAATGAGCACTATGCATTAAGTCAAGTGGTATATGAATTTCATTGTATCTTGGTTCCCACTGAAACTGTCCTTACACATAAGTAAATGTTAGAATATTATTGTGAAAGGTCCAATGTGTCATTTTTTGGAGGATCGATCGACAGAAATGCAATATCATACGCATAACTTTGTTTTGAAGTTTTGTGTTTTTATCACCTTGAGCTACTTTTATCTACACTTATTATCAGTGGCCAAAATGCTCTAAAGATTGCGTTTCGCAAATATGTTATATCCTTCGGCGAGGAAGCAAAAACGTGTCTTAGTCCTGTGTCAGCCACGGTAGTGTTTCAAAAGGGAGGAGCGGTGGAGTGAGCCATCGGTTGCAATTCGCAACCTCACCTCTAGATGTCGCTAAATTTCATACACTGGATCTTTAAGAATCAAATGTTTTTAAAACAACCACTATGAGAAAATGAGAAGCATATGGCAAGATTGGGTGTAAAAGGTTCTGGAGCATATGGTGGATCTTGAAAAATGTAAAAGTTATGCAAGTAATCTGTGACAGACGCTGACCCTAGAGGACAAAGTTTATAAATAAGTCTGAATGTTCGAAATAAAACATACAGTTATTTACAGTGTATTTATAAAGGTGGTGTGCCAAAAAAACATTGTACCATCACGAAAAGCATGACTTTATCTTACCTCAAACTAAAATATGGAGCAAACTTTTTAAGTCTTATGGATGAGGTTTTCCTGCATCACTGCGTTAATATATGAAATTTCCACGTGGAGGAAAATTCATCACAAACTAAAGCCAGCTAATATGGCAAAAATGTAACATCTAAATCACTCTGCTGATAAAGCGTCAGCCTTTATAATACTTCAACCAAATTATTCGGTTTGTGGTTTTGCTAACAGTCTTTTATCACTTTACTGTGATTAATCACAACGCATTGCTGATCATTTGACTTCCATTCGCCCACATAAGCCAAGATGGAAGGGAGAAAATAAAAAGGGGTGCCTGTCCATTTTCCTTTTAAAAAATGATATATTTATGGCTTAAAACAGCCGGAGGATGGAGCCCTTTTTCATGTGTCCCATCATCGTCTTGTACCTTTTCTGTTTTGACGTGACCTCACCATCTCCCCCTCCATCTCCTGTCTGTCGAGATTTTTGTGCTTTCCTGTCACTAAGGGCTAATCTAATGTCCTGCAGGACAAAATCTATGAAATCTGCTTGGCTTACTCAGCCTATTTTACTCCCACTGTGAATATCTATTTCTCTCGCAACACAACCAGAGCTGAAATTCAAGGTTTACTAGGTTAGAAACACTTAATGTTACCATTAAACATGCGTTTTTTTAACTACTGTACCTTGAAGGACTGCAGCATTTGTAATTTAGCTCTGTTACGATTGGTTGAGCTCTGCATACTGAAGTGGGCTTCGAGTCCTCCGCAAGTACATTCTAGTGTGTCTTCGTAGTATTAAAAACCTGTTTTTCATGACATGGGCTTTGATGTTAAAGTGAACGTGAAATGGCTTTCGTAACCTATTTTATGCCTGTAGTGTGATGTATTTCCGAGTGAAACAGAATATTCAATGAGGGAAAAAAAAACATTTTGCTTGCATACTTTTGGGAATTGATTTGATCGTGAAAACCTGCTGAATATGTATTCGGTCAATTGTGGAAAAGTAATTTTATGAAACACCACGTGTATGTGCTTGTGAGGACGCTTTCTGACATGGATGTGAACCAAGCTGAAGGTCAAGTTTATCCCCAAAAGCTTATCCTATAACCGTAAACATTAATTTTTGCTATTTTGCTATAACCGTTATGTGTGTATATAAATGCACACACATACATATGCATGTAAAGAGTTAATTTGCCATAAAAGATAACTGTTTAGTGTTTCCGCCATATTCATTTTATCGTGGTGGGCCATGGATAAACTCTTGCTTTTATTCAGTGGGAAAATGTCGTCAGTACTGCCCCCCTTGCGCAAGGTCTCCTTTTCACGACGCAGGTTATGTCTCTCTCGGCATCTACACTGTGCAATGAGTGGCCGAGAGAAACAGCACATTCAGTTCAACGTACGGTGTAGAGCTTGTGAATGAAAGAGTACAAAAAACAGCATTTCCAAAACCTGTCACTGTTATTGACTGTTTGGATATACAAGCACGAACACAGTTGGTCTGTAAATAAGCACATGGTTACAAATACTCTGCTCTTTAAGGTGTGTGTTGTGATTTTATCAGCCAAATGTGTCTTAGTAATAAAACAAAACTTACAACAGAAACAGAAAATATGTAAATGATGATTGGGCAAAGCATAGACTGTTTAAAAGATGGACAGTGTGACGCCCCTTCCTTCCATTGTAAAAATTGATTGTAAAAAGTCAGACGAAATGCACTGACATGTTACGCAAAAACATCTGGAGTCTGGGCATGTGTAGAAGGAATCGTCAGCGGACCCATAGTCTGCGCAAAAGTGAGTGTGAAGTGGAATTCTAGACGAAACACTGCTTGTTATTTCTTGTGCTTTCCAAGAAATCTATATTTAAGTATAATTTATATTTTATATAAATATATATTCCTTATATTTTATGAATATAAACATCCATTTTCGTGTACTTATTTATACATATAAAAATACACGCCACACACTCATATATAATATAAACACAAACATGAATTTTCGACTCGATCAATCGTGATATATCGATCTGACAGAAATATCCTGAACTAATAAAAAAGCATTTTTTTCAGATTATGTGGTGTCAGTAATCGGTTTTAGAGGTAAAGCAATTTATTATATTTTTATTTCTAAAACCAAGACAGTAAAAGAATCTACTGAGTAGTGCTGTTCAAATGACAAAAATATTGCATATAATTAAACAGGGTACAATGGACTGGACTATTTATGAATGAAAGACAATAATCAATAAAATCCTGCTGTTAACACATATTTTTTTTATTTGTGCTCTGTTATGATCAATTGGATATCATCCCATGCATGCAACTACACAAAAGATCTGAAGATTCCTCCATTCTGTGAAGTACCAAATGTAATGTCTGTGCGCGTGAACACGGGGACGTTATTCTTAGAGCTTCAAGACTCTGCTGATGGAGAGAAATAGCTGCTTCAGGGAACTCATGAATAAAACACCAAAGTTACTCAAGAGCATATCTATTCACACACACATGCACACATAGCCAATCTAGTTGAATCTACATGACTTAATGCTTTGACATACTTTTCACACATGTACGCCCACAGAGAGCGAAGAATCAACAACTTGATGAAGAATCATAATGGACCAAAGATGCTTTGAAGAACAAACAACCCCAAACATTGTTTTTCAGCATCTACTGCTGTAGTATTCATCTGCCTCATGTTGAATATAAACATGAATTTACTACAAAGCATGATCTTTGCTCCTTCTTTCAAAATTTCCTCAAGCTCCCCACAACGTAATGTCTGTCTGCAAAAACATTTCTCACTAAGTGACCCCAGAGTTAATAAATAATTCACTCTGGGGTGCGCAGAAATGTTTTTCCAGCTTGCCCGACGACATTGCAGCTTCAAAGACAAACTGACACACTTCATTGTGGTGCACACACAAACTTTGGAGGTCAAAATTTGTGGTCACTCACTTGGGTCGGAATACGCAATCGTACAGATGGCACATCAAGGGACGGAACGAAAATCGGAAGTGACATTTATCAGATACGGCCCACAGACTTGAATGTTTGGAGGATTCCATAGAAATAGGTCTTTGCTCTGAAAATTATTTCGTTTATTCAGATTATTCAGAGCTCTTCAAGGTGCTCCAGAAATCCTTCCCACTGGGTAAACTCCAAACCAGATTAGACATTAAATCCATTATTCTGATGCCATAACATCATACAGCATTAGAAAATGTAATCACAGTCGAGTTTAAAATTGCAGCCTCCCGAACACTGCTAATTTAAGAAATTTCCACACCATACTTAATACACTAGCCTAGCTTACTCCAAATAAGCTTTTCAAGTGGATCAGACGTTTATTTGGCGTGTTTACTTAGTGTAAGTCAGTGTAACTGTATAATGAATTGGGGTGTAACGATACATTCAGCTCACGATTGGGTACATATCTCAATCCAGGGCTCAAGATATGACACATATCTCAATATTTTAAACAAAAATAAAAAACGAAACTGAAATTCAAATAACATTTATTTTCAAAATCTTAACAATTTCAGTAACTTTTTTTGTTGTACATAAAACTTAATAAAAACTTTAACATTTTAAGGCTTAATGGAAAATAGAATCAAGATCTGTGTCAATTTTGACAGCAAATTTTGATTTAGTTGTAGTCATAGTCTTTTGACTAAAATGCAATTTAGTTTGAGTCATATTTTAGTCATCTCCATCATTTTAGTTTTGGTCTAGTTTTATTCAACAATATCAACATTATATTTACTAAAATCTATCTGGTTTAACTAATGTATTTAGTGTAATTAAATGTTCCATACAAAGATTTAACCATTTTACATTTAGGCATTTGGAACACGCTTTTATCCAAAGTTTTTATACATTTTACATAGGTATTTGCAATCCTCTGGGATCGAACCCACAACCTTGAGTTGTTAACGCAATGCTCTTACCACTGAGCTACAGGAAATTTTGACATAATTAACTTTACCTTAGAAACCAGGTCATTACTTTTATTTTTCAGAAATGTTCAGTAACTACTGGATATGCATTGTTGCTACAAAGAGAATATTAAACCATGAATGACATGTACCAGTTCATTTTGACTCAATTGACTCGTTCGTTTAGTAAAGGGCGTATTTATTCAGTTCATTCAACCAATGAAACGCTTTGACAAAACTCACACTCAAATGCTTTTAGCTAATGTCTCTTTGAAGCTGCAATGTCTGTGCTCGAGACAGTATTGAATGAGAAATGCCTGACGTGTTACATCAACTGTATTACATTTCTTCAATCCTGCAAATCACATACTTGGTTCAATTTTTAACATGCCATTCAATCTTTAAATGTAAAGCAGGGTATAAATTAACATTAGCATTTAAAAACGTTTGTGCTTGCATTTGTCACGCTTCAAGTTTGTTGTGTTTTAACAGCCATTGTGAATGAAAATAAGATGGTTTGTAAACCACGTGGAGACAAAGATTTTGTCTTTTGCTTCCTCTTCTCCCAGAGACTTCTCTCTACCGCATATGTGAGGTAAGCACAGGTGACATGCTGGCGCAGAGAAGGTAGTGTCTTGACCGCTCAACAATAAGAAAAAATACCTCCATCTGTCTATGATGCGCATAGTAAAATTTTTGCATCGCAAAATATCTTACTACAAAGTATCGTTACACCCCTCATAATGAATTATGACTTCAAATTTATTCGTCTTAACCCCAACATTTGCCTAAATCAAGACTACATGAGATTAAGAAATATATTGGACGAACAATTAAAAACCACTTCCAACAATTTGAGTTTCCCGTCTGGATTAAATGTACCAAGAAATGAGGATAAACTTCGTCATTAACGTACATGTTCGGTTTTCTAAAACATCAAGTTTACTAGGAAAGATAAGTATATAATAGCAAAAAAAATTGTTTTGCCTATTTGTATTATTGCCTTCAAGGATTAATCACTTTGATGTTTTCCTCACCTTTGTAAGTTGCTTTGAATAACAGCATCTGCTAAATTCAAATCTATTCAATGTACACAAATAAGCTCCAAATTATCAAATATGCATTACAAAACACTGTCCAAATAAATCAGGAATTCAATCTTATTCTTATGGAATAAACAACAAATGTCAGTTTTAGGTCAAACAGAGATAAACTGGTTGCACAAATTGCTTGTCTTAAATGAATGATGTCCCACTTGACAAGTCCTTCTGATGGCGGATATTATAGAAGGGGTAACAGGACTCCAGGCTAACCTTTTTACTAGGAGCACTGTAGCCCCTGACTCATTTTTTAGGAGCAAGAAATCAACAGATAAATGACGTTTCCTGAACTCCTCGCAGTTAGTTTTGTTTTAAACGTCTCGTATATCAAATCGTTCTTCCTCGGGCTCAAGAAATCCGTCACAGCAAACAGCCACTCGTGGTAATGCGCTCAAGTTGTGTGTAAACTTGTCAATTACGACCTGGATTGTGCCCGTCCGTGGAAAACATCAGTGACGCTAGTGAGCTGCACAGTTGACTATCACACACAGCCGGCATTGGTGGCCGTTCAGGTTCTACTCGTCTTTCCACATGAAATAACAACTAGTCTAGGAGAAATTCAAAATATGCAGGTCGCACATGCACGAGTACTGGTAAAATGCTCCTGCTGTCTCGAAAACTGGTCGCACAATGAGACCATTTATTCGCAGTCAGGAACCCTGGGTAAGCAGGCTCTGCTTAGCTTTCATCCAATGCTACTAATGGCCCTATAGCTTTCATCTCCAACCTAACGACATATTGAAATTGGTTTGTGACTTTGGCACAAGACCTAAGTTGCTAGATGACCAGGCAATAGCAGCACAAGATAAAAGCAAAAGCAGAGACCTTGAGAATTATGATGCCCTTATAATTCTATCAGACCATCTCTCAAAGTACCCCGTTGTGCGGAGGATTTTGAAGCTTATTATCTTCATTCCTTAGAGGGTAAAACTTTTTTAGAGAAACTCTCTTGAGATGAATAATTTCAATCAAGTTTGAAAAATAAAATGTGAGTCTATTCAGAAGACAAGAAATATCATAATAATCATACCATCTCTGACCAATGCATTAACTTAAAGATTAACTAAACATAACACACAACACAACATATTAAGGGTCCAGTCCTCCTGCGCCCCTATATAGGTACATATCAATAGTATATACAGTATAATATAACATGCAATCAATGTTTTACCATCAATAAGAATATAGCTCACTCTAGAAAATGATTTCAGAAATGATGCTCGAGAAGTACATGATACAAATGCCAAATACAACATTGAGCTGTCGGTCATAAGGCATATAATATATTCCCCAAAACTACTACTTGAACGTAATTCAGTTACATTTTTCAGCATTTCGACCAAAATAAACCAGAGACACTGCCTTTCATTTGACCTTCACATTTTCCTGCCCAGCGATCTCAGCTTTAAGTATATACAAGGTTTACGTAACACAGTTCATTAGTAATTATATTTATCCGCAGTAATGTATTGTTAATCAGCCTTAACCAATTTACGCTGCGTAATAAACAGTTTAATCAAATGCCTTTGGACAAGTGCGACTGACACGGCTGTGTGTGTGTGAGACTGGGGCTGCTGTGATCAATATTTCATTGGATTTGTGCAGTGACAGTAAGCATATCGCTCCGGCACATGCTGTTGCCTTTCAATGTATTTGTACGGCATTGATAAGCACAGTACGAGACCAGCCATTAGAACAAAGCCCTGCTGGTTATAAAACACACACTCCATTTTTTTCTTTCACTCATTTCTGCTTTTTTCCCCTCTTGTTTAACTCTATGTCTCTCGCTCTCTCTCACACACAGACACACACTCTCCCGTGCCATTACTGCACTGTTGGTTGCTATATTATGCCTAAACACACTCAGCGGTGAACCAAAGGATTATACAAACACAGTTAGAATTATCGTTCATGTTCATTTTGTGCCCTATATTTGTTTAAAAGCGTAATGATTGGAGTGTGAACATTTCGTGAGCTCTCTAACAAAACCTCTGGTTAGAGACGGCGCGCAAAATATCCTTTTTAAATTCATGCTCCTACTGCGAGAAAAAGTATCAGATGGATTCCCCATTCACCGGCTGATGCAGAGACATGGCTACTGACCGCAGCTGTCAGACGGCAATCAAAAAAGGAGTTGTGTCACCCTTCAGTGATTTCGAGGGTTTGGAATCTAAATTAATGTGAATCCAAATCGCATCACGGCCCACACCTGAGTTGAACGTACAGAGCTCTTTCGGAATTGAAAAGAATAATGCGTCAGAATATAACAACGGAACGGAGAGAAAATACAACGGAACGTAAACAAAATCTTTGAATTTCAAGGGATGCTGCGGTGACAAATTATTGTAAATATTTTCCGTCAGTCGGAAGACTGTAGATACAGTGGATGTGTAAAAGTGTGGAAGTACATTGTAAAGGTGACCTATCCGGAGAGTCCAAAAGATTCCCCTCTAAGCCGGTTATGTAATGTAAAGAGCAAGCTCACGCTGGTATGGTGCACTGCGCTGTGGAAGGAAGAGCGATACCGTAGAAAAGTTCCCATGATGCCATGTGTATTTGCTTTGCATCCATGAGAGCTTCATTAAAAGATCAAACTATCAAAACCAACAAACTTCCCTCTCCTATTCTCCTACCGCTACATATCTTTCGTAATTTCTCTCCCGAGCTTGTTTCACCGCTCTAAAACAAAGAAGTCCGTACGGTTTGTTCTTGTTGCAGCATAATAACTATAAAGCCGTATGAACCATAAGGAAGAGTGCACATCTTTTTTTGCATGCATCGCCTTGACGCGCTACGTTTGCAAGAATTTTGATCTCTCGTTTCTGCTGCATACAAGCCATTTAAGAGTAACAGTGTGTTCAAACCGTGTGATTACGAGTGCACGCGTGTTAGGATGTGTGTGCACACGTAATCTCTTTCCTGGGGAAAATACCTCCGCAATCTTCACAGCAACAGCTGGGGTTACCGTGACAACACCCCATTACTGTTGTGCTAACCCTTTCGGTAGCCTTGGCAACACCGTAGTGACACCATGGCAACAAAGCCGTTTGACCGAGATAAGAGAGGTGGTTAGCGCCGAAGCATTTAAATTCATCACCTCTCTTCTCGCCTCTCCCCTCTCAGTTTCCAAAATTGGATTCAATTCATTGCGTCGCAAATCAAAATGCCCTACTGTTGAGCAATTTGATCAGCTGGAAACGTGGCATTTGAGAGTCAATCCAAACGAGGGGCGATGTTATGAAGATGATGACTCCGCCACGCTGCGTCTGTGTTTGGAGATCTCCTAATATTCGTCTTCATCTATAGATATTCATCTGCATCCCTGCCTCTCTCGTGCGGAGGAGCGCCGAGCAGTCAAGCTTAGTTTGTCAGCCCGTAATTAGTTTTCAGATTCGATGACACCTCCTTTTGTTTATTCATCTTTCGCTGTGTCTTTTCTTTCATTGAAGCGTGGCTTGGAGGAGTAACATCCTTTATATCAGATGAGAAATAAAACTCTGTCTCATATTCTCAGAGCACTTCAGAAATCTCCCATTTTCCCTCACGTTATTATTCTCAAAGACTTTATCTATAACAGCACAGTCGTGTTTCCTTCCTTTCATTCTTATCCCGCTGTCCCTGTTGTCTTGTTCTGGAATTCCCTCTCTCCCTCCTTCCGTCCATGTGTTTGTTGTGCCTTTCTTCTAAACTCTCGCTCAGATATTCTCTCTCTTTCGCTGTCTTTTTGCTGATACTAATGTGCGTCTGCCGTTTTTGGAACCTCCTTTAACGGAAGAGAATCTTCTCCGGATAAAGGAAGCTCAAGGAAATAAAGCTATAAAATATAAATTGTAACTTGAACTCAAGAGAAAACGGTCAGTGCGCTATTGCAGCATACAGTGCTAAAAACAGAAAAATCTCCATTTGCAATTGACATTCAATTACTTTTTTAAAGCATATGGAAAAAGATACATTTTCAGAACGTTTGTCTGACCCAATTCACATAGAACCTCAAGACAGGACGTAAACTTTCTTATTCTTTGCTTTGTCTACCATTATAGGGTATATCTATCAGATAACTTTTTATCCCATCCTCATGCTCATAAACAAGTTTATGTCTGCTCCTCAATAAAACTCATCTTACAACTCTCCATTACTGCTAAAGTTAAAACTTAAGTAAAGTGCCTATAAAGTATTTTTCTAACACATCATTTAAAAACTCTTGTTGTTTTGGCAATCAACTACCTACTAAAAACCCAGACGATGATGTCTGGTAACACCAAGCATTCACGATGCAACAAGATTTCCAAAGACGAGTAATTTATCTGTCCTCAATGAAGGTGAAATTACTGAGTGACACGACAAAATCACAGCCAATCAGAACATACAGTTATGTGAAGCATAATTAGAGCATTACCCGGTAAAGGAGACAAACTACACATATACAAATAAATAGGCAAAATGACATCAATCAAAATGACGGCTTTAGGAACAGAAGTTCCACTGTCACTTGAGGGTGCCACAGACTGCAGAGTAGATGTAGATTCCAAAACCTTTTTAATAGATCCAACAAAGAAATCCATCGAGTTAACACACAACGTAATATTTTCAAAACCAGACACAGAACAAAGGAAAAATATTGATTATATATAGTCCATGGGTGATGAGGCTTATGACGGGCAAGTGTGGGGATTACCGACACCAAACAGGAGCGGGAGCATGGGTAATGAAGTCCCAAGGACAGAGGGAACCGTGACGTGGTGGGCGTCGTGGACACCGACAGGGAACATGGACACACTGGACAGGACATGAAGCCTCCAGGATGGTGCTAACGGCACCAGGGTTCAGAGGGTCCATGGCATGAGGGGTCCATCCGGCATGTCAGGTGGCCATGGGGGTGCCACAACCAAGCTAGCGCCAAGGTCACGACGGCCACCCCAGTGGAGTCCAAGGGGAACTCTGAAGCAGCTGGCTCGAGGAACTCTGGAGCAGGCTTGGGATCTGTGACCATCTGGTGTTGGCCGAAAGGGTCTAAGTCTGTAAATAGCCGGTCCACCTGGAGGTGTTCAGGAGCAGAGTCCGGGGGAATCTCAGGGACCTATACAGAGGGCACTGGAAGCTTGCCAGTGGGCTCTGGAGACTTTGTAAAAGTCCATGTCAGGTCCCCTTTATCATCATAAAAAACAGCTGAACCTCCAGGGCGAGCTCAGGTGTGTCGACGTGGCAGGGCTCAGAGGCGGAGAGGCAGAGGGCTCGTGAAGCTTGGGATCGGATAGGCTGTGGAGCTCGGAAGTGGAGGGGCCATGATGCTAGGGAACGGAAAGGCCACTAGACCAGGGAATGCCACCGCCTGCACACTGCCTTAAGGAGTGGCGGCTAGGCTTTGTGGAGAGCTGAGTGGTGGAAGAGTGAGGCATGGTCTCAGGGGGATTCTGAGCAAAAACCCAGCTAACAACCGCTTCTGGACGACCATCGCTCAAGTCCCCATCAGCCATCCCAATGGAGAATTCGCAGCCATCTGCTAGGAGGACAAGATTGACTAAGTCCTCCAGCGAATACTCATCTGCGTCGGGAAGCATGATGAGGACGAGCAGATCAACGTCCAGACTGGTCAAAATTACGGGGTTCAGGATGGATCGCTCCAACTCACCAGATGACACAACCTGACCAACTCCTCCAAATAACTCTCTAGAGGCAGGCCATCCTGCCTCAAGTCTATGTGGATGGCCTCTGGAGAGAAGTTATAGCTGTCCATCTTTTCCAGGTCTGCTATTCTGTTAAGTCAGGGTGCCGCAGACAAGAGGAAGAGGAAAACTTTTTAATAGATCCATCAACAAATTGCAAATCCAGCAAGTTAACAAGCGTCGTGTGTTAAACACTTTCAATACCAGACAATATAGTCTGGTATTGTATAGTCTGGTATAGTATATATAGTCCATGGGTGATGAGGCTGATGACGGGCAGGTTTGGGGATTACAGACTTGAAATATGTGCGGGAGTATGGAGGAGCGTGTGTAATGAAGTCCGAGGGGAAAACATGGAAAGAGACGTAGGGAACGTAATGTAAATTAGCCAGACCAACCTGAACAAAAATATATACCTTGTTTGTAAAACCGAGATTTAAGATAAAACTCTCAGCTTGTATGGCTGTCTTGAATCTTAATGTTATTGAAATAGTTATGACAAATGTAGACCTTGGTTTTCCCGTTCCAGTGGACAGGAGCAGCACTTTCATTTCTATTACCTAAAAAAATACAGTTGCCTTGGGGCATTATTAAGATGCCCGCTCAGTGAACTGACTTGCCTTAAAGGGACTTTTTACACAAATGAGTCACTTTGGGCGGCACTACCCAGAAATAGAAACCCAGTTACTGATAAAATGTCCTGTGGCAAAAATGGAAGAGCTTTTATTGCGTATCGCTAACTTCATTCAACCTGCTAAGGACGTAATATAAAGTCTCTTGGTACACAAACCTGTGTTTGTACCTTACATATAGATATTATTATGAAATAAACTACAATATATACACATAAATACATAAAGTGTCATGTACAGTGTGTGTGTGTCCTAGTTTGGCCATATTTGTAAGGGGCCAAATTGTCCACAGTGAACAGTCATTAGAACCCACTTGTGAAGACATTTTACTGGTCCTCAGTAAATAATAAGGCTCATAATTTGGTAAATACTGTTTTGCACATGTCCAAACTAATGTCTTGCACATGTTTGAGTGATTGTTAGGTTAGGGGTAGCGGATGGAATATATCATAAGCCTGATATGAATATCAATGGAAGTCTATGTAATATCCTGACTAGCATAGTAAAACAAACCTGTGTGTGTGTATGCGTGTGTATATAAAATGAAATGTATGAAATGAAGCATAATGTAATTTAATAAAGTAAAATGTATGATTATCTTTTTACGATGCAACTGTATTTGTATGTATTTATGTGTTACTAACAACAGAAACGAAAAGCACAGTTTTACGGCACTATAAAGTGTTTAACAGCAACATCATTTTGGGTGGGTGTCAGGATCCCACGCATGAGAAGACAAGCACTAGAGCAAGCAGGGCTCTACCCTGCGACCATTTCAGTCGCATTTGCAACAGGAAATTAGTTTGTGCGACTGTGAAGAAATATTTAAGCGCACTGATGTGACTGACCCCATCTAAACACTTTACCCATTAAAATATAATCAAATTAAGAAACAACAACTCCCAAATGTGTCTCCATGTATATAACATGATATTATGCATTTGAATTAGCAGTTTTTGATGATAGTCAACTGAGCTGCGTTTCCCGTTATGAAAAAGGGAAGTACGCTTAAGCGCCCTTTAGTGCTTTTTTTTACTTTCGGTTCGGAGGTGATGTTAGTCTGTGGCTGTGCGAGTGTGGGTGAGGATTTTTTATCAGGTATCGTTTGGAGGGTTGTGTGTCTGGCATAACTGACACTTGTTGGACGCAGACTAAGTGTTTCTATTTGGCAGCTAAGCCCAACACGCTTTCTTTAGTTATGATGTTGTTTTGGTGCTAGTAGATTAAAGGTTGCTCAGGCATAATTTGCGTGTGGCACATGTCCCCCCCCACAAATGAACAAATGCTTGCGGAAGGTGTGTATTTTTTAGGGGACATTAACATCTAAAACTCATAGAAAACACAGGCGTCGCCACTTTCTCAGCATCTCCCGTTGCTCACACTCGTATTTGCGGAAGAAACAGAGCCACGACTCCAGAAATGTGGCCAGTATGAAATGCGTGCATCATCCGCACCCGCACCGCTTGCTTGTGCATCCAGTGAGTCCAAGTCATGGGAATAAACAATTTTTAAGTGTAATGCACCGCAACAGCCAAGTGATCTTCCCCAAAACTACAGTTTGGGAACCACATACTTCCAGAGCTGTCATGGCAAAGCGGAGTAGGCAATGGACGGACCGTAAACAAGGCTCGACATTGGGGTCAGCTTGTCCAGAACAAGTGAACGTTTTGTAAGGGCAAGTGAGAGAGAATTTTTCTTCCCCGACCAGACAAGAGACTTAAAAAAAAAAAAGTGTAACAAAAACTCAAGCGTCTTCCCAAAGACTTGTCAAAATAAAAGTCCCATTAAATTTAACACACTGTAGTGTACTTTAGTATTTGCTATTGAAAATTGTAGTGCCCTTGTAGTAAATATATTTTTACTACAAAACTTTATAAAAGTTTTTTTATAGACTTTATTTTATAAGCTTATAAGTTTCTCTCGCTTTCCTATTCTTTGTGGACTTAAAACGGAGTAGTGAACGGGACACCCCCACAGCCCTCGCAATGCATGGGGGCCCCATAGAAAATTATTTGCGTAAACCTTTTTCGGGTAGCATCTGTTTCACAGTGGTTTAAAATTTCAAAGGCTAATTTAAATGCTTAATAATATCAACTTCGAGGAAAGCAAATGTTGTAAGACGTTTTGAGGAAAAGAACTGGAAATTCACAGATCATTCACAAAAAATAAAGTGGAAGTTAATTGATTAATTTAGACGAGTGTGTCAAAAGCAGGCTTTGAAGAAAAAGTGACAGAAAAAGCAATGGGGGACTGTTCCACAGTGGAGCTTTGTGTCTAGCAAAACCATCGCATCATTATAACAACACCAAAGAGCGAGCTCTTGCATTCTGCTGCCAACTTTGAATTCCGTTCACAGAAACGCGCCTCCATTTCACTAAAAACATGATTCAAAGCACTGATAGACAGCCTTGTATGTGCCTCCATCCACTATAAATATGCTTTTGAACAACACGTGTAAGTACTGCACAAGACACTGTTGTCTGTTGAGTCTGTAATTTCTTTAACCTCAATTTATGCTGCTTCTTTAATTATTATTCACCAAATTCATTTTTCAAACGTTTTTAAAATGACTTTGTTCATCATCATTTCAAAAAGAGGGTGCACTGAAATGGCCGGTCTATGCTCCCTAGGGCCCGCTCGTGGCAGAGACACTGCCAATATTAAATTATGTGTTCTGAGTCACACCATAAAAAATTGGGTATTAAGCACCAAACCAAATTGGACTGATTTAAAACGGCCAAGTAAATAAAATACGTTATTAAAATATTGAAAAAACGCTCAAACGCTGGAGGCTGACGCAGTTGGCGCTGAAGCCACATTTTTCCCACTAAAAAGCAGCCTCTCTCAAAATGGCGACACATAAATTATGAAACCTATGTAATGTTAATAATAATAACATTAAATACAATTAATACAATGATAATTTACTGCATGCAAGATCAGATATGTAGGCTTAGGCTTTGCCATTGCAGCATGTCCTTGACACGACATCACTGATGGTGGGAGGGCCCCCATCTCGTGCATTACAGGGGGCCCCACGGATTTGCAGTACGCCACTGTCAACACAGTGCCAAATTAGTGTTTCTTTTTACAAAACTTAAATTGTCTGTGCTCCTAAATTTTTGATTGTGCTACTACATTTTTAAGTAAAGAAGCACAAGTGCCCTGGCAAGCCAGTGGTCCGCCATTAAAAAGCCTTAAATGAGTGCAGTCTCTTGCATGCATCAAGTGTTGTAAATGGACTGTGGATCACTCACTAATGAACTGTGTAATACTGTTAATTCACCCTTCCATGAAACAGCTGAGATTTACAGTTAATTTGGTCTGACTTGATCTTTTTTATGCAAGAATAGGTTTATGGTAGCATACTTCTGGGGCACAACCGGCTATTTTAAAATACATCAGAGAATCCTTTGACCCCAACATTCTTCCAAAACGTTCTTTAATGGTTCTATGCATTTTTTTTATTTTTTTTTATCTAGAACCAATTTCATAATCAATAAAAGATTAAGCTCTTGATATTAAATTGTGGGTTTGTGACACAAAACAGTAGTTATTGAGGTATATTACTGAATTTCTCACTGTACTATATGTAGATACCAATTTCTCTGTCGAACATTCTCCTACGGTAACAGCTTATAAAAGCCCTTTTGGTTCTAATTTAGTCAGCATCAAAGTGTTAAAAAAGAGGTCTGTTTATCTCACTTCCTCTCTCTCGCTCTCTCTCCCTGTGTACTGTAGAGTACGTGTTCAGAGGAGATCATGTCAAACCTACTGGATGACTGTAGGAGTGAAGGCCGCGAGTTTTTCAGTGAGTCACAAACTCCTATATAGAATCAATACTGATTCATAACATTAACATTTTTACATTTTTCATATTCATGTCTATGTGGATTGTCAAAAATGACCTTTCTAGCGAAATGTAAGCCTCAACAAAAACCCTCGCCCTTGGCCCTAAAGCGCGAAGTATGGGTCGCGTATAACAGTACAACAGAAAAAGTGCACTGGTCCAGTAGGTGTCAGTACACACACAGAAAGTTTGCAGTGTCCCGTTGTCGAAGAAGAATAGTACAAAATCAACTCCCTGAAACCACGAACAGTAACCTAGAAGCATATCCTTCTCCTTACTGTTTGGTTGGAAAACACTTCAATCACACCTCAATCTTTAATTTGCAATGGGTCTGTGAGTGACGTGACTCAGCGCTGCCCTCTGATGGTCGGGTAGAGCACACATACTCATTTGTATTGCTCATGTGCTAAACACGGACATCCGCACTTATCTTTGATAAGTATGTGCAAAAAGCATTGCGGACGCTTTTGTGTGCGAGACGGACAGAGAAGCGAAAGTCAAGTATAACCGGGCCTTAAGTGTTAAACAACAGGCGTGAATGATACCATTCTAAGTGATCTGGGCGAGAAAACATATACCTCATATAAAAACAGAGATAACTTTTGTCTAATGGCATTTCTAAGGACTCAGAATGATGGAGACTTGGGTTCTTTTAACTCGGCCCTAGCAACCAGCCAGAACACATTAGCGACCGCGTATTGTAGCAAACACCTTGTCAATCGTTCATGTTGTTTTTATCTTCTCTTTTGGTCCCTCCTGCCTGTTTTGAACATGGAAACTGAAGATTACGCAGGAAGGAGAGAAACAATTTTCTTACTGTGGCTTATTGTTAAAAGATATTTGTAAGACGTGTAAAATCCTAAATGTATTAATATACTAAGCACAAACAAGTCAGCTAACATTTTCCTTGGAAAAGGTCCAAATTTCATTTACGTTTTTTAAAGTTAAATTAAGAAGAGAACATAAGAGACTTTTTAACAAACATCGTCATTCATGTAAAATCGCCAGGGAATGCTTTCAGTTCTTTAATGACGAAAAGATTTTCTCCAATAAAATACACCTCAGTTAGTCTGCCTTTTGACGTGTTCATGAGCGCTACACAAATTATAAGTTTCTGCCAAACTTTCATTAATAGCCATTTACAACGTTTACTTTCAACAAAAAAATAACTCGACAGGAATGCTGGTAAAATGGCATCTAACACAAATAAATGAAGAATCTTCTTGTTATGAAATGGAACCCTGATTTGTGTGTGTGTGTGCGCATGTGTGTTTATACTGCACACTTCCCACGCACAGTGAGCCTATGACTTGCATAAGAGGACCTCACCTCTTTAGCGTTCCCTCTCTCTCTCTCTCTCTCTCTCTCTCTCTTTCTCCCTCACACACATAAACACACACACAGATCTATTTCTTCACTTGTTACTAAACCAGACCGATTTTTCATTTAAACAGATAAAAAAGCAATTTTTCATGTAAAAAAATGTTGGATAACTAATTGCTGACTTTTCTCAACTGCATACAAGTAGTAAAAAGATATCATAACCAAAACATCAGCAAAGAAAAAAATAATATTTCATGTAACTACAGTATACAAAAGTAATCTTTACATGGAACAACACAGGATATAAGCCACTGTTTGTACTTTTCTAGAGGTAACAGAATTATTAGTAAACTAATACGTTCATAGAACTGCCAGTTTCACTGCCATCAAAGAGTAGAAATATTTAATAATATTTAAATTAATATTACAGGAACAGTTCAACATTTTGTTGTCATTTTACCCTTAAGTTGTTTCAAACTTATTATGGTATTATGTATAACACAAAATAAGATATTTTAAAGAATGTGGGATACTAAACAGTTCTGGAACACCATTGACTGCCATAGTAGATTTTTCCTACTTTAGTAGTCAATAGTGCCCCACAACTGTTTGGTTAAAAACATTCTTCCAATTTTCCTTTTTGTGCAGAATAACTTGAGGCAAGAGTGTTCATTTTATTAAAATTGGTTCCTGGTCCACTTTGTTTCTGGATCCTATGACACCTAAAAAAAGTAAAGATTCAAAATCTGATCTGGTTTAGTACACTTGAATGCCGAATGATTTTAATTCTTTTTCACACATTTACCTTATTAGTCCACTAAAATGGCTTTGGGTGATTTACACTTCAATCCTCTTTAAAGAAACCAAACTGAGGGGTGTGACTCTTTAATAGTCTCACAAACAGCCGCAAACCAGAGCAAACAAATACTGCCATATAGAGAGGCACAAAAGGCCAATCCCTTTCTTTAGCACACAAAAGCTTTGAGTAATACTTACTTAGAGGTAGGGGTGGGCGGAATGACCAAAAATCTATTTAAGGAATGAGTCATTTTATTTCACGGTAACAATTTATTATCTAGGATTGACTTAATTCATTTATTTATTAATTACAGTTCATTTGAATGCTTACCAGTTATAATATAGGCAAGTTAGGAAATGTACTAAAGATATCGGGGGTTTGCGGCGCGTCACGTCAAAGCTCTCACACTGTGAGCCTCATCGGGCATTTCCACGCAAGTTTCGCCTCAGCTCGCCTAAAGTAGAACTTTATTAAAACTATAAACACTTTACAAAACAATCTGACTTCTGAAAAACGTGAGAATTGGTTTTTTAATATGTACGCGCAGATCCCTGCACCCCTGCACGAGCACTGCGGGTAAAGGCCTGTTTATAGACGAGCCTGGCTCCGCTTTGCGAGCATCTGCTGACCTCGCGCGCAACTCCCCAAACAGACGAGACGTTTATACTTGATGCGTTCGCCGTTGAGATATTCTTTGAGACGACAGGGGGCGCACAAACGAAATCGTCCTGTAAATCCGCAGGAAGTAAAAGAAAAGTAGGAATTTTCCCGGAATTACGTCAGATCATTCAGAATTGTGTCTTGCGAGAAGCTGCTCGACAAGGAAACGTAGGAGATTCTGTGCTGTTGCTACTATCAAAAAAAAGGGCTAAAACGAGATGGAATGTTCCCCCACTGCATGCCACTAAACGTGGAGATGTAGAATACATCGCTCTTGTGAAGCAGATGCGTGTGATGGACGGGGAAATGCATTTCAAACTATTGTTTGTCAATTTAATAACTTTTTGTTCACTCTTTCATTTCTGTGCATAATGCAGACACATTTCTACATATTGTTGGTAAGGGACTGCTAAATGTACATTGCCATAGATTAACCCATTGGGTGTATTTATGTTATATAAAATGAGAAGATATATATATATATATATATAAGAACAGTAAAAAGAGCAATGTTTATAAATATTGTTTAATTCTGAATACAATATAAAACAGGCACACTGATGATAAAAGATGTCTGTACAGGCGTACCTGTTCAGCCAAAATCTCTTCAAAGCTTTCATGTTGACTGCGGCGCCGCGCAAACTGTTCGCTCGAGTCACAAAAAATTTTTTGCACGCCGCCATGCGAAATGAGCACGCGCTCACCCAAAGCAAACTCTGCGAATACCGCGATGACGTCATATTTGGCGCGCGCACCCAAGCGAACTAGGGAATGCGTCGAGTATAACCAGGGCTTTAGAGAGAAAGCGCCGCACTGGAGCGAATCACGAAACTACAGACTGAAATAAGGTCAAAAGAGTATTTGATTTGTTACTTTGTTATGGCTGCATTAATTCACGTGTTTTTTTCATCATAACTCCCAACTTGCAGGGGCAGAGTTAACCACGCCTACTTATTTACATTCCGCGGGACACACGGAATAGAAAAATCGGTTGACATTTTATGCCGCGGTAAAGGAATATTTCGTCATTCCGCCCCGCCCTACTTAGATTTTGTTTTTGATCTGCATTTCGTCCAGATGAATCCGGCGTTTTGGGAGCCTGAAAACATTTTTTTTATCAAATCGGGATATTTTCTAAAACGATGATATCATCATCACAAGATTATGCGCATTCTCCACGCCGTCTTCTCTGATTTTAGTGTATCTCTGCGACAGAATTACAGCGCAACACAGTGATTTGGTATGTATACTACATCGTTTTGAGTCGGTTTGGTTCGTTACGCAGATATTTCTTGAGACGACTCGCGAAAAGGAAAAAAATATTGGATAGGGAAAGCTCTGGCTTTGTGTGGATGCGCCATTAATCAATGAAAATAAAAAACACCTTTATCTACATGCATGTACTTCTTATTATAAACTGTTTGGCTTACTTAACTCCGTTCTGCTTGTGCCATATCTCTTTACCGTGTTTTCCCTCCAAGCAACTCCGGGCTTAGACCACCCCTATTTTCCGCCATATTTCACTACCTGACAGCCCAAACATTAGAGATTGACAGCCTGCAATGAGCCCTTGCTAATGTCAAACATATGTCAATGATGTGACAGACAACAAGTCAACAGCGGTAACACGGTACACATCAAATCCCAAATCAACTTCCATAACAAAACTGTGTTTTAGCACTCCAAATAAAACTTCCAACTATACATACTGCTGTTAAAATGTTTTCTCAATGGACTCATAATGCAGTCTGACATTTCTTCTTAATGAAATAGAACATTTTACCATTTGAATCTATTTGGTATCGTAAAATCTCCACTTGTCCGCTTGTCACTACAATCCTGCCCAAGGGATTGGTTTTCCCTCCTTGTGCACTTAGGGGTATTTATATACCACCCGCTTCGAATGGACAGATGTAGCTGTATAGCTAGAAAATGTAGAGTACACTGTTATAGATTAAATGTTACACCGGCACTACACGCATCTATTACCATTTATTAAGTGTAGAAAAGAATTGTGCAATTACAGTGTAGAAAAAATGTAATGCAAATGTGTTCATGTATTCATGGATACATTTATGCATGGATCCTTTGATGTGCTTTACATCGGGCAAGCAACACGCTAATACTGATTACATAATCATCAATTAATACTTGTTGACACTACCACGCTGCAACACATCTCATCTCTTATTGCTGGTATAATTAATAAAAATTACCTCCTGTTGAAAACGCACCGATCAATGATTATAATGACTTTTCGTTTGCATGAAATGTGTATGAAATGTTCTGGGAATCTTTTGCAGACGCACACATACACGGATAGAGGAAGGGGATGAGGGACAAGGTCAGCCAAACCACAGTATGCCTGCAGCAGATGAGGCTCAAGTGCTTTGCTCAAGGGCACAATTGTGGAAGGTTGTACAGTGCAGGGCTTTTCAGATAATCTCTAAAAAAAGGTTTTTTCATGGTTCTATGCGGCACCTTGGATCCAGTAAGCAACCTTGTGCTGATCAGGAATCATTTTTCACTTGACTGGGTTATTGAGTTGGCTGTATGATTTTCTGAAGATCGGTCGAAGTGGTGTAAACATTAAAGGTTCTTTAGATCCGGATATTGGTCTAATGAACTCTTCAAAGCACCAGTGAATGGATGGTTTTGTAACAAACTAAAAAATAAGACATTTATTAAGATGAAGTGTGTTATGTTGCTTCACTTTCATCACCAAGAATAATGACTGTATTTAAAGGTGCTGTGTGTACTTTTTTGGAGGATCTATTGAAAGAATTGCAATATAATATACATATACTGTCTTCATAGGTGTATAAAGACCTTACATAATGAAGCGTTATGTTCTTATTACCTTAGAATGAGCTATTGCTATCTATATACACCGCGGGTTCTTTCTACAGTAGCCCTAGAGGGACAAATTCCTCTACGGAGTATGTTTCATAAATACGTTATCTCCTTCGGCAAAGAAGTGAAAACGTAACAATTTAGTTCTGTGTCAACCGCTGTAGTGCTTCGAAAAGGAGGGGTGGAGTGAGCCGTTGGTTGCAGTTTGCAACCTCACCACTAGGTGACGGTAAATACCATCCTCTGGACCTTTGAACAAACCTTTTATTAGCTGGCCGAACCCCTATCTCTTGATGCTTTTGTACCGGCAGGTTTGGTTAATAAAATCCTACTGAACCTCAGCACAGCTGCCACACATTCTTGAGATCTCACTTCAAACTCTACAGGAGACATTATAAAACCACGAAGGACTTATTTTTGTTTCTAACAGCATGAGATCTCAATGTTTCCGCTGTAATAATGAAATCTAAAAACAAAATAAAGCACGCACTGATATGCAGTTGGGAAAGAGAAAGTATGAAATGCGATCCTGCCTGAACAGACAAGAGTACAGAAGTGATTCACTGGAAGAGATCAGTCCCACACACAGCAACCATGGCCCAGCGCTTTGAACAGCTACACATTTCAACATCTAATCCTACGCCAGGCACTCTTTGATCATGCGATGACTGCAAGACCATTATGACCAAATATGGACATTATCTAAATTTATCACCGGTCTTATTAAACTGTATCTAAACCAAAGGCAGACATGCAGCTGTTAACAAAAGGTGCATTCTCAGGGATACACAGACCTTCATATAAGACCCGCTATTAAGATCACTTTCAAGAGTTATGGTTAAACTGTAGGCGACAAACGCAGATGCAAAATGTTTTGTGGTCAAATCACTTTAAATTGCAAGTCAAGCATGCTACTTATGTTTAACCATCAAGCCATTTAAATGTGTGTGAATGATTATTATTATGAGCCTGAAGAGGTTTATTTTGCAGTAATGCATTAAGATTCCTTCCAAACCTAATCAATAAAGGCATATCTTTACAGCCTTCGCATTT
Organism: Triplophysa tibetana; assembly: GCA_008369825.1. Lineage (NCBI taxonomy): Eukaryota > Metazoa > Chordata > Actinopteri > Cypriniformes > Nemacheilidae > Triplophysa > Triplophysa tibetana. Next base: position 27,718,154 of record CM017896.1, on the reverse strand, counting down.
AAACACATTCTATAACACGCTGAGCATGTGGGCAATGCGCTTAAAACCAATGTTTCATTTCCTGATACCGTTGGCCCCATATCTTCCTACCGAGCCACTGTATCATCTATCTGTGCAAGACCAAAACACAGCTACAGTGGCATTTACCTCACTTCAGAGGATTCTGTCAAGCCTAGACAATCTTCAGGTGTTATAACCTGTTTAAATAACGCAGCTCGATAGCAATGGCGGCCCAACATGCAGAGGTATTTTTAGCTACAATACTGAGTGAATTACTCGCCCTTCTATGACAGAACATAGAATATATCATGTCATGTAAAAAAAAAGCATAGCGTAATAACGTATATCAGTCATCAATGGTGATATATGATCATGATAGGCAGAGAAATGTTCAGTGATGTGTTTTCATAAAAACCAAAGAAATCCAAGGGTTTATGTGATCTAATGGAAAAGGTGAAACTAAATCAATGAGACATTGAGTCATTGGAGTCAGTTCTGTACTCTATACTATACTATGAATACTGTTGGCAATAGGGACACACCAAATGGTCCGCAAGCCGAATTACTGAAATGGTCGAATAAATTTGACGAACATGACGTTTGATGTGATCAAGCATCAATCAGCGCAGAGAAGGAGAAAGAGAGAGACAAAGAGAGAGAGAGTGAGAGAGCGACTCGCATGCTTTATAAATGCGGCAAACGTGTCGGCAGTATGTGGAGCATTTTAAATTGTCAGAGAAAAGACACCGCACGAAACTAGCCACGCCAGAGTAAATTTCTGAATGAAAGCATCTTTACCACTACACAACCTGTCAAAGTATGTTCTGTGCATCCCGGCCAGGAGTACACCGTAGTCAGCTTTTGTGGGCAGAGTTTGCAGGAGGGACGTGAACTGAAATAGTTATCAGTCAGATTTGCTTGCATGGATGTATTTTCTTTTTCTTTAAATCATTTTGTAGTGTAGCCTATAATAACCCTACAGTTTTCGTTTTTTCACATTTTTAGCTTGTTGAATGACACTTTCTAATGAAGTGCTTTGTTGTAGGCTTACAGAGTACAGTACATTCTTTCGGCATTCAGATATAAGCCTAATATAGGCTATTCAAGACGGGAGAGGACTCAGTTTTTATTTTTTATTTAGCCTGGCTGTTTTGCTCAATTTCATTTTAAGTTATATTGTATTATATAGTAATTATATTATATATGCACATTTTGACCACTCAGTTTATTTAATAATTAGAAATTTGGCTATAAATAAATAGAAGAAATACAAAAACCCACGTTCGTTGTTCGGTATTCGGCGAAGAATCTTCGGTGCATCCCTAGTTGGCAAAAAGGTAAAAAATGCAACTCGCTTCACATTTCCAGACGGTTAGAATAGTCCTTGAAGGCAGCACGAACGTGTTTAAGGAGTAGTCCACCCAAACACAAAAATTCTATCATCATTTACCCACTGTATCGATATTTTAAAGTTGTTTGACTTTGTTTCTTCTGCAGAACACAAAAGAAGATATTTTGAAGAATGTTGGTAACTAAAAACCGCTGGTCCCGTCGACTTCTAATGTATGGAGACAAAACCAATGCAAGTCAATGGTGAGCAATGGTTTGTGTTTTTGACAACAATGGATGCACCGAAATTAAAATTCTCGGGCGAATGCCGAACACCGAACATGGATTTTCGTATTTCTTCTATTTATTTATAGACAATTTTTTTTTTTTTATTGAACTTTTGAAGGTAATGCTATGTTTCAGACTGGTTCTGTATGAATAAAATGCTCATGACATGAATCGTAACACTGCTGCTGTGTAAAGGCATGAAAATTAATAATGGAATGAAGAAAATATGACGTTGTAATTAATATGTAAACAAGCGAACAAAATAAGCCAGATCACAATTTAGTATGCAACTGTTTCAATGACCATCACAGTGACTTTGAAATCTGAGCATGTCAATGTCAATTAAGCATGAATCCTAAATTGCCAAATTATAAAGTGTGTACAATAAACACCAAAGACAGATAGCATGCCTAAGGCAAAAAGGATCAAATCAATGGAGGCTATATGTTAAACGACTCAAGCAGCATTCATTTAAGATGTTTAATACTTACGGTTAAGGAATTAAATCGAATCGAATCCCTAACCAGAATGCTGCCTTGCAAGAAATAATAGACAAATCAATTTCCCAGAGCTCATCTACAATATTAGACAAATCCTCTGCAATATAAATAAAACTATATTAAACCAACAACTCCCTGCAGTGTTGGGACATTGATCACACATAGAGGCTTTACAAACAGAAGATATTTATCAGGAAGATTAGTTCCAAATTTGATCCATATATCAGTTTACGGCTGTGACATGTTTTCCAAGGAAAACAAGCTGCATATAAATGATCAGATTCAGCTGTTAATTGCTTCATAATCCATATTGCTTCATTATCCATATTCCACACACAAATATTCAGCAGTGACTCGTACTAAACAAGCTGCAGAAATATGATCAGATTTAGCAAATTTTCACAATCGCTCACATTCTCATTGTCTATCTAAACAATCCATTTTTCACTCTTGCATACGCATGCACAATGGAAGCCTCTGGCCCACGACAAATCCGAGAAAACTATATATTATGAGGTTAACGCTTCTCTCTAAACGAATTAGCCTGTGTGTCTCTTGGACTATGCAATATTCATAAAGTTAGTGTCGCACAAAACGCAGAAGACAGAGGAAACAGTGAATCTAAACATAGCTCTTAAAAGCTCATGCTTTCAAAGGTTTTTCAAGTATTTTCTCTCATTCCTCTCACAAATAGAAAATGACCTCATTCGGTCCTGAATTTAGCCACCAGTCTCCATGTTACCCAATTGTCCTCTACAACCCGCGGGAAAGAAGCAGCGAGAGGAACAGCATGAAAAATAAGTAAGGACGTGTTGGTGGTCTGGCAGGGTAAGGGATCTTTTGTGTAGACCCTCTATTCTGATAAACCCTGAAGGAAGTCAGAAAGAAGAAAATAAAAGGGAACAAGAGAGAGAGATATGGAAGGGGGAATCAAGGTTCACTTATAGAGGGATTGCGGAGATTAAAAGAAAAGACAAAAAAAGCTCTGAAAGCTTTATCTTCTAAGAAAAGACCCGTAAAGCAGTTTCTGATCCTATAGTGCAAAGCGTCACACGAAAAATAGGCATTTTCCAGTTAACACACCCTAAGTGACAACTGCTCTTTGAGGGATTTGATCTCCTAATGATTCCCACACCAACCGAATTCACAATCTGAGTCAATCTAGCGGACAGCTGTGAGTCATTGCCATTTATGTCTGAGGTCAAAGTTATATTGTCTGGACAAGAATAAAATGTATAATAGGGCAACTGACCGCTGCATCATTAATAAACCATTCCAAAGTCTTTTTAACCTCTCAAACCATGTTAAAACTTTATTTTGCTGCCTGCTTCTAGAGTAGTGACATAAACTATGTTTATTCAAGCCTATCCCGAAATAAATGCGAACACCAGGTGGCTGAAAACAAAGCCTTCTCATTAGTGAAGTGACAAATCAGAACCGATAATAAAATGATGCCGTATCATTTACATCCATCCAAAACGTAGCAAGAATTGGCAAGCAAAAGGGAGGCAAAATAGCACGTACCTCCTTTGGCATAAATAGCCAACCATTATCAGCGGTGACCTTTCAAGCCAATTAACTTTTAGTATCACTTAAGAGTGCCATTAAGTCTACACTATTGGACTTTTTAGCCAAAATAACGATGAAATCAAAATGAACCTCAGTTTATCGCTAAATGTTTTAAATTGGCCGTAGTACATAGATGCCAATACGTTACATGTTCTGCTTGTTTACTTGATTGACAGGTGTCAGGAAGGAAAGATTGTAACACATCGTGATAAACCCTTTCCTTAATATTATAATGTTCCTAAAGTTAAAAATGCTGAAAGCCGAGTAAGATTTAATGTGCTTCTGCAAATACAGACTGGGATGAACGAGGATTTTGTAGTTTAAAATACAGTTTGATTAAACCAGGTTACAATACTCCACAATTGATTTGTAACACGTCTTTAACACACACAATCTTCATGCGCTAACCCATTTTGAGACTTTATTTTATGACTTAAATAGAATTGGACCGAAATCTATTTGGTATGAAGTGATGATGCTGCTTGCATGTTTCAAATGAGTCACTGGACACAGCTTAAGGCCTCTTGGACAAAAATGCTTGTGGGCAACAGCCTAATGCTTCATTTTTGCCAGAACAAAACAGAACATTTCTATTCTATTTATTTTTCCCAAAAATTAATGTACAGTCTTTTAACCAAGAAAGAACCAATCAGTTTTGCGTAGAACAGATGCAATGTCAAACAAATTGACAAAATTGTCCATACAATTGAAAAATACAGAAGGTCTAACAATACACTCCTTTTTTACTTTTTTCATAAATATAGAAACATTTTTTAAAAAATAAACAATTTTGAGAGACCTTAAGACCGTGGTCTGATTGTATGTTTTTTCCTGCTTGAAAACTCTACCACAGTATATGAATTTCACAGATCCAATGTACTAAAAGATTTATTACGGTTGACATCATCAAATTCTTGCTACCATGACATCATCAAATTGTCTCATAAGCACACTGGAAAGTTGGTTCCCCATCAACTGGGTTTTATGTGCGTGACTGTGTGTGTTCATAAGCTTTTATTCGGCATAGTTGGTGACATCATATGATCTAATCTGCCAATGTGAAGCTCAGTCTATTGTTCAATGAACAAAAAGAAAATTTGAGGGCAAGATAAATAAGCGAAAGAGATTGGGAATGTGTGTGCGCATGCCCGCATGCCAGAGTGTGAGAGCATGTTACATATTTAATTTATGTCAGTCCCTCTATTTTACTCGGTTCTCCCATAATGCCCCTCTCCAATACATATGGGATAAAAGCAGCTTCAATGGGGCAGAAAACAGCTTTAGTGTTTAACTGTGCAAGCTTGGCTCTCTTACCCTCTCATCTTTTCCTCCCTCTCAGTCCCTTCATATGCATCCTAAACACATTTCCACATTTTCCTAGACCACATTCAAGAAGTCGAGCATGCAAACCACATAAAGAAGTTCATCGACTATTCCGTCCGGCCCCCTCAGTGTATGTTAGTGCACACGTGCGAATCCTCTCTGCCCTTTTCTTCCATATGGCAGGAGGAAACATGGTAAAAAGACATGTCCCTGCTTGTCTATTTTTTATCATGTGAGAAGAAAAAATTCTGGGCGTACAGCAGAACGAAGCATCCTCCAGGACCCTCACACACATTTCCAAAACACTCACTCGTCCCTCAGAGCTCATAGAAAAACAACATTCGGTGGAACTTGAACAAAGCAGGATGAAAAGCACAGAGGTACATTTCATGAGAGAGTAAAAGAAATAAAGTTTTACCTTATTTTTTCTCTTTTTTCCTTGCCTGTGCAAAGTTTAGTTTTTGCTATACTAAGAATTGAATTTACATTAAAGAGACAGTTCTCCCAAAAATTATAATTCTGTCACTCTCAAGTTGTTCCAAATCTGTATAAATGTCTCTGTTCTGATGAACACTGAGAAAGATAATTGGAAGAATGCTTGTGACCAAACAGTTCATAGCCACCATTGACTACCATCATAGGAAAAATACAATGGTAGTCAAAAGTGCCTCAGAACTGTTTGCTTTCATCCAGTCTTCAAAATATCTTCTTTTGTGTTTAACAGAACAAAGTAATTTATAAAGTAATTTTTCCTACTACGGTTGTCAATCGTGGCAAAGAACTCTTTGGTTACAAGCATTTCTTTCTCTGTGTTCATCAGAACAAAGAAATCTACACATATTTGGAAAAACTCGAGGGTGAGTGAAGAATGACAGAATTGTTATTTTAAGGTGACTGTCTCTCTAAGGAACTCTTTAGAAAACGAGTTAGACAGGGAAATCCATTGTGCCTGAAATATTTTGCACTTCCAATGCCTGTATCCGCTTGAGCATCGAAAATAACTCTAGGAGATGATTTAAAGAAGGGATGAGATGTGTTATGGGAAACAGCTAGCAGGGGGCCTCTTAATGTTTGAGTTTCATTCAAATCAGCCCCTGCATCTGACTTCCATCCATAAGAGCCTCTTCAATTATTACCCTACAAGCTCTCCAGCAACACTGGGCCTAATGTGTCAAAATGGAGGATGTCACAAAACAAAACGATAATTTTACAATTATTTTAACTATGTTTACCATTACCAAAAACTCTGACCACTAAAGCGAAACAATTAATCGCACCAAATTAAACGTATTGCAAGCAACTGAACGCACGAAAAACGATTTGTGGTTTAAGCCTGTTCTCAAGATTCACTCCTAATGAAGTGCTTTGACAGAAGAGCACGATCCACTTTGAGGATATTTCAACACAGCTTAAAATGATCAAATCAGTATTTGGAAGGGTGGTTTGAAGTGAACAGCCAGATGATGCAACGGGATGACATGGTTGCTAGCGAGAGGTTTCTACGGTTAAGGGGATGAACGCTTTTAGAAACAGACTAACAGTTAAATGTAGCTATTTGTTAACATAATGAACATCAAGTACACATCAGCATCTTCATTTCTTAAAAAAAGACAGCACTGATGAATCCACACGCAATCATAAACTTTGCTGGCTTCTACTCTAAACTCTCAGCGACAGGTCTGTCAGTAATCCGGCCACAGGTATTCTGTCACACCTCCACATCTGTGACTACACGCACAGCTCCCTGCCAACTTTTCACAAAACAAATAGGCGAGGGACAGTGACAGAAAGACTGGCTACCCGTCAGCCTGTGTCTGATGCAGATGGCATCAGTGATGAAGACAATCTGCCAGGTATCTGAATTGTGTATCGTATTAAAGCCACATCGTAGGACAATCCCAAACGTGGCACCGAATATTTGATATCAAAATTTCTCTCGGGGGAAAGCATCAGATTCATATCAGATGTTATAAAATATTCTAATGTAGTTTGCTGAAATGCGCAAGCGGTTTGTTTGTTTGTTTATAACACTATATCAGCTTCTGTTTATTTTTATGGGAAAAAAATCCAGTTAAAAATACAATAATATTCAAGAAAAAACCCAAAACCAATATAAGAGTTCAAAACACAAAAAACGCACGCTGCAAAGAAATGATGCAGGCTTACCTTCTCCGCCATGGTCATCGCAGCGCCACCGTGAATTCCCAGTATGGGCATTGCCGTCTGAGACGAAACAAAGTCCAGCATCTGCGCCACGGATTCCTGATCCGAGCCGTCTCCGTAAACCAGCCCGTGCAGTCTCTGACGGGACATAAGGTCACACAGGTGCGTAAGCATGCTTCCCGGGTCCGTCTGGTTCACCTGGACGCTGAGCACTGTCACCTCCAGCGGCGCCCCTACCCCGCGCACCGGACGCATGGCCGATTCGGATACAGCAGGGGTTTGGCCTAGAATCACTGCCACGCTTAAGGATGGAGGCTTCTCTGCAGCCTGCGACCAACCCAGGAAAGCCCATAAGATTGTGAACCGGACTACAGCTCCCATCATTCCTGGCTTCAGCCCCTGTGTGGATGAAACATTTGAGAATAAGCTACCTTTGTACAATCATAGCACCTCACGAATACCAACTGTGCCCTAAAGCTCCGGCAAATCTGGCTTCGGGGCAGTAAATTAGATCAAATGGAACAATGAAATGACATACGTTTCATCCACCCCATTACTTTGCTCGCAAAGATTCAATAAGTGGACTGAAAAGAAATGGGAAGCGAAAGCGCAGGACAAGCTTTTAAAGGTTACGATGGCATGCCACTCCATTCATCTTTACTCAATCACTTAAAGTCAATACTTTTCAATTAGTCTAAATAGTTTCATGGAACAGCGGTTCACTTATTACCAATTAACTCTGATGCACTGTCTTACCATCGTACAATATATCAATGTGGTCGTATTTCAATGGCCTGCCTAAACGATAGGACTCCTCAATAGTTTATTAAAGTTCTGGGCTACGTTTGAAGCTTGGATGACTCCAGATGGCTACTGTGGTTGTCTCTTAAATTTTAGTAATAATTGATGAAACCATGCACTAACTGAAATGCATTATAACTTCATGAGTGAGGAACAGCTTACACGTGGTTAAATTTAATGCACTGACAACGGTTCACTTAAAGATGGTTCAATCTCAAGAGATTGAATGTAAAAGTCGACCTCTGTATGGATGTAGCTGTGTTTTAACTATAGTGCTTCTTAATCCTGGCCCTGGGGACCCACAACACTGGACGTTTTGTAAGTCTTCCATATTTAAAACGTGTTTGAATCATCAGCTTATTAGCAGAGAGATTCATGAATTGAGGAGGTCGTGTCAGATAAGGGAGACTTTCCAAAGACTGTTCCACACCTATGTCACTGCTCTTTTCTGAGATAATTTAAGAAAAGCGCACAAAATGACTTGTAAAGCTTTGGAATATGACATGAATTTGCATGGAATAAAAACGGAAAAGGGTGTGGGTAAAGTATAGGTATAATTTGACTAGAAGCTTTGACACAGAGATCCAATTCACTTTTTCACAACTTCTCACTATCAGAAATGTCACTGGACACATCTCCTTCATTCCTAGAGTTTAGTCATCAGTCATATTTGTACCTCCATTTCATCCACCGACAAGCAGAGTTCTGGCCCTTAGCCACCGATGACAGATGATAAAGTACTCAGAAGTCTTGGAAAACTATGCAAAATAAAATATGTAAGGTCAACACTTAGAAAGTTAACTATATTCAAATATCATGCTGCTTATATACGTATGCCTACTCCGTTACCAAGAGCTAAAACATTCTCAACCACTGACAAAATCACAAAGCGTAAATGTGTATTAGTATATAGCATCGGTTTCCCAGGGCATGTCATTTTTCAGAATTTATCATGACAAGGAAATCAATAAAAATGAAATAAACCCCCACAGGCTTGCTTGAATTTTTTGAGTTTGTTTTGGGTCCTCAGCACAAAATGACGTGATAAGAATGTGCTATAATCGGCTGCAGCGAGCACTACCATTTTATATCACCAGTCCTCCAGAAAAAATGGAGCTCATCACAAAACCTCATAATACCCATCCTAATAAAAGCCAATCTTACCCTGGAGTATTACACTAAATGTGCTTCAAATTCATACATTTACATACATATGGACAGCTTAAAAATACCATGGACTTGTATTTGGTTTTCTAGCAACAGAGATTTTTTCAAATTTATATAATGAAAGGTATATTTTGCATGTCAATTTGGGACCATTTCTGTGACAAACATTTTTCTAAATATCTTATTTTCTAAATCATGCAGGTTTGAAATGACAAGCGGGCGTGTAAATAGCGGAATTTTAATTTTGAAGGTGACCTACTCCTTTAAGTTTTAACTCACCGTTTTACATTTAACCAAAGCAGTGCTGCAGTGAATCAAATTTGACTTCAGTCTTTATTTAATGAAGTCTCTTTCTTAATATATGCTCAACAACAGCAATAGGATAAAGAATTAGAAAAGTGATATTTATAATGGTACAACTGATGCGGTATACTGTAGCATGTCACACATGATAATACCTCAAAATACTTAAGCAAGAATCATGATGTTTGTGTAAAAGATGATGATGCTTACTGACGGTTTATTGCATAATCCTCCTAAACTGGAATATTTGCATAAATGAAGCAAGGACTTGTTCAACACCAAAAATGAACTGATGCGCTGCCAATTGTTGGCAAACAATAACAACAGACACTAAACGGGTTATCTTTTGACAGTTAAAAGTAAACTTTCAGATGCATTGTGAAGCATACTAATTAGTACCAATCACATAATTACCCTAATTGCTTTCTTGATGGTTGCACTGGTTGTTTGTGAGGGTCGAAAAGCAGTACATGCCTCAATGACCACATTAGAGATTAAGTAGACAGACAGTAACTCTCTCATTTAATAAACTCGCTACCGTCAATAATTGGCATACTAAGCTGAGCCATCCTACCAAAACAGCCATGCCCTTAAGCCCAACCTGGAGTGGCACTTAGCATTTGCAAATGCAAGGAATCCATCTGCATCTCCTCCACTCATTCTTCATGTGCTTATACGGTTTGTTAGACAAGTGTCATGTTTTCAAGCACATTAGAGATCAACCTATACCCGTAACCTGTTAAAAGGCTTCCAAATGTCCAAAGACAGTTAACTTTCACAAAAACATGGCTTTTTACGCACCGAAATTTTAGCAAAGCTGCCAGAAACGTCTTGCCAATGAGTGTTTTCAAGCAGGATTTGGATGTTGCGTCTGACTATGTGCCCAAAAGTGTACAGACCACAGATCTGATGGTCTGTCACAGTCTATCTTTCATGATTCAAAGCCACAGCGTAAAGTGCCAATCGCAGACCGGCCCCGCTGTTAGCAGAACACCACCGCTGAAATGACTTCGCAAGCGAGTGTGTAGGCTGTGGGTGGATTTCTGAGTTTGACCGTGTGGATGGGTGAGGGGGTCAACAGTTATGACTATACTCTTCAATATACGCACCTGTACCTCCTAACCCCACCGTTCTGTTATTCTTGAACAATCGTTTGCTTACTCGCTAATCTTATGTTTAAGATAGTACAGGAGTTGACAGCAAATGTAAAAATCGAACGCTATACATTTCTGTACCCAAATAAGGTCAATGTTTGATTTGCCTACGGATATGTCTGCGTCTCTATATGTGTCTTTGTGCATAGAGGAGGGCAGCTCTTGAATCCTTCAGCTTCTAAAATGATATCCTCATATTTCAGGTCTGGTCCTATAAGCAAGAGGAAAACATCAAAAATGTGTTTGGACAACGTGACTGCACCCAAATCTGCAAGTCCCTCATTCCCCGTGTCGGCGGAACACGCGAAGCAACGGCGCCCCCTGTCGCATCTCCCCTCAAGTCGCTTCGCACCTATTACCAAGCTTAAATATTTAAAACGTATCTTACCTTGCGTGTCACGAGGTGTCAGTGAAGGAAACTCGGCCAGGTAGAAATGTGCCATCTGTGAAACTGAGCGACGTTTTGTGAATTGTATCCACGAAGATTTCCTCACAGAGAAGAAGGCGCGTTCCCGTGCGCATTTTCAGACCTTCGGTGAGACACCTTGACAGGAGCTTAAGTGTTTGGTGTTCTGAAAGAAAGTCGAACAAAATCCTTAAACTAGGCTAAGATATATGTGACAATTCAGTGTATCCTTTTCTAACTTCTCCATCGTGTTCAGTGGTAAAATGAAAGAAATGGCACAACGACGAGTGGGCTCGCGGGCAAACTGATCTGCGTGGACGCGTAACGGTTCCCCCGCACAGAACCAAATATCTCACAAGTAACCTCGTAGACAGACAGCAACACTAAATAACGGGTCTTAAATGATCAGTGTCAGTTAGCTTTGAGAAGACAGTATGTGATAAGCAGGTAAGCGAGACACCCGGCATGACGGACGGTGTGGTATTCCCCTCACGCGCGCTGGATTTGTCTCTATGTAGGGCGCTCGCTCGCGCAGCAGGTGTTGCGCATCAAGGCGGCTAAAATAATGTCAACCGTCACAAAAAAAGCAGACGCTTTCGTCAACGTTAAGCTCCAACGACTTCCCTTTGAACACGAGGGAGCGAACCCCCATTTGGTAAGCTATATAAACCGGGGATATAACATTTATCAACATTTTATTTCAAGTCAAAATAACTCACCTGATATCCTGGTTATACATTTCCAAGTAAAGAATCACGCCATGTCCCCACTCTTCATTTTATAACCTTGCTCTTTCTTTATAAACAAATCCGTCAAGTTCCGCGCTCTCAATGGTGTAATTCCATCGGTGCCCTTGTGTTTACCGTGACCATTCCTTGAAGCGGTGTGCCAAAAAAGGAAAGGGAACAATGTTCAATGGTACGGTCGAAATACAACGATCCAAATGGATTTTTCCCCCTTTATTTTTTTCTATTTTTGAGTCTCGAGCGCTTTCCGCAATGGGGCTGGTGGAACAGGTCCTCGCGCGTCCTCTTGATGGGTTTCCATAAATATCACATCCTTTTGGAGAAAACAACAATTCGCCGGTTTATTCGTCGATAACGGTGCTAGGGTCTATTTTGGATAGAGATTCCTTTGCGACACCGTCGACTGAACTCGAGACATCAGCGCAGTCAAAACTGTGTCGAGCGCGTATTCGCTTCTTAACATCTCAGCCTGGAATTGAGACTGTACTTGCCAATGCCTCCCACGCGCTCCGCGCCTAATACAACACAATTGGCTTACCTTACTGGCTCTAATTAAACGCACACGTGTGATTTATAGGGCTGTGGATATTGTGTCATGTCTCTTTCATTATGCTGTTGCGCTGTCAATCTGAAGAAATGTTAAAAAGCATTTGGTTATGCACTTGAGACGCGTCAAAATATGCACGCAACTTTTCAGACCATTGGTTTCAGATGCACGCTCCACGAATCGAGTGAACGTTATATAGACTCCCTGAAACCTTTTTTTCCGCCACAAACTCTCTCTCCCACTCACATCCTCTCACACATTGCGTTGCACATGCATACAGTCGTAAATGATAATGAGAACCATTAACAGTGCATGCGCGCGACGGGCGCTCAAGACTATGGAAAATTCTCAATCAATAGACGCCTCCGTAAACAAGTCATTTTCTCGCTCCATGTTGCAAAACCACGTCCCATCCACCGTCGCATCCACGTGCTAAAGAGAGCAAGACAATTCAACGAACCGACTCCTGTCTTTTTGAATGAAAACTGTGATTTTGGGGCTTGCTCTATTTGTCCCAAAATTGGTGGTTCGTTATGAGTCAGACGCTCCCAGCTGTGTAATTTCCCTGTATGAACTCGACAAGAGCCTTTGGTGATCCCCAGCGCATGCAATTAAATCAAATGATTTTATGGCTTTTACTGCTGTGATCATTCACTCAATCACAAGAAAACTGTTTGATGCGATGCTATTTAAAGTAATTCAGACTTCACAACACATTAGGTGCAATTGGTGGCAGAGTGCAATGGCAATGGTATATTCCTACTGCAAAGGAAGCACGGATATGTGTAGATACATTTTGAAGTTACATGATTAAACCTTTGAGTTATTGCAAATGAAAAAGTTATCTTCATTAAAAATTATCTATACTTTTATTCTTGTCCCTATATCTTCATACTCATCACCAGAAAAGGAAAGCAACACCCGTAACATTTTACAATAAGGTGATATATTGGTTAACATTAGTAATGCATTAGCTAACAATGAACAATTTAGTTTTTCAGCATTTATTAATGCTTGCAATGTAATTTCATGTCAATACAGTTATTCATGTTAGTTCATGCATTAACTAATGTTAACAGTGACAACATTAGATTTTAATAATGTATTAGTAAATTAAAACGAACATGAATGGATATTAATAAATGCTGTAGAAGTATTGTTCATTGTTAGCTAATGCATAAACTAATTGTTAACAAATAGCACCTTATTGTGTTACACCTGATAACAAAGAAAAAACATTTAACACTTTATCATGCCTTGTAAATATTTTTTTGTTTGCACATTACATACCACTAATGAAGCCAAGCCCGGCATGTAAATAAACTATACATGTTCACAACCTATATTCCTTACATGTTTTTAAAGATGCACCTGAAAATATTTTGTCCCTGTAAACCACTAGACGGTATTTTGATTTTCAGACGAAATTGATAAGCTGGAAAAGTGCTTTGTTCTTTTTACAGTCTAGTGACAACATTTTTAATGAGTCAAATAAACTTGAATGTCTATACTGGGTGTATTGGCAATCCATGTGTGTGTGCTTAAGTTTGGAAAAACATGCCGATTATCTGCTTGCTTGAGCAGGTAACAAATCTATGACTGAAGGTAAGCTCTGATTCCTTTTGGCAAGGAGAGATTTTCGCAATTGGCATAGAGTTTGTCGGCATATGTAACTGTTTTTCAGAATAGTATGTTTTGCACTCTGTATAATATATACACTCACCTGAAGGATTATTAGGAACAGCATACTAATACTGTGTTTGACCCCCTTTCGCCTTCAGAACTGCCTTAATTCTACGTGGCATTCATTCAACAAGGTGCTGAAAGCATTCTTTAGAAATGTTGGCCCATATTGATAGGTTAGCATTTTGCAGTTGATGGAGATTTGTGGGATGCACGAAGCTCCCGTTCCACCACATCCCAAAGATGCTCTATTGGGTTGAGATCTGGTGACTGAGGGGGCATTTAAGTACAGTGAACTCATTGTCATGTTCAAGAAACCAATTTGAAATGATTCGAGCTTTGTGACATGGTGTATTATCCTGCTGGAAGTAGCCATCAGAGGATGGGTACATGGTGGTCATAAAGGGATGGACATGGTCAGAAACAATGCTCAGGTAGGCCGTGGCATTTAAACAATACCCAATTGGCACTAAGGGGCCTAAAGTGTGCCAAGAAAACAACCCCCGCACCATTACACCACCACCATAATTGCATGAAGGAGAAATTGAACAGGTGTTCCTTATAATCCTTTAGTTGAGTGACATATATATAAAAACTTCACCACACACTACAAAAATGGCTTTGATTTTTTTTAAACATGGGGTTCAAAACTTGGATCTTTTCAGTGTTTTATTCATGATGTCACAGGATGTAAGTGAAGGGTTCTTATTTTTGTGTCACGGCTTATAGTAGACTATCATTAATTTTCTCACAGTTTAAAGAACATTGTCATTACGTATTAAAGATCTGTGACAGGGGGGACATCTCGACCAAGAAAAATCAGTTCTGTAGTTGATATGAGTTCATTAGATCATTAACAGTTCTATTCATATACTCCTATCAATAAAATATCTATACAAATTTGATTTTAGCACATTAGGTTGACATTCCACATGACATGACATTCTAGCTTAAAATATTTTACAGAATGGAACATAAAATATGTAACAAACAGAACGAAATAACTAAATAAAGAACAGAAAAATTGAATAATAAAAAATGTGTCATTTCATTCAGTATTACTTTAATAAAGTTGTACTGTATTTCTGGTCCACTGTACTCTGTGGGGATGGAAACACTATAAAAGCTCCAGAGTATTTGTAACACACTTATTAATAAATGATATGTTTTATTTATTATGTCACTCAAAAATACATGTATTTTCAATGTATTAAATCACCCTTTTTTCAATTTAAACAGGGTCAATTTAGGAGTTTACTTATTACATGAGAGCCCAGAACTGACTCGATGAAAATCGCAGGTTATTTTCTAAAATGTCTATAATAAAACAATTTTACCACTGAGAATGGCTGCTACATTTCATAAAGGTTTTTTTCCTTGGCAACTGAAAGAAACTTCATCAGTTATCACAAACCATTTTCTTGGACGGTTTCAACATCACTTTTACCCGCATCAAAAAACGAACAACTTTAATTGTTTAATGACATTAAACATGTTTACAGTTTATCGTCATCATACGTTGTAGTTCAAACTCAAAAACAGAAATCAGAACTATATTATTGCTACATAAAACCAAAAACATGCAGAAGTAAATGAAGACAAAATTAACAAGCGAATGAGTGAAGAAGAAATGCAAGAGAGGTTTGCATGAGTCTGTCATGAGCACAAAAAAAGTGGGAAAATTCTGTCTCCATGGTAACCCAATTTTCAGTGTCACCACTTTTGTTACCAAACAGACCATGCTACATTACATAAAACACACATTAACACCCCCCTTCACACACAGAGAAATGTGCTCTCTCACACGCAGACACACACAAACATACATTAAGTTAATAGGGAAGCTATGATTTGCAATTGCATTTGCATTGATGGTTTTGTCCAGATGATAAATCGAAACACAACATAACGTTGTCGTCTAACTTAATTATTGTATATTCAAAGCACTTCAACTGTATCCCACAGAGATTGGAGTGTGAGAAGAGCACAATTAAGACCAAGACGCGAAGGCGATGTTTACTTTAATTATGCAATTATGCAAATTGGCTTTATTAGTAATAATTATTCCTAAACTCACTTCTAAGACATCCTTCTGCGTCTATCTTTATACACAACAGCACTGCACATAAGCCCTCGTGTACATGCATGACCTCTCACAACATGCACATACTGTACACGTGAAGAATCTGTTATCGCTTGAGAATAAAGTCTTTGATGAACAAAGTAATTTATTTACTAGAAATTTCAGACCCTACATTCATTAAGACACTAAATTCTTATGGGATATCAGTCGTTTTGTAATTTGCAAGCTATAAGATGTATCTATAACATTCTTTTCTTAATACCCTTAATCATGCAGTCTTAAAGGAACAGTTCGCCCAAAAAAGTCAATTCTGTCATTATTTACTCGCCCTCAAGTTGTAACAAATCTGTATAAATTTCTTTGTTCTAATGAACACAATGAAAGATATTGGAAATGATGCTTGTAACCAAACAGTTCCAGGCCATCATGGACTACCATAGTAGGTAAATTGTTTTGTAAATTTTTTTGTTCTGTTAAACACAAAAGAAGATATTTTGAAGAATGTAGGAAAGCAAACACTTCTTGACCACCATTGACTACCATAGAACAGACATTTATAAAGCAATTTTTTCTTCCATGGTCTTCAAGAAGTGTTGGCTTTCCTACATTCTTCAAAATATCTTCTTTTGTGTTCAACAGTTATGTTGAATGTATAATGTAACAATAATTGTTCCAAAAATCTTTCTCTGTGTTTATCAGGACAAAGAAATGTATACAGATTTGGATCAATTTTAGGGCGAGTAAATTATGACAATTTTTCATTTTTGGGTGAACTGTCCCTTTAACACAGCATTGAGGGAATTAAGAAAACATTGAAATGGATTTTTTTGGGGGGGGCGTGAACTGTCCCTTATAGTGTGGTAACGATGTTGACTAAGGACTGCAATAAATTTATATGGAGGTTACAGAAAACAAATCAGCAAAACCCAATTGAAAATTGGCTGTTAAAAATAACAAAATTATAAATGATTGTCAGTGTTTTCAATTTTCATTACATGGCTACATTAAACTCCAAAATCTCTGACTTGCACGGTCCTTTTCGATTCACAATTATGAGCAAGGTTTTGTTTATTTAGCAAAATGCACAAATGACAAAATTCTAACAGGGTGTACTTCACGTTTAAGGGGACTTGTTATCCTATTTTTTCCAGGACAGAGACCCTTTTTCGCATGTCCTGATTTGTTTGCAATATATACTGTGTTGTAGAACATCTGCTGTTCTAAAATACTACTGTTCTTGCAAAATGTGTCTACCAGTCACCACACTTATAGCATAATTTCCCTTATGAAGGTGGTCATTTACATCAGATGATTCAATTAATGAGATGAATGGGGAGAGAATTTGAGAGGTCCTCTGAATACAAATGATCAAGGGCAAGTGCAAGGTGCATTACAGAAACTCAGAGAGCACGGCGTAACATCTGAAGCTCAGCAGGCATCTTGTGATCGGACAATTTCTGCCTTGAGCAAAACAGAAAAAGAACTGTCCATCACAGATTTGTCTGAAGGCGGACAATGCATTTACTGACATCTCTAAACGTAGCACAAACTGGCAAAGAATATGCTATACATACTAAACATATCAATTAAGAAATCAATTTAGGGTCATCACTGGTCAAAATACCAGAAATAAAGGATTTCATAATTGCTGCATTTTTCTATTTGTTTCTACAGCGTGCTGTCTCCATTTTATGCTAAGTAAACTGCAAGAGATATCATAACATCTCACATTTATTACAAATATGGAATATTTGTCATATTACTCATGGCATGTTCTTTAAAATAATATTTGACACCGATTTAGTCCTTTATAGTACCTTGAACAGTTGCCAGGTTTCAGAATACAGTCTTCAGTTTGTTAGTCTCTTGGACAAAGATCTTGTTATTCCTGCACCTTGTCTGCACTCTGTCATGTAGTATGCACGCTGCTAAGACAATGACTTGACAGATGACAAGAAAGATTATTGTGCAGTGTGAGCAGTTCAGCGATTCCGGTAGCCTGACAGTCGCACGGTGCGACAACAGCCTTGGCTGACCCTCCTTGAAACATATCAGACTCTGACATAGACTGAGAATCCGTTGAAAGAGGATTTACTATGCAAATCAGTAAAGCGGCAATCCAATAATTATACTAATAAGGCAGCCAGAGTCAAGAACAGTAATCAGTCCAATCACACTGATAAAACACAAACAAGCCTGTGATAATGATCTGAATTGCAAATCAATTCTGCGCAATAACTATAAAACCCATGGAGGTCTTATACCTGAAGTGAGCTATTAAAGGGATAGTTCAGCCGAAAATAACGTTCATGTCATTCAAAACCTGTTGATGACTTTCTTGTGTGGAACACCAAAGAAGATATTCTGTGACGTTTTGATAAGTCTCAGTGGTTTAATGCCATTCAATAGAAGTCAATTGGAAACAATGTTTTTTGGTTACCGGCGTTCTTCAAAATATCTTCTTTTGTGTTCAGCAGAAAAAATAAAGTCGTATATGTTTGGAATGACATGAGGGTGAGTAAACGATAAAATAATTTTCATTTTTGGGTGAACTATCACATTTTCATTCATGTCAATAGATGCCTGAACACTGTCTTCTTAAGTTAACGGGCTGTCGATTCTGGAGGCAATTTGTTTTCATACAATCACCTGTGCTGTAAATTTAATGTGACTAATCAATATAACTCAAGGCAAGTCTATTTCAGACCCTACGTGTGCAAAACAGACCTTAAAGCGCTCACAGAAAAATCATTAATTCACTCTCTTGTCATTTCAGACCTGTATGACTCTCTGCTGCAGAACACAACGAAGATATTTTGAAGAATGTTGGTAACCGAACAACGGCGGTACCCATTCACTTCTATTGTATGGACACAAAACCAATACAACTCAATGGGTACCGCCATTGTTCTGTATCAACGGAACAATCTTTAAAAGATAAGAAACTATTGACAGTTTATGGGCCCTATTTTAACGATCTAAGTGCATGGCCTAAAGCGCATGGTGGGCGTTTCCGAATCCATTTTTGCTATAATAAAACAATGGAAAAATAGTCGGCATACCAGGTAAATACCAACACAATATATGCACTGATTACTATGCTGATTACATTTATTATAAAATTTTGTCTGATGAGTGTTAGAGAGACAGTATTAATCCGTTTTGTGTGTTTAATTTGACTACGAAGGATGCATAATGTGCAATACATTAACCGTACGCAAGCATTCATCGATAGCCTTTTTTTCAACTCAATAACGTTGTTGTTCACTCTGCTTACTTTCAAACACGGCAACATTACACACTGCACAAAATGTAATTTTCATGATCTCAGGTTATGTACTCTTTAAATAACTGTAAAATATTGCGGCATAGACTTTAGACCAGGTTTCATCCGGTCAATGGCGCACACTATTTCAGCTGACTCAAAATAGCAACGCAACAGCAGTGCGCCTAAACACACCATGTTTTCAGACCAGCAGGCTCACGGTCGCACAAATGAGCGCAAGTGCATTTGCTATTTTAACAACGTGGTGCAGGATGTGAAAATGATAAATGAGTCGGCTGAAACTAGCAAAATACACTCATTTGTCGGAAATCTTAGTTTTGAATCACTGTTAATGGAAAAAGATGTTTTCCGCCCACATAACGTTGTATTTAAGGCATTTTTGGTACCGGTAGGGGCTAAGTGGACCATGTTAACCAGCCAAACTCTGATCTCTTGGTTAAATCAGCCTAATCAAACAAACAGGAAGAAAATGAATACAAGCAGCAACTGCACCGTCTGATGTTACAAACGCTTTGTTTAGGTCTCCCACATGTTGCCCACAAGATTTGCACCTGAAGCACCCCACACAAACTCGTGATTCACAGACGTTGCCTTTCACAACCACACAAAATGTATGAAAATTTGCTGTTAAGTATTAAAGCCAATCCTTACTCGTATTTACTTAGCCAATACACTACTAGTCATACAGAGACTAGCATTTCTCTCTAACTAACTTTACACTCCAGTAAAATCTCAACAGGAATCGGTTTGGCTCCTATCCAGTCTTCCCCTTAAACTTTCCTTTCGACTTCTTTAAAGACTGTCCTCAAGGTCAAAGCAAGTCAATAGAACATATTTTAGCATGCCACAACACAAAAGTGGGTTCTTTAAAGCTTAATCCCACTGCCTCCACGGGTGTAAATCATTGAGGTGCTCGACGCCAACTTGAATGATTTACAATGGCGCAACCCTGGTGTCAAAGCTCTCTAGCCATTAGACCGGAGGATGTGTAGAAAGACATTTGTAAAAGTCAGCTGGCCATTAAGCTGAGGGAGGAGACGCATTGTACTGTCTGATAATGATTTATTACGAAACGTGGGGATCTAATGGGGGGTTTGCGTGGGGGCTCATGTGTGTGTGTGTATTCAGGTTCGATCCACTAGTTTTGGGTAGTGTGGTTGGCTTCGTGAAGCTGAGCCGCTCACTGTAGCGAGCATTTGGTACAGTATCTGTTCTGTCGGTTATGGAGCCAGTATCTGGAGGGAGCGTGGGCCTAACACATACTCTGACGCAACGCACACATGGTGTCCTGGATACGCCACAGCTCCGACAACAGCCAGGAACAACACATATACACATTCAGAAAGACAGGTTTTATTTCAATTTTTATATTTTGTTAGTTCTGATTCGTCCATGCAGTGGATTAAATTCGCATTTGTGTGTGAAACAACTTTTCTGCATATCCACAGTGGGGTCCAAGTCAATTTTATATTATTTTTTATTTTAATGCCAGTTAAATGACAGATTTCAATGTACAATCTGAGTTAAGTGTCTTTCTTTTTTGCATAAATGAGAGCTTGCAAAATAGCTGGCATTGAAGTTTGTGCAAAACCTGATGGTCAGTGACATCCCAGCATGAGCTGTGAACGATCCAAAGAGCTCATGTGCTTCAATGGATTTGGCATTTGGTAGAAAGGATTTAATACGGTTACTGACACTAATTTATAGTACTTGCATTTGCTTATTGATCTACATATCCCAAATACATTTTTCTTTGTATTAAATATGTTAAAAACCTAAACCTTTCTGTTTATTTCCAGGTTTAAATGAAAACCAATAAAGTCTAAGCTTTTTAATGCGTCCTCCAGCTGTATTTTTGTGTGATGAATTTCACCAGAGCTCTTCTTTGTGTGTCTTGATTATACTTTATAACCTACTTTATATCTGTGGGACAGTTTTTCCCCAAAGTGCTCGGCTGTGGACTTATCCAGCTCAAATATCTCCTGCACAGTATATGCAAATGTTGTGTTATCCATCTGCTTCTGGTCTGCTATAACATGTATGGAATGTACCAAAAATACACACAGCTATAGGCACACAATTACATTTCAGCACATAAGCGCCACACGGTAATGTAATCATCGTATTGCTTGTGAGAGTCTTAAGTAAAATGTCAAGAATTTATGGAAAAATAAACTTGGCCTTGCATCTAAATTACAGGATTTGAATAAACAAATAAAGTTCTTTGAGGCCTTGAAATCTCAGTGTCAATGTTAACAAATTTCACAGTGCTAAGAGACTTCTTTCAGGTTGTTGTGGGCCACCTACAGTAGTAACACATTTTTAAAGGCTACACCAAATTAAATAATTACCATATGGTGAAAGCTAAATTAATTCATTACATGGTGTCAAAATATAAAAAAATTAAAAAAGGGACAAACTCAACAGTTGAGCTGTAAAATAACCGATGCTGGGTTGTTTTAGCTGCTGTTGCCTAAACTTTACTTATGTTAGACATCCGAACAGAATCCAGGGAAGCCACAGATTTTGTGACATTTCAGGAAATAAATAAATGTATCATAGATTTTATGTGACCAAACATCAGAAAAATAAAGATAAATAATAAAAAAGAAAAATAATAAAAAATAAATATTATACGCAAAGCGATGCACTCTACACAAAAGGGGGTCTTACATCGAAACAGTTTGAGAACCAGTGAAGTTAATAACATAAGCTATGAATTTTCATTCATATTAAAAAAAGAGACATTTATGTAGTTGCTGATTCTTGCTGCACAGTTTTTGTGAGCTGCAAATAGTAGCAAAGTAAATGTGCAGCCTGTAGAGCAATGACTCACTGTAGGTCGTCAGCTAAAGTCTGAATCAAGTGACACAGTGAGTAAATTCTGAGTTTGCAGAGGTATTGCATATATTAAAAAAACTTTTTGGGTCCTGAAGTCACAAGTTTGAGCCTTGTAGAAGGCGGCCTGTGAGGAGCATTTACACAACAAGACAAATGCTGGTTAGCATGGGCCTGTTATCACCTGCTGGTAGTTGAAGTCGAAACAACGCCATTTCCTCTATTGACCACCATTCAAAGCGTGCAATTTAACAAAATAAATATATATATTGTATGTGTTCTTTTAGTGCAATCAGCCAGTTTGCATTGCTTGAAACTCCAGAGAGATAAAGTAAATTACTTGCATTCATATGCATCTCTCTCTCTCTCTCTCATCAGAATGACTAATGACAACTGTATCTGCCCAGACTCCATTTGAAACTGTTGGAACTGGAGGGAAGGCGAGTGATAAGACAACATTGGTAGCACAATCTTAAGCAAATATTAATGTTAGACTAGATGCAGGGACGAGGAATTTGCCTGGCAAATAAATAAACAAACATGTGGATGAACAAAAGTATAAACAGAAGAGACAGATGCCACAGAGGGACTGACTGGAGTAAGACAAAGATAGAAATACAGGGAATCATATGCGCAACAATACACTTATGTCATTTGTGAGCCACAATACAACGCAACATATATGATCACTATATCTTGTATTTTCACAACACAACCTAAATAATGTTACAGAGTATGAGCTACGTGATGTTGTTACAGGATAGGTGTATACAACCGTTAGGTTCGTGCTCCTAAAACCCAGAAGAGATTAGCATGAGTCGTGTTTTTCCTCGAGAATCTCTAATGGGTTTTTAGAATAGCAGTTTGTGATTTATTAGTAAATTAAAGTGTGTGGTTCGCTTTACTTGAACAGACTTTGTTCTTTGTTCTACAACATAAATTACGTGTAATTCCCAATCAGGTTTTTTAATGTTCACCCAGTGCACCCAGGTTTATCCGTATAATGTAAAATTATAGATCGGTGCGTCCTTGATGCAGAATTCTCATGAATTAATGAAAACCTATACAAATGAACCCTCAAAAAGTTTTTCAACCATCCACCAGAGGGCATTAGAGTAAAATGTACTTCATTTGAATAGGGCATTTTCCAGTGTATTATGATTGCAGAATTGTTTATAGGATGATTCATCTGGGTTTGTCTCAACAAATAAATAAATTCTTAGGTTCATTCCTCTGGAATATACACTTCTAAAGAAGTTCAAATTAAGAACGTGTGTGAATGGAAAGAAATCTAACAATAAAGACACTGTAAATCTCTCTTATGATATCTATAATGTTAATAATCTATAACAACATATTAGTTTGTTTTCAAAATGTTTGCTGTCGCAACTTTGGACACATGAACAGTAAATTTGTCAACTACCCAATTATTTTTATCAAGAACTGAAACTTATTCATTTTATTTAGTAACAATGTGACAAAAAAAGAGTGGTTGACTGCTCACAGCTATAGTCTCAAGATCCTTAAAAAGATATATCCCTTCATTTCCAAAGACTTGTCACAAGTGTTTTGGCAACTGCGTGAAAGTGAAACACTTTTTAATCAAAAAAACACTTTTACTATCAGCTCCTGTAAAGAACATATAGAACAATCCTTTGCTGAGGTTCAACACTTTGACCAGTCGAGTTTTGAGGTATTTGAGAAAGTATGGGGTAAAATAGTCTTCGATATAGGGACAAATCTTGAGTGATATTCATGCAAATGTCATGATGTAACATTGTCAGCTTTGTAATCACAAGAACAAGATCCAACAAGAAACACAAAAACATTTACACTTTTACATACTGCATACACACCCCAAACCGTTAGGACAACTGGGAATCAATTACACGCCCAATAAAACACCCAAAGAATATCTAGTTAATTCTTCTTAACATCAAGTTACATTTTACATGCTCAGACAAGTAATCAACATAAAGGACCATACGACGGAATTATTTATTAGCTTTTGTCATCATTGCTGTTTTTCTCCTAATATAACTTTAAAAGTATAATCCAAAACAGAGTCGATCATTCCCAATTTTGTTACAACACAAAGTGATGATTGATTGTTTTGACATATACCGCACATACATTAGCATAAACTGCAGAGTAAACTGACAAAGCGCTACAATGGATTGACCTCATGGATTACAGCACACCTTTAAAGACAACTTGTTCAAACAGGGAAAATCCGAAGTTCATAGACACACAAGACCTACCTTATTTTATATTCACATGAAAATGTAGTGGTTTTGTAAGATTGACAGTATGTCTTTACTACCAATGCTGTTTGGTCATAAGTTTATATTTATGAATAGCATTGAATGCCGTCACATGTGCCCTGTGCACTTGTAAACTCACACTCTCCTTCTTCGTAGTAGTCTGTAAATTGTTTACTTATCTCTGACTACTCACCTCCCAAGTGTGGAAAATCTAGGTACATTTGACTCATTGGGTCAATAGTTTTTAGGATCCTCGCCCCCTTGTGGCAAATGCCCCGACTAAAAACATTCCCAAATACTTCTGCTAGTTTACAAAATATGGCAGCTTCTTTTGGCTGAAAAAATTTATAAATAATAATTTGCATTTCAGGCAGATTAAAAATATAAGTACTTATCAGTTTATATTTGTCTGCGGCAACAGTTGCGCGACATAAAAACAACATCATTTATGATTGACACTTGCTAAATATGTAACTTTAGAGAAATGAAAGTAACGCCTGATGAGACAGTTCCAGATCACAGTTCTTTTAAACTGTTCATTTCCATGCAGACTTACTTTCACTTTGGCAGATACATTCCAACTAATGTGACTTAAATGAATTGAGTAATAAATCGCAGGAAGTCATCCAAAACTTCTCTAAAAACCTTCTCTGAAATCTTTAATATGGTACTTCTGTAGCTCAATAAAGAAGGTAAAGAATGGTGCTAGCAATGCCAAGACCATGGGTTTAAATTTAGGACCGTCAAACGATTAATCGCGCTTATAAATTGCATCCAGAACAAATGTTTGTGTTTACCTAATAAATGTTTAAAAATGTTTAAAAGTATTTAAAAACACAAAAACATACACAAACATATATATATTTAGGAAATATTTAGATGTGTTAATCAATAGTCAAAATTAAATATAAACTGCACGTTTATTAACTTTAACATTCTTTAACGAACACAAATCCAACGAATGAACCATGACTAGAGAGGTGATATCAAGGCAAACTTTTTTCAGTCAGTATAATGCAAAAGCAAACTGAATGAGTGACTGGGCACTGTATGATGTTACTGTTTGGATAGAATGGCTACGGTCAAATGAATGAACCACTTGCTTGCTCAAACAAAACCTTGCTGGAGGAAACTAAGGAATCAAAGGTTATGTTTGAGTAGGAGAGATTTCGGCAAACATGCTTTGATGAGGATAGGATTCAGAGTTTAATGGGGTAAAGAGACAAAGGAACAACATACAATAATAAAAAAAATGCTTGGTAACACTTGAGCATAGGGGGCAATTCTCACTATTAACTAGTTGTTATTAGCATGCTTATTATTGGCATACTGGATGTTTATTAGAACTTATTAAGCACATATTTTGTATTACCATATTCTAGATCCCTAATCTTACCCAATACTTGAACCATACAACTACCTTATTAACTATTTATAAGCAACAAACTTGTTGTTAATAGCGAGAATTGCCCCCTATGCTAAAGTGTGACCAAATGCATATATGTTCCTGTTCTGTAGCAGGTTATTTTCATTCATTCACCTGTTACAAATGTCATTAAACTTTTATATATTAATTAAAGACCCAGTGTATAAAATGTAGCGGCATCTAGTGGTGAGGTTGCGAACTACAACAAACAGTTCACTCCCCCCTTCTTTCGAAAATCTGAGCTGGCTGACACAGCATTATGATATTTTAACGTTTTCGATTCTTTGCAGAAGGAGATAACGCATTTAGGAAACACGCTATGCGGAACAGTTTGTCCTTCTACGTCTACTGTATTGACGAAACAACATGGCGAATTCCATACAGGGGAACCCGTGGTGTACGTCGATCGAAATAGCTCGTTCTTAGGTAAGAAAAACATAATGCTCCATTATGTAATTGTAAGGTCTTTAGACAACTCTTAAGACATAGTTATGCACAGTATATTGCATTTCTGTCAGTAGCTCCCACAATAATTACACGCCGGAACTTAAATATTTCTATTTTGCACAGTTCATTTGGGCCATTAGACTCCTGGCATCTCTATTCTGAAAAATAAAATGACCTTTTAACTAGAATTAAGCATTGGTTCCGCCTTCAATGAACCCAGGTTTCTTCTGTCTCACTTCACTAACTGTCGCCGACAATAACTCCAAGACACTGATGCCTAGAAACAGAAAAGTCACTGCATCTGTCCCCAAGTACTTACACTTCTGCAAATATGTTCCTTCCAGGAATCCTGAACCTATAAATTCACTGAACATTGAAAGTGGAATTACAAGAGGTAAGACGAAACTCTTTTATTATAAACTGACTCATACACATCACGCAAAAGAAGTGCATGACTGAAATAATAAGAATCCAACAAGGCTAGTGCTTATGAATGCTTCAATAAAAGAATAACAAGTTCATGGTTTATGAATCTGTATAAAATGGTTTACTATAGGCCAAATAACATGTACTTCACGGTCCACACTAATCTATAAATACTACGGACAGGCGCAAAATGAAATTGGTTACTTACGTCGATCCGCTGACGTCATGGCAATAAATGTAGTATATCTTAGCACTAATGCTCGTATATAAATATACATAGTCAGTAAGATAACAAAACAAAAACCCATACTCGGCAGACAGGTAGGCTACTACATAGCATGCCAAAAGTTGTTTTTACTTGCGCGTTTTGAGTGAAGCGTGCGTTTAAAAGTTATTTCTTTGAAGCGCCAAACTCGTGGTGGATTGTGGGATATTGGCGGAGGAGCAGAGGCCGAACAGTAGTGATGTGACGTTTGACACCTGGGCTTCGATGGGCTTTTTAGTTTACCTTTTAAGGTAGCATTCCGCCAAACCAGACATCCGTCTAGACGTGTATCTGCTATGTGAAGATTCGACTATTTATTCAGATGCATCGATTAAACATCCATAGATTCACACGTATAGTTATTGAAGTGAAGGTTAACCGCGGATGCTTAGTTTTAAGCGATATTTGAGATGTGTGCAATGTTCCTTACATAAATTATTTTATTAAGGCAATTATTAATGACTTGGATTCGTCTGTGTCGTTGCTTACAACTGGAGCCACTTATTTTTCATATAATTATATAAATATATATTTTTGATATAATTTTATACATTTAGGCAGAACTCGTTTAAGTCATGCTGTTAATAGTTTTATTTTTATTTGCATACCGTTTTATGCTCTTGGTGTTAATTAATATATGATACAATCGACAATCACTTTCATGTAGTGATATTTAGATTAGCCTACTGGTTACATTTGTGACATTGGATCATATACCAGTCTTAAGTAGCATCTGAACATTTTTAGTAAAAGACAAAAATACATTGGGTCAAAATTATAATTTTTTCTTAAGTAAAGTATGAAGTAACGTAAAGATCATGTTCCATGAAGAAAGTTTGTAAATTTCCTACATTAAATATGTAAAAACTTATTCTTTGTGTGTGGATGGTCTGCCACAGTGCCCCTGATTAACAACTTCAAATGCAATTTTCTCAATATTTCGATTTTTTGGCACTCTCAGATTCCTGAGTTTAAACGGTTGTATCTTAGCCAGATATTGTCTTATTCTAACAACTCATACATCACTAGAAATGTATTCATCTTTCAGATTATGTAAAAATCTCAATTTCGTAAAAATGACTCATAAAACTGGTTTGTTGTCCAGGGTCACATTTTAGTAAGAAACATACTGCTATTCATTTTAGTGACCCTACCACATTTTGTATTATCCTCTTTTCAAGAGGGTGATATTTTTGAAGTTAATTGGTGCAGAACGATCAAGAGTTTGTTTTCCTTGTTTAACAAATTCATATTATGCATGCTTTGTTAAAAATAGTGAATCAAACAATGTTAATTGAGTACGATTTTTATTTTTTTAATTTGTATATAAAGTTAATGGGAATCTGAAACCAGTAAATCTTGACTATATTGCTTAATAGTCAGCCTAAAGATTAACAAATTGAATTCCTTGTTTTGAACCTTTCAAGACCATTATGTTTGTACAGAACGTGAATGAATGGCATAAGAAAATGCATGATGAAAATACAATTTGCCTGAATGTAAAAAATAAAAAAGTTTTTCACACTGTAAATGTAAAAACATCAAATATAACATGCATCACACAAATTTACGATAACAAGAAAGTACACTTGCAACACATCAGAAAAATCTGAGTGCCTGATACCCTTTCAAAGGTTCATGTATTTCCACTAGATGGAGCTATTTCTTTTAATCAAGACCGCTTTCTAGTCTTCCTAGTTGGGTCTGATTACAAACAACGCCTTAGTGGTTAATGCTAAGTGAAAGAAAAACAAAGATAGAGATTACAGTACATTCAATCAACCGCAAATGTAAATCGTTAAACCAATGTTATAAATAAAGTTTATTGTACAACTGCAAAATATCACCAATGTACACCAAACTAGTGAAATGTCTTAAATGTCTGCATGGTAGACATTGCCATTAAATGCAAACTACAGATAACATAAACTACCTCATGTAAATGTACCAAAAGTTCCATACTGATATCGGATAATCTTTTGTGTTAAATAGTTTTACATTCACATAAAAAGACATACAACACTTCGTAAAAGTAACAAATTTAGCAATGAACCAGTAACTGTCAATAAGGAGGTTTTCTAATGCCGCATTTCAAATAAAAACATTTTGTAGTGCATGTAGTCCAAACTATCTTGACAGACATAAATACACTATGTTCATATAGCCAAAGTTCACAATCCAATGAAAAAAACACGTTTTCTTAAAGACAATGTCAACATCTGTAGCATGTCAACAAGACATAGCCTACTCATATAATAACTCATATACTAAAAGGGTACTGCCATAGAAATTCTTTATGATTCCTGCTTAAAGGAAGCTGTTGAATGCATTCTTTCCCACAACTACGCATAACAGCCCTTCTTGCCAGTTCTTGCAGTCTCTGTGGCGCATCTCCGCGATAAGGCCTACTCAAACTCTTTTTGGGGGATGCGATGTAGTAAGCTAAAAGGGCAAAAAGGCACAGGAACATGTGTTTACTTCCTGCTAAACTGAATGCCCCATCCTTAAGGAGCACCCGCACGCTAGTCGGGCCTTCTGGGGCCTGATAGCTCAGAGTGAAAAACACATTCGTTTGCATGCTGTCCCGTAGCAGAAATGTCCCGAGGGGGAGTTTAGCCAGTTGTGCGTGAGCCTCATCCACTTCCAGAGGACCCCAGTAAAATCCACTTTGGGTCAAGTAATGCATGGTCTCGGTGATGAGGTCACAGTCCTGCTGGTGGCGAAAGGCGCGAAAGTGTGTCGGTACGACTGCGCCGGGCACGGGGAGCTCGGCTGCCTTGGATGGGCCATGTGGCTCAGCTGTGAGGTCAGTGTCATTGTGCTGGACCATTCTGGACTGGCTCCCACTCATCACATTCCTCCATTGTCTTGACGCATAAACGATTGATTCTGTGCAGCCTGTCGAAGAAAGGTCAAAGTCATGCTTAAGCACATTAGAGAAAGTCAAAAAAAAAAAATGTGACTCTTTATATAAGGATGATCCTCAAATCCCCACAAGCAAAGGAGAAAAAGAAAATATTATTTTATTACAGGCCTTGTTATCTTAGATTTTTTATCTTAGATTGTTTTATGGCAATAATTATGTATTTAATTGCATGAAGGAAATTAAACCAAATGTTCTCCAAACGTGTAACCTGAACTTCGAAACAAAAGAGTTTATATCTGACGTTAAACAAAGTCACGAAGTTCACCGTTAATACATTATTTTAGTTGGACATTTATACAGACCACGGAACGATTGTCGGTAATTCGATATCATTTTAGACAAAAACTTGGAAAACACTCAAAAAAAATGTTACTCAAAAAACTCTCATAAACAGTGTATACAATTGAATGGAATGGAGATGGAAAAAAATTGTTACATGTTGTTAATAATGCTGTTATATATTATCATCGTGTTAACGGCGAAAAAAAACAGAAGTCTTTTTTGGATCTTTGCTAACCAGATGGGAGAAAATCTTTCATAATATGTTCTCATAGGCTTGAACCAAATGACCCCATCTGAGACGTCTACTATCAACTGGCAGACTTTTCTCTGACCGGACTGTCACCTTAACGTTTTAAGAAAACCATTACAGGCATACTGGATTTCTCACAAAAACGATGGCTACACAAAAGCTGCCCCTCAAACGAAGAGTGGACGAAGCGCATCGACTCCAGCAATAGATCAAAAACCACCAGACTTGTAACTTACCGCAATAATATTGTAGTGTGATGTTGACTACCCCAACTTCTCCACAACTGTGTGAAAACCTTCTGCGATTATCCTATGTCACTGCTTCTTACAAAAGGCAGACCAAAGAATAACCGAAACCGAAAGATTTGCAGCAAAATACGACGCGCCTCTGACACATCACTAGAATATTCTTTTCATACATGTGTCGTATCTCTATACATCCCGTACAAAATCAGGATGAAAAATCCTGAATTGCAAAACTGAATTCGAGGTATAAGATTTTTTTTATGCTGCATTGGAAATACTGAGTATTTTATCACCCCCCCCCTCTCTCTCTCTCTCTCTCTCCCCTTGTAAGTCTCCTCCTAAAATGGCCAAGATATTGGAAATACGGGAAAATAAATGAATGTCGCATACAAAGATGCATGTCATAATTCTACAGTTTATGTTAACCATTGATTAAACAAGTGTGTATGCAAATTTATTATCAAATTGATCTTTGGCCCATATGTATAGCGCGCTATGCTTTCACTTTCACTTTTGCAGGACTTATTTTAAATCACGTGACCATTGACTGATCTCCGCTTACAATTGGTTAATGATTGACGGCTTCATGTTAGACATACTTGTTTTCATTGTTTGGTGCTGTAAAACACGTAATGTGAAGTACATTTAACAGCTATCCATACTCTTGAGTTATAAACGAAAGCTACAAAAATAACATAAATTGGTTTAGAAATATTCCATCAAAGTTGGTATTTTATAGGGGTCCATTTATTTCATTGAATTGTTAATAGCCACGGATGCAATTAATTTAGTCTAATACAATTTTATTTCTAACCAGAAACCAAATTAAAAAATGGTTACATTCACTAGGAACTAAGTAATTTTTTACATCTTTAAGTTCTCCTCTGACTCATCTGGTTTTACCTCAAAACATCTGCTAAACATTGCCTACAGTAAATAAAGCATGTATAAGCTTTTTGTAAAAGAACTCATAAATTCATAGTATGCTTTTCATGTCTTGGCACACACTCTCAAATTCAATCCCTTATCCCTTAAAATGATTATACATTTTGCTTGCAACAATCATTTTTTATTCTTAATCTGTTTTTGCATTAGACTGTTTGGTTTGCAGATTGCAGGGGATAACAATACCTTGCACGGTACTCCAGATAAATCCAAAGACGGACACCATGAGTTATTCTTCTCCGAGACGAACCCCAAAAATACAAGAAAAAAAAATGTGCAAACTTCCAGTAGATCAGCTTTCATGGCAATGTTATCAACCTTTCCGACATATCTCACTACCTTCCCATTTACCTGACATAGAATTGCTTTTACGGATGGGTGTAATGCCCTGACTTTTAGAGTCAAATGCTCACCACATCCCATCAAAGAATTGAAAAAAGGTGCTCTTCCATTTCAGTTTCACTTTGGCATAATTGTATGGGGACTGTGGCTCTTTCACAACAAGCAAATATTACAAAGACGTTGCGTAAACTGTATTATTTAAATTAGAGAGAAGAAACGTCTAAACGAGGGAAACAATGAAATAATTGCATCAGTCCAACCTGTTAAAAGATCGAGGAAGCTTTTATTCACATACTGAATCTGATAACTATAAAAATGCAATGGAACTTGAATGACACTTCACTTTCACTATGACTCAAAATCAAGATTCAAACAATTAATCATTCTGAAAATAAAATTAGAAATTAATATTATGTCAGCGATGCCATTTCTACATCCTAAAATTTAGAAAGCACTTTATCAAACCGGGAAAATGTGTGTTAAAGTCTAGGTATAAAACAAAAATATACCATCGAGCATGATAGAAGGTTATTTGTAGTTTTCATTTAGTCTATCTTTACCCATCCGCACTAGCAGTTTCACTTATCTACTGTTAAACAAAATCCAGTTTGTCTTTATCAGAAATAACAGAGGACACCGCCTCGAAAAACCAGCACTTTTAAGCTTACACTGCACTCTGCTGGCAAATCGCAAAACATTGTAAACGGCAGAGATTAGGACACTCAAATAAGAAAGCTTAATTTAGTGTGTGTGATAAAGAAATGAAACTTAGTGACCAGTGACAACATTACTCATCGTTCCCTCATTTGGCTATCATAAATCGTTTATTGTACTTTTTAACCCACCAAATCCCCAAACTTTCCATTGTTGTTCATGTGGCTGCAGATGTTGTTTCATGTTCCTCCTTCTTGTGTCGCCACAGTGTGTAGACACCAGCTGCAAGTGCAAGAACTCCATATGTGGCTAGAACAAACTAGAACAGAAAACAAGCAAAAAATATATGTCGTGAATGGGAGACAACAATAAAAACAGTCTCTGAGCAAGGACAATAGGTCAGCTAGCACCCTGTTTTTATTGTATTTATTTGTATAAAATTACTGTCTCTTGACATTCTTACAAAATTCCAAAAATGCTGTTGTTGTCTCTTTAACAATAGCACATTGTGATATACTTAAGCCAGATATATGTTTAGCAAGTAAAAAAGACACAGAGCTTACATTTCTGCGTCCTTTTAATGTGTAGCTGTTGAAATATGTTCTCCATCCTGTCAGTTCAGTTTGGGGTGGTGCATCAATTTTAAAGAGCTGTTTCTGTTAAGACACATACAGTAGACACAAAAACACACAATTTTAATGTTATAAACCAAACCACATGTAACATATGAACACATGCCAAAACACTACGAAGGGATCATGATACAACGGATGTGCACGCACAATTCATAGAATGCCATATTCATATGCTTATTTGCATTGCCCTTTTAAAATATCGTTCAAGGAAACTTTATTACGTATCTTCGTCAATTATGATGATAGAAAATCATTTTTACTACATGCTAATGTACGCATTTAAGATATTATGGTTTATGACAGCTACCTTGACCTCGGTTATGAGATGACCGAAGCTTGTCAGCGGGATACGCGTCTTCACGGGGGAGGTCGGCATGTTTGAGCCTAAAACATTACAACACGTAAACTGCAGCAAGTTAAATACATATAATGAGATAAATAATATGAGAGGATGTGAAATGACATACGTTGTTGTTCAAGGACACGTTTCAGGTGTTTACTTCCGGTAGTTTCAATATGACAGAAAAGCATCCAATTAAAACTTCATGACGTAAATACTGATCCAATAGTATGTGAGCTGGAGGCGGGACTTAAATGCCCTTCCAGAAGGGGACGTTGCATAAAATATCGCCCCAGATAAAGAGAAAATTACGATGTTTTTATTTTTCATTTTCAAACGTGAACTTTTAACGGACAATTTGAGATTAACAATTGCGTTTTCCCTCTAGAGTTTACACATCAATCAGTTTAATTCTTCGAAGTAAGTAGGGTATAGGGACTATCACCTCGGAATGAAACGCAAACTTGACGATCAGCAGTGTAACGTTAGAAGTTTAGAGGAAGCTATTAAGACTGAATACAAATTTGATTCGCTTCCTCCAAAGTTATTTTAGCTAAAGCAGCGGGTGGACACAAATGCAAACAAAATAAAAAATCTTGCACTTTCAAATGTGTTTCTCTTATTTAATTTATCTTCTAACAGTCCAACAGTGGCCAAGAATGCGTCACAAAATATTTCTATCATTTTCTCAGTATTTCAATTTTACAACAATTTCAGCACATCTGATATTATCTACATGTAGTATAATGCAGACATAATAAGCTCCGTTTAAAAAAAAGATACATTTCCAAATACGAAAAAAAATCTGTTAATTTAGCTAAATATAGTTTGTAGTGTGATTATACATATTTGATAAAAATACATATTCAAATATCAATAAATAAAACATATTCTAACATTTAAATGACATAAACATGTTTTCACACTCAGGTCAGGGGCAAACAAGTATGACACGAGCATTTGAAAAAGTAATAAAAATAAAGCATGAAGGCCTGGCAAGACCTTATGTGACCTTCATAATACAAAAGGAAACTAATATGTGTTATTTTTTCTGTTTTATTACAAGGATATTAATGTTTACTGTAAATTTGCATTATGTAAAAAAAATATATTTAAAAATTTAAACAACTGGAGAACACACAGCAGATACAGAATTAATTTAGGGTTTAAGGCAACAAATGGAAATCAATATTTCCTATCTATATCTCTTCATGACCTCTGTAAATAAAACAGACTATTGTTTTTGATCTTATCAGTACATTGCATGTTATGAATTGAAGGAGAGTGCAACCACAGAAGAGCCGAAGTGCAGCTTTGGTGTGGCAGATTTTCTATACCACTTGTGTGACATGCCATCTAGTTCCTCTTTTCAAATCCCTAATTCTGAAGCAGAGTTTAGTGAAGCAGAAGAAAAAGATGTCTAAAATAGATTTACAAAAATGTATTTGCATAAATCTTATGCAACAACTTTAATGCATCCTTAAAGGCATCTCCGATCTACATGTACAGTGCAAAACATATACACAGGGGAAACGTATTCATCGTTCATCTTTCGTGACGGTTCCCTAAAATCTAGGAAGCAAATAAAAGTCATGATTTAGTGAGTTTCTATCAGGCAGTTTCTCATAAAACTCACGCTATATTTGCGTGTTAATTCTGTTGTCTACCATCATTTCCAAACTGTCTGGGTACTGAAGGGAGAAGTACGATAACGCTGCCAGGTAACCCAGTTTCGATCGATCTTTCCTGGAATAAGCAATACTGTGATAACACTGTAGCATTTTACATAAGTTTGGTATATTTATATTAAATTAAAACAATAGTGAAAAATTGTAATTAGAAACAAATTTATAAAATGTATTATTAAATCTAAAGTATTTTTCTGATTTAAAAGTATTTTTATTAATGACTATATTAATGAGATATTTTATCATGTGTAGATTTGTCAGTAAGACTGTTTATTATTCAAACAAATCTCTTTGCAGAATGAGACTCTTAAGAGAAAAAGAGACCATAATTCTACTATTTGCATTGATTCTGGTTCACGGTTTTGAAAACTCCAAGATGAGATGTACAAACTGCGATGAGCAACATTTTTGCAACTGTTCCTTCAAACATCTACAACACATCCCTGAAATTCCATTGAATGCTCGGGGCCTCGATCTGTCTTTTAATCAAATCGAGTCGATCCGCATAACAGACCTCAGGCAATATACTGAGCTAAAAACACTCAACTTACACAGTAACAAGCTCGAGTTTATTCACCAGGAGGCGTTCAACTCTCAAGCGAAGTTAGAAGTCCTCGATCTGTCTTTTAACAAGCTGGAAAATCTATCTTCATGTTGGTTCCAAGAGCTAAAATCTCTTCAACAACTTAACCTTTTAGGAAACCCATATACCACTCTGGGACCTTCCCCTCTCTTTCGGTTACTGGTAAACCTGAGGACATTGCGAATTGGAAGTCCATCACTGAAGGAGGTATACAAGAATGGCTTGGGTGAGCTCACTCATCTAGATGAGATGACAGTCGTTGGCAGTAGCCTGAAGTCATATGAGAACGGAAGCTTTCAAGCGGACCGACCCATTGGTTTAGTCTCCTTGAGCCTTCAAAATCTATTCGAGAAGGACCCAGAACTTGTCTCTAAAATCCTTCAAGACGTCTCTCATTCTGAAACTGAGTTGATGATTAGAGATAGCAATATTCGAACCAATACTTCGACGGAACCCTTCAAAGCATCGAAAGAAGGGGGGATTAGACGTCTGACGTTTTTAAACACCACCACGACAGATGAAGCCATCACCAATTTACTGTTTAATTTGGACGGCTCCCCTCTGTCTTACCTCGGTCTTGTAGATGCGCAACTTATTGGTCACGGGTGGTGGCAGAAAGCTAAGTTTACACATTACAAAAACTTGCATACGATCTACGTACACAATCTTGACATCCAAGGGTTTTTTAAATTTAGCAGCATGATTCCATTGGCATTTCTTCTGATGAATTTACACAAGGTCTCTATAATAAACAGCATGCTTTTTGTGATTCCTCGAGACACTACTAAGGTCTTGATATTAATCGAATACCTTGACTTCAGCCAAAATCTTCTGACAGACCTGACAATTCAGGAGACCTTGTTTACTGGATATGGTCAACTTCAAAACCTTAACACACTCAACGTAAGTCAGAACTCTTTGAAATCTTTCGAGGTGTTGTCAGGTCTCGTGGCTAATCTTAAGAAACTTATTAATTTAGATGCAAGTCACAATAGTTTTGTCTCCATGCCAGAGAAATGTCGTTGGCCAGTGACTCTCAGGTTTTTAAACCTTTCGTATACAAAGCTTCTTCGGTTGACCCCTTGCCTGCCTTCGAGCTTAACCGTACTGGATCTGAGTGAAAATGATCTAAAATCGTTCCACCAAAGGTTTCCTAAACTCACAATGCTTATACTGACGGGCAACAGATTTTTGAATCTACCACAGGGGGGATATTTTCCAAGTTTAGGGACGTTGCTCATTCAAAGGAACGCCTTGAGGATGTTCACCAAGAAAGATTTGAGTAGGTTCAAAAACTTGCAATACTTGGAGGCGGGCACAAACAACTTTTTTTGCTCCTGCGAGTTTGTGTATTTCTTCAGAAATAACGTTGACGATCTTGTCACTCTAAGGGATGGTCGTCGTAACTATATGTGTGACACCCCGTTTTCTCTCAGGGGTGATGCTATTGACAGTGTAAGATTGTCAGTGTTCGAATGTTATATGATTCTGGCTGTTTCGACCCTTTGTGCTTCGATTATGTTTGTCCTTATATGTATTGCTGTCACCTGTCATAAGCTTCACATCATCTGGTACCTGCAGATGACTAAAGCATGGATACAAGCGAAACGAAAGCCGGCCGTTAGTCGGTCCTCTGAAGAACTTCGCTATGATGCATTTGTGTCGTACAGTCAACATGATGCTGAGTGGGTTGAGGAGATCCTAGTTCCAAATCTAGAGAACGCTCAGCCACCTTTTGCTCTATGTCTGCACCAACGGGACTTCCGGCCGGGTCGTTGGATCGTGGATAACATCATTGACTCGATCGAGAAGAGCCACCGGACTCTGTTTGTTCTGTCCGAGCACTTTGTGACCAGTGAATGGTGCCGCTACGAACTGGACTTCTCACATTTTCGTTTAGTTGACGAACACAACGATTCTGCCGTCCTGATTCTGCTGGAGCCAATCGAGAAAGAGACGATACCCAAGCGGTTCTGCAAACTGAGGAAGTTTATGAACTCAAGAACATATCTGGAGTGGCCTGAGGATGAAGAGAAACGATCGGAGTTCTGGAGCAATCTGAAAGCTGCGCTGAGTAGAGATCAATGTTAAAGTTTTGGTTTCGGGCTGGGTTTTAGAAACCCTCAAGTCATTTCAAACCTGTTTGATAACAGATATGTTGGAAACCGTTGTTAACTGGCACCCATTAAATTGCATTGGTTTTGTGTCTATACAATATAACTGAATGGCTGTGACTAATATTTGGCATAGCCTACATGTCTGTGACTGTTATGTGATTATAAACAGCACAACAAATATTGACATTCAGGTCATGTGTTATTGTCAGATTGTGCATGATTGCAAAACCTAACAATAGTCCATTCTACTATTGAAAATATTACTCAATGTTTAAAAGCTTTATTGAGTTATAAGTGACAAGAATTGTTTTAAAATATAGAACTAAAAGTTAATTTAAATCATGTAGGCTTAGTGGAATAAAAGCATTGAACCAGCGTTTCAATGATTTTACCCGTATTTACTGTGTTTTATAAATAATCCCTAT
Source organism: Triplophysa tibetana (assembly GCA_008369825.1). NCBI lineage: Eukaryota > Metazoa > Chordata > Actinopteri > Cypriniformes > Nemacheilidae > Triplophysa > Triplophysa tibetana. The sequence goes on along the minus strand of CM017896.1, from coordinate 27,679,708 downwards.
CTGTGTTTAGATAGTGGCTGCTTTTAACTTGCAACAGGGTGAGGGTGAACTTTTAAGGTGAACAGTATTTCATGCACTTGGCGCCATCTACTGGATATTTTATAACTTCTTAAATTGTATTTTTTTCTTACCGTGAAACTATTAGAAATCCTTCTTTGTAAGTCTCTTTGGCTAAAATCTGGTGTAAATGCACGTTTTTAATTTTTGATTTATTGTGAATGACTTATTGAAGTGCCTTATGACATTGGTAACGGTACAGTTCTTACAGAACGTACAGTTTATAATCACATCTGAAGGCTCTTATGTTCATTTGTTTCCTGATTGTATAAATGTTTTTACAGATTTCATGTACCTTTTGACTGCGCTGCAAAATATATAAATCAGACTACTCCAGTGAATATGTTTCAGTGTAGTTTTTTCGAAAGTCACTTTTCACATTCGAGCGAACAGGTAAAACATGTCACCTGAAAACCTGCCCCAACCTGAAATGTATGAAAGATACGCTTATCTTTAGAGCACTTTCTATTATATCTGCCTCTAGTTGAACCTTGCCTTAACATGTGTGGTTTCTCTAAATTCATGCTGTTTAACCAACCAACAAACCAATATTTTTGATTCTTTAAAGTAGGAGTTATCAATCCTGAAGGACACCTAATGTGCATTTTGTATCTCTCCCTCGTCTCTTACACCTGACCCAACTCACCAGCTCATTGGTAGAGACTGCAAGTCTTGCATTTGAAGTGTCAGATAATGAGTGGCATACAATATATGCAGAAGGGGTTTTCAGGACAGGTTTGAAAACCCCTTCTTTGGAGAACAGAATTCACCCAAGTTTATTGAATGTAACACCCCCAGTTTTGAACTGGTGGTCTAAAACTAGCATACAACACCACTGCTAGAATACAAACATGTATTAAGTTGACATCAAAACTTTATACTGTAGATACTGGTATAAAACTGTGGAAATCCCTGGTCTGCCTGGGTAATTGCTGTTTTAGGTCCATGTGTGCTTCTGTGTCTTTCTGAGATTCTTTGTTTCACTCTTGTCTCTATTGGATTAGTAGCTTACGTTGTTGCATTCATCCTTTGTCAGAGGTTTACAAATATGAACGTCTGCCAAATAACTAAATTAATGTCACTTAGTAAGAGGAGGAATTGCCACATGGGAAGTACCATTTGTTAAGGTAAAAAATGTTCCTCATACGGCCATTCTTTAAACTTTGTGTGGAACAAAACACTGCAAATTGTGGTACGTTTATATTTTTGGCATACCAAATGCACAACAATACTTACTGACTATTTTGATGAATTTACCATTTCCTTTATAAATCAACTCAAATCACTTTTATTGTCACATTACCACGTGTGGTGAGTGAAAGTCTCGGGTGCGTCCTCCATACAAAGTACAATGCCGTTGGACAGACAACTGTATGACGAACAACTGTATGACTTTATAGACTTAAGTGAAAGTATGTATGTAGTGCAGACGAAAAGTGCAAAGTATAAATAGACAGACTGCACAAAAAATACAATGTAAATTATACACATATGGACAGTATATACACAATATTCACAAGATTTACACATTAGATGTTGGACATAGACATTTCTTTTAATTACAGTTTACTGAAGAAAACCTCTAATAAAAAGAAAACCTTATTGATATCTGAACCCCAGATATCAATAAGAAGATTTCCGAGGTACTTGCGGCAACATTTTCAAAAGAAAGGTGCTTCGAAAATACACATTCAATTTTAAACACACTTAATCGTATCTTTAAAAGCAAAATGAATATTTTAGTACTTACCAGTCTTACACACTGTCCACCATAACATTGCACACCGGCACATGGCATCTGGAAACTGTACATTGGAAGTAACAATACATTTAACCTGTAAATAACACATCTGCACACTCATTTAAACAACTAGTTGTTTTTTGTCTATATTTTTTTCACTTTCTGCATACTGTGCATTATTGTTTTTATTTAATTGTCATTATTTTCCATCTTAATGTACATTTGCAACATGTTTGAACAATGTGTACACTTTCTTCTGCATTAAGCTCCTGTCGCCAAGTCGAATTTCTTGTCTGTGTTAAAATATTTAATAAATAATATAATAAAGCTCCTTCTGATTACACGGAAACGTCTTCCATGAGAATAGAGGACATAACACTCTCTTTCTGATTTGCATATAATGCCACACACAGCTTAGGGCTATTTGAAATACTGGAAACCCATATTACTGGTTTCAAAGCCAAGGTTATGCTTAACAATTATCGTCACATCAATAAGAAGATATCTGAGGTACTTGCTGCAACAGTGCAGAACAAAATCTTTTCAAAAGCAAAGTGCTTCGAATACCAGAGCTGTAAAGGTGAAACTAAGTGATAAAAGACACCCATGTGACTGTCAACAGTTTCTTCAGTAACCTGTTATTAAAATGCAAATATATTTTGCAAATATATTTGTTAAAAACTAATATAAAACATGTGCTGTAATAAAATGCATTGAATGTCATATGTGAAAATTTTAGACCATTTTACTGTCTCTAAAAGTTGGTTTCCCATGCTATCTGACACTCAAAGGTCAAAGTAGCCACCACACAAAATTGCATTTCATTTGTAAATTAAGTTTATTTTATATAGAATAATACATACACATTTACTTTGAATGAATTCATATTTTTTATTTCTGTTTTTACAAGCCAAGTCATCCGTCACTAAAGCATTTATTAGTTCAGCTTTATGTAAACATGCGTTAAGACAGGTTTCACCACAAAGACATTGAATCAAATATGCCTCTCAACCACGATACTTACAAGCGTACAGTTATGCAAATGGCCAATATGACAGGGGGCGTGGCCACACTGTCGCTGGAAGCGCACTGCCGCGCGTCAGCTGTGTAGAGGCAGGCGTATGCTCGCGCGTGCCTACCAACCGGGAAGCGAAGTGCAAACCGAGCAAGACCGTGTACAACGGCGCAAGCTAGGAGTCGAGAACGAAACACGGATTTTTTTCCTCAGAACCATTCGACGCACGGATTTCTAACACTTCCGTCCTCACCATGGCCGACCCAGCGAGCAATGCTGAGGATGGCGAGGGGGTAGCGCGAGGTTTCGCCAGGCAGGGCGCGTTGAGGCAGAAAAACGTGCACGAAGTGAAGAACCACAAGTTCACCGCGCGCTTCTTCAAGCAACCGACCTTCTGCAGCCACTGCACCGACTTCATCTGGTGAGTCAGCGGGCGTTCGCGCGCTCGCGTTGTCGGGCATTTATGCGGTGCTCCGTTGCGTATATAATACACAGGTTAACGTTGCACGCTTGATGTTCGTGACAGGAAAAGCCCCCCTGTCTCAAACACACCGAAGCGTTTGAACGCACTCAAACATCCGCAGTGGTGTCAGACGCTAAACAAAGACGCCGAGCGCTGACGGAAACAGAAAGAGGCTCGCGCGACCAGCTGCTGCCCTGCAGTTCGTATCTTTAAGCAAAACACACATTCTTGCACCCGTGCCCTTGGGGTAAACTCCCCCTATTTTTATTAGCGTAAGCATAGTGTCTATTGTGAGAAATTAGACTAAACCATCATCCCCTGAGGAAAAGATTTGGCGATTTTTGCGGAATATGTCGCGCGCCTGTTCGTGTCTCAGTACTGTGCGCAGAGGAATGCGTCTAGATTTGGTGTCTGCGCTGTTGTTTTATCGCTGTCATCTTACACACTGTGTTGCCTCTTTTGCAGGGGTTTCGGCAAACAAGGCTTTCAGTGTCAAGGTAAGACTGCGCTCCTCTGTTTCCACACGGAAAAATCAAGCTGCGACTTTTCATTGGGCGAAACTGCATCTCTTTGGATACGTTGCAACTGTGTCTTGCACAACGAGGGATTTTTTTAGGGGGAAAGAGAAAGAATACTTTGGTTTTTCGGTGGTGGGTTGATTACATTTATGCTGACAGTTCTTCTTCTGTGGCTGCACATAGACCCTGGCCTCTTTCACTTTAGTCTCTTTTAAAAACTACAGTGCACTGGAGTTATAAGATAAATTTAATGTATCAGTCCTGCATTGTAGCACTGTGCTATATTAAAATATCTCATTTTGATGGCTTTTGCCAGTTTTGTTACACTCTGTTGGGGTATCATGCAACACCTCTGTCACTCTTGCTCAGTCAAGATACAGTACAGTTTAACTCTTAAAGGATGCTCTTTATATAAGAACACATCACAGTGATGTTTGTTATTTGAAAGTCAGTTACAATATCTGCAATTGCAGTTAAATAATGACTCAAACATAAATTCACAAGCATTGTTGTCTTAAAGCTGTCAGAGCCTGAACTGTCATCATACAAGTGGTTTGGCTACTTGATTGTGGATGCATTACCTACCATCCACTCAGACCCTTAATGGGGATTTAAAAGCAAATCATCTTCTGCAATGATTACATCGCAGTTCCTATCACCAACACTGTACAAACTGTGTGTAACTTCTGATATAAAAATCTGCACTGCAGTCTCATAAAACATGCAATTGCTGTAAGATTTTATCAGGCAATCCTGGTTATATGATGTTTGCTCCCCCATTCACCACCCTTTTATCTATTAACAATAGAGTAGAGCTTTGAAAAATTGAGAATGTATAATACGTTATTTTATAATACAATAAGTGATGAAAGGTGTGTCTATATGGATGTCAAAAGGAATAACTGTACCATAAAATTAAGGTTCGGCTAAAATGTACTCTCTGTCATGTTGTCGCAAACCCATGTTACTTTCTTTCAGAACTCAAAAGATATTTAAGGGTTCCCATTTTCGTGATATATTGAAAGTGAACTGGGACCGCCATGCTCCAAAATTACCGCTTGCGTATAATGAAAGTAAGCGAGATGACTTGTACGTTACATTTGAAGTCATATGACCCATGTTGCTTTCTTCAAAGAGCTCAAAATGGATTTCAGGTTCCCATTTTTGTGATATTATGAAAGTGCATGTGAACTGGGAAAGAAAGTGGGCCAGATGACTTGTGCGTACATTTGAAGTTACATGACAGCTTTTTTTGAGGGACTCTTTAGTTGAAAGGCTCCCGAACCAGTCTTCATTTATTAATCAAACATCATTGATTCTTTCTTTAACTCTCATGAAGACATCGTGAGAGGTGGGGAGGACATTCATTTTTTTAATGAATTAAATTATGGTTCCTTCAAAATAACAAAACTGTTGAATGGCTTCAAATCACTCAGATTGTACTTTAACAAATTGACACCCAAATTCTTATTTACTTTATGCCATTCGAGTTGGAAACAGCATGAACATTTTCAGTTTTGGTTTACACAACAATCATCAGATTGAAGTATTCATCTGTGATGAAAGATGCACATGATGAGTTCCGGACAAATAGACCTGCTGGGTTTGTGTGCGGAAACTGTATTTACCGCCTCAACATAGTCTCCCACTAATCCTGAATTTATGGAATCGATAAGAACATTTTATCACTGTTGTAAAAGCATCTCTCTCCAGTGTTTTCTCTAATATTGTGCAAGGGATCACAAACTGGCTTTCTTTTTTATGACCGTTTTAAGGTTTGATTATTCATCAATGTGACATCATGCATATTAACATTTATGCAATTGGCAGACGCTTTTATCCAAAGCGACTTAAATTACATTGTACTACACATTTGTTTCTGTGTAATCCCTGGGATCGATCCCGTGACCTTGGCGTTGCTAGCACCATGCTCTAACCACTGAGCTAGCAGCATAGCTATGACATTTTCCCACTGCTAATCCTGAATTTTAGATTTCTCATTTATTTTAAGCAATGAATCACAACGACGTGTTTACTGGGTTTACATTTAAGTATAGAAGAAGATGGACAGACTTACTTTTTTTAAGTGTTTACAGTATGTTTAAAAGGCAAGTCGAAACAATTGCAGATGATACAGTGTTACCATTCAGTGTTAATCATTTACTCTGTGGAGCAAACACACACACCCAATTGTTTGCTTACAAGATAAATAGATAAATAAAACAGTGTAAATGCAGACCTCAATCTTGTTAATATTTGTTTTTTTCTTAAATATATATTATTTTTATCCACCACGTGTCTCGTCTAGTTTATCCTCGCCTTCCCATTAAAAGTTGACTATAAGAAAAAATATATATCAAGAAGATCCTCTAGCTAATCGTTCTTGCATTAGCAGGTAGCAAATATTTGTTCATGGTTGTAAATAAAACTAAGGTTAGTGGCTATTTAATAAAAGGGGGGAGCACTTCCATATGTGCCTCATAGGTATGTCAAAATCTCACTGTACGATAATACCTCGGTATAGCGTCCATGGTTGATATTTATTGAGATATTTAAAATGACAATGATGACTTGGAAACGTGCCATAAGCATCCTCTTTTCTTTATACCCTAATCATTACTTTTGCTTAAAGGTATACGTTTTAGAATGAGATTTGCCAAATTACTTAAAAATTTGCACCAGATGGACCTTGTCAAAGGCAACATCTATAATTTTATCGAACATTCTCTATGTTAGGCCCGGAAGACCTATCGTTTCCTACTGTAATGTGACCACGATAATATTAAGACAATTTGCTATTGCTATAACACAATATCGATAATATTGTTACATCCCTCGTTCCTAATTAAAAAAAACGCATCAACAGTGTAAAGCAACTGAATAGGGTCTTTAAATCAACTTGATAAGACTCCCAATGAAGATCTATAAATCCAATTTGTCCTACATATAGAGAGAGTCTTAATTTTGTCCATCTTTAACTCTTGCTCTTTTGTTTTGTTAAAGGGTTAAAGTAGAAAAAAGTAGAGGAGATCAGAGCCCTGGCCTGGTTAAGGTAACAAAGGGGTGTGTTTTATAAAGGGACAATAGCTATTTTTACCATTTCATTTCACTGTCAAATACTCGTAGGCCGAGACAGAGGTGGTGGTGAAATGGAGAGGGAAAGATGCAAACAAGAGGTTGAGGTAGAAGCCACTGTTTATTGTGAAAATACTAGAGAGCATACTACACACAGGGAACAATTTTTGTGATTGACACAAAACAATTTAGTATGACAGCCAATCCAAAGGCTTTTTCATTATCCCATATGTTTAAGTTCATCGAGTCATATACATGTCAAAACATGAAACATATTCATATGAAAACCGAAAACATGTTTGTGTCAAATGACAGAGACCTAACGGATGCCAAATTTTTTTCAGTACAATCCTAAGCTTTCTATGTAAATTTATGGTTGGAAAAATATGAATATCATTTGGTAAAATGTAAAGCGTGCGCCAAACTGACTGCTATTTAAAAAAATAAACGATGAGCAAAAATGAGTTTAATCCTTGCCGAATCATGGTCAGCTATAGCTATATATATGATTTACACTCATGCACTTACTTGAATAGAACAGTTCCCTTTAAATGTGGCCATAAAGCAAATAGTGATAAATAACCATAATAAATAAAGTGCTGCTTGGCTGTGCAGAACACAACACCAAGATGCTAGTAGGCTGTAGGAGTGGTTGCCAAGACATTACTATGCGGTTACCAGGGTGTTCTGAGCAATGTTCAGTGTATTTCTTTCTAGTTGCTTACTGGCCCAAAAGGAAAATAGCCCCTCTTTGATTTCCAAGTCTTTAAATGTTGCTTGGTTCCCTTTTTAAGGATACAGGGTTTTTCCATCTTGAGAGATGCAAGGGTTTGAAAAACACTAATTTATTATATAACTGCAAATGTAACTTCTAACAGTCATAATAATCTATCTTCATTTACTCGCCCTCAAATTTCTTTGTTCTTATGAACACAAAAGAAGATATTGTGAAGAATGTAGGAAACCAAACAGTTTGGGCCACTTTTGACTACCACGGCAATTTTTCCTACTTTGATAGTCAATGGTGGCCAAGAACTGTTTGGTTACAAGCATTCTTCCAAATAACTGTGTTTAACCAAACAACAAAATGTATACAGATTTGGAAAACCTCGAAGGGGAATAAATGATCACAGAATTGTTGGGTGACCTGTCCCTTTAAGCGTTTATTTAGTTACAGTAAAGGTAAATTGCTCTTGTAGTTAAATGGGTTAGATGAAGTATTTGGTAATTTTATGAGGTGTTTCTATAGTTTGAATGAGGTAACAGTGTCTTGGGGTCGAAACCCATCAGCAAGCATTTCCAGTTTGCTTAAACTGGTTGCCAGAAGCGTAAATGTAAAAACATTGAGGCTTCTTTTAGAGTTTTAACAAGGCAAAGTTAAACATCAGGCATGAACCAGTCCTCTGCAAGAAATTCATAGTCACACGACTGTCAAATCAAGAGGGCTATAATTAAATGGAATGATGTAATTTATGAGAAACTTGACTCTAATTAAGATGCATGTAGTCGAGGGATCTCAGACTTTTTTATAATGAAATAATGGCTTATCTTCGCATACATTGTTATTGCTTTAATTAGCCTGCTTGCAAAGACAAGCATTACATTATTTGCTCAAGTGTGGGTCTGCATAGTTTTTTTATGTAAAAACTGTCCAAACTAGTTCCATTTGTTGTCTATGAACTATAAGCACAGGTTTGGTCATGTTCCTCGAAATCATGAAAATTGGCAGCTGGTAGGGTAGTATATGATCTTCTAGATAAGTCTCACGCCCACCGCAGCTTTTCAAAGTTCACTGTAAAAAACAACTAAAGGTTTTCCTTCATTTTTATTAGTTAATTTCCGCATGTTTTGCATACAGATTGTTTAATTAAATTTACTTAATTTTTACTTTACTTACTTAACTTACTTAAATTAATCTCACTATTGGTTTTTTACAATGTATGCTGAATCGTATTTCGTACGCGAGAGGTTGAACTTGGAATCAAACAGGTTCGGACTTGCTAAATGATGGAAGATGATCTCCTATGGAAACAATAAACATACATGCATGTTAACTGTGATGTTGTCGAGAGTTAATCTGAAGCGACTAGTAAATTGACATTTAGCGTATAGAACCGTTCCGCCCTCTTTAACCCTTATGTCTTGTTGCTAGGCAACAACCCACAGATTACGAAGGGAATGTCCTGGAATGTTTCTTTGGAAAAGGGGAAGGGTGAGCCGAATGTAAAAGACTGTTTACACAGAAAGGGAGATCCTTTTGCCTCGGCGTGATTCCTGTAACTCGAGCGTCTGCCTCCTTTCTGTTCATTCTTGTTGCTGAAAATTTGAATTGCAACGTTTGGCTGTGTACTTTACTGTATGGGTTTGTGTGTGTGTGTGTGTCTACCTCCCTTACCTCTGATCTTGTCATTGTGTTTTTCTTGCCTGTCAGGTCCTACAAGGTATTCAGAAAAGCAGAAGTTTAATATGTACATGCGAGATTGATCGATATAAACAGATAGATACCTGGATAAGGATGCGATTGCTCAAAGGTCACTCTCATAGCTGAGAAGACGATTTCTTGGCTCTGGTTTATTAGAATCAACATTTTCGGAGATTCTCCTAAACCTCCCCAAAAAAGACTCAAATAGGATTATTATTAACACGCAGCAAGAAAACAATGCAACTAAAATATTGTGAATTGTGCATACAGATAATCTCGGAAGAATCAAATGGGAAATATTTCCTCATGAAAATAATTAACTTTCGATTCTAGACTTGGCAAATCTGAACACAATGTGAGACACTGTTTCATTTCTCGAAAAGAAAAGAGTGAGACGCTTGAGTATAGTCTCTGTTTTCTGTCCATTTCTGTCTAGGATATTCTCAATTCTCATCTGCGATTTTTCTCCTTTTTGGATCGATACAGAGAGAATGCGTTCGAGTTGACATTAACCAGGCGTGCAGTAAAATCACAGATCGCACCAGTTGCCATCGAGTTGTAAACCTCATCAATAATTTGTCAAACAATGCATAAATGAATGGTCTGGTTAATAATGAATGCTCGAGAGCTCCTGTGATTAAAGTCTAAAGGTCTGTCATGTCTTGTACTGTATTGTGTGGATGTGTTTGGATGTGCTAAATTAGTGCTACGACTAATTTGATAATCATTTAAAAACGTTTTGTAACCATGTCGTCGTCTAGTCTTAAACTAAAAACGGCCCAAAAGGAGGTCCAAAAACTTTGGCTAGGGCCTATGTAATACATTTTAGATGTAATACAAGACTAAAGACGGTAATCTTTTAATCAAACAGTTCATATTCAATATCTAATGTTGCTAAAACAGGCATAGGTGTTCTCAATATCTCCCTTTACGCTGATTTGTCTAACATATATCAGACCTAGATAATACATAAATCGCTCAAAAAACAATGTTTTTGTAATGTTTCTTTTCCCTATTTTAACATCTCCCAATAAACCATGAATAAATCGGGACAACATATGCTACGTTTGTTTTTGGTTAATTAAATGAATGCCTGTGAGAAAACAAGCTGAAAAAATAAATGAATGGCTATGGCAGCAGTGTGCCCGGAAAAAGGTTTCCCCCCTATTCCGTACTCTGTCCCCATTTTGTGCAAAGGTTCCCATGCTAGATCCACCCTAAAATTAAAACATTTCGTTCCTGTTACACTTTTAAAAACTATTATTTTTTCAATCATATTGTTTTAGTATGTAATTTAGAAGGTTCCTAAATGAAACATTAAAATGAACGTGATTCAAATTGTAACATTTTGTGTCATAATTTATGTAATGGACTGTTGTTTTCAATGTCGACGAGTAGGAGCTTACCGTTTAAACGGCTAGTCGATTAGTCTGGTACACTGTTACATTTTGGACTTACTCTGTCGTCTAGGAGGATCCAAGTGGGACTTAGATATGCCTTGGAGTGATATATAAACGATTTTAAAATAAATATGGTGGATTACAAATTTAATTTGGAAGCGAGGGTTTACAGATCACAAAGCGAGCGAGAGAAGCATCATGTTATGGTCCACACGATCGCGGATGACAAGATACAGGATCAACTGTTCATGTACCCCAGGGTAAAATTTAATGAATTAACATTTAACCAGTTTAATATGAAATGTAGACCTTCGTTTATGACCTACAATCCACATTCTGTGAAAACAGGTAGCTATTTAGGTTTGTATGTTAGCATGGGCTGACTTACTTACTTAAAGGGATACTTTGCTACCAAATCAAAATTTCCACATGTTTTACTCTCCCTCAAGGCATCCGAATTGAGTTTGGTTTCCTGTAGCTCAGTGGTAAGAGCATTGTGTAAACAATGCAAGGTTGTGGGTTCGATCCCAGGGGATTGCAAATACCGAAGTAAAGAGTATTGGATAAAGCAATGTAAGTCGCTTTGGATAAAAGCGTCTGCCGAATGCATAAATCTAAATGTAAAAATGGTTTTCTGCTTGAAGAAAAATTTCTTTTATCATTTACTCATCCTGTTGTCATTTCCCACCCATATGACTTTATTTCCTCTGCACACAAAACTCAACATTATTTATATAGCGCTTTTTTTATATAGACACAAGGACGCACACTCACACAGACCATCACGTGTGCACACACAGACAAGCACGCACACAAATGGAGATATTTTGAAATTTTTTGGTATACGCACAATGGCAGTACCCATTTACTTGCTTTGGTTTAATGTCTACAGTTGAAGTGAATGGATCACAAAATCAGGAAGTGTCAAGAGACAAAGTGCACCGAAATAATGTGGTTGTCACATTCACTAATATGTGTTTAAGATAATTTTTTGCTCAACCTATGGGAATGTCTGTATGTCTGTCAAAGTGTCTCTTTAAATACATGGGTGTTGACATGTTTCCGTTCGATTAAACACCAGGGTACATGTGTTTGGTGGAAAAAAGTACTTTGGAGCATGATAACGGACAATAAGTAAAGTAGTTTTGTAGTGTTTTCTGGAAGTTGAAAGCATGACCATGGGATTGCTGGTGCCATCAGTTCAGCTACAGGAACTACAGGGTGGCCAAGGGGAAGTCTAGTCCAATTTACAAAAGTGCCACACAAGTTAAGATTGTGTTATTAAAGCTAAAGGCAATTTAGGCATCTGGGCAAAGAATCAATACAGAGCGGAAAAAAATCTATTTTCGTCAATGGTAAACCACACAATAAACCATACATGCAATGATTTTAAAGTTTACACATTTAAAGGATTACATCTGAGTATTTATGACAGTATAGAGAGTTTTATGTTCTATGCAAAGCTTTTACAGAGTTCAGCTGGTCAAACACTGTTTGCTTGAGCTACACATCAAATGTCATGTTTGTAGTTTCTCCTGTTTTTTATTTCTGCATATTCAAACATAGTTGATTAAACTCATTAGTAAAAGATTAAATGGGTGCGTGAGATAAAGGACATATCTTGAGTGCAGCTAAAGGTCCATATTTGAACCCTAAAAATACATTTTATGGCATAGAAACAAAATATGAAACCAAGAGTCACCTATTAACAAATGATGCGCATGCTTTATTCAGAATTGACTTCACTTTTTCAAGCCATTTATCGACCTATTTTTGACCACCTGGCCCAGGGTGATATCTAGTGGGTGTATGATGTCAATTCCTCTCCAGTTCTTGCAGGTGTTATAGCAACAGGGTTGCCAGATCTACATAATAAAACTAGCCCAATGACCCAAATACCCAAATTCTAATTATCTCTCCATACCTCAAATGCATATTTCAGTCAATCATAGAAATATGTTTGTTAATCATAAAACACACTCACCTTTCATTATAAAAAGCTTAAGACTAGTCCTAGACTAAAATGAATGATTTGCCTGTCTTAACTGAATATAACTTGCCATGACCTATTTTAAAATAGACCAGTGCCATTGTTTTGGCAAAAAGACTCACAGCAACCGTTTAAAGTAAACAGTTCCATGGAGAAACCACATATCTGGCAACCCTGTAAAACCAGACTGTATTTATGTTTATTTATTATTTAGTATCTCGTAAATGTCTTTGAAAAGTGCTTGAAAATTGCCTAATTTTTTTAAAATAAGCCATCTATTTTCTTCATTAATGTAGCACATTTTGTTTTGAAATTGGTGAAATGGCATCTTGTCTCTAATAGTTCCCTTAATTTCCTTCTTTTTCTCACCCAGTGTGTGCTTTTGTGGTCCACAAACGCTGCCATGAGTTTGTTACATTCTCCTGCCCAGGGGCGGACAAAGGCCCTGCATCAGATGTAAGTAAACAATGCAAACTTGCCCGAAGACGAGCAAACATCTGCCCCGCCCCGGTCTCACCCTGTCGCTCTTCTGCACTCTTGCGCCATCTTTTCCGATAGTGAAACACACTTCCTTTGACTTGAAAAATCTTCCTGTGACAAAGCGGTACACACACACACACACACACACACTCGTGCACAATTTTGCTTGGCGAGCAGTTTAAATATTTATTCTGTGGTAACATATTGAGTGGCCTTTTAATATAGCTTAACATCAATCTTGTTCATTTACATGTCATGCACCCAACGTGCATGCAGCGATGTCGATTTTCTAATCTCTATTTTTATAAATGCGCTTCCTCCTAATATGTGTAAGAGCAGGCGCACACATGCACTTCCTGTGTGGCACTTTATCTCTGCATTGCAGCCAATTATATTTCGCGTTAGTAAATTATTCACCAGGGGATCGGTTTAAAAGGTCGATCGGTTCAGATGAAAAGTTCACTTAATGGATTATGCATGTTATTGTAAAACCAAAGTACTGTTAAAGTAGCTTTAACAGCAATAACTGTTTAATGTCCATGTAGGGTACTGTAATGCTGAGGTAACAAGCTCTGACTCGACCCTTATGTTGGGTCAATTGCATGAGGAAATCATTTTAAACAGTATTAAAACAATAAGGGAAGTGCAAACGAAAAGCAATTATTCAGCTTTTTCGTGACAGCTTTTTTTACACCTTGGCTATTGATCAAGTCTAAAGTGACGCCCCCTAGTGTCAGAAATGAAGATAATATTTATGGCATTCCTTTATACCACATCATATTATCAATGTCTTATTGTAGTTATGCCATGGTTCCTGTAGTGAGGCGATGATATATTTGTGGTTACTTAGGTTTTACCACCAATACTACCAGAACTACCAGAACTACAGTTCAACCATAGCTTAGTTTTATAAGGGAAGTTCAGTAATTGGATACAATTAATTTTGATCTTTAAGGAAATCAATATTATCACTTAAATCTATACCTATATACTCTAAAATGTCGCGGGGAACTCCGGCAGTAAATGTTTTGGATGTCTGCCTAGTCAAACACACTTGATGAATAAATTCTGTAGAAGTCTCCAACACCTAAAACAGGCGTGTCAGATAAGAAGTGCTTGCATGATATTTGCTTTTGCTTTGTAGTTCTTAGGCCAAGTGATACTCAATATCATGTCCTTCCTGTAACTGACGTACAGTATCTGAAGGTGCCCTGGTAAGAAAGTGTTGTGTTGTTTGTCACAGGACCCCCGTAGTAAACACAAGTTTAAGGTACACACGTATTCCAGCCCAACGTTCTGTGACCACTGTGGATCTCTGCTGTACGGACTCTTACACCAAGGGATGAAATGTGACAGTAAGTAAATAAACAGTCGTGTTTATACAGCATACCCCAGAGCTCTTGCATCCTACATTTTTACCTTTTTGGTCCGGTGTATAAAATCTAGCTGCTTCAGGCTGTATATAAATAAAAAAGCTGTGAATACATGATGAAAGAGTTTTTATTTTTAGTGAACTATCCCTTTAATGACGTATTCATGAACAGGTTTTAATTTTGGCACCAAAGTGAATTATAGCAGAGTAAACGGATCCAAAAGTGTCACTGCACAAGGCAAGCTCTCCTGCGATGCCCTCTACTGGTTATGTTGATGCATTACACAGTCTAAACCATAAAAAAAGATGCATTTTTATTTCAAAATGATATAACTGCAGCTTAAACCACCAAGTTGTGAAACAATACCTGTTTATATTTATTCTAGTAGCTAGTTAGAAAAATATATAGAAAGGTGATTCTTGTACAGATATTCTGTATAGGGAAATAAATACCAGTTTTTGTGTGTTATTAAATCATTCCGATAAAATCTTTTTTGTGTCTTATACATAAAGCTACTATAAACGCATCTATTTATTGTTTCAAGTGTGTTGTACATGGTTTGGCAAGCGTGGGTGTGTTTGTGTGTATTTAACACATGTATGTGTCTGTGGTGTTTGCGTGTGCGTGTCCTTGTACGATGCCAAAGAGCGCGAAGCAAACGCCGCATGTGTGATGCTGTCAATCTAACGCTGTGTGGTTATTCTGCAGACTGCATGATGAATATTCATAAGCGATGTGTGGAGAATGTTCCCAGTCTGTGTGGAACGGACCATACAGAGAGGAGAGGCCGTCTGCATCTCTCTGCCATCATCAAAGATCTTGTACTCACCGTGACCAGTGAGTTCACACACAAACCCCTACACATATTTATTTTATGGTGAACCATCCCTTATTTACCTTAAGTGAGTTTGTTGAAAGCAGAAACTAGCAACACTAGCGTTCGATTCCCAGGGACCGCAGATAATGATATATGCAAAGTCTAAACGCACTTTTAGACCTTCTGCATAAAAGCCTCAGCCAAATGTAAACGTAAACCTGCAAATGAAGTTTAATTCTCTTCACGCTAGCGCTTTTAGGAGTGCGATTTAAAAAACAAACTGTTCTAAACGGGTCTGCTTTTCTCAGCTCTGTTTTGCCTCGGGGTGAAACAGCATCCTCTGGAAAGATGAGATCAATCCGCCAACGATCGGCCCACATCCCGTTCACGCACACTCGCTCGCCCATCAATCAGCTGTCCAGAGCAGCATGTGGAGGCGCAGTGTGTAATGATAGTGGAAATGTAGTACACGTTACAGTTCATTTACAACATGACAGATTCTTAAGTGTGAAAATGAGCAGCTTTTAACCAAAGCGCATTCAGTGTATACATTTCATCAGTATGAGCGAGTACCTTCAAACCATTTTCCTTTGTGCTGCTTTACCAAGTGAGATACAGGAACAAACGGATGTAAGATCACCTAGCAACCACCCAAATTAGCTTAGCAGAGACTTGGCAACCACAAAGAAGGTCAGAAAAAACATAGACATAAATAAATACCTAGATACGGCTGCTGCGATACGTCAACGATGCCGAAATATTAGGGAGGGCAACAGTGCCCAAAAAGGAAGGCCATGGAACCTGATGGGAGAGCTGCGCTTTTTCCGCATTAAAAGCACAATCACGTTTACATTTCTAAACATATTTTAAAGGTTTACGATCTACGTATAGTACAACTTTAGTTGCATCATATCTCGATAGTTATAGCATACTTTAAAGTTAATGGTTGTCATAATGAAATGTGAAATACATTATTCGTACCTGTTATTCGTTAGAATCCACTAGATGGCATCATGTTCAGTTATATGTAAAAGACAAGACAAGCAACAGAATAAATTACCATGTTGCATTAGCCGAGAATAAAACACAGACACGTAGAGATTGTAATATATAGTTTAATTTACGTATTTTATAAAAACTTGTGTTTTTCACTCTGGAAAGTTGTAATTTTGACATTTTCAAAGATAAAAGATGTTCTTTTATTAATCCGGTAAAACCGTTACAGCAGTTAAAATAAATAACACTGCCGTGCATTATACGTATGAAATAGCAGTATATAGTCATAAAGTAAAGACACATTGTTTTGAAGTGAACGAGCTGTTCTGTTCATTTGCATTTAATCTGAATTATTTCACATTAGCGATGTGCACACAATTAAGCGTAAATAATTGCTTCACAATACTGAGTTTTATCAGTTCCCTATGACGATAAATACATTTTCAATTCTAACCATCATAACTGGAGCCAAACCGTTTATGTACTCCATGTAAATAGAAAAGTATTGACATCAGTTGAGAAATGAAAATGATGTCGTGTTTTTATCCAGAAAACTGCAGGTCCACCATTCACTCGTATGTCTTTATTGTCGGCTTTTGCCCTCACCAGTATAGCGGCGTTGAGGTACTATCCAGCGGACAATGAGGTGTCTAGTTAATATCAGCAAAACACAGACAAAACCTTAGACATGGCTACTAGGACCCTTGACAACCCGGCTTACAACGCAGAGCACCCTCAAAACACCCTAGAAGTTCTCTAACATCTATCCAAATCATCCTGCAGTACACCTAGCAACATCCTAGTAAACGCCTAGCAACTACCCAGAATGCTTTGCGTAACTCGCGCTAAAACACGTTTAATATAAACATTACAATTTTTTTAACGAATAATCCACATTGTTGTGCCACGTACAAATACAGCAAAGTTTTATATGCGTCACGTTTATGATTATGTTTCCATTTACAGTCACGGAGGCTCGTAACTTGGTCCCGATGGATCCCAACGGCCTGTCAGATCCATATGTGAAGCTCAAATTAATTCCAGACCCAAAGAATGAAAGTAAACAAAAGACCAAAACCATCAAGTGCTCCCTAAATCCCACATGGAACGAGACCTTTAGCTTGTAAGTAATAAAATCTGCAGTCAAATGAATACGTTGTATTTATGAGGTGGTGTTATAAATACGTTTCTTTGTCAGTAAACTTAAAGAGACTGACGTAGACCGGCGTCTGTCGGTGGAAATCTGGGATTGGGATTTGACCAGCAGGAATGACTTCATGGGTTCCATGTCTTTCGGCATTTCTGAGCTGAAGAAGCAAGGTGCCATCGGATGGTAAGAGCTACTGTGAAGTTATATTTGGCTTTGGATAAAACGAATGCACATCTTGAGCTCTGTCCACGGGTTTGGATTGTAGGTTTAAGATGCTGGGTCAAGAGGAAGGGGAATATTTTAATGTCCCGGTTCCACCAGAGGGAGAAGAAGGCAATGAAGAACTGAGGCAGAAGTTTGAGGTGCCATCTCTTTTACCCTTTCTTACAGCTACATATTAGAATTTTATGACTGAAACGTGAGTATTTGTCACCTTAGAGAGCTAAGATCGGCCCGGGCACTAAGAACATAGACGGATCGTCGAAGAACGACATCTCGAAATATGATTCCAATGGCAACCAGGACCGCATGAAACTCTGCGACTTCAACTTCATCATGGTCCTGGGCAAAGGCAGCTTTGGCAAGGTAGGCCACACCATCTGTTCCCTTTCTGAAACACATGCTCAGTTGTGTTTATTTGTACATTTATTCACTCCTCTTTTTCTATTCAGGTCATGCTGGCTGAGCGTAAAGGCTCAGATGAGCTGTACGCTGTGAAGATTTTAAAGAAAGATGTGGTGATTCAGGATGATGATGTCGAGTGCACTATGGTGGAGAAGAGAGTCCTGGCTCTCCCCGGCAAACCGCTCTTCCTCACTCAACTGCACTCCTGCTTCCAAACCCTGGTACGAATCACATTCGCACTCCGTAAAACGGATTCAAGAAACCCTTAAAACCACCAGCTCTTATGTTGTGATGGTGCTTGTCTTTGTAGGACCGTCTTTACTTCGTGATGGAGTATATCAATGGTGGAGATTTGATGTATCAAATACAACAAGTTGGAAAATTCAAAGAGCCCCATGCAGTGTATGTAATGAATCGCTTAATCTAAAAAGTGATGTTTGCAATCTTATATCTTGCTTTTAAGTATTCGGTTTGTATAATAACGTAAGTGACCGTAGCAGTGTTTTAACTCTTGTGTTTATCATCAGGTTTTATGCGGCGGAGATCGCCATTGGTCTGTTCTTCCTCCATTTGAAAGGCATTATTTACAGGTGAGCTGTTGGATCGTATTGTGGTATTCTCTGTACCGTTGTGTGTAAATAAACCCTGGGCTTCAGAGATTAAAGTTGTGTGAATGTAACTTAGAAATGCGTTGATTTTAATATTTGGTTCTAAAATATTGATCACAGCATCCGTTTATTTTGTCATCCTTTGTCTAGCGTCACATTATATTATCACGCTCTTATTCATGTAAAGGCCTTTAAACCATTTAAGCGCGTTCAGTATAGATAGACAGCTTCTAGCTGTGGGATGCAGCGCAACGCTAGAGAATGTTAGACACCACACCAGTATTAAGTTCCCTTTCGTGCTTGAATGAACAAAAACACACAAGATTATGCCAGAAAGCGTGTTTTGTCTAGCATTTTCGTAAACACAGATTTTATCGTGATAAATAAAATCCGAAATGAATGCAAGTCTGCATGAGTTGCGAAAATGGGAAAGGACATCAGATCCTCTTAAAGGGGCCGCGTTCTAAAACCTGCTGCTGTGACTCCTGTCACTAATGTTAATCAAAGAACAAAAGAAAAGAAGAATAAAGTGTTTTTTGTGAGTTTTAATTCTGTATTTAATTTATAATTTAGCATAAAATACTGTATGGCGTTTCAGAACTTCATTAATTTTTTTTATATTAACTTACTGTTAGACAGGATAGCTCTCAATTATAATGTACTTTAATGATGAACGGCTGTTATTAATGTTAAAATAAATAAAAAATAATCAATTTAATGAAGGCATCAGTTGCAGTGCTTATTTTATAATGTTGTCTTTCATTCACGAAATGATGTTGCTTAAGAAATCTGTCGTTTCTACATTAATTTGGAGATTAAATGTGAAATTATTTGAATATAAAAGTATAATATACTTTTACATATAACCACAATTAATCGCACATAAAATTATAAAAACATAAATGTTTTGTGCCATTAATCGTGATTAATCACAGAAAAATGGGTGTTTAATCCAATGTATTTTTTTAATCGACACTAATTTTAATATAAATGTTTGTATAGATTAAAATGCTGTTTTGTATATAAAGAATGTTAAACCTGGTTATAGTTTATTTTAGGGCTGTTCAACGATTATTCGCGATTAATCACGATGTTTTCATAATTTATGTGCATATCAATTTTGTATTTATAACATACACGTAAACATACATGTATTTATTCAGGAAAAATGTTCATTTATATATAAATATTTAAATATAACTAAAATTACTTATAAATCAATCACAAGCCATTATCTAAGCAAAAGTTTACCTAAGATAATTTACATACATAACATCTAAAACATATTTTCTATTTCTGCAGAGATCTGAAGCTAGATAATGTGATGTTGGATGCTGAGGGCCACATAAAAATTGCAGATTTCGGCATGTGCAAAGAGAACATGTTTGATGGTTCCACAACTAAAACCTTCTGTGGAACTCCGGACTACATTGCGCCTGAGGTTGGTTTGCGTGTGGATTTGTTTTTACTGTACAGGTCTAAATGATTGGTGGAAAATTCACACATGTCAAAAACTTCGGTCGCCTGTTACAGATCATTGCTTATCAACCGTATGGGAAGTCTGTGGATTGGTGGGCCTACGGAGTTCTCCTATATGAAATGCTCGCTGGGCAGGTAAACTATAGACCTACATTATACATTTGTTCATAAATGATAATAATTAAAGCAGCTCGCATGTGTGCCTCTATTTTTAACCTTTGTTCATGTAAGAACCTAACTTAAAACAACTGTAATGGTTATTACTTTTTAACACATAATTGAAAAGTAGTACAGACTCAGAATCATTGGACTGCACATGTGACCAGTTCAGGTTGTTTGTAGTGTACTGATTTAAATGTGATTGTGATTAGATACAGTAGTGTCGACACATTTGCATCTGTATCTTTAGCCGCCTTTTGACGGTGAGGACGAAGATGAGCTTTTCCAATCCATCATGGAGCATCACGTGTCCTACCCGAAATCCATGTCCAAAGAAGCAGTGGCCATATGCAAGGGGGTAGGTACCTGTACACACAAACACCCCATAGGTCCTATGTTTGTATACACTAACCGGCCCTGTTATGCATTTCTAGCTGATGACCAAACATCCTGGGAAACGCCTGGGATGCGGACCAGAGGGAGAGAGAGATATCAAGGAGCATGCGTTCTTCCGCTACATGGATTGGGAAAAGTTGCAAAACAAGGAAGTTCAACCCCCATTCAAACCCAAAGCAGTAAGTAATTCAATAACAGAATGTGTGTTTCTTTTAACAGATGGCCGGAAGGAAAAAACGACGTTTTTCTTTCGTACGCTTCCTTTCTCTGGGACATGTGGTCATTAATTCACAATGCTGAAAGTTGCCATGTTAGAGATCTGAATGAGCTTGTGAGTGGAGCATAAGGGCTTAATCTCCATTTATTTAAGTGCCTTGTGGTGATTTCTGAGACGGCTGATTTTGTGCATGCGGTTGAGTTACTGAGGCTCAAGTGTGTTTTCTACGCAGGAAGTAACACATCTCTTTATTTTCTGTTGTAAAGCCAGAATGTTGGTGAAAAAAACCATATGAGATGAGGCATTTAGGGTTTGATTTTAAATTTGTAACTGAATTGGCAATTCAGAGTTGCGGTGGGGGAAAAGAACGGCGATTTCGAGCACTTTTGTAGATCCACTATGTAGATTTTGCAATTTGCGTTTTTTGATTGAACCTCCATATAAAAGACATAAAAGTTTTTTTTGGATGATAATCACATTTCAGGTTTCACATCATTGTTTTAACCTAATGTTTAAACTTTTATGACCAAACTGGCAAAGTGGCTGACGTTTAGTTCAGTTTTTTTATGTTATCTTGTATAAATGTATTCATGGCAACAAGGAATTTAAAACAGTCAGTTTTATCGTATATTTTAAAGTGTATTTATGTTTTAATATTTTACCTAAGCTTTCGCTGTTTTGTTTTGCATTTAAACAGCAAATCAAAAAACAGTGACTTTACAAGGGTTGCATTTTCACATTTTCTATTTGTGTTTACAGTGTTATGTAATTTATAGCTTGTTTTTTATTCACACAAAAAAACACAACAGTACAGGAAGCTTAAAAACAGCTAGGCCTTTGAATTCTGTGTGATGTTGCTTCATGCGTATAGATGCAATTGACCGCAAAATAGTCCTACCCGAGTCAAGTTACGGTTAGTTTGTCCTTTTCTTGTTGCTTGTTGGCCTAATTGGCCAGGGTCAGTAAGCCCCGCCCCCTGTGTTATGTGTCAATAACACTGTAAGGTTAAATTGTAATGTCTTCACCCATTTCCAGGTAAGTTTTTTGGATGTATATAATCCCTCTTATTTTCTCACAGTCGCTCCATTTCATTTCTGATTTCTCAATGCTGCACTTTAAACGCCTGATGTCCAAATGCTTCCCTTACATTTTGTAAAAATGTGTTATTTTAACATCAAATGCAGCATTGATAAAATGTGCATGAAATGCATCCCTCAAACACTCAGATGGAAGCAGGATGTTTGTAATAATTTGCTTACAAAGTAACCCTTGTATATAGGCCTAATGTAGTTTCATATACTCTAGATTATGCAATGAAGATATATTTATTGTTTTCTGTCGTTACACAATCATAATGTTTTGTTACTGTACAGCAATTATATGCAATTTAGTTGCTAAAAAAAGAAGCAGATAATTCATTTTGATGAGTGGTTTGTAGGTTATTTGATTATATACTTGAAAAATATTAAAGGAATGTTTTAGGTTCAATATACTAGTTTTGTTATATTTCGCAGATATTATGGATTCAAAACTAGTCAAAACTTTATTTGTAGTAATGTATGTGCATTGGGGATATAACAAGCACTCAAATTCAAATTTGAATCACATTTTTTTTCAAAACCTATAGAAAAACCTGGTAAGCACAAGAATGAAATAAATGTAACGTGCTGGACGTATTGCAACAAAATCCAACCACACATTGTAAAAGCACCCTTAACATGCCTTTTTCCAAAGGTTTTGATAATAACGCAATGGTATATTTTGTCTTGTTAAGACTGACCTAATTTTAAATGTAATTCATTAGGATCTTTGGAGAATACCTACAAAAATGAACCTTAAATTTGTTTTCTGCCCAGAGGTTTTTCCTTTCACCTCAGAAACAGTTTGACGTATATTAAAACCTCAATTGAATCTGGAACATTTCTTTAATTTCTTTGAGATGACCCTTTATTTGATCCTTTATTATTCGTATTTATTTTGTACAGTATTTTTTCACATTTAATTCATTTTTCTTTGTTTGCTCATTTCACATCACCATTTTCCCATCCCACACCTCTCTTCTCTCGTCTTCTCCACAGTGCGGTCGAGAGGCAGAGAACTTTGATCGTTTTTTCACCCGTCATCCTCCTGTCCTGACCCCACCCTGACCAGGAAGTGATTGAAAACCTGGACCAAGAAGAATTTCACGGGTTCTCTTTCATTAATACTCGATTCTCATCTGTAAGATCCAAGTAGCCCAATTTAGCCAAGCAAGTTGTAGGGACCAATCAGATTGCAGATACACCGAGGTCGGTGAAGCCAATGAGAGCAATCAGCCAGTTTAGTGAAATGGAGGTCTTTCTATAAATATCGTTCCTTATACTTTCAATTCATTTTGCATAAACCTTTTTTCGGGAAGTATGGAGGGAAATGATTTACTTAACTTTTTTAATGAGTTTATTAAAAGGAGATGGCTTTGAGATATTTTACTATTCTCTAATGCTTGTTTATCTTAATTTTCTGTAATCTAACACAATTTAATAACAAAAGAATCATGGTGGATTTCACAAAATTAGAACAAGTCCAAGTCACATTTCATCCCAAAAGTAAAAGAAAGAAAATAAATTATGTAGAAAATAAGTTCTAATTCCATAAACAATCTGCATGAAATGAAAAAAAAAACACAGTATCAGTAGAATTTACACTTTGAAGTATTTAAGCATTACATTAAGTATTTGTTGTACTGTTATTTTTGTATGACAATATTTTACTGTATCACAGTAATTATAATAGAATATAATTGAGGCTAATGGAAATTACAAAAAAAATTGAATTTATAAATTCATTATGCCAAACAAGTTTTTTTGCAAAGCATACACATATTTCCTAATTTTTGGAGTGAAACATGAATTGAATACGTTCGTCAAGGTTTTGTGAGCCTCACCCATTTAAAAAAAACATATCACTAAAATATAGCGGCCAAATCTGTTAGTGTCCCGAACACACAAACACAAACCACGCAGTTCAGCCAAAGCATTTAGCTCTCATTGATCGGGACGTTTTAGTGGGTCACCCCGTTTTTAGTGCTTTTCAGATGGGTGTTTGTACACGTGTTTGTGTAAAAATGTGCCAAGTCCGAGATTCAAGTTTAGAAACTGATTATACGGTACAACTTGATAGATGAAACAACTGGAAATATGATATATACAGAAACAACATTGCGACTTCATTACAGACATTTTATTGTTGTAACTACTTACTGAGGATAAAACATATCTTGTTGTCATCTTTTGTCATTATCCTGCCAAATGTGTGATGTCTGATTCTTTTTGACTTGTTACCTGTGCCTGGCAGTGTTTGGATAAAATTACTGTGAAACTGTAGTCCGACTGTTTCTATAGAGGGAAATATATAAATATGTATTTGGAATATATTAATGGTCTCTGTCTGTATATTTTCCTAAATATTTTCCAGGCAAAGCGCCTTGAATGTTGCACATTAGCAGTGGTATTTCGCACTTTTTGCAAGGCTAAAAACTAAAAAATGGGATTTATCCCAAACCATGTGGATGCTGGCTTGTTATACTGAAGAGAATGATTACCGTATATTTGGAAAGTAATTTATGACTTTACAAAAAAATAAAAAATGCCTATTTAAAAAAATATATAAATTTAATAAAAATCAAACCTGCAATCTGAAAATTACATAAAAAACATAAGAAATGCAAAAATAATGCACTTGGACATCTTGGTTTGGTGTGGACATGATGATGCAGTTGATGAGTTGGTAACAGAGACCAGGCCCTCAAGAGATACTGTACTTCTCTCCAAGGGCCCTTAGAGCTGGGCTGGGGCCCCGGCAGAAGGTGAGAACTTGTCTTGATCGTCCTATGAAGGACATTTGGTAGCCATTTGTGTCTCTCCGTTCCTAGTTTTGTGTTTATCAGAACTTCGTTAACTGTTTTGTCCTTGTTGTTGGCAGTTGGACTTAATGTCCAAATGTGTGTCTCATGGGTGAGTTTCTGGTCCAGTCTGCTTTCTTATCTACTGTCCTTGAGTTCTTGATTCTGATGTTTCTTCCAGCTGTGGATCTTCATCCATTCTTTCTGCTCTCTTTTTTGTGCTTCGTCTGACTTCTAGCATCTGTATTTGTGTGGAAACGTTCTGACGTTCTCTATGATGTTTTATTTGTGGTGTCGTCATCTCGATATGTACATATAATGTATGAATAGTACATTTAAAGTCAACATTAAATATTCTTGAAAAAGAGTGCACGACTTTAGCAGATTATTTCAGGAGAAGAAAGAAACTGCTGTCAAGTTTTCCATCAAAATGTAAAAACTTGGAAAATGCCCAAAACAATTTTACTTTTCCGCTAATGTCACCTTAGTTAAATTTGGCTTTTAAGGGATTTATTTAGAGAATGTACAATTTAAAAAATAATCATGGTAAATTAAATAAGTAATTATGAACAAATTAAGAGACCCATTGTAAAAAGAAATCTTGGTTGAAAACCGTGATTTTCTGCCATATGTAATTTCATGTTGACTTTATAACCAAATTTAAATTGCATTTGTGATAGAATATTTATGGTGTTTTTTGTATGGAAATTTTAATTAATCCTGGATTTTTATTCCCATGACGTTGCGTTGTCCTCTTCTTCTTTGTTGCAAAACTTTCATCTCTATTTACATTACAATAAGAATAGTTGAAATATATTTGTATTAATTTAATTCCAGGATATTTTTAACCGAAATTTATTTACATAACGACGAATAAAACTCTCAAATATGTTCTCTCTCTCTCCTTGTAGAAAAATCGTCGCGACACTGGGAATTTCGACAAGGAATTCACCAAGATGGCGGTTGAGCTGACCCCAACTGATAAACTCTTCATAATGAATTTGGACCAAAACGAATTCCAAGGCTTCTCCTACACCAACCCCGAGTTTGTCATTCAAGTTTGACCCCTAACTCTGATTGACTGCTCTATGTGATAACACGTGTGAGAGAAGACCTTTTTACCCAGAATGCATTGTTTTGTCCTTGTGCATCTTGATTGTCCTCTCTCTTCATTTTACAAAGACTACTCAGTCCAAACCAAGAGCTCAGAAACTCAGAATCTAAGTGAGAGGTCATAAAAGAGTGTCTTCATAGTCTCCATGAGAATACCACGTGTTTTCCATCTCCATGAGAATTAATCTACCTCTTTTCTTTATACATTCTCCTTGTCCCTATAATTCGGCTGTTCCGCAAGCCGCAAACCTGCAATAGATATCATGGCTAAATCAGTCTTTTGGATTAAAATGACAACGTTTAAGTAAAAATTCAAAGCCCAAAGATTCAGTGCTTTATCAAATTATGAAAATATATTTAACAAATGTCCGTTAGCTTGAACCATGCATATACAAACTTTGTTTATACAATCACTGGAAATGTCATTCCGGCCTGTCTGAGATTTCGCGCATAAGCACATTAATGAAGTCAAAAAATGGCATCTAGATGGTCTTTAGCTTCCCACAGGCGTAACTGCTATCGTTCATAAGATGATCATTAAAATTGAATATTTCTCTTGGGGAATTCCAGCCTGTAAAGATACATAAAATGCAAAAGTACATAAACGAAGCTTTAAAAAAGTTAAACAATATAGGTACAAAAGTGTCAAAGATCTGTTTGTTGACACTGCAATTTTACAAACATTTGTGTCAAGGACACTAACATTAAAATAGTCTCACATCCATTTATAAGCTAATTATTTGTTTTGAGGCAAAGTGCAATAAACAAGTTTATGTCATATTCTCTGAAAAATGTATAATTTTATATTTATGTCACATAATAATATATTTATTAAAAATTTACTTCATGCCCATTTCAGATTGGAAAATCTGAATTAGGACAAACAAAATTAATACATTTACACAACATGTAGAGAAACAGCCGCAAAAAATTACGAGAGCATTCAAAGGTTTTTATTTCCAATCAGCATTTCTAGATGTGTTGTTTCCAGTTCAGTGTCTGTTGAATTTCAACAAAATCAAACCTCAGGAGTGACATAAAGTCATCCAATAGCAATGTCGAAAACTGACAGCATGACAAGACGCATGAAAACTGCCATAGAAATGCAGGTTATTACATAAAAAAAGACAAGTTGACATGTCTAGTATACAAATACTACTGTTGTAAAGCTTAAAAGTGAATATGAACTTGATTTCTTTGCAGCATTTGAGGTCTGAAAATATACAGAGCATCTTTTCTGTTATTTTGACCTGTTTCTCCAGTTTTCATTTTCTGCAATTAGAAACAATATTATTATTGGAAATTTGTGGGAAATATTGTTAGTCGTTCACATAACGATACAGAAATTATCATTTTACCTAAACACACACCTATAAATAGTCAATTCAGAAAAGCTGAAAATGATCTCTTAATTTTTCGTGGCTATATGTAACATTATTGTGTAGACAATACATTTCCAATCACTTAACCCCACAGAACTGAAAATCTGCACATTTAACCTTCATTGTGTTTTAGAAAATATTTAAGATTCAACATAAGATACATGCATATGATGAGAATGTGATTCATACGAGCTGAACAAAACTATATCTTGACTGAAACCCTAATGTGCCATATCTGTGTGTGGGTATCTATGCCGTTTCCGGGGAACTCGTTGTGTCCTGTCTGTGTTAAACAGACTCCATAAGGAGTTTTAGTCTGCCCCATGCATGCCTGGTAAAGCCCTTGCTCTTTAACTCTGTGTTTACATATTAACCATGTGTGTCGGTAATGGGTGGATCTGTGGTAGTATAGATCATGGGTCATGGTGTGTGACAGTTATGTTTGTTTTCTTTTGTAATTAGATATGATTTAGAAATATAGGTATTCTAGTCTTCCAAATTCCAGATTATGTGTACAGTGATTATATAAGGACATTCTGCTTTTCTTGGTGTAGTGACCAGAAAAAGTGTGGATATGATGTATAATATTTGTTGTATAGAATAAACGGAAGGATAGATGTTTGGGAACCGACGAACAATGGGTGATATTTAGCCTGAACTCTTTTAACTGTGCGAAAGCGTTGAAGTTATAATATTACCTGGATTTATCATGAGTAAAGAATCAAAAAGTACAACACGAGTAGCTGACAGCCTATCAGCTTTGTCCGGAACTATTAAACCTCTCCAGCACCCGCACAATTGTAAATTGATCATTTGGACTTTACAATCACTGAAAACAACATGCACATTTTAACATTTGTATCTTGTGGCCCTGTGTTAGTATGGAGCTGCTATTTTAGTTTTTCGATCATGTTTTAATGATGAAAGCTTCAAAGGGCTTCCTGTTCAAGAATCAACCAACCCAAACCAGATTTTATACTATGCAAGACATGTGCATGTCAACAATAACACATTGACATTAACAGACAGCAGCTGTGTTTGGCTATACAGTGGAATGATATTGCTGGTATTTGTGGAGATGTTTTGCATGTTATTTACTCATGTTATGTGGCCATTAAAACTGAAATTTTCGAATGGCAATCTGTGTATTCGTATTGTGCGTCCACAGAGAAAGGGGTTTAGATTTTGAGATCATTACTTGACCAGTAAATTGTGCGTGAAAATATTAAGATGACAATTTGAAGAGTTTGCTTCCAAAATGAAATAACTTTTTTCACATTTTCAAAAAGATGTATTCTTTTAGTTATTATGGCTTAATCAAAACAAACCAAATGCAGTTTGATTTGGACAATAAAAAAACATAATTTTTGAATTTTTTTAACAACAGAGTTATCTCATTTTGAACCCAAACTCTTCATATATTTTTTACTTCTTTAAAAATGTACTTAAAAAATGTGATGGGGACATGGGGGAATTTACTGTTGTAAAGTAATGGAAATACAAAGGGCACATTTGAGAATCTTATAAAAACCATCAATTGCAGAACATATGGCCACAGTTGGCATCCATAATCACGTTTCAATTTTTTTCAGCAGAACACAAAAGAGGAGTTGAAAAGCCTGTTGGTAACCAAACATCATTGCGCCCCATTGACTTCCATGTTATAGACACAAAACCACGGAGACATTTCTCAACATAAATTATTTTGTGCTGCACAGAAAAAAGAGTCTCATACAGTTTTTAAATAGAATTAGGGTTTAAAAAGGATGTCATCTTTTTTACTTTTAGGTAAACTAATACCTTAAGTCACTTTGGGAAAAGAGCGTCTTGCTATTAATGTAATACATTTATTTATTTATAAAAAAAATACTTTTTTAACTATTGGTATAGCTCTTTACTATTGTTTTTTTACATATTTTCATAAGTGACATTTATAAAGTAAAAGTAAAAATATCAAAAAGCAAAAAATACCATTAGTTGCTATAAATGATTGTTCAGTAGGGTGCTTACTTTAACGCTGAAGTGTTGCTCTAAAAACTGTTTAAAGGTTTTTGCGATGAAACCAAAAATGACAAAAACTCTCCTTGTTCATTTATTTATATATATTTATAGCTAATCTGTTGTATTGCGTAACATGGTAACATGGACTTTCGGTGTCCTGTCTACTATCGAGCGCAAAATAAGAGGCGGTGCTTTATAGCCACAGAATGATGTCTAGAGGTCTAACAAAAGACACAACCAAAAGAGTGACCAGTCATGGACGAACTGGTTTTAACTCGAGAAACACGGAGAGGAACTTTTATCATCACAATGACTTTCGAAGGAAGGTTTTCTTGGACCTGGACAAAGCAAGACATGTTTTGATGTGTCGGGTTAGTAATTGAAGAATTGGAGCATTGGAATGAGGATTTATTTGAATACAGCTTGAATAGATGGAATTAATCCCAGTTTTGTATCTTCAGGAACTCGTTTAACTTTGCGCGTAAAAGTCTGGAGCGCACGGCACGAGGGACACGTGCCAAAACCTCACGGGAAAAAAATATGATTTTATGGTCATTTTTAGGTGAAAGCTGAAAAAACACAAATTAATCTTCATGTGGATAAACTTCTTTTGGTTACTGGTGTTCACGAATGACACACACCCTGCTCTCGAGGTAAGGATGAAGGTGTGTAACCGTGGAGCGCAGATGCTCGTCACCACGGCCGGGGCTTTCGCGGCCTTCAGTCTGATGACCATCGCCGTGGGTACGGACTACTGGTTATACTCGCGTGGGGTTTGCAGGACCAAGAGCGCGAGTGACAATGACACGAACCGAAAGAATGAAGAGGTACTCACGCATTCCGGACTTTGGCGACAGTGCTGCATGGAAGGTAACGAATGTGTGTGTGACTAAAGTAGTAAAATATCCGTGCCAAATAATAAGTATATATGGATTATTTATTTTTACTTGTGAAGTGGTTCTGTAGTTTCGAACCATCTCTCATACTCTCTGACCTATATTATTTCAACGTCGATACATTGAATGGAACGTGTAATGAAGCGTGCGCGCTGTTAAAAGGACATCAAATCGACAGCGTTCACGTTACGCGTTAAAATGTACTAGAAAAACAAATAGTTTCTACTAAGACTCTCCCGACTATGTACTCTAAGAGGAAACGCATCAAGATAGAAAAGATAGGTCTACGTTTGCTTTACGCGGCAAGTTAACGCACACATGTGAGCATGCAGCAATATAATCTGCATCATAATAAAAGTAAAAAGATCCTTTTGTTTTGTTTTTAGACCTTTAGTTTAGAATAGAGTCAACTTTTTTTTGTCATTGTAACGCAGAGTACAAGCACAGAGCCATTGAAATAATATTTCCAGAGGTGGAAATAGAAATGCGTACACAATAAAAATAAAAGCTCAGTTAAAATGAAAACGAATATAAATAGATACTAATATACTGAAATTGTCCATATGGCCTGTAATAACTAATTAACCACTTAGTGCAAGAGAGAAACAAATAGTCATAGCTTAAAGGTTGCCCAGCTTAATCCAAATTGAAAGGCAGTCCGTGTGTAATTAAATGTGAGTATATTGATACTGTTAATGATTTGATAGCATTAGTCCAACCATGTGGATAATGGCATTGGCCGTAATCTGACCGTGTGTGTGACTGGGAACGTTCCTGGATGTCTGTGTGTCCTACAGGCGTATTCCAAGGGGTTTGTAAGAACATTGATCATTTCCCAGAGGATGCGGATTATGAACAAGATGCTGCTGAATATCTATTGCGTAAGTATCTGTAGACATTCTACCAAGGCATACACAAACATTCACATTACCATCATAAATAGCACACACTTAACTACACACCATACTTTAAATATATCTTTTTAAAGACATATACAAGAGGAACACGCCTATGTAATCTGTACTTGTAGAAACAACATAAAACATAAAATGCCGAAAGTTTTCTTTTATGGTTGGGTTGGAGAAACAATTTGAATTCTGTGGAATGTCCTCGTTTGTAAACGTGAGTGTGCGTGTGTTTTCAGGTGCTGTGCGCGCCTCTAGTCTTTTCCCTATCTTGAGTGTTGGACTGCTGTTCATTGGTGGAGTTTGTGTAGCTGCCAGTGAATTCTACAAGAGCCGACACAACGTCATCCTGAGCGCGGGGATCTTTTTCGTCTCGGCTGGTTTGTACACACACTTGCACACGTTTTAACACCATATATAAATCAAATGTAGTCTTTCAGTTAATGCTGAATAGCCTTGAGCGAGCTCGTGCTCAGACGCGTTGTCAGCATTGGGGGTAGTCAAATCGATAATGAAAAAACGATTACTTACTATTTAAAACTAGTCGTATTATTAAATTATTTGTCACTTCCAATGCTTTGTTTTGATGTCTTACAGGATTTTTTATTAAATGGAGGCCCCCTCCAAAAATCACAACCTGCTTTTATTTATAAAATAAAATGTTGCTCAGATTGGTTTAATTTAAGCACTCCCAGCTACGATAAAAAACGGAAAAATATATGTTTTTCAGTTTGAAACTTTTAACCAGTAGGTGGCACTGTAACCAAATAAATGTACTATTCTTATGCCTACGCATGGCGCGAAGTGATGCGAGTTGTGTTTCTGTTGCTGTTTGTGTCACAAAACACACATTAACTACATTAATTTGCATTCATAGAACAATATATGTGTTTTGTTGCTAGGTCTAAGTAACATAATTGGCATTATCGTGTACATTTCGTCCAACGCCGGGGACCCCAACCAGAGCGATTCCAAGCGCAGTCACTGGTACGGCTGGAGCTTCTACTGCGGCGCGCTTTCCTTCATCATAGCGGAGACAGTTGGTGTCCTCACCGTGCACCTGTTCATCGATACGCACCGCGTACTGAGAGCGCGTTCACATCTCCATCCCAGCACACACCTCTTGCAGCCTCGGCGCAGCACCAGCTACAGGTCTCGTTACCGCTGGAGACAGGGTCAAAATCGCTCATCTGACACCCGATCGCGCGAGCCTGCTCCTGCTCGCCTCGGCAACGACCCCGGACTGTACGCGATGGGACGCGGGCTATCACCATCAGTGACCCAAGCACTAGACCAAAGTTTAATTAATACCAGTCGCGGGTTTGCGCATTTCCACAATTCTGCCATCGCCAACAATACTTTTGTGAAGCCTCATATATTGTCCGCGCAAAGCTCTGCGAAATCAGAAAAAGGAATTTCAATACAAAATGCTCTGAGCTCAGAAAAGGGGGTTGGGTATTTAAATGCACACGGACAAAATTCAGCCAAGTCAGAAAACGGAGTAACACTGTCACAGAACTATAAGCAAGGCTGCGCAAATCACAGTGCAACCGCGGTCCGCGCACAGATTATCGGGAATAACATCGCGCACACACAAAGCTCTGTGAAGGAAGCCTCGTATGGCACTGCAACAAGGAGAACTACTCCAGTATAAAAACAAAAAATGCTTAAAGTCTCTGCTGCTAAATGAATATGCAACATAATGCATTTTGTTAATTTATTAAATACTGTTAACGGATTAAATGAAGTGGATTGACACTGGTGCTGTTTACTGTACCTTCTGCTATTATCTCTATATTGATGCAGAAGTGAATACTTATGTTCTTAGTGAATAGATAACACATGAGGACCACAAAAGGAAAACTGTTTTAATGTTTCATTTAAAAATTCATATGGGTAATAAAATCAGGAATTTATATTTTGATATTTCATCAGTATGCCAGATTAAATGTGTATTACCTTTTTGTGGTCGACAGTCTAACTTGGTGTAACGGTGTGATTTAAAACTGAACAGTATATTCCTGACTTATTGTCGTTCTTATTGTGTAACAAATGAAGATATAAATTGAGTAAAGGCATTTAAATTGTAACTTTATATGCACTTATATGTTTTATAATTTACTATTTAGCAGGCAATTTTACTCACATCAGAACTGATGCATTCATTGATAAAACTGGTTTCCTGGGAGTAAGCCTAAGGTTAAGTGGATTGATTTTGGACACAATGAGAACAGAACATGATAGTGACATTAGTGACTCTCCAGTATCTGGGTCACTATTTCCTATACAGATCATGAAGCTTTTTGTTGGCAGTCTCCTTCATTGAAAGCTTGTCATTAAATGAAGAGTTTGTCCAAAATGAGATAAGTTTTTCCAAAGTCATTTTTTTTCATTGTGCATTCCTATCAATCAAACTGCAGTTGGTTTGTTTTGACAGAAGGTCTTGAGCCATACGGAAACACAGTAAAAACATGTTAACATAATAAAACACATGATTTTAAACCATTTTTAAAAGCAGAGTTCTCTCATTTTGGAACCAAGCTTTCCAAATAGCCTGATGACCTGACAGATAACACTTCTGTGTTTGCCTGAAAATCACATTTTGTCCACCAAAAAAAAACTGTTAAGGATTTAGGTCTTTTATTATGAAAAACTAATTATTATCTCTTTTAGAACAATCACCATATTTTATTTGTGACTGAGAGGAGATCCAAATAAAAGTATTTTATCATTAAATGAGATTTTATGACAGTGTCTCTGCATGAATGGTCAATATGGCAAATACATCCAAAAATTCCCCCAAATACATGATGATTGGCAAGAGCTTATGACAGGGCCATTTTTAGAGTCTCCATTAGGATGTCCAACTCTTCTCCAAATCCACCAGCTCCATGCCTTCACAGTAAGACCGAGGACGAGATACTTTCCCCTGGACACAAACAACAGTTCTTTGTCTTTACCTGCAATTACATCAATATAGATGTATATGTGTGTTTGTGTTCCACTTACAGGTGTGGTATTTCTATTGAGCTGCTGTAATAATGGAAACGGTGTCCACTGAATCGGCTCAATCGGCCAGCTACAGACTGACAGGTCGCTGGCCTTCCCAGAATCCACCACACCGTCTGCTAAACTGCAGTTGCTGAGATCCCAACCATACTGAGAACTGCCAGATATAAAAGTAAACTTAATAATAATCATACTGAGATTTAATAACATAGAGAACTAATTAATCCTTAAAGACTTCAATTAAAAGCAATTTTAACTAAAATTTTGTTTCGGGAAAGAACTGATATGATAGGATTCATTAAATTTTTATTATAGTATATAATTATAGTTTACTAAAGCTGTTAAAATAATAAAAAAATGAAATAAATTAAAATATTGACCTAAGTATTACTCGAAAAACTAAATTAAAATTTTCAGTTGAGGCACTAAAACTATTAACTGGAAAAAATGACAACTTGATTAAAATATAAATGAATAAAATAAAAATAAATGTAGCACATTAAACTAAAATTAACATGAAAACATACAAATAAAAGCTAATTTAAAATATTAATAAAGTTGTAATTAACCAGAAAATAAGCTCCGGTTTACAATTTAATCAACTTTAAATTAAATTTAGCATCAAAGCAAATATATAACAACATTCAGAAGAAATCCATTTTTTATATTTTTCAACAGTCTTTTAATTTCAATTTTACATTATCTTATAGCATTTTAAGAGAAACTGATATATTATGGATCCATAAATACACAAAACAATAAAACATACATGCATTTTATTTACCCATGGTAGCACATAAATACTCTTATAGTACCTGTGAGGATATATAGTGTTGAGGTGTGTTCCACTTCCATGGTATGTTGAGACAACAGAAAGCGTGTCGTCATGGTAACAGCAGGTACGATCGAGGGCTCTTAGGTGTAATATTTCATCAGAACGGGTGAAGGCAGGGTTATCCAAAGAATCATCTGAGCCCGGCCAGGACCTTCCCCAAAACCGAGCCGAGAGCTCATCAAAATGATTAAATCTGCGATAGCTGAACACACACGCGTAAAAGAATCAAAATGAATCAAAGTGTTTATGTGGTCTTATATTCAGCACACCCAATGTTTTGTCTCTTTGAAAAGCGCTATCCAAACCCATGGTTTGTTTTGATTGGCCGGCAACTTCCTAAAAGCCATACCATTAACACAATCTGAACAACAAGCTCATAAATGTCTGCATGGGTGTGTGTTTAGACAGAGATTGTTTTGATTCTGTGTGCCTGATACCTGCTACGTGTTTGTTCCACTTTGGCCTGCATAAGCATGCTTTTAAAACGCCGCACTGCAAGATAGGATAGGAGGGCCATGACTGCTGCAACTGCGATCAGCACCCCAAAGCACACGCCCGCCAACCGGGGCCGGGTCATCCGGAGGTCACAGCGCTGTCCCATGAACCAATAATCCTCTCCGACGGGACACCTTTAAAATGTGCATTGATTAAACATATAGCGAAACGCATATGTATGTGAAATGCAAATGTAACTTACTGGCAGAGAGGCTGGTGATCGGGGCGATGCACACAGATGCCCTGATGTTTACAGTAGTCAAAGTGGCACACAGATGTGCAGCTGGCATTGATCTTTGAAAAGACACACTGAAAGCCAGATGGGCATTCAAATAGCCAATCACAAACATCGGTCTGCAAACCTAAAAGGAACACGACAAAGTTTTTGTATGGATTTTGATTATGTAGCATGATATGTTAACATATAAATGAATGCCATCCAAGACAGATATAATTAGTTAAAGAGACATTATATTATTTTGTTATTTTAAATCTAATGTTTATTGTATTTAATTTGTATGTTTATACATTTATTTATTTACATTTTTTGTAAACATGGTGTCCAGTGCATTAATATACAATGATGGATATGTTAAAAATAACGTGGTGCAATTACATAAGATTTGTCATTTGTTTAACATCTTAACAGTCACTCACTTCCTACTGTAATGTTTTTCACTCTAACTCCACCCACAAAAAGCCTTGGCAATGGATTTAATCCCGCCTCCTGTAACAGAGACTCCGCCCTCCACAACCAGGGGACTGCCTTTACTGTCTGGAACTTGACCACCGTTTGCAGGATTGGACCACTGGTGACCAAACAAATAAAAATGTATAAAATGAAACCCAAACCACACAATTTTAGACCAGAAGTTTTTTTTTTTTTGCGAAATCTCTTTTAATTATGTCATTTGAATGAGCTTGAAGTGGTATATTTTCAGTGTTTCAACTTAATGTCATATATTAAAATAGCGCAACCATGTTTTTTTGTATAGCTTAACATTGACAATATTTCAAACAAACTGTAATGAAATCCCTGCAAATCTTTTGATAATTCCTGGGACTTGACAAACTTGAGGTTGGGAGTCGGAAAAAGTAATGCAATTATATCAATTCGTCTTAAATACTGTTGAAAAAATCCATAACAGCAAAAAGCAAGTAAATCTAACATATCTGTTTCACATTTAATGGCTTTCATTTATGTATTTAAGGAGATTGTAACAAATATTTTTACTTGCGCCAGGTGAAATGTTGACTCTGGTACCCAGGGACTCTCTGCAGAAAGGATTCCATCTGTAGGATTGAATGAGCGGAAAACATTGTAATGCTAAAATAAATATAACAACGACTGATAATGTATAAAGTAAAAGGCAAATATTTTACCTCAAGCAGCCTTATGCTAGAGTGAAAGTTTTCTTCCAAAGTGATTTGTAAGAGTACTTGAAATGTCTCCTCTGGAAAACAGAAGATTTTTTATGGAAAAAAATGTGGAAAAATGTGAATCAGTCTAAATTGGAAGTCTGACATAAGTTAATTATCTAATTTAGCAGAATCGTGAATCATCTCAGTTTTTCCAAACAGCACTTAGCTAAAACTACTTTAAAACTGCGTGAACGGTTGTGCCGCTCCAGGGTGGTTAGGTTCTGGTCTAGATGGTGAAAGCTGGTTGACCGATTATTTGGTGGGGGGGAACTAACCCTTCAAGCTTATTAAAATGAATGAATGGGGACACCAGCATCCATCACGTTAGTAAACAATGATATGTTACTCACCCTTGATGATCGCCGGCTGGTCTTCCAAAATGAAATAATGCCTTCCGTGCATCCACTTTCTGTCAGAGTTGGATGGAGTAGACTGGATCAGAGATGTCTGAGTGACTGCGTGTATAGATATTGCGTGTTCATCGGTCCGAGTAACATGAACGCTCTTGGTCGTATGTTTTGGAGGTATGATGGTGCTGGGCTGTGTCACTGGAAAATGTGAATGGATTTGGACTGAAGGACTTTCTGTGGATGCAGCCTGCAGAATCATCTTGGACTGTTTGGTAGTTAGTTCTGGAGGATAAACAGCACTTGAAGTGGTTATGCTGACAGGCGTACTGAGCGCGGAGGTTTGTGTAGATTTGTTGTCAACGGATGATGGGCTCTGTTTGGAAGCTGCAGTGGGAGTAGTGATGCCTTTCGTATTTTCTATTGACCCAGTATGAACGTCATTGCCATGTGTCGTCTTGAAATTAGTTGTCAGACTTCTCAGAGTTGGACTGTTTGTGTGGGTCATAACAGAAAAGTCAACATTAGACTGTAGTGGTTTCTAAAGGCGAAGGAGACCAATACTGAGGGGTGGATGTGTACACAGAGACTTTTGGTGTATCTAAAAGCTCGGTTTGCGGAGAACTTGTGCGAGTGTTGGTATTTTGGACCTGTGAGGGGGGAATATCAAGTTCCTTTAAATCTGTGCGGCTCTCGGATCTCACCGTAGTGATGTCTTCAACAGTGAGGTCAGAGGTCACGTTAGGGTTCATCCGAGGACTGACAAAACCTGATGAAGGGATTGATAGAGGAGTTGTGCTTTCCTCTTTCCTCAGTCTTCCTTCATTTTGTTGGACTGAAGACGGTACGTACGGGGTGCACGTGAGGTTGCGACAATCCCTTTCATCAGGAAGTGGTTTCGTGTCCCCCTCTGGCGTACTAGAACCAGCCGGGGTCATTTCTGGAGATGTAGGTGATGCGAAGAAGATGCTGCTTTCATCATTGTGTGATGTTAAGTCAGAGATTTCGGTTTCAGAGATGGATGAGGATGCTGAGCTGGTTTGTTGGGTGCTTGTATCGTCATGACTTTGGATGGTGTGTGAAGTGTGGATGGTTGAATCTTTAGAAGACGTTAAAGGCTGCATGGTTTGTGATCTTTGTAACGGGTGCTTCGTAGAAAACACGCTTAAGCTTAAGGTTGTTGGCTTATTCTCAGTTGTAGAAAGGAAGGAAACGTTCATCTGAGGTTCAGTCATTCTACTTGTAGAAGCAAGAGACTCTGCGTGGTTGATGGTGGTGCTTTTAGGGAACACCAATGGGTTGCTTTGATTGACATCTGGAAACTTTGAAATCACAGGCGTGGTGCTAACAGTTATTGAATCGTTGTATGTTGCTGTATATGAATTGGTAATATTGACATTTGGATGAGAAATCATCGGAAAGCTACTTCTTCGGTCTGTCTCTGATCTTATAGCTCGGTTTTCATGTGTGATCACTGGAGCCTCCGAATCGAATTGACTTGTTCCAATACTTTCTGAAAATGGAAGCACGGTTTCATTAGGATGGGTCGATGCGGTTGCTTCAGCTTTGGTGGTAGGAATTTCTTGTTTTGATTTTTTATTGAACAGAGTTGTGTGTCTTACTTTTGGAATAACCGAAAGAAAGCTTTGTGTCGGAAACATCGGATCACCTCGCTTGGAGAGTGTATTCGACAGACTTTCTGTGTACATGCTCTGTGAACTTTCCGTACGTTGTGTCACAGAATTTGTGTGCAAATGTGACGGTGTGCTTGTTTTAACATCACTTGATTGTTTGGGTGTAGTGCGTAAAGGCAGCAACGATGAGTGGACAGCGGTGGAAGACCAGGCTATAAAAGGTTCATGGGTGTTAGAGGCAGAGTTTGAGTCTGTCCCACTGTGTGTATCAGTATAAGAATTTGTGCCAACGAGGGAGAGGTCAGCGATCCGTCTTCCAGCTGTTTCCTGGTCATTGTTCGTGTTTTCCTGCGGAAAAAGAGGTCTGCTCTTATCGGCTAGGTCAGACACGCCTCGCCTCTGCTGTACACTCTCACCTCTGGGAGTGTTTGTTTTGGGAATGTGTGTTCTCTGTGGAATGTCTGGGGTGTAGGTTACCCCGTTTGAGCCGCTCGGAGAGGGAGATACAGGGTTGGCATCAGAATGTGTGTAAGGAATCAAAGCGGGATCATGACTGGTGTCTGACGTATTCCATCCTGTGAAACACACGCACGCAAATAGACAAATGAATGGAAACAGGAATTGCTAGACTATTCAAGACACAGAATTCCAACACTAAAGGAAAAAGGCTTCCCTTCACACATTGACCTTCACACTTTCAATCATAACCTTCATCTAAGTAGAAATGTGTAATACTTCGCTAACCCCGAATACAAACTACACAAAATTATATAATATTTAACTTATTCCCCCGTAGAATTTTCTATAGTAAACTGTAGTAAATTGTGTATTATTATGCAGTACTGTATATGTGTGTAAATATTGCAGTAGTATGCTAAATATTCTAAAATTGAATAACATATATAAAAATTTAAGGTCTGTTTACAATTGTTAAACTATGTTGATTTTATAAGTGACAAAAGTTGATACACTTACTCAGATATAATGCACCTGAAGTTTCGACAGTCCTCCATTGAACTATGGTTCTTCCAGACCCGGAGAAGAGCGCGCGCTCATCTCTTTCGTAGGTCTGTTCAACCTCGTTTCCAAATTTAATCCCAAGAGAACCATTACCAAGATAAATTACCTCTATCCAAATTGACTGATTAACACAAGAATCAATAATCCAAGTGCAAGTGCTGTTATCCGTACTTTGTTTAAATACAGAGGGATCTGGATGTGAAGGATACCGAATGGAGCCGCTCTTGTCCCGACAAACATTGACTTTACCTGCACACTCTATGATGTTTAAGAGCGCATTACCTGCAGAGAAACATCAAAATCACTAAGTCAATCTAATGTTTTAGATGCGTTTTTCAACAAGGAAAGCCTATTATGTAACTCATAAAAATGGTAACATCCCCATAGTTGCAAAACTAAAGAAAAAGCCAAAACGTCGAATTCAAATGTTAGTTAAGTCAATTCTTGTAAGTAGCCTATAATATATCACGGTGCCATAAAACTTCATTATAATTTGACTGTAGTAGCCTAACAGTCTTACCTGGCGCGAAAATAAATAGAAAAAGAAACACAAAACGACGCATGTTGCAAGACGAAACATCCCAGGAAGGAATCCGTCCTCACGGTTAATTCCATAAAGAATATTTAACACTACTAAAATAAAGTGTATTCTGATCTCACGGTGGTCAAAAGGTCCCCACGACTATTAATCGACAATTCGAGCAGTTTAGAAGAAGAGTGAAGTTCATCCCTGTTGACAAGCTGACTACAGGCTTGTTAAATGAAACGCGCGTGAGCGTGCGCGCTCACTGGGGTGTAGACAGAGCGGTCAACATATGAACGCGATTAGGCATCTTCTGAAAAAAAAACGTAACGGAAGCTGTTAACGGGACAGAAGGGGGTTTGAGGTGAGGTTTATTAGCCAGGTTGTGTATGTATGTGTACTGAAGTTAAAGTATGAAGGTCAATCTAACAGAACCCTCATGGGGACATCCTGGGGAAATGTAGGCATATGCCTTTTAATTTTATAAAAATTTTAAAATACAAAACCTTTCTTTTAAATTGACTGGGTTTGTTTTTATTATAAAATGTGCATATATATAAAGTGCAGCTGAACCCTGCTGGAAAAAAACAATAGAAATCATTAAAGAAGTTACAATGGTTTTAAAGGGATTTGTATTGGTTTTTAATGGAATTTTGTGATTTTTTGATGGGAAAAGCTTATAGATTGTAAGGGTCGAATTTCTGTGATGGTTTTTATTGGGATTCTTTAGTTTTCAGCAAGGAAATGAAACCTTCACAGACATTGTAATGGATTTAATGGTTATAATTGGAATTGCACTGGTTTTAATAGAAACAATAATGAGCTTTGTGGGTCTTGGCTGGAAATGTGTTGCGTTCAATTGGTGGGGTGCTATGTAGCAGATGGGAACCAGTATATATCCTAGTATAAGGGTACAAAAACACACTGCATAAAATAACCCTGCTGAAAAAATCTATAGAAACCCAACAGACTCAATCAAGGTTTCCATTAGAATACCATTACAACCCAGTAGCTTTTCCCAACAAAACCATTACAAAATTTCTTTTTGTAATTTGATTATGGCATTAATCCAGTAGGATGTAACATCCCGCCAATAGAATTCATTACATACCAGTAGACACCATTACAGCTTCCATTAAAACAAAACAAATTCCTTTAAAACCATCAAAACGATTACAACTTCTTTAACGGTTTCTATTATTTCAGCAGGGAATTTTAGAATGTTTAATACTGGAAACCATTAGAATTCATAGTACAGTAGGGTATGGCATGCCCTCATTTAGATGATTAAAAGTAAACATGTTTAAGAAGGAAAACAGTGATTGTTTGTGCTCCCTGACAAGCGTGTGTTCCCAATTTAAACTCGAAAACAGATTAACATGCAGCACACAGTGGACGTGTACCTAGACTGCGGAGGTTGGGGTTTAATGCCCGGGTTAATACCCTGTATACAACGTTCTTAAAATAATGAGGGCATTTACATGTTCATATGCACATAAATGCCCCAATACTCACGGACTGAAGAGGAAATGCCTGGAGCGTCCCGCCCTGGCTTCTCATCATCACAGTGAGAGGTACATTCAGAGACATCCACTGACATACTAACACACACATAAACACAGAGGGAGGGACGGGGATTTATGACACCTAAAAGGGAAACCCAGACTTCCTGAAGTCCTAGAGTAAGCGAAGATCTGCTGGTAAATCTAACTTCTGGTAAACTTAAACATAGACCCAAGATTTAAATTCAGAGATTTCGTCAATGTCTCTTGTTTGTTTTAACAATTCATCTGTTATTTGACATCAAAATTTCCATAGTCTACAGTACATCTTGGCACAAATGTTAAAGGTATAGTTCAATTATAAATAAAAATCACGTCATTCAAAACCTGTATATGACTCCCGATAAAATGTTAGTCAATTGGAATTAATTTTGTTCTGCAGTAGAAAGTCATTCATGTAGGAATAACAAAAAAATAAAACGTTAATTTCCTTTAATTAAAATACAAATATTTAGATTAATGCATAAAACCATTAAATGTATACCAAAATGTGCACTTGGCATTTAAGGAAGATGTTTATGTGGAACGTGTGAATGTGGAATTTTTAAATCCATTACACAGGAATGTATAAGTATCATTAACTTGAGCCACATGACAATAATTGTTGATCTATGGTGAGTGAAATTTGTAGTGGGAGATTTTACAAGCTTTATAAGTGTTAAGTTTAGGGTGTAAAGATTAGGTACTGGACAAAAACTGTTTTGGCACCAACTCTGGAAAAAGCTCTGCTAAAAGCCTGGCTAGTATTTCCAGTAGGTGGTGCTATATTCTGGCATATGCAGTAACATGCCATTTAAGTGTGGCTGATGTTTCCAAATGCATTGTGGTTCCTAAAAACAGAAATAAATTAGGCCCTTTAAAAGAGATTTGAACTCTTTATTATTGTAGTTTTCATATGATTTATTCACATTATTTGCACACTCTTATTGTATGAATGAGGAACTTCTGAATGTAGAACAGAATCAGAGTCAGAAGAAAACAGCCCAAAACAAAATCTTCTAACAAAGATTTAAACATTTATCTAAATACAAAAAAGGCATAAACATAAACAGTTTGTGACAAACATTTATGATCTTTGACATCTGACAGGCTTCTTAAATGTGGATGAAAAAACAATGTTCACGTTCAACATAAAATATTTTCATTTGGGTTTTAAACATTTGAACTGTCACAAAACTTACAGTGAATATTTATGCTTATTCATAGACATCCTTCTTGTCAGCGATGAACTGAACGATCTCTTGGGGTGTCATCAACTTCTCTGCTTCGGCATCAGGAATCTCAAAACCTGAACACATGGTATCAATTGCATAAATACTGGCAAGACTTGTTTTTTAAAGAAAGCTGTTTTGTCCAATCATCTATAGGCGACACTTTTTGGGCGTTTAATGATGCATTCGATTTTTTTTTCAAAATAGAGCTGATTTTATCTTATTTATAACCCCCTAAGTAAGGACACAATATTGAAAAATTCCAGCTGAAGTGAATAATCATTGGATATTACTGTCACATTATAGTTTGTACAAGAAAAAGACACATCTGTGAAATAAATCATTACAAACTACATTTTATATAGGTACAAACCAAATTCATCTTCCATGGCCATGATGATTTCCACCTGGTCTAAACTGTCCAGTCCCAAATCTTTCATGAAGTGAGACGTAGCCTGAAGCTGTAAAATAAAATGACACAAAGCTCTTGAACATCTACCTAGTACTACAGCGAACAAGTAAAACATATTGAGGACTAAAAATACTGGACTGATGGAGTATCTACCTTCTCAGGGTT
The DNA here is from genome assembly GCA_008369825.1 of Triplophysa tibetana. Classification (NCBI taxonomy): domain Eukaryota; kingdom Metazoa; phylum Chordata; class Actinopteri; order Cypriniformes; family Nemacheilidae; genus Triplophysa; species Triplophysa tibetana. Next base: position 27,635,916 of record CM017896.1, on the reverse strand, counting down.
GATCTTGTCATAAAGCTTCAGGACGTAGAGGACACGGTCATGAATCGTTTCTAGTGTTAACGGAGGCAAATCACCGTACTGCCTCCACTGACAGACTTGAGGCAAACTGCCAGAGATCTACAAAAAGAAGATACAGGACACATTAAGACAATTAAACACTGTGCCATTGTACTTTTTTATATGCAAACTAAAAAAGGAGAGAAGATATACCTTGAGGGAACTACTCAAACCATCACAGAAATTGCAATGGATTTAATGGCTATAATGGGAATTGTATTGGTTTTAACGGAATCTATGTGCTTTCTGAGAAACGGGAATAAATTTAAACCAATCAAATCCACCGGAAATAATGCCTAAAAGACACTGCATAAAGGCATTTTGTAATGGTTTTAATGTTAAACAGCTGATGGTTCATAATGGTAACCATATGAATGTGTTCAGCAGGGCAATTACTTAACATATGTCAACACGTAACTTGGATTGCACTGTAAGGTAGGTAAAATAATTCAAATTTATTCTGTTTGTGTAAAACAGAAACTGAAATAAAGTCACTCACATGAAATAAGGTTCTTTGCTAATGAGAAAAGTGGTGTTAAGTAAAGACACGGGTAGGTCATTGGATGTCATCGGTCATTTCCTCTCACTTACCTGGGCTAGTGAAGACTTGTACCCGTTACTCAGATGTGAAAATGCTCGTCCGTGAGAGAACGGTGCTGATGTTAATGTAACGGGAGTATTTAAACGGTTAATATACAATGAACGATAGTTCAGCGATCGGACACACCGGGCTACGATGGACGCCGCCATGTTTCACACTCCGCTCCCACAATGCACGGGACGCGCATGCGCAACTCGTTCGTACAAAATAAAGTTGACATTTATACATAATATTGTTACGGTTATTATATTATGTACTTCTATCTTTTTCTCTCAGCATTTAATACAATTTTAAGCGCTTAAACCAGTTTCACAGAAATACATTTATTTTGTAAAATTTTAAACGTCATATCCAAACAGTTCTAATATGTTATATTCCTCAAGTAACAATCATATCAAGTATAAACAACAAAGAGTTTGTGTAGGACTGTGCCAGTTAACTGAGATGTTAGAAGGGCAATATCTGTCTCTCAAATTTTTTTAATTGGTAACAATGTTATTTCTGAACAACAATTTATCGATATAATTAAAATTGGGAACATCATGTCAAACAAAGTGTGTTAATGCAAATCATTTGATCCTTATTTATACAGTGTTGTATTGAAACACGCTAACATCCCCATTCAGATAACCAGTCAGCAGTGTGTCTGGCCCCAACCACCGAGCCAGTCTGCACAACTCATCAAGCACCCCGACCACTTTCGCCACCCTTCCTCTGAGATCCCAAACAGCAATGTGACCGGACTGGAAAACGCCAACAAGCCCAGATCCAAAGACATCACCATCTATCAATCTAAGAAAGAGAGACGTTTATTAGATCAACAAAATTATGTGTGCTAATTTCACATTTATTATTTCACAGAACACGTGATGTCTTACTGTTGTATGTGTTGAGCGGGGCTGCTGATGCAGGTTAGTGTGATGTGTTTGCCAGTGAGGGGATTCGTAGCAATCAGAGCAAAAAGGGTTGTGTTACTCTTTTCCTCACATACATTCCCAGTATTCTGAAGTAATAAACAAAGCACGCCCTACAGAAAAGGAAACACGGTTATTTAATAACACATACCTAGACTTGCACGAAAGGAATACTCTTACTTACTCTGTATGAGTATCCCCTCATGCAGTTTGTCATTGGCAAAGTCTTTTCCAGGTATATAGTCTGAAGCAGATGGCCTGATTTCATACTCCTGAAAAACAAAAAGTTGAGATTTATATGAAGAAAAACATATTTTATTCAATTTCTGCAGGCATAAAAATGTATTGTATTCAAATAACTTATAGAAAGGGTATAACCTAAGTTAAAGAGGTATTAAATATTTCAAGACTAAAATGTATTAAGTAATTAAATGTAATTCACTTTTTTGCAATCCAATCTCTGCTTAAAGAGATGCAGAATAAAAGTATGAGTAAAATATTGTACTTTTCAAAAGTAAATGCATTAAATTAAAGGAGTTGTACACCTTCAAAATGAAAATTCGGTCCGTATGACTTTATATCTTAAGCAGAACACAAAATAAGATATTTAGAAAAATGGTTAGCGTTAGGAAGAAAGAAAGAAAGTCATACAGGTTTGAAATGACAAGAGGGTGAGTAAATGATAACAGAATTTTCAATTTGAAGGTGAACTACTCCTTTAATCCGATCCTCACCATATCAGGAGGGTTTTACATTCGGTCCAACCAATCAGAGCATCTTTTTCCCCTTCTACGGTTGCCAGTGTCCGGATGTTCTGTTTTCCTGGGACCAGGGAAAGAGTTTTCTCTATCCTGAAACGAAAAAGATGTGTAAGGAAATATAGAGTTAATTTTCTATCTTTTATAAACTTCTATACATATCAATCGACAGACAGACAGAAAGGTTACCTTCCCTCCTTGGATAACGTTATGACAGTGACTTTCTGCTGTTCTCCAGGGGTAGAGCAACACACAAGTCGACAGTCAGACACGCCCTCCACTGCTTGTAGTGCATCTTTGCACACAACATTCTGAGTAAACGGCCCATCCATACTTTGACAACAAAGAACTCTGTTACAAAAACAGATAATTTGCTTTTAATGTACATTTCAAAGCATTTTAATTGTTGTGAGAATACAGTGTATACAATTGCCTATGACTATATGGTTTTGTAGCACTCGTTAAGTTCCATTAGTAGTATAAAATTAAGAGAAATAAGAATTTTTCTTATATCGTATATTTTGTTACCGTGCTTCTCTGATTTCTAAGTCACCCAATGTTACACAAAGCAAACCTGAAGAGTCTGGAATCGCTTGCAAGGACATGACAGACTAAAAAAACAAACACAGAGGAGTCAATTTAGAGACAGCGCTTTGCATACTATTAAACTTTTGCATATATGCTGTTAAATGCAACAGTTTGATTCACCTGTGCAAATGTCCAGGTGTGTATAAGACTACAAATCTGAACTCCCTTCTTTTGAGTCCAAAGGCACACACTCCATTCTCCCGCCACACATATGCACAAGTCCTCCGCAGTCCATCGTACGAAACACAAATCCAAGACACATCCACCCTCAAGGGCCTAACAAAGAGAACAAATGTATGTATCCATTGATTATGAAAGTGATAAATTATGTTCATAAATATATATAAAATGCTTTCATTTTCTGTACCTTGAAAGTGTGCATCTCCCGAAGCAATGGGGAACAATGTCCTGCCTTGGGAAGGATTATAGAAGGTACAGGGGATGAATTGATAAAATCACTGCCATGTTTCTCAGCTTCATCCGCGTTCGTGGTGCAAACCATCTTTTCTTCTCTTTGCTGATTGGTGGATGTATCAAATGAGATCGCCTCATCGTGACCTGCACAGCCAGATGCATCTACACACAGAGATTGATTCATAACCATATCTTTGTGAGTTTCAGTCTTGAGGTCAGTGTATTTACAGCCCTGAACCTCTATCTCTATATGAGGGTTGTGTTGAGCTGCCGATTCAGAAAGATTGTGAGGTTGAACTTCAATTTCAGATGTGCAATTCATTTTACTTTTACATTCTGGATTGTTTTCTGTATCAACACTGCATTTCTGTTCACGTTCCATGATGCATAAAGCCTGCATTTCAGTTTCTGGCACGATTGAGTTTTCATATCCTGTTGCACTGTGGTTTGCATTATTTTGAGCTCCCATAATAATTTCATGACCGACTTCAGTTTGATTCTGTGTCTCAGTATCTCCCTCTACTTTGGTTGGATCCGAACTTTTCAAAGAGGTGTTGGCCTTGACATTTCCACATGTTTTGCGTGAGACTAAATCTGGAGACACACAACCTGTAGGCATGTTTGAAGAGGGAGACCTACGGCTGTCAGCAGGAGAGAAGAGATGACGTTGAAGATCTGTGGGTGAACCTGGACTTAAAAAATGTGGGGTCAATCCCAAAGAAGGCAGGGAAGGGTCTTGACCTCTCTGGGTGTGTGAGGTCAATAAAGGACTAAAATCTAGTAACGCTGGACGCAACGGGCTGTTTTCAGAGTGGGTTTGCGAATCCGTTTGCTTGTGCATCCGTGATTCTACTTCTTTAAGCAGATTTTCGTTTCCTGAGGTTTGCGTCTTTACAGTGTGTTCGTCATTTGCCGTCTTCTCTGTTGTGATTATTGTTCTAGTTTGTTCCTCTCCACTGTCTATCCGATCTGAGGATCTACTGTTTGGTTTGTTTACGTGGTCAGCGTGGTTTTCCGATTGGTCAATGTTTTGTGTCTCAATCTGTGATTGGTCAACAGGGTCTGACATGCAAAAGAGGTAAACTATCTTCAAGGGTGAAGCTAGTTGGAGGTTCTGGAGTAAATAGTTCTCCACCGAGAACTTCATAGTTATCCTTTCTGCCCCATGCTGTCTGCCACCTGTTTTTTCGTCGTGTGTTGTATACACGATGGACAAAGGGTTCCACGAGCGAAGAGGACATACGCAGTTTCTCCAACTTTAGTTGACCAAAATCCTCATCTGGTAAGTGAAAATCCTGGATGTCAACAGATGCCAGCAGTCCAATTTTGGTGTCTGGTAGACCTTGGATGAGTGAAGATAATGATGGCAGGAGAGGTGATTGATCTGAAAACGCAAAACACATCCACAAACATGCGTTATCAAGACCGCATCAAACAATAATCATAGAGGTGAAAATAATTTGCTCTGATATGAAATCTTACCATCTTTACTCATACATGTCTGAGGCTGAGATGAGTCTGCCTCCAATCTGGAGGCCTCGCCCCCTCCTGAATATAGGATACAAATTTGAATCCGTGAGGAGCTTAGACTCAAAATAAAGCTGAGAATCTGGGAGGTGCTTAAAATCTTGTGTGAAATCGTCCTCTTTACTAGGATTCAAATTTGCTGTAGGCACAGACGACGGGATTGGCTGCGAATCCCCTCGTGGCCTTTCCTCCAATTCTGACTGAGCGGTAGATTGAGGGGTGGATTTTAAGTCTATAAGAACCGAACTCTCCAATTGTGAATCACTTGCAGGAAGTAATATTGTACAATCTGAAGCAGTTTCGGAAGGAGGACTCCTAACTATAGTCGTTCTACGACGCCCTCTTCTCCTCTGACCTTTTCCTCTACATCCGGCCTGGTTGGTTGACCTGCGTACTGATTCTGGACGTTCTGAGCTCAGGTGACCTCTACCACGCATTTCCGATTGGCTGGGCTTGCGTCTGCCCCGCCCCCCAGTGAGCTGGCTCAGAATGACAGCCTCGAGATTGACAGAACTTTGAGATGCAGCCATGCGACGTGTTGTTCTGATATAATATTCCACAGGAAAAGTTAAACCTTCAACAAGCGTGCAAGAGTCGAGAGCTCCAGACATAACTGAAGAGTTAATATTTTTATTTGAATCCTGTGGAAGCATCCCGTATGATTTTTCAGTACGTACTGAATCAGATGATGGAGGTAAAGATGAGGTCTGGATGGGGTCCAAATGCGCAGCTGTTCTTGACAGTAACTCTTTAGAACTACCGACAGGAGGCAACTGTTTCTGACAAATGTTGAGAGTATGAAAGGCCTTATTATTCTCGTCGCTTGAAACCAGTGTCTTGTTTGCAGATTCACAGTTCACTTCAGTTTTTTCAATCTTTTTTAGCTTCCGTGATTCCTTTGCAATTGTATCACCTTTTTTTCCCTTTTTTGGTAACTCCTGGTCCTTCTCAGATGGTAACATCTCAATATCTCTTTCTTTTTTCAGTTTAGCCCTTTCCTCCGTGCAACCACTTTGTTTTCCTTGAATGAGACTCTCTTTCTCTTGGCTGTAGTCAGTGTCTGACTCTCGTTCTTTGTTCTGCAGTCGCAGACGGCTCCGCTTAGAACGCAGACGGTGGGTGGGGCTTCGCATGCTTGCAGGGGATGTGTACGCAATCTCGGCAAGTTGAAATTGGATGGCAGGGATTTTCTCAACGGTTGAAAACACAGAGCTTCTTTTTTCAACTAAAACAACGAGAATCACTTTGTTAATATCCTGTTTAAATAAACCTTAATATTATTGTGGATAAAATAATTCAAGTTTTGAATAGTGGCAATTTGGAGTATCCAGAAGTATTCGAGAAGCATAAAAATATTATTTTTACACAGGAAATATGGTTATTGTAAATGATAAAGCATCTAAATCTGTTTTGAAATCCACTTATTGAAATCCATATTAGAATGAAGCTGGACTTTAATACTTACTAGTTCGTAACTGTTGAGCATCTTGGTTGTCAGAAAGATCTGAAGCCAGCACAGAGGAAGATGTACAGGATATTGATGATTCATTGTGTGTAAATCTGTTCTGATGGGAGACGCTGCCCTGTCTGCGTACTGCATCCCTGTGTTCTGCCTTCTGAAAGAAAAGCATACAAACAATGATTAACAGCTTTGTACATGATGGAATAATATGACTATTATAGTTCAATCACAAATCATTGTTTTCCGTGTACTTATGACTCACAAGTACATTAAGTTTACCTCCAATCTTCGTGCTGTCATCTCATACTCCTGCTTCAGTACTTCCAGTCTCCTTCTCAACTGTAAAATAGTAATTTAATCACAAGCAAGTCAGACACTGTTCTTTGTGATATGCACAAATAACCAGAATTTTAATGCCTCACATAGTACTAAATAGACAAACTTTAACCTTGAAAATATCCACAATGACTGTTTAACCGGCATACATTTATATACTATAAATAATTACTACGGACGTAAAACCATAGTGATTATATCTAAGGGTATTTCAGAAATATTTATAAGGACATCTATATGACACAGATACTCAAGGATGCTTCTTATAATTTTACCATGTTAACGTTACATGTCATTTTGTATCTTTTTATCTGATTGCATGTCAAGTTGTTTTCCCTGCATGCTAATCCTCTGCATGTTCAAATTTAACATGTTCAAAACAACATGGATGAGTTGTCACATGTTAAATAATTCCTAATAAAAAGGGTATAACTTACTGTTTCTTTGTCATCGTTAGGGTGAATATCCTCCTCCATGTCGTACTGTAAAGTATTTTGTGATTTATATTTACAGTTTATACTGTATCGTACATTATTAATAGTGCCATCATCCGTAAACAACTGTCAAACATACATTAATTTAGATACAAATAAAACAAATAACAATTGTTTCATTTACTTGACATTCATACCTTAAAGAGAAGTGGTGCCTTCAAGCGTATTTTTCGTTTTGTTTACGGACTCACAAGAGCCATTCCTGCTCAATTCTCCCGCGACTTCCGACTGCAGACAGAAGTGATCGATCACAGATGGTCTGATCCTCTGCGCTCTGACGTTGATACAATAAACTTTTCTTGTTACGTGGTGATATTAAGGTCATAGACATATTTAATGTAATCAATATAAATTACATTACATACTGTAGAGAAGAATGTAAATGTATCTGTAAGTCAACGATGCTTCGGACTTCTTTTAGTAATGTCTACTGCCACTTTGCACATGGCAGAGGAGCCACAGATTTGTATCTGTTGTGTTGTTTATTTATTTTTTAAATCGAATTACTTTAATTTTGCAACTGTGTAAATTATACAATTACTATTGGGAAGATATAAACACTAGATACTTGATTAAAAGTTGTCGGAGCAACTTTTTTTGACGAATGATTTAGTTTAAATGGCAATTGACAATATGCGTAACAATTTATTTTGACCATAACATCAATCATCCAAAAAAACTACGAATTTGAAAGAGGTGCTTCTGTAAAAAAAATGATATACAGTGTCTTGATATAACTGTTGTCAGAAGATTGAACAGAAATTATAGTCTAGTATGAAGCATTACTCATAAACATGCTTTTGTACCATGGCAAAATACTGGTTTGATAGGTGAGTATTAAATTATTAATTATTAGTAGGTTTAGCACTTGATGTTCTTGAAATTACTACTTCCTCTTCTTGTAATTCAAATTCCATATCCTGTGGCATGTTCATTTCATTCCCCGACGGGAACCTAGTTTTTGCCCAACCCTGAGAGGACACAAGTTCTCCGGAAGGATGGTGGACTGTGTGACATTTCTGTGTGGGATGTAGGAGGCCATTGGAACTCCAAAGCCATGTTTCCAGTGAGGGGATTTCATGTTTCTTATAAAAGTTTGTGTCTGCTTGTGCAGTGAATGAAGACCTGACCACCAAGATGTTAATCCATGGGATTACAAAGGAAAGGTCAACTCCTCTGCTCTCTGACATTTCCTGTATGATGACGAAAAGTGAGTCACACGCTTTTGGTACTGACCGTCGAAAGACTACTCTAATAAATATACTCATAAGTTAGACAATAATACGCTGAAAAGCGAGACCTGAAAGCCAAACTAATCTACTGGATGGAAAGATGGATGGATAGATTAAATATGTTAAATATAAATATTTAGCCTGAGCCTTCAGGTTTTACTAAACACAACATGTTGTTTGTACGAAAAATATTGGTGCTCCTAGGATTTTGTCTATTGCCATGCTTACAGTCTGATACCATCAAATTGATATTCATCAGATGGAAACCCCAACGTCAGATGGTTGTGTGACGTACAATTGACCTCAGGGGTTTCTGACCTGAATTCTGTCCAAAGTGGAGATGTGGTCATTATTATATTACACGTTATCATCAAACAAGCTACAAATCAGTGCTCTAATTCCTGGATTACAGTCACATTGTGGAATTAGAGAGATTCAAATAATATTGATTGATTACATTTTTAATTAAGTGTTCCAAGAGAGTAGCTGGTGCTGCACAAATCTTGTTTTTTTATCTGGAGACATGTCTTATCCTTTGCTACAGGTCAGTGAAGAAAGGTGTAATTAAAAATCATAAAAAATGGAAACGGTTTTCAAAGGTCAGATAATACATAAACATTCTGCTTAATTAAAAGTTAGAGCTCAGATAATAGTCTTGTTGACACACTAGTTTAATCATTAACCCAGTGTCATATAGAACTAACCAGGCTAGTGTCACGAAAAACACCTAATTAGTTTCATTCTGCCTTCATTTTACATTTATTAATCTGTATGAATTTCTAATGTTCTGATGAACACAGAGAAAGATATTCGTAGAGCTTGTAACCAATGAAAAATTACAGTGGTAGTCAAAAAGTCTTTATAGATAGATTATAAAGCCATTTTCCTACTATGGTTGTCAGTGGTGGCCAAGATCTGTTCGGTTTCAAGCATTCTTCCAAATATCTGGGTTCATCAAAATAAAGAAATTTATACAGATCACAGCAAAATAACTATTCAGTCAAAGGTTCTAAAGAACCATTTGTTTCTTTCTTTTCATATTTTAATAAAATGCTTTCACCGCAAAGACCGATTTTTTGTAAACCAGAAAAGCTTGAATGTTCAAGATTCTATGGAATCATACAGCCAAAAATGGTTCTTCTGTGAAATTGGGTAGCACATTTCTTTTAGAGGTTAAGAGTGGCCTACTAATTTTACCATGCAGTAAAATGTTTTAAAATGGCAGCATGCATTAAACAATTAAGTAAAGAAAAAGACTGCCTATATCTATTTTTGTAACAGGCAATATATTATGTATAGTCGTTCTTTCGTGTACCTGAAGTAGCCTGTTCCATCCTGAAAATAGCAGTTATTTTTCTGTAAAAGGCTCCAGCACCCACACGTCCTATCTCTCGTTTTTCCATTGGCTACAGGTAATACGTAGGCGCTCAGCCAGGTAATATAAATTAGACAGTCTTGTCAATGCTTGCCTTATGTCCATGGGACAAGTGCCCTCAGGGAACAGAGTAACGGCTTTGAATTCCCTTCATTGAGAAACTTGTCTACAAATTATAACGCAGGCGCTTTAACTTGTTCAAGTGCATTGAATCCTCAAACACATAGGCCTATATAAAAAACGACTTTATTAGAAGCATATAGGCTATTCGATTTGGAGGATGTCTCTGTCTGTGCGTGAGAACCGCACCGTGCGCTTCGTGTTTCTTGGCGCCGCCGGGGTCGGAAAAACCGCCCTGATCACCCGTTTCTTGCACGATCGTTTCGACTCAAAATACACTCGCACCGTGGAGGAGTTGCATGCACTCGAGTACGACACAGACGATGCCAGAGTGCGCATTGAGATTTTAGATACGAGCGGCAGTTACGCCTTTCCAGCGATGCGGGCTCTGTGTATGCGCACCGGAGACGCGTTTGCGCTCGTGTATGCAGCCGACGAGCCTGGCTCCCTTCAGGAGGTGCAGCGACTCCGTGAGGAGATTCTGGAGGTGAAAGGGGAACATTTCACGGGCATGACCGTGATCGAGAACAAGGGGGATCTGGGCTGTCGGAGTCGACAGGCTACCGCGGAAGTGATGCGCACGGTGGAGAAGGACTGGAGCGCGGGGTTCGTAGAAACTTCCGCGCGCACCGGCGAGAATGTCATTGGGCTGTTTCGGGACTTGTTGCAACAGGTGAAGCTGCCGAGCCGTGTCAGTCCGGCACTTCGCAGACGGAGCCAGACCATGACAATAGAAGCCGCAGGAACGCAGAAAATGCCCACCATGAAGAAAAACAACAGCTGTATCCTTTCTTAATGGACATGTCACGCGATGTAGTAGTTACGCATCATACTGATGCTGGACGGACTTGGATTAATATGGACAATTGTAGGCTGCTCTGTTGCCTTATGGCAGAGTATTGATTTAGCAACACAAAGGTTCTTTGTTCTATTTCCAAGGAACTGATGTGATCAAGTGTATACTGTTGGTCGCTTTGGTTAAAAAGCGTATGATAAATGCATAAATGTAAATGTACTGTATGAAGGAACTGTTCTAAGTTGCTCTAAAAGGAAGCAAGAAAAAGTATTTGATGAATCATCTGCATTACTGTTAAAATTTTGATTTTTTTAAAGACTGAATAAATGAAGATTATGTTTACTAACCAAAATGTGTTTCAACTTACCAATTTCTTACATATGTTATAGCAACAATAAGTACTTTAAGTAGATTTCCAAGTTTTCTGTTTTATAATACCAAGAACTCAGGATACAACATTATATACAACAATATGTGGACGTGAAGTATAAATTACAAATACACACATACAACTAATGTATAAGCACAACATAAATACAGTAGAATACACATGAGGGGTGTGTAAAGGGTGTGGGAGGAGAAAACAAACAAAGTTAGCAGATTAGCAGAATTATCTTTTAAAAACATTAAATTCAGTAAATTTCATCCAAAGTGCATGTCTGTATGTTTTACTGATAACTTCAAATACTAGGATTGTTCCACTATTTCACAAAATGTTAACCTGAAAGTAAAAATATATTAAAATGAAACGAATAATAATTTCATGTCCATGACCACCATAATGAACACAAAATATTCACTTATAACTATTTGTGAAATAAAATCTTAGTTTTTTGGCAAACATGAGCCTATACATTTAAAACCAAATATAAAAGCAGCTGTTCCACTTATATAATCAATTAATTGAAGTTGAATCTAAATCTCTTTTAGTTTGTTACATTGTTCTTTATAAATTTTTATATTAATGTTAGTGCCACATCAACAGATTGGGTTTTTTGGAACTGTATTAGTATAAAAGATTAATTTATTCAGCTTTCAAGAGGCCTTTTACATGTTTTATGCAAAAATTAAGTACTTCCTTTCTCACTGAGACCAATCAGCCCACTCTTTATGTATGCTAAAATTATCTAACTGCCATGACAACCTATTATAAAGACAACTGTGGTGCTTTATTGAGGAAACGGTGGGTACGTGCATTTGTGAATGATGAGAAAGATGAAAATCGTGAGTACAGGAGTGGGTAGGCTATTTTCAAAAGCAGTAAACATTCTGTGAATCGTGTGAAGTGTTTCCAAATAAGGCTAAGTATATATACTCAAAAACACATGTACATGCACAGCTAATACACAAAGTCATGCCCGCTATGAAATTTATGGTGTGATGTTCCAAAAATGACAGAGGATTTTGAATGTGTGTTGTTTATTCCTTCCCACTGGCCTTGTAACATTGTTTTGGTTTTGGGACACAAGGGCAGCCTTCCTGTTTATGTCATATTTTCTTAACACCCATACACTTGTACAAACATCAGAATGCGTGTCCAGATTGGCAACGTGGTGCCTGGTGCTAGTTTGTCCACTCACAAACACTTATATCCTCATTTGACCACTCGCACACTCCTACACTCTCATGCAAACACGTAAGATAATACAAAGTTAAGTGTGATGTTGAAATGTACTCTCTAAGATCAGTTAGTAAACAGACTCTAAGCACACATGAGAGAATGAATGTTGGTGTGCACATACAACACACCCAAAAAGCACATGTTGCTTAACAATCTGCACAATGGACAAAAAATATAGTGAATATTTTTACAAGTTACTGTGATACTGGGGGAGTTTTCATTAATATTAGGGACTATATTAATATAATGAACTATGCATTTGTATGCAAATATTTCTAAGATTTTTTCCCACTTCTTACCCCATACATTAGTGTAACAACATGCCCCACTATAATGTTTTGACCAAACTGTATTTTTTCCTGCATGTCCAGTAATATTACAAATATCTTAAATAGTTAAATATTAACCTGAATTGATAAATATTCACATAATGTTTCTTATAGCTTCCATATTCCGTTCTATAAATTAATTTCAAAAATAAAACTGACTTGATAAATATTTGCTGGATTCAATAAATAATCATGTTGTTTTCTTCTATAGATTAAATAATTTTATATATTTTATACAGAATGAACTTAATGCTGCCCGGCACCCAATATTAATGTAAACAAAGATGCATACTAATATCTGTTGCTTACAATTAGCATGCCATACTTTCTACATTTCTAAATGTATAATAAATTGATCAACATGTCAATGTTAATCTACTTATGTTATTTTATACATTAACCAAAAAAAACAACGTATATTAAATCGCATATGAAATGGGAAAAACTATGTTCCGGGCATTTAAAATACACTGTACACATAAAGTTTTTCGAAGCATCACGTGACGAGTCCCATGATGCTTCGCTGTGTTTGGTCAGAATTTAAATCCCGTCAGCCAATCAGAAGGGGCGATAACGAACCGAGCACAATTCAAAACGTAGCAGCGATTCACTTCATTCAGGTCGTAGGAGAGGGTCACTCACTACATTCATGCCCGTTTAATTTCCGTTTTATCATCGAAATTCGACCGATGCATTGTTCAGGACGGCGAATCTACTGCATTTAGAGAGTATATGAAGTATATTGTGTTTTTCTAGCGTGTTGAAGTTATTATTTGAATGTAGTTTCCGTGCGGATGGTTGGTGAGCTTCGTGAACTTCCAGGATAGGGCAACAGTGGTGTTTTAAACTTCGCCTCGTTTATTTTTTTCTAAAACTTTAGCGTGATTTATATTTGAGCCGTTTGTAAAGTTTGCAAGGATGAGCGCTGGAATCGCAAAGGCAGCGAAGCCATCGACTCATGTCGATCCCAAATCTGCTCCTCTTAAAGAGATCCCTGATATTTTAGTGGATCCCAGAACCATGAAGCGATACATGCGAGGTCGCTTTCTGGGAAAAGGAGGATTTGCAAAATGTTACGAAATTACGGATATGGACACGAAGGAGGTTTTCGCAGGGAAAGTGGTGCCCAAGTCGATGCTACTGAAGCCACACCAGAAAGAGAAGATGAGCACAGAAATCGCCATTCACAAAAGTCTCGATAACCAACACGTAGTGGGATTTCACGGTTTTTTCGAGGATGATGATTTCGTGTATGTGGTGTTGGAGATCTGTCGGAGACGGGTAAGAACAAAACAGCTCAACACAGAGAAATCGTTTTGAAAACCGACAGTCAACGGTCGGTATTCCTGTCAATACCATAGACGCTTAATTCATTTCCTTAGTGTTTATGCGTAACTTAAAGTAAATTTGTTTTTCACAACATTGTTTTCTTGTTTAATGTCACGTTATGTTGATTTTATATCTGGATTTTAAACCGGTCATGTATTATCACTCGAAGCTACCAGTGGATTTTAAACGGGAGGAAGTGACGTCAGTTGACTTTGTTTCCCGGAGACGTAGCAAAGAGCTGTTTTTATGAAACCTTTTAAATGTATTTATTTCCCTGTAATGTTAGTTATTGTGCTTTTATAAAAAGACAGAAATAAAATGTAGCAAAGAACAACTTCAGTCAAGCAAAGTGTAAAAGTTTAACATTCACTCAAAACGTGATTCAAAGTCATTGTGTAAAGTTTCATTATCCCTCTTGGTAGGATAAATAAATTGACCTTATATGGATTATTAGATCCTTGTATAAAATAGACTTTTCCATTGCTTTATATATTAAAATCCCTTTGGTCCCTTTATTTCTTCCCCTGAAGTCTCTCCTGGAGTTGCACAAGCGGAGAAAGGCTGTAACGGAGCCTGAGGCCAGATACTTCATGCGCCATACTATCCAGGGTTGCCAGTACTTGCACAACAACAGAGTCATCCATCGTGATCTCAAATTGGGGAATCTGTTCCTCAGCGATGACATGGAGGTGAAGATCGGTAAGCAAATCATGAAGGTTCTTGCTTATCAGTAATACTTAGACAAGCCTGTACTTTTCTTCCATTCATTTTCTTCTCTATCTAGGTGACTTTGGTTTGGCTACAAAGATCGAGTTTGATGGAGAACGGAAGAAGACCCTGTGTGGCACTCCAAACTACATTGCACCTGAGGTGCTCTGCAAGAAGGGCCACAGTTTTGAGGTGGACGTATGGTCACTGGGATGCATTCTGTAAGTCGGCACATTGACTTAGACCCATCATTTTGCATGTTATAATTGTGGGCTAACATTATTACATCTATCAGGTACACATTGCTGGTTGGAAAGCCTCCATTTGAGACGTCCTGTCTGAAGGAGACCTACATCAGAATCAAGAAGAATGAATACTCCGTACCTAGAGTAAGTATCATACTATTTGTCTACATTAATGTGAAATTGAGCTTTGACACATTTTGTATTTTATTGCCCACCAAGATAAAATTTACTCAGAATTATCATAGTTTTAGATGGTCTCCTTGTTGATGGGTCGATAGTTGACCCCCTCAAGGCCTCGTTAGTCATCACAAAATAATGCCATAGCAACAATTCACAACAATATAAAAGCCAGCTGGTGTCAGGTTTTTTTATAGAGAAGCTTTGTCTAAAAAGTCTGTTTCGGTGTTCTTATTGTAGTTAAGTTAAATGTGTGTCTTTGGCTTTATTTAGCATATTAATCCAGTTGCTGCTGCTCTGATTCGTCGTATGCTGCACGCTGACCCCACACTCAGACCTTCGATGTCCGACCTGTTGGCGGATGAGTTTTTCACCTCTGGTTACGCTCCCGTGCGCCTGCCCACTTCCTGTCTCACTGTACCTCCCAGATTCTCCATCGCACCATCCAGCCTGGATCCTGCACTCCTCCGTAAACCCCTCTCATCCCTTAACAGAGGTAAAGATCAACCAAGTTGTGACATCAAAACTCTTTACTGTTTTAATACTGGTTTCTCACCGAATATTGTTGTTCTCTTGGAAATATTATGCATTACTATAGTAGATTGCAAATGCTTTTTAATGTTGTCTTTATCTTATGTCTGTCTTTGTTTTACAGGAACAGACAGTCCGATCGAGAAAATGGGCAAAATGGAGCAGCCACAACGGGAAGATTTCCAGCAAAGGTCATTGTGGTGCTTGCTTTAAATATATTGGGATCTTGACAAGTTTTCTCTGACAAGTAATTGAAATATGTCGTGAATGGTGAATTTACTCCCAAAGGAGTTAGTTTTCGTCCATTTATTCATAACTTGAGATTACGACGACACTGTAGTGTCAGTTTGATTTACTGATGTCGATTAAACATGTCAATGTATGCTTGAATTGATCTGTATTGTACCGTTTGCAGAGATGGATCTGAACAACCTGACACTCATTTGATTGACCTGTTGGAGCTGCTGACCAGCGTTAATGCTGCAAGGCCGTCTGAAAGAGACTTTGTTAGACAAGGTAAGCGAAGGGTTGGATAAACCATGCTGTACTTTTAAAGTGTAGAGTTTGTTTATTAGACAAGTATATTTCAAATATGCAGATATAATAGCAAATGCTAAAGCATTATTAATGTCCTCTTTTTTTCCCCCAATAAAGAGGAAGCTGAGGATCCTGCTTGTATTCCTGTCTTCTGGATTAGTAAATGGGTTGACTACTCTGACAAATACGGCCTCGGTAAAATGCCACACTGATATTTATATACATTTATTTAGGCACTGACCATTTGTTAAATGTAGGCGCATTTAATAAAACATCTAAACATTCATAATTTTAACCTTCTTTAAATGTAACCTATTCCTTTCTTAGGTTATCAGCTGTGTGATAACAGTGTTGGAGTTCTGTTCAATGATTCCACGCGTTTGATCATGTACACCGACGGTGACAGTCTGCAGTACATTGACCGCAACACTGCAGAATCCTACCTCAGCGTGCGCTCCTACCCCTCAGCGCTCTCCAAAAAAGTGAGTTTTATCTGCGTTCGCTTACTATGAAATTGAAATGTTGTTCTTAAAGCTGCAATTTATAACCATTTCTAGTCAAATTGCATTAAGCTGACATTACCCCAAAAAATTACCCATCAACTCAAATTATATAATATTGTAGGATCACTGTTGAAAACTGCAGTAAGAAGACGTGTATGCTTTTATTCATGTAGTTGTTTCAACCAAAAACTTACAGATTGCGGTTTTAAATGCATATAAAGTACATAAAGTAGTATATCACATCTTTAGCTGCTTGGGTTTCCTGTTATTAAAAATCTCTTATTTTCTCCTTAGATTACCCTCCTCAAGTATTTCAGGAATTACATGAGCGAGCACTTGCTGAAGGCCGGAGCAAACATCACTCCCCGGGACGGAGATGAGCTCACCCGACTGCCCTACCTTCGTCACTGGTTCCGCACAAAGAGCGCCATCGTGTTGCACCTTAGCAACGGAACTGTTCAGATCAACTTCTTCCAGGTGAGAAACAGTAAAAACATTTGCCATTAAAATTATAGTGTTATGGCTCGCTACTTGAACCAGTCCAAAATGCATCATTATTGCATTTCTCTTACCCTTTACATTTTCTAATTGTGCTTTGCAGGACCACACTAAGCTTATCGTGTGTCCTCTGATGGGAGCAGTTACGTACATCAACGAGAAGCGTGAGTTCAGCACCTATAAAATGAGCCTGATCGAAGAGTTCGGCTGCTGTAAAGAGTTGGCCAGTCGCATGCGGTACGCTCGCAACATGGTGGAAAAGCTCATGACCTGCAAAAGCACTGCTGCAGCCACTACCGCCGCCCGCTGACATTGTGACACCATAACCGAGCGCTAATCGGCCTGCACATGATCTCCCTCGCCTGAGTCTGAGGGGGCCCTTAAATGTTTTTCCAGCAAAATGTTATGTGGGTTCTACACTATAATTTCTTCCTTTGGATCTGTTGTTTACTCTTGTTTTCGGGAGTGGAAAGTTTAACACCTTGCAAGCTGTCTCTATCATGTGAATGCTCTTTGTACATGTTTTAATGTTTTAGAACTTGTCTGTCTTTTTGACTGTTTTTTGTATAAAAGCTTCTGGAAATTATTTTAATGTGTATTTGAAATGACTTATTCCAGATGAATAAAGGTCTGTTTTTAGAGAAATGAAGATATACCTAATGTTAAATAAATGTTCAAATGTTTTGAAATCCTGCATTCTTACTTTAACCAGGTGCTGTTCTTTTTAGACGCATTGATTCTATATTCAGGAACCGTTTTAAATTCCACTGGTAGTTCAGTGAATTATCATCTGTGATTGGAGAAGAGAGTAAAAACAAGGGATGCCAAACTGATAGTAGGATAATGGAAAAGCTAGTTACTATGTTTTGATAAACAAAAGACAATGTACTTTTTTGAGGGAATGTAAACTATAAAGTGCCTCGACTTTGATCGAAAGGTGATGTCAAACTTTCAGAGTCTTCGTCCAACTAAAATTCAAGACCTAATATAAAGGGCATAAAAATGATACAACGTGGCTTTTTAAAGTCCATTAGTGGTGTAATAATTAGCTAAATAAATACCATAGCACTATTTTATCTTTATTGCGTCTTTCATCAGCGCACAAACCATTTACGTTAACACCACGTGCTTAAGATATTAGTCTTCTCAGCTAGCCCAGCAGCAAGCAATTTTGGTACCCCAAACGACATTTTAAATGTCCTATCGTGTAGAAATGAACATTGACACAGTGGAAAAGCAAATATTTAGGTAACGTTTTGGAAGACAGCTGCTCTGACAACAAAGCAGCAAATACACAAGTCTTGCTTTGTGTTTGTCTTGTCAATTACCTAGACCAAATGGCGCTTCCTTGTTCGTGCTCTGGGACGTGGCGGTGTTCTGTGGTTATTAGGTTGTTTCTTGAGTTGACGATGGTTAGTAGCTTAAAGTCATTAAATGTTCATTTCAAAAGCGATCGCAGTCTTAAATATAGTTTGGGACTCCGTTCAATAGACATCTGTTTGTGAAAACCTTGGTTCATGTCAGTGGCCCTAGAGATGAGCGGGGCCTTCTTGCATTAACTTTTCGAAACAAAATCCCACACCAATGGCTTAAAATAAGTAATATAGCAAAATAATAACTTTGATAGCCTAATAGATTGCCAGTTTAGTTCAGGGTAGTATGTGCAAGGCTACAGGTGAAATGCAAATAAAAAAATACAAAGCACCTAGTAATTACTGATTTTTTTGTGTGAAAATAATCATGTATATCTGTACTGTTCATTTGGTAAAAATAAACAAAGGCACTATATTCCAAATTTGTATTTTCCAGTGTCCCAAACAATTAATTTATAAAAGATACAAAAACATGCAGTATAAAATTACTGAGTGGTGTTATATGCCTTAAAATATTCAATACAATTTTCCTTGTGTACAGCGAGGTTCATGGGAATACTCAGTGTGAAATGTATAGTTGTGTAACACCATATATCTTTCTGTTCTTAAAAAATGTAGCACTCGAAGATCAAGATGAGGGATGCGATGTTCTGTGCATAATAATACATAAATTACTAAGTTTATCAGATTCAAACGTACTATGTACACTTGGTGTACGATATCATCAAGACAACAAAATCTAATCATTATAAATGATTTTAAAGAATCAATGAAATAACAATTTATCAATAGATGTTGCCCTGGCTTTTATATTTCTTTAAGATCCTTATCGCCTCAAAATAAAAATATTTATAAAAAATACCACATGGAATTCTACCAATTATGAATAAAGGTAGCCTGCAGTCAGTAACCGTTTCTAAGCGTATAGTCACTTAGTACATTCCTCAAAATTTTTTTTTGGTTTTCCCCATTGGTCATACACGTTTGATAACACGAGGATGCATATATGACACGATTTTGGGTGAGCTAACACACTCAGTAGCCCCTAAAAAATGACCTTAGATTTGTCCTTGGTAAAAGCACAAACATAATATTTTCTCATTAAGTCCAGTGGGAACCTGGTTGTAAAAGAGTCCCATATTACAAAGATTTTCTTTGTAAAACCAAACATTGTCAGTAGCGTTCATCGAAGCGTTCACAGCTCCGAAATCAAGTATTATAGATTTTTCTTCATTTTTTCTCTCCAATCCACTATAAGAACAAACAAGAGTCTGTGGAGGATGTTTAGTGATGGTAGTACGGATGAAAAAGTCTCTCTTGGGCACAGATGCTCAGAGCCGTGTGTGTGTGAAGCAGTAACCGCGGGAAACGGGAGGTAAAATACACCACAAAGCCATCGGGGACTTCACCGAGGGCTGACTGAACCTCAGGCGGGAGTTCATGATAATGATGTTTCTGTTGGAAAATGCACAGGAGAGCAAAGATCAGGTATGCTTCAGGATATTCATCATTATAAGTAGGGCTTAACCTAGGGGGTTGCTATGTCATGTGTATGATATTTTGGTCCTTATATATAACTGGGATTCATCCTTCAGTGCAAGTCGAATATATCATCAGAGAAATAGTAGCACATCCCTCCTTAAAAACTATAAATCATGTCTGTAACAGTGTTTTAATTCCTAAAATGTAAAACTGAAGAATTAGTGCCTTAAAAATCTTTATTTTTGGATGCTTGCCTTGGGATTCATACTGCATCTGTGAACTTGAAATACTTACTTTATTTCTCATTGCTCTGAGTAGATCTCTCACAGAATTCCCTTTATATGTGCGGAATTTTCTTAGATCTGTGAGAAGGGAACAAGTCTTAATTAGGTACACAGAATTATAGACCTACAGGTCGTAAATTACACTATAACACAGAGTAATTTTGGTACCTGAAAATCCACATTTCATCAAACAAACCAAAAAATATTTTACAAAAAAATAGTAATTTTATTTGTAAATACAAGTCCATACCAGCTTGAAGTGGTGCTGATATGTGCATCCTCCAGTTAGTTCTTACTACAGATCTGCCAGAGTTCTCCAGACGCACCACTATGGCACTTTCTGACGGCTCTTTCTCTATTCTATCACTGACATCCTACAGACAAAGAACTGATGTCACACCGCATTCAATTGCCCTCGAGCACTGCATGCTGCCAAGTGGACACACAGACCTGAAAGAACTGCAGCTGTTTCTCTGGACTCCAGAAGAAGGGATGTTTGAGAACGGATGATGCTGAAGGGCGAATATCTGGTTCTGCACTGATCATCCGTTCAATCAGATCACGTCCAATCACGTGCTCTACAAACACAAACATTCACAGGTTTTTAACAAATTGTGTTTTTTATATGTCTGTATTATTTGTCTGTATTTTATTTTATCTTAAATTAGCTTTTATTTGTAGACTTTTGGATTTTATGTTAATTTTAGAAAAGTTTTAGCAATTTTGATATATGCTTTTGTCATTTTATAATTTATTTCTTATTTTTTATGTTGCTGCATAAGATTATTAAATTTGTATTTAGTTCTTCTTCATTATTATAATTTTAGTTTATTTTTGAGGCAAGATTTACATTTTTGATTTAGTTTAAGTTTTTTGTTTTTATTTGATTTCAACAAACAGACACGTTGTCAAAGTTGTAATTTTATTTAACTGAATAAGCCTTGTATGAAACGACTCAGCATCTATAAAAAATATTATTACATTTACTTGAGAATCAAAATACAGATTTACAGTTATTTTTTAATTGTTAGTAAAAATAATTATCTTTATTCTGTTCTCATTTAAAAAGTTGACTGGTTGTAATTATGTATTTTTTGGGTAATCCATAACTTTTGCCTCCATCTCTGTTTTAAAACATAACATTTTTTGATTAATACTGTAAGTATAACAGTATTAACATGGGTTGAAGTCAAATTATGTCAAACTGACATTTCTCTCAAAATATTGCCCAGGCAGCATAACTTTTTAATCATTATTATAAGTTTACCGTTGTGAATTTGAGCAAGATATGAATCCCCACAGTTTTTATGCTCTAATTTTTATGTAGTTGCTCAATAACTGATATTTGTTTCTAACCTATAAGTTACACATTGTAGATTCAACTAGAAGTCTAAGCATATATAGTGAGGTTTTGCTTAAAACATGAAATTATAACTATTTTTAAGTACGGTCGCTTACATTGTATTTGTTTAAACAAAAATAGTTTTTTTGACACAGAAAACAGTCACACACACACCGTGTAAATTCTCCATAAAGTGGTCGAGGTTATAGACTCCTGAGAGGATATTGGCTTGACGTCGTAGCGTATCACTGAATGGATGCTGTCCTTTGGACGTCACATAATAAAACACACATCCAGCCGAGAAGATATCCACAGCACTGGTCTATGGCAAAAAAAATAAAAATTTAGCACATATGTTTCATTCAAATTATTCAATGACGTGTGTATATGCATCTGTTTTTCATGGTCGTACAGGGTTTCCTTTTGGAGCATGTATAAGTAATTCTGGTGCAATCCAGCCTTCAGTCCCTGGTATTCCAGAGCGTAGGCTAAAACTATTGTGTCCATCTGGGAGCTTCTTACACAAGCCGAAATCAGAGATCACTGCCCGGACTCGACCCAGCACACCCGGGAGAGAGAGCAAAATGTTGCGTGGCTTTAAATCCCTGTGAACTGATCGAGAGAGGATTGTGTAATTAGTATTAACAATGAGTCTCTCCACCTGCATAGCTCAATAGCAGTATATTAACATATATTCAATGCAATGTTAGCGTGTGCAACTGTGACTATATTGTAATTAACCATCTGTGATGTTGCCATGGCAACAGAACTAACCGATGTTAAGGGAGTGCAGGTGATTGAGGCCACACATGGTCTGCTCCAGGAGTGACACTGGGTTCAGGTTCAAGTAAGGGCAGCTGGGGTCCTCCACACACTGCGCACAAACAATGAATAAAGCAAAAATTGTAGCACCATTTGAGGAGACAGTTCACCCGAAATCAAAAATTCTTTAATCATTCAATCCCCCTCAAGTCATTCCATACCTGTTTGACTTTCTTTCTTGTGCACAACACAAACAAAGGTATTTAGAAGAATGTTTCATAACACAAATAACTTTGGTCCCCTTTGACTTAGATTGTATGGACACAAAACCACTAAGACATTTATCAAAATATCTTCTTTTGTGTTACAAAGAAAAAAAGAGTCTCATACAGGTTTAAAAAAAATGAGGGTGAAATGATGACACAGTTTTTTGTTTACGGGTGAACTACCCCTTTAATATCAGTGTGATCTTTGCATTTACGAACCTGTTGAAGCGTAACGGCACACAGTTCTATGGCGATGTACGTGAACTGTCTGTCCCTTTCCGTGCAAAAATAACGGATGACGTTGGGATGTTCGTCTGATTCCCGGAGGAGTTGAACTTCTCTCTCCGCAAACTCCACGCACTCGGGCAGGATGCGCTTTACTGCCACGCGCCGGCCGTCAAAATGTCCCCTGTATTCACACACATGAATAGTTAGCACACCTATTTATTTCGTGAGGCCTATGAACAATATAAATAGTTTTGCGTGCATTAGTAATGTCACTTTAAGTATCGACTAGACAACGAAAGAATGTAAAAGCGAACTCGTTTTCCGGTTTACAAAAACACACCGGAAAACAAATGTGCCCTCGGTTCCATGGCCCAGCACCTCAGCAGGACTGAAAGAGATTTTACCGACTTCCACTACTTCTGGGTGTCCATCTGAAACAAGCGACCAACACCAGTTATAGGACACAATAAGTTAATACACACAACAAACAAGTCTTCCGAAATGTTATATAACGGTTTGTAAATAAAATCAGTTGCTTATTTTGGATACAAAAAGATAGTAGATTCAGAAGGGTGTACGCACTCTGCAACTGGCCGGCTGTCGTTACTGGAGCGGAGTCTTTACTTGAGAATGGCTGGGTTTGATTGGAGTCAAACTCCATCTTCTCTGAATGATTGTTATTGATGTATGATGATGAAGATGAGGGTGGAGTGCTGGGTTCTGGTGAAGCATTCTGTCTGGTCAGAAGGTTGGAGATCACTGGCTCTTCAGAATTCTGGGATTTTTTGACCGGCTGATAAAAAGTAGGTCAATATGATTTTTTTTGCATTATTTTTTAATATATATTTGACACACAATTTATGTAAAGACACTGAAATCAGGTTATATTTAAACACACATCACTCCCACTCACCCTTTTGTGTAGCAGCAGGAAAGCAATCCACGCTCCCAACAGCAGTGTCACCACCAGCACAGTCCTGGGGTCAGAGGTCAAGGAATAAGGGAAGACGGGGGAAGAGCTGCCTTGTGTTACCGGTGGCATCTGTTGAAAAAACAGAACAAGTCTGCGAATGCCATTTTGGGGATTCTTGCAATTCAAAGGCCGATATGCGACTATCTAGATCACTTTTTTTTAGATAAGTGGAAAAGCGTTTGCATTCCACTAAAAAATAAATATGATAAAAAGAAATTGTACGTCCATTTAGAAGTGTGTCTGTGTGTGAATGTGCATTGGACTCACTGGGTGAGAAGCAGGACGGTAAGAAGAACCAGAACCAGGTGGGATGACATCACCAGTGTGCCGCAGGTTCTCTGGGAAATCTCTCAACATAGTGGTGTGAACCAAAGGAGGAACTTCATGGTGACCTATCAAAACATATCCAAGCAAATAAAACAAACTTTCCAGAAACATAAATAAACATTACACATTGGAAAACTTGTATTAATACAATACAAATAATGATTTAATATTGATTTAATTTATAAGAAAAAAAAGTAATACATCACATTAACTATATAATAAAATATCCTAATAAATTGAATTTATTATTTGTATTAATTAACATATATTATGTATTAACATAATATCAATCATATTATATAAATTCAATATAATTGTATATACTGACGTATAGTTCTAAAATAGTTTTAAAGTTTAAAATTTCAGAGAGGTGTTTTTTTCTTTGGGCTTTGGTACACTTTTCATGGCAAAATACAAAACTATCAATTGTTGTTTTATGTACAGTTTGGGTAGATTTAAGGATTTTTGTCAAGTGATATTTGCCCACTGCTCCTGGTGTGCGTGTGTTCACAACCTGCTGTGCGTGTGTTCACCACTCTCTAGAGTCTAGATGGTTTAAAAGCAGAGGTCGCATTGTGGGTTATGGGTTTCCATCGCTGACAAATGGGTCAGTGTCACTTTTCAATTTTTTTAAATAAAGTTCTTTGGTAACTACACTTTTATATTATACAAAGAAAAAACTGAATAGTAGAGAAATCAACAAATATGTTGTATGATGTGAGTAAATATGACTGCAAGTGTTTGACTGGGTCATACCAATAAGCAGCCAGTTATTCTGCAGAGAGCTGGAGCTCCCTGGTGGATACTTCACATCAGTGCTGGGCGTTATCTCACACTCGGGCCGCCCGTTTCCCATTGTGACGCCAGCTGTGACCGGCCCCTCAATACGTGCAAGAGTAAGACCTTGTGGCTGCCACGGCAACAGGAGAAGTTTAATAAAAGGTAGGTGAAACTCAGTACTGGTGATTATAAAAAAAGGGCAGGAGAACTTACCACTATTGCCACTCCCTGGTGCACAAGAGAGGAAGAAGCATAGAGATGAGAATCCGTCTTGCCAACATAGAGAGTGGGACTATTTAGACACACATAAAGAAACAAAATGTAATTACAAGTACAAGTAACCACTAAGTATATATTTGATTTAGCTTGTGATTATGTTCCTTAATCTGTCAAATAAATTAATAAAAACGTGTGTGTTCCATTTGTTAATAATACTGTATATTATATATTATATTACAAAATAAATTATTATTCTTTTAATTGCTCTGTTTTAAAATATTTTAATTAGTTATATCAATAAAATAAATGTTTTTTTAATATAATTAATATATTTTTTATTATATTATATTATTTATTTTACTCATGACTATTCCATTTTCTTTCTTGCTGTAATGCAACTATGAGCTTTTGAGCAATCTTATGTAATTTTTATTTAGCATTGGGATTTCTATCACTAACCCTCTGCAATTCCCCCAAAAAACTCTAGAGGTTGTGCACCTTCAAATGGACCACCTGCTTTAAAGGATTAGTCCACCTTCAAAATGAAAATTCTGTCATAATTCATTCACTCTCTTGTCATTACAAACATGAATGTCTTTCTTTCTACCGCAGAACCCAAAAGAAGATATTTTGAAGAATGTTGTTAACAGCCCCCCATTCACATGCATTGGTTACAAAAGAATATTTTCAATATATCTTCCTTTTTGTTCTGCAGAAGGAAGAAAATCATACAGGTTTGAAAAGACAAGAGGTCGTGTAACTAACGACAGTATTTTCATTTTGTATGTGAACTACTCCTTTAAATAGGGAGTTTAGGAAAAACTTTGCTTTTGAGTTTAAAAGTGTGTTCTTGTTTATATCTTACACTAGCTGAGTCTTAGCGCTATGTTTCTCCTTTGTGAACTGGTAAGTCCACTTCATGGTGTGGGACTGTGTGTTTTCTGCAGTAAAGGTGAGATAACGGAGCGTTTCCGTGGCGACCGTCAGGTGTGGCGCTCTCCTCAGGCTGTCCTGACTCCAGAGGTAGAACCCAGCCACTGGAGAATCGAACTTCTGCATCCACAGGACCTCGCCAGAGTCCCGATCCACTGTGACCACCAGACCGTCTCCACTGGATGCAAAATGGGACATCTCTGTATGAAACAAACAACAGCATCCTCATACACTTCCAGTCTGGAATTTTTTTTATATACAAGCGTGTTAAATGCAGATCTTACTGTATTCATATTTTGTGTCATCATACAGAGGGGCGGAGTAGTCGTTGTAGGTAGCGTTCCACCGGAGCTCCTGAGTCTTTGTATCATACATGGTGATCATATATTCTGCATGCATACACATGAAAACATAATATGGAGACTTTATAACTATTAAGAATAAAAGTAATCATAGAAATAGGTTCTCTTTTAAAGTTTGTACCTGTGCGACCAATGTACAACAAAGGGGCTGATGGGCATATAGAATCCGAGGACGAGGTGCTGAGACTAGTCTGTTTTACACCCGTCTGAGGATCCACCACAAACCAAGTGTCCTGCTTTTTACCTGAGAATATACATAACACAAAAGGTCAAAAAGACCGAAATTGTTTTTTAATATTCAACAATAAAACAAGCATGTTTATTGTTACCCGTGTAGAGCACTCCATCTGAACTCCTGCATGGAGACGACTGCACCAACTCTGGAATAGTAAACGGGAGTTTCTGTGTATAGAAGGAATCAAATCAGTTACACAAGTTCTTACTCGTCTTTGAAAAACACATTAAATCCTACCCACGATACTCACCATAAGACCCTCTTTATGTTTGCCGCCTAAAACATACAGACTGCCATCATTTGGATCTGGTAGAAAGCCTGGCCTGCAAATGAAAGTAGACAACTTAAACACAAAACACACATAAAATATCAATACTGCACATATAAAGCAGCAGAAAAAAAATCAAGAGACCATTCCAAACTTTCATTTAAGCACTGTATTGTGGTAATATCAATCCAGTGCTTGTTGAATATTAACAAAATCAAACCTCAGGAGCGACATAAAATCATCCAACATTAATGTGAAGGACAGACAGCATGATTAAAGACACATGAACACTGGACAAAATCAAGGATTTTACATAAAACATATTTTTCAACTTTTCCTAAATAAATGGAGAAATATTACAGTGAATATGAACTTGTTTTCTCTGCAGTATTTGAGGTCTGAAAAAATACAGTTCCTCTTTGATGTTATTTTGACCTGTTTCTACAGTTTTCATTTCCTGCAAATAAATTCAAATAGAATATATATATATATATTATATTTCGGAGAAAATGTTTTAGTAGTACACAGAATGAAATAAAAATTATCCTTTTCCCTACACACATATCTTTAAATAGTCAATTCAGACAAACTGAAAATAATTTGAAATGGTCTCATAATATTTGCGTGTCTCTCTCTCTTTCTCTCTTTATAAACTATATACATTAAGGGTTTGAAGTTATAAAGACTTACTCTTGGAAATAGACAGGAACCTGTATGATGGGATCTAGAAAAGAGGCAGTATAATATAAATTAAGAATATAGCTATACAAATCATACAAATAATTGAAATTGGATAAATTGGGTAATCTGACTTTTGTGACAATGACAAATTTACATTTTAAAATAAATTGGTGTGAACGGACTGACAGATACACACCTTCCTTTAGTGTCCATTTGATGTCTCCTGTTTGTTTACTAACAGCATGTAAACTTCCGTCCAGTGTGGAAACGAAAAGCAGAGATTCTGGAAGAGAAACTGAACTTCCACCATCACACTGTGAAAGAGGCAGTTGAACATCAAATTAGATATTTTTATAAGCACCATGACAAATTTATTCACTGTAACACCGTGTCTAAACCGGACGCGACAGACCGCATCCAGTGTGGACACCATTTTTAATTATAATGGGTTCCAATGCGTTTCTAGTGTCTTTTGTCGTGTCGCGTCCCCCCGGTCGCGTCAGGTGTAAGACAAATATACACCAACACAGCACACTGTAGTGATATTACTATTTTAAAGTAATCGATACCTGATATGTTGCCTGAAATATTATGTGTGTGTGTTCAGTTAACAGAAAATGGTTAACAACCAGGATATCCTGCTTCAGAGTCATGAACACCACTCCTATATTTACCAAACCACCTGACATTATTGAGAGAGTGTTTGTGAGTGTGTTAAGTAAACTATGGGACAATATCTCACAAGTGTATCATGCATCATTTTTACATTTAGTTTCAGAGTTCTTCCGGCCCTGGCTCTGAGAAAATTATTTTTAACTTTCTGAAACTTCCCTGTTCCCTGTTCAATTCTTTGTATTTTTTCCACATTAGACATACTTACACGTCTAGGGCTGGTTATGAATGATTTCAAAACAACATTTATTTAAAAAATACATTTTGCATTTGCTCCTAACATTATACCATAAATATTAAATATGTAATAAAATGATAAACAAAAGTGCATATCAGAACATAAGTATCAGATGTTCAAAACAACCTCACTAAGTGCACTGCAAATATAACCTAAAATGTCTAATATAGTTGACAGGGCAGGACTTGAGGAATTTTTGTTCTATTGAAATAAAACAAAACAAAACATATCGCATTTCCTTGGAGGAGGACCAGGTACTTATACCTCTTACCATGAAGACATCCAACAAACATAACTCAAAGGATCCTACCGATATTTTAAATAATGTGCAATAAATAAAACTTAAAGAATATAACTAAATAAAACTGAAGACTTGTACATTTTCAGCTGTGAGTTAGTCATAAATACATTTTTCTTTTAGAAGAACGATTTTTGCTTTCCACAACAGCGCTTTATACATTTTTTATTCAAAATTACATTCTAGCACATTGCAAAGAATTTGTTACCTTTATTATTTCATATTAGTTTTACTATAATTTTAATAATTCACTCATGGGACACAAAATACTTTAACTTATGTTGACCGGTGATTCACTCCGAAACTCTATAGTCATTGAAACTGTGGGACACGGGTCGCTCCCTTGACAAACACTTGAACGCACAAAACTTATTTCCTATTATTTCCAGCTAAAACCTCTTACCCCATCTTCCTGAACCATGAAAGTTAAAAATGGCTGTCATAAAGCAACAACTAACTTTTGCATCCTTTGCAGTAATGCACATGTGCACTTTATAAACAATGCATCAGGTCTTGCGCCCACATTCAGGTGAGGTCAAAGGTCATGCATGACACTATTTATCAATCATTTTGTATGTATTTTCATGAAAATCAAACAATGTCCAACTTTTTTAACCTCTCTCTGACTTTCTCATTTTTCTTTTATCTCTCTCACACACATACACACCCACACACACACACACACACACACACACACACACACACAATCCTGTTATGCACCCCAGGTCACCCCGCCTCCGTAGAGCCAAAAATAACCCATCACATATCACTGTCTTCATGAACTCCCTATGATGACCAGCAACACGAAGTAAACAAACATCAAGTGCCCTCACTTTACCTGTGAAACGACCCCAATGAGGCAAAGCAAAGACAGCAACAGTTGTCTCCAGTGGACGATTCTCTCCATGATCTTGACAGATCTGTCAGCGCTTGAAGTTGTGCGTGTCAATAAATACAAACTAAGGTCGAACGGACTCTTAAGTCCTCCATGATTGCGAACAGTAGGAAAAAGATCACGATGTCATGCTTAGACACAAACAGCACTGCTACGGTTCAGCCGGAGTCTGTTGCACGCCGGAAGAGTAATCCTATAATTTAAAAACAAATATTGAACATTTCCGCGTTGGGACGGAACTGGTGATGTCACTCGAACCAAATATCCAACAGTAGAAACCGAGAAGGCTCGGCCATATCTGTTTGAGTGACAGCGCGTTTGACCAATGGCGTCTCGCTGTGTTCGTTAAAAGGCGGAGATTCGAGAAACTGGTTGTCATTTCTTAACACGTGGAACAATATGCGGCTCTGACAATTGATGACAACACGGCATGTTCTCCCCTTTTTGAACAGAGACTTTCTAAATTCAACACAGAATGTTCTCTCTGCTCATTAGGTGGGCAATATAAAGGATTGGTTGCTTTATTTTTGCAATGTTAATGAGTCAATATTTAGCCTAAAGGAAACGTCGATTAATGAAAATAACACATTAAATAGATATCTGGAACATGTAGTTCTTTCCCATCATTTTCTCTGTGTTAAGTGTACAGGACAATGCAGATGTATTCAATTATGCCTAATATTGGTACCGGGAAAAAGAAAAATAGTGTGGTGAATGGCAGTTGTTTTGTTTGGGCAGTTTGGTGTTTCTGATTTGTAACACATTATTGTGTTGTAATAGTATAACACATTTTTTAATCGTATTAATCACATTTCATTTCTGTGTTTATCTCGATTAATCGCATTGTTAAGCGTAAATTCAAAAGTAGTGTATTGTGCGATTTTATTTTCAAAGTATATGAACAAAAGTGCAAGAAGATTTGCGAACACAAATAATACGCTTTTTTTTCAACAGCACGTCCTTCGTAGCATTAACAATTTTAACTCAAATATTTCTTAGAAATCTCAATTTAAACATTAATGTAATCAAATTAAATATAAAACCAATGTTATCTGTTTACTGTATTTAAAGCACGTCTTTAAACAACTAAATTATTGTATGCTACCTCTTTTCTCTATCTTAACAATTCCTATAACGAGACCACAATTCCTTTGATATGAGTGAGTGTTTTGACCCCGTCATTTGTTGTACGATGAACATTACAAACAGAGATCTTTATTTGCTGCTGGCCCTTTAAGAGAACTCCATACGGGTCTGATATACTGTGACGTATCCGTTTTGTTTCACAGCTGTTAACATTCATAAAACGGACTACTTGTACATGAACCCTTGCAAATATGGAAATTTGACGTAATTTTGTGTTTATTTGTCCGTTTCAGAGTAAGAAAACGTGAAAGAGAACTCAGTTTAATAGATTTCGCTTCACACTGCATTGTAACACAATTCGTTATCGTTGCTGTTTTGTATCTTAGTCGGGAAAATGTTTGTATTCTACAGTTTGTTGATTTCCTTCCGATTGATAATTAATAGCATCTAAAAAGACTCGTAAACCCGTGCGTATAACATAGTTGTGGGGCGAGGGCACTCATATCGTACATTTCTACTCAGTTCTGGTCTTCCTCGTTCATGTGCGCGCTTCAGCAGTCTAAGCCAACCCCAAATGCTCTCATTGGTTGAGACACGTAGTGACGTCATACCCCAGCCAGTACCGAACAACATCCCACCCCTTCTGTGACCTATGGTTTGTATGTACGTTTCAGAGCGAGTTAGCAACGGACTTTCGAAATAAACTAATAGTTCAAAAACTGAGTTAATGCACAATAAGATAATTGTCGGCGTAAATGAATTAATGCGTTGACACGATAATAACGCGTTAGCTTTAAGTATGGTGGGTGTAGATCTGCTTCCCTCTAGTGGTGAAGAGCTTGCATACAACGATGTTTTAACTTTACGAATGATACAGTTCAAAACTATTAATATATATTTGATGGTGAGCATTCTCATTACTCTATAAAGGTGAAGAACATACACTTCCATAAACGAGAAAAATTTGGATCCGCTCCACGAATATGCGTGTCATCTTTGCGCAAGTGACCATGCTAATCTTCTCTGTATCGATCCAATTTTATCATATGTGCTTTCTTTGTCAGCACAATGTCCCATAGGCGATCGAGATATTAAATAGCCCGGACGTTGCATATCACTCACTACAACGGTAATAAAAAAATCGACAATTAAATCCCAATATTAAAATACGAATGAAAATGACGCTCAATTTGAAGGGTACATTATGCATGAGTTTAGTTGAAACATAAAGCACAATTAGAGTGAAGAGAACCTTCATTCCTGTGGTCAGGTGAGGAAGTATGGGTATATGCAAAATACTAACGTCTAAAATAATTAATATTGAAGATGTGGGGATGCGATTGGTCGCCTTCATTCTTCACGTAGCGCCTCCTTACGGCGTGTACAGATCGTAATGGCAACACGGTTGCTAATTTAACGTTAAAAATTATCCTATTTCATTTTTTAAAACAATCACGGACATCATTTTATTCAGTATTCAATTTATAGGCTTTTACAACTCCGAAGAGCCGATTTAGGACTTTTATCGAGCGGATGTACGTCTTTAAAACAACCGGAAGTACATTTACATACACAAAAAGTTTGCGCGAAATTTTGTCTTGCTTTCTTGTGTATGTTCCGCTAACGTTACTTGTTTATTTATATGACGAAATAGTTATCGCGTCTGACTGTCGGCTAAAAACATCAGCAAACATGGACGAATACGACGAAATGTACGGGATTGAAGATGACTTTGAGCAACAGTTTGCGGATGAGTTAGAAGTGATGGCTGAAATGGACTGTAAGTTAGACAGATGCTTAAATGTACATTAAATGATACAATTATGACAGCTCGTCTCTTTTAAAAGTGATTGTAAGTAGTTAGGTGTGCCTTTATGTTTCATTTCCTTTCATTTTACTTGCAGGTACAATTCTTAAAGAGAATTGGAGACTAACGTTACTGTAAATATAATTAATGAAGATGTAATAATTTAGTGACACGACACATCAGACCCATGATATTACAACCATCTAGGGTCTTAAACATGTGTCATCTAATTATTGTTAAAAATGAAAATATTTCTTGCTAATTATAAACAGAATATTGCAAAATTCCATTTATTGTTTCAAATAATAGGTACAGAAGTTTCTATGCATAAATAATTTTATTCCATAAAGATCATGAAAGAGAAAGACTTCTTTTGATCTCTTTCTTGCTGTTCTACACATATTGTAATTGTATATAAATTTAAGCTAGTACTTTATGTTAAATTAAATTATCATTATTAATTATTTTAAATGTGTTTAGCGGAGCCTCCACCACATGGTAAAGTATCTGAGTTCCGCAACAAAAAGCCGATCTCGCAGACGTTTGACGAGGCCATTGCATCAGGTGACGTCGTATCAAGTAAAACTGTTAAAAACCAGCATCCTGTGAGCACCACAGCAAGCATTTCGCCCTTGGGACGGGTGGAGGAAGAATCCTTAAGTGAGTGCAGCACATAATGTTTTCAGCCACACAAAACAATTTGTGTTATCATCATGTTGGCCAGTGGCCTCTGAAGGGATGGTGTGACACTCTTGTAAAGCATATGCATACATAAAGCATATATAAGTGGTATGCAATGGCTGATTCTGTTTATGTTTCTTCTTAGCACCTAAACCCAAGAAACGCAGACAAGATGTGGTAAAAAAGCTCCAGTTTGGT
Organism: Triplophysa tibetana; assembly: GCA_008369825.1. Lineage (NCBI taxonomy): Eukaryota > Metazoa > Chordata > Actinopteri > Cypriniformes > Nemacheilidae > Triplophysa > Triplophysa tibetana. The sequence continues at coordinate 27,602,374 of CM017896.1, read as the reverse complement.
GTTGATACTGGTGATGACATCACACCTCCATCTTCCCCAGAGGTCTATGATGGAACAGCGAGAGATGGGTTAGTTTATCTCATTACAGAGCATTTATAGCCTAAGTATTACAATATTATATTAACCCTTTTTCAATATACAGGGCTGGTCCTGACAGAACATCGACCACCAAGATTACAACTGATATGCTGGATATGAGTGGACTGACAACAATACAGGATTCACCAAGAAGATTGACAGTAGCAAAACATTTTGCACAGAAACGCCCCCCAGCCATCGGGGATTACATCACGGTCACAGACTCCACAGGCAACAGAGTCTACCTCAACAAGAAAGAGGATGAGAATAGGGTTTCTGCGCTTTTGTAAACTACCAAGCAACTTTTATTTCCTCTTCTAGGTGCTTTGTGTAAACTGATTTATTGTGCTTTCTTATTTATCACCTCAGGCTCCGGACCCCAGAGCCTTCCGCAACTCGCAGAACGGTCTCGGGCTGCTTACAGTTCCCATAGAAGTCATGAAAGAACAAATCGCAGAAAAAGTAAGAAATTGTGATCTCGCAGACAAACAGACCATAAATACATTTTAGGGAAAATCTGTCTGAATCGGTTGCTTTTTCATCCCAGCGTCATCGACAAGTGGTCGAAGAATCCCAAAGACTGACAGAACTTTTGAACAGGTTTGTGATGTTTTATGAGTTTGTTTTTGACTTTTAAGACTAATTTGTCGTGATATTCCTTAAAGGGGTCATATGGCGCGAACACATGTTTTTCTGTGTCTCTGGGATGTTGTCCATGCATGTATTATACACGTAAAATTGCAAAAATAAAACTGTCGGAACAAAAGATGCATTCTATCTAAAATCGAATGCTCACCCAGACCTGCCTGAAATGCCTCGTCTAACCACACCTCCTCAAATCCACGTCACTTCTTGGTATGAGTTGACTAAGACAGCCCAAATGTATACACAACTCTGTACTGTCTATTTAATTGCTTTGAAACCTGATGTTCCAAATATGGTAAGAGGCATTACATATCCGTCACACACTTGCTGTATTCGACCAATCACTACGCAGTGGTTAACTGCCCAATCATGGCACACTAATATGCAATTGAGATTGCATTACATCTCAAACAAACCGTAATATTTGTTTTAGCCGTGACATATCACCCCTTTAAGCCTTATTATCATTGGCATGATCATTGGCAAAAATTGATTGTATTCATATGATTTTTTTTAGTGGTTTAAACCCGGAGCTTCTTGCAGAAGGTCAGACGGACTCCGGTCTGGATGGTGATAGTGGAGAACATCAAGGCTCTTCCTCTCGACTCTGGGTGGATCAGTTCTCGCCGCGCCACTACACTGAACTTCTGAGCGATGACGTGAGGGATTAACGTACTTGACATGCAAGTGTTTGTCGATGCACATTGCTTTATAATTATAAACATTGTCTTTTTCTCAACAGTTCACAAACCGCTGTCTGCTCAAGTGGCTGAAGCTATGGGACACTGTGGTCTTCGGTAGAGAACGGAAAACCCGTCCGACCCACACAGACGTTAGGTCGAATTTTCCCAATGCCCAGAATCAAAACCAGTTCCAGCGTTTTAAAACCAAGAGTCAAATCACGGAAGAAATACTGGAGGCTGAACTAGACCAGTACAAAAGACCTAAATTTAAGGTGACACTTAAATTTGCAACTGACAGTTTTATACTTTCATTTAGAAGAAAGTTTGGTTAATTTTCACTACGAATATTGTTGGCTGTTTACAAATTGCTTGTAAAAAAATTGCTGTATTTTACATTTTGGTCTAAAATTATTAACTGTGTTTATCGCATTACACAGGTGGCACTGTTGTCAGGACCTCCTGGACTGGGGAAAACAACGTTAGCTCACATTATTGCTAAGCACGCTGGATACAACGTGGTAGAAATCAATGCTAGGTAACACGATGCAAGCTAGAATGATGTTAGCTTTTCACCATTCTTTAAAACTACGTACACAAATGCTGACACACAAACTTATGGTGCTGTATATCTCTTGTCAGTGACGATCGAAGTGCTGAGCTCTTTCAGAAACGGATCGATACCGCCACACAGATGAAGTCAGTCTTGGGAGCCAATGAGAAGCCCAACTGCATGATTATAGATGAAATTGATGGAGCTCCGGCAGTAAGAGATAACTGCAGTCGCCCTATCTGATTGGTTATTGGAATCGAGCAGCTGTCTCTGATTCTGTTTTCTGATTTGCTCAGGCTGCCATCAACATCCTGTTGGCCACAGTAAACAAGAAGGACAGCAGAGAGGGTGAAGAGACGGGGGTTAATGCTTTGAAAAAGAAAAAGAAGAAACAATCGGTGCTTCTTCGGCCAATCATTTGCATCTGCAATGACCTGTAAGCAGCACCTCCTGACCCAATGTTTACTTGAAAGTTTATATCTTGGCATAAGGTTTAAAGGGACGGTTCACCCAAAAAAGTTTTTTATAGTTTCCCTTATTGTCTACTGTTTTTATGTCAGTTATGTTCCAGCTCTCAGGCCGCTGAGACAGCAAGCATTCCTGTTAACCTTTCCACAGACGCTACCCTCCCGCTTAACTCAAAGACTGGCAGAGGTGAGGAATATTTATTTTATACACTGTACATAAATTATATAATGTATAGATGAGCATGAAGATGACTTTGCTTTCATACAAACTTGTGTATGTGTAGATCACACGTCAGCAGGGTATGAAGGCAGATACAGGCACACTGATGGCCTTGTGTGAGAAAACAGACAATGACATTCGTTCATGTATCAATACATTACAGGTGAGAAATACAGACTCATCCAGAGAGATCTGAATGCTTGTCTGAAACATTTTTAACACGGCTTTGCTTTTGTGAAGTTTTTACATGGCCGTGGTCAGAAGCACTTGGATCAGCGCAGCGTTAGCTCCATGTGTGTTGGATTAAAAGACCAAAACAAAGGACTTTTCTCAGTCTGGCAGGAAATCTTTCAGCTTCCCCGAGTAAAACGGTACACAGAAACACATTTAAAACTAGGAATATTAAAAAATCTATTTCAAAAGGTTGAACAGAGAAATATTTGTGGACTGTTTTATCGTTTTCCTTCAATCTCTATTGCATTTATACAATTTCTGTGATTGGTTGGTTGGTGTTGTTTTTAAGGAAGCGGATTGGTGGAGATCCTTTCGGCGGTTTGGATGAGGCGGGGCCAAAAGATGGTGGACAAAGACTTCAGAACATCTTACACCTGGTCTCATCTAATGGAGAGCACGAGAAACTTACTCAGGTAACTGAAGAAACTGTAAATATTGCTTCATTTAAAGGTGTTTGTGTGTTGTTTTTGAAAGATCTATTGACAGAAATGCAATCAAACAAACATAACTATGTCTTTGGAGGTGTATGTTTTTATTACCTAAGAATGAGCTATTTCTATATACATACACCACAGGTTCCCTTACATAGAATTCGCCATGTTGTTTCTACTGTAGCCCTAAACGGACAAACTGCTCTACAGAGCTGGTTTCATTGATACGTTATCTCCTTCGGCAAAAAAGTAAAAACGTGAGGACATCTTAGTTAAGCTAGGGTTGGGCAAAAAAATAGATTAATCATTTTTTATATGGATCAATTCAATATCCATTCTCAAAAGCTGTGAATCGATTTTTTTTTCTTTCATATTTACATAAGCACAGAACATTCATTACGTTAATGTTATTGCTACCACTATCCACTAGATGTCACTTTCCTTTCATTGCTTAATTTATCACTTTTATGTAAAAGGCAGTGGTTTACATGATTGCAGCCTCTATTTACAGCTAATTTTGTGAATTTTGCTTGTTATTCTGTATTTTAAATTAAAAATTACTGTTCTGTTTCAATATACCCAAGTGTGTTTAATATACAGGTTTTTGACTCATTTCATTTTTTAATTCACCATTGCGATTTTGATATTTACTGATCTTTTTAGAAATATCTATAGGAATTGTAATTTGTATTAAATCTATACCCATATAGCAAGCAACCATTGAATCAATGTTAAGAAAAGAGTTAATTTGTCAATTGCATTGAATTAATATCACTTTTGCACCTGCAATTAATGTTCAAAAATGTTGAAATTTCAACAAATCACCATTATAGTGATCAGTTTTTGATTAAGCTCTTGACTCTTGTATTTTAATGTGAAGTTCTTTAACTGGTCATGTTTAAAGGTCAACTTTTCAAAACATCTCAACATCACTTTCTCTATCAATATATAACTGTTCTTATTAAAGCACTACTGTAAACATTGAAAGTGGTAAAAGAGTTGTCTGATCACAATAATGGTGATTTGTTGAACTGTCAAAAAAAGTTCTACATTAATTGCTGGTGCCGAAGTGATATTAATTCAATGCAATTAACATTGACAAATCAACTATTTTTTAACATTGATTCAATGGTTGCTTGCTATCTGGGTAATCATTGACTCGAATTGAGAATCAAATCGAATCGAGAGCTTGTGAATTGGAATCAAATCGGAACATCAGAATCGATTCCCAGCGCTAATCTTAGTCCTGTGTCAGCCACCATAGTGCCTCGAAAGGGAGGGGTGGATTTAGCCAATGGTTGCCATTCACAACCTCACCACTAGATGCTACTAAATTTAATGCACTGGACATTTAAAGTAGTCGTAATGTATTTTCGATGTTTTTCGTATATAAAGACATTTCTTTATGTGATGAATTTGGTCTTTTTAAAAGTATTGATGATTTTAAGTGAAGAATTCTGTCACTTTTTGTTTCAGGGTCTTTATGATAATTTCCTTAGCATGAAGCTGAAAGATCCCGGGATGTTGGGTGTGTGCTCGGGGCTTGACTGGTTAAGTTTCACAGATCTTTTGAACGAGTGCATCTTACACGGACAAAACTACTCGCTCATGCGCTACTTACCTTTCCTGCCCGCCGCTTTCCACTTTCTCTACGCTGCAAACTCCGTCCCCCGCATCAACTACCCACACAGCAACTACGAGGTGAGAAAGAGATTGAAAGGACATGCACTGATCTTTAATACCGTAATATCTTGCTGTTCTCTTCTCACCTCTCATGTAATAAAATCTCTCTGGCCCGGTAAATTTTTGGTCTCTATACAATATGACTGGATTTCTGGAAAGCAGCTTCTGTTTAATTGGTAAAATGAGTAATTTATATTGACATTAATATGAGACACTATTTAAGTCTAATGAGAATTTTCCTTATCGCAACTAGTAGATTTTGGCACTTCCAACAGGTTTGATCCAAGTCATGGGTTTGATTTCCAGTGAATGTTTTTAAAAAAAGTGCATAACCTATCAATCTTGAATGCACTGTTTGGGATTAAAGCCCGAATTTATTTTACAAGTGGTTGCTGTACAACTCTAATATACATTAGACAATTTCGTAAACATTGCTTTTAGAGCTACAGACTATAACAATATATATCATTCCATAACAAAAATATGAATCAAAAGTCTCACAATTTTTTCTAGGCTTTAACTAAAACGCAGCACACTAAGAACGCACTGTTGGCCATGTTGAATGAAATCCCCCCGGCGGTACAGAGCCGGCTTTGCGTAAGCACACTCTGCTTGGACATCGTCACCCTTTTGATGGAGCTCATCTCGCCTAAACTGCGACCAGTAAGTGATCCTTTTCAGTACTCTGAAATATTAGCATATACAATTTTTTCCATGAGTTTGATCAAAGTAATGCCTGAATGCACTGCATATATCAATGTACTAGTCTGTTTTATGCTTTATTTTTCAGGTCAACCCTCAGCTTTACAGCACCAGAGAAAAGCAGCAGCTCTGTGATTTGATCGACACCATGATCAACTACAACCTGACCTACAGACAAGACCGAACACCTGAGGGACAGTACACTTATGTGTTGGAGCCGTGAGTACATACAAACCCTGTATAACATCAACTTGATCTAATGATATTATATTCAGTATATAATATTAGTTGTAAATCATGACAAAAAACAGATTACGCAACACATGTTTTAGAACACACACACACTCACATTTTCGAGGGATATTAGTTCACCTGTTCATCACAGTCCATGAGAGATTAAGCTGTAGTTCAGGATTATTATTTTTCCTCCCTTTGTTTTAATTTGACGATTCCGTCACGTGATAGCTCGGGTGTTCACTCATCTTTAAAGCGTGTGCATGGATACACATTGAGATCACAGAGACCCAAAATCCTCTTTGTGTTGTAAATTCTTGGATTGATGCCGTTGAAGCTGAAAACTTTGGCAATCAAAAATCTGACCGTCTAAGAGGAGAACCAGCAGCTAAAGTTCGAAAATACTGCCTGATTGAACCAAAGGACAATAAACACCAAGAATGAGAAGATAATAGAGAAACATTCAAGATCTTGGATTGATTCAAGCTGGAACTGCAGAAGAGCATCTCTATACAACCTGTATGTTTACACTTTAATCAGGTAGCATTTATTTGTGTTTTATTTATATAAATCCATAGAATTTTATGTTTGTAATATAGAGAATTACTATTGACCATTTCGTAAGGTGTGAACACTGGTCCAGGAGCACTTAAGTTTCAGTGCTTATACATTTTTTTTATCATACATATATAATAAAATCTTGAAGACATTCATTTAACATTTTAATTAGGCTATAAATATTCTATTCGTTCAAATATTTGTGTAGTGCTAAAAAAACTGAAAACGGAAGTAATTCTGGACCATTGTTGGACCAGATTTGTTTTACTTCTTCTGAGGTGGTCTAAAGAAATTAAACATAAATTTTGTTATTAAAACCAGCAACATTTTTAGTTGCGTCTGAGTTTATTTACGAAATTGATGGTACTGTCTTTGTGATTGGTGAGGTAAAATAATGCAGCAGTCGTTCCTGCAAGCCCGATGTGAAGAGACGCTGGTCACTTCCGATTGGGGGTTTCCGCTGCTGGTCGCCCTTTTGCTTCTTCTGCTTGTATACGCCTTCCTGTATCTCCCGGCCATCTCTTACCGAGCCCTGTTGCAAGAAGCGCTGAGCAACCACACAGAAGGAACTAACGTCTCAGGCAAATAATGAAATGGACTGAGGATAGTAGGATACTGATAGGACCGTTTCCATGGCAATCATTGGATGAAATGGTCAAACTCGAAACTTTCGTTTTCATTTCGTCTCAAATATTACCCATGAGGAGGGGAAATAGCTTGTCAAAACCGGAACTTCCATATCAATCTGAATTTCACGTTTGAAATAAATTTGAAGGTCTTCACTGCCTTCATATTCTTTGGACAGGAAGAGTCCATTTTTAAACAGATTTTAATTCCAACATGTGAACTGAATTTTTATCAGAACGTCCTCCAGATGTTCAAAAGAGATTGATCTGTGTACAGGGCCATAAATACCCTGCAGTGCTAATCCTTATTTTTTCGATTTGTTTGAAGTTTTATCTTCTTGTGTGTATTAGATATTTTTTGGAACAGTATCCCTCCAAGTAAGAGGGATTATTAAACTCATCTCTCTCTACTCTTTAAAACATCACATCTTCATACCCCTCTTCATGTGAATCCATTGTTTAGATTATTAATGGATTCGTCATTCCTAAAGTTATCTGAAACCTTATGTTATTATTATTATATTATCCTGTTTTTACTTTTTGAGTTGCGTATGCAGCAATTTTGTTGACTTTGTGTACCTGTTGCCATAGCAACATAGAAGATGTGGTGCGGTTTCCAGGCTTGCCCCCTCGCAGGCAGTTGACCTATCAGGTGAAGCAGCTGATCGCCAGGGAGACAGAGTTGGAGAAGATGAGGAGGATGGAGAGGGCCCAGCAGAAACGAAACCCACCAAACGTAAGATCCATTAACTGACTTTAATAACGAACTGTAAAAAACTGTGTTTACTTATATTTGTAACTTTGGTATAAAGGTGTAAATTAAAAAACAGAAGTGTTTTATTCATTTTTTTATCCATTTTGTAGAGTGCGTTTTGGGGATCACTGTAAAGCAATGTACAATTTACACAACTATACCTTTACATATCTCAGAGGCTTCATAGTCATTTTCTTTTCTCTTTAGACGGAGACTGTGAATAAGAGTCAAGCTCAGAAGAAGGTGGAGGTGAAGAAACATGGGAACCATCAACAGAGACTCGAGAACATCGTGAAACAGACAGTGGTGGAAAGCAGGGTAAAGTGCATTGTCCTTAATGACCTCAGCAGCACATTACTAAAATCAAATTTTACTGTCTTAAATTTTACTATCTCCTCAAAACTACTGACTGAATTTAACAGCCAGTGATACAAAGGCATTGGACAACGTAATTGTTCCTTTAAATCTTAATATTCATTTTAATGCTTTCTTAACATCGTTTACAATATGTACACTTATATGTTATGACTGCCTTTTTAAATCCACAGTGTTGCTCTCTACATATTGTTGACTTGGGTCTGATAATAATCTGAGATTAATCAGGTTAACAGTGGATCACGGAAAAATGGTAATACTTGCTTTTTTTCTCCCGCATTTACAGCCTGAATTGGATTTCTTTGGACGAGCCCTTGTACCCAAGGAGAAGCCTGTTGTCACCACTACAGGTTTGTTTTCTTAGATCTTACTGTACATATTGCACTTCTTACATAATAGACATGCAAAAGATTTGCCTCCGCACAAATAAACTGTGCTGCAAGACCTCTAGTGGAAAGCATTTCAAGACACTGCAGGCACACAAAGTATTAAAGCTGCTGTATAAGATTTTAAACTAAAAACATCCTTGTTTGATTTGTGACTTGCTAACATCTTGACTTTATTAGAATCAGTTGTCGAACGGAGTCTTGCTTGTACTTTCATTTCAGTTTGGAGGCTACCGACTATCTACTATAGTTGCTATTTATTTTAATGGATAAATGGATATTATATATATTATAAATGGAGATGGTGGTCTAGTGGGTTAAACCACTGAACTGGTAATCAGAAGGTTGCTGGTTCGATCCCAGCAGCCACCACCAGTGTGTCCTTGAGCAAGACACTTTACTCCATGTTGCTCCAGGGGGATTGTCCCTGTAATAAGTGCACTGTAAGTCGCAAAGCGTCTGCTAAATGTAAATGTAAATATTTTCTATATAGAAAGAAACTATCCATATGCAAGAAAGAACAAATACTGTACATGCTTGTTTGTGATGGAGAAAGATAAACATCACTAATCGATTTATGTCACTCTCGGGTTTCTCTTCAGGTGAAGATGGGAAAGTGGGCGGAGCCGTGCAGATCGGTAAAGCTGTGGGTAACAGTGACGTTTGGTTCCGCTTCAACGAGGGCGTGTCCAATGCCGTGCGCAGAAACGTTTACATTCGAGAGTTGCTTTAAAAGGACAAGTGAGAATATGAGCCCGTGTTTATTTACGACTACTTTATTAAACAACAAATGTTCTGAATTTTGTACTGTGTAATTACATAAATTTAAATATTTCTTAAAAAAATGTTACAGTTGAGTTGTGTTCATTTTTATTGTATTCTAAAGCTATCTGACACTTTTATAAATAAATGTTTTCACTAGTTAACAAAAGCATTTCCTCTTTCATTGCCTGATAAAGGCAAACAACAAGGCAGATTAACAAACAGCCAATTCATTTGCAACTGCGTTTATCCTAGTCAAAGTTAGGGTGTGTAACCATTGCAGTGGGTGGAGCCATGTGTGTAGACATTGCAATGATTAAAGGTTGATGCTAAAGCAAAACACATTTGCTTGTCTCCACCCATGGGTTCTCCTTCAACACGTCAGGATTAGAAATGCATCTTCGGTCATTTTCTCCTCAATCCATTTGACCAGCCTGAAAAAAACAGATTAGATGATAAAAGATGTGAAGTTGAGACTTTGACATCATTTATCTATCATAACGACTGAATTAGTTTGACTTAAAATGTACATTTATAGCTTGTATTTCTAGACAGTTTCAAAGCAACAGCTTAAACAAACGTTACTGCGCTTTCATGGACTGCAGTTAACTTCTGGCACACATTCGCAAATAATTGGCTGCCTCCGAAATGGCATACTGTTGCAGTACGTACTGAAGTTGAATAAGTCCCTATCGGCAGTTAAAACACTTCTATATAGTATGAGTGGTAGTATTAATCAAAAACATATCTAACTAACATAATTAAACATGATAACATAATTAAAACTTTTAGATTTTTTTTTCAACAGAATTATCTCATTTTGGAAACAAACTCTTCCTATATTCTATACAGAATCTAAAATGCTCATTGTAAACTTTTTTACCATATTGTATTGCTATTTATTTGTTTTATTGCTATATATTATTTATATACTTTGTATTTTATTAATTTAATTTAACAATCTCTATCCGCTGTAGTTTATTTAGGAGACCCGGCTAATCGATTCAGGTGTGTAGGACTTACTCTGGAATAGAGACGGATGTCTTCTCTCGGTTATACTGTAGCTGCTGCTTCAGACTTTCTACATGACTGTTTAACTGAGTCTCATCCAGCTCATCCATCTGAAACAGCATCCAGAATGAGGAATGCAAACTTAGAACATTAAACTCAATCGTTTTTTTTAAGATTTGCGTGCAAGTGATTAATCTGTTAAATATGTTGTTAATTTGTGTGGCAAACATCATAGACATAATTTCTTCCATTTAATAAAACAAGGAAACAAAGTCAGAAAATGTATGCAAATATTTGTTATTCACTTATTTAACAAAACATGTAATACTTAATTCTTTATGACACAAAACAGTTGAACCTACCGCGATGAAGTTACAATAATGTTAATTTAGAGGTGATAAGTTATTTTCTCGTTCACAATCCTGGTTGAGAATGCGTAGTTCCTCGTCAGCTTGAGAGATCGTATGTTCTGATTTCTTTGGCAAATCTCTGGGGCGCGTTCTAGATTCTTCCACACCTGCCACTGAGGTTATGGAGCATTCAGAGTAGTTTGTTACTCAAATTTTCTCTCTGTGTCCTGAGTGACTAAGCTCATAGGCCTCTGTAAGAAGTATGTAAAGCACATGCAAAATCCAACCCATATATTCCCTTCAGCTTTATCATGATTTGTTGTTAGGAATCAAGTCAACTTAAATTAGGAAATTTACAGTGTTATCCATACAAGCATTTCAGTTCTACTGCTTACCGCTTGCATTGTATAACAGTAACATCTTTAAGTTTATTTGATTTAAATGGAGATTAGTATGTATGTATTAGCCTTTGTATGTTTGACACTAAAGATTACAGTGGACCCATACAAAATATGGACCCTTAGAAAATAAAAACGATAAGAGTGGCCATCATTAGGAATCAGGCACATTTTTATATCAAATTAAACAGGTTTTTTCTTTAATTAACGTTCACACTAAATCAAAGAGCAGAACATAAAGTTTTTCTCATCACTTTTGTTTTGCCTTTGTATTCCTGTAGGGGGCTGAACCTACAGCAAGAAAACCGGTTTTTTGGCATTAAGATCAGTACAATTAACATAAAATGTGCTATAAAAATCTAATTTGCGACTTTAAAGTGTATCAGATTAATATACACGTGAACATTCTGGCCAATGAGAATAAAACGTGTCGTCATCAAGGCTTTCGCACGCAGCCAATAAAGCGTCGCAAGATCCGACATGCTGATGACATCAAGTATCGCGAGAGCGATTCGAAATCAAACTTTTTATGGTTTTTCGAATCGATCTCGCGGTACTTTGATGTCATCCGGCTGTATCCTTCTGCGCCACGTCATGTCGAACAAGACTAGTTTTTTGAGTAACTGCAGCGCCTGACCTAGGCGGCTGGTCTCGTTTTGCTCTCGCGGTACTTTAATGACACGTAATTAGGCGGCTGCAGCACCGATCAAAAGTCGGACAAATGATCTATGCAGAATGCATTGCTGTTGTCAGGCGGCTGCAAATTTTTGCGGCGCCGCATGAAGTCGAACAAGCCTGCAAAGAATCAACCAACTCTGGAGGGGGTTATAGACACCACGTCACTACCGATGACGTACAGTTTTGAGCTCCCATGATGCATTGCACGCTGAACTTTACTATCATCGGTATTATATACTGCTTTATTTGTATTATACAACTAAAAGAGCCAACTGCTTTAACGTTACAGGCATTTTGTATTGTGCTGGTTTAGGTAACTTAATTTGAGAACGGATATGTTAGTTACCGTCATTGGAGTTTGTGTCTTTGTTGGTCTGGTAGTCACTCTGCCTTCATTATCGTCAGTACACTCATGTTTCGCCTCATATCGCATAAATCTTTCGCCTTTTACTAAAGATTTCCGTGGGGAGGAACAATATTAGTATTAAGTAATTTTTCGTAGCCCCATCTCATGATGGGGTTCCTAACATGGTGAAAAATAGAACCAAAACGATTTGTTATATAGTATATATAAAATAGCCCTTACGCTTTTAACATGTAAACATTGAGTAATTCTGCCTATAAATAAGTTCTGATTGGTACAATGTTCTACATTGAATACGTAATCATTTATTAATTTTTCATGTGAATATAGTGCGTCTATAATTATTTAAAAATTAATGTTTAAAATTGCTGACGTGTACAGTTCAAAGGTAAGCGAAAAAATGCATGCAGGCGAATTCACTATGTTGTTGACTACAGAGCAATCCATAGCATTTCATTAATAAAGATTACCTGGGTGTTTAATGGCGTGTTTTTTTACATGTTAAATTTAGGTCTGTATTTGTATTTATTTCTTCACATTTACGCTTGTATCCAAAGTGACTTACAGAGAGTTCAGGGATCAATAAGCGATTTACAATAATACAATAGTTGCTAATACCATGTTACTAGTTTCAACAAAAGGCAGACCAATACCTGTTGAGAGAAAGGGTTAGTTTTTTCTTCTTTTATTCCCCTCATTTGTCTGTCAAGTTTTCTAAAGAGAGAGATGGGTTTTAAATAGTTTTATGGATACTGTGAGAGATGTGGTTGACCGGAAACCAGGAAGGAGTTGTGAAGGAGAATGAGCAGGAGGGCGATTTACTGCCCTTTTGAAAAGGCAATACAAGATGCCGCTGTTTGCTGATCGCAGGGTTCTTGACGGGGTGTAGGAGGGTGTGATAGTGTGCCGGTGAAAGTCCTGTAGGCAACCATTGGTGACTTGAATCTGAAACAGGCTTTAATCGGTATCCAGTGGAAGGAGATGAATAGGGGACTCACATGAGCCATTTTAGGCTTTTGGAAGACGAGGTGTGCTGCTACGTCCTGAGACCAGCTGGGGTGGTTTGATAGACTTTGCAGGAAGACCAGCAAGGAGAGCATTACCAGGGCCTTCAAATAATATAAACAGTCAAAACTCCGGAAGTGATGCAAAATCTCGGCATAAAATTACAATAAATTACAATAGCTAATGCCTTCCTACCCCAAACCGAAACCTTACAATATGAAAAAAATTAACTGTTGTCAGCGTGACAAAAATGATGTGCTATTGAAGTGAGCATGCCCAGTGGAGGTAGCTGTATCCCTTCTAGTCAAAATCCATGGTGAATTCAACCCCTAAATCATTACTACATGTCGTTCAAGGATGTAATCTCTGATGTAATTGTAGGTAAGAAACTTGAATGAAATGAATGAAAATCAAAAGGACAAGGATATTTAACTCAAGTTTATTTAAAAAGAATATAACTCAAAATATTATATTTACACTAACGTTTTCCAATCTGTTGTAACAAAATTCAAAACCGTGACACAATTGGTCCAGCAATTATTGTGATGTGAAAGCTGATACCATCATTTATTCCTCCAACCAAAGGCTTGTATCAGTACATGGGGAGTTAGACAGTCTTCTGGCTAATTTTGGCCCCCCTTCCCAGCGTTGTTGCTCCCGCAGCATTCTCCACCCCACGCAGCCATTCAGAACATTTCAACAGTGTGTTCTGATCCACACGGTGTTCCACCTCTTCCTCATATTCCACATCATCGTATCTGTGACGGTCGTTCAGAAGAGAGATCTTCTTCATGATAGGGATGTTGGATCGAGAACCTGACTTGTCAAAGGGGTCTTTGCGTTGATGTGCGGCTACACTGCGGACGGCACTGGAGCTGCTTCTCACGGCTGCGTTTTTGAAGAAGCAAGGTGGCTGAGTTCATAGCTTCACTGTTATTCTGTCCACTGCTTGATCCTGAACATCTTGAAGAGGCCTGTGGATGATTTTGGTTTGCCGGAAACGTTTGTTTGCCGGAGGAGGCCGTTGCATCTTTAGAGTTGGTTGGAGGGACGCTAATGCCTGAACTACTTTTATAGGATATGGCGGTAGAAGGATCAGCAGGTCTCGGAGACGTAATCCAGGCGCTCTTACCTTCCAACCTCAAGCTGGCAGTGGCTCGACTGGTGGGCAGTTTGCTTTTGTGCGCCGTGGTTTTCTTGTTCAACTTCTTTAGGCGTTCCCTTACGTAACTCTTCTCCTCCACAGTCTTGACCTGAAGAACGGATGAGGGCTTCTCTTTTCCGGAGCTGGGAAGAGGCTGCGGTTGGGTTACAGGTGGGAAAGGCATCTTCACCAGGTAAAGCAGGACATAGGTCAAGAAGTCCGTCTTTGAGCTGTAGCGTGAGAGAAATGAAAGGGGATTCGATTGGACTTTCGCATGATCAGGATGACTTGCTTCTGAAGGTTCCAACATCCACTTGCTACTTAACAGACAGCCAATGTGGAAACAGTACACGGCAATAGTTGTGCTTTTTATAGGATGACGGTGAAGATATAGGTATCCTCTGGAGTGGGTAAGCTTAACACGTGCGGCTTAGAGAGCTTTGGTTGCGTAACAGATCAAGATGTAAACATTCGGCCTTGATGGTTTTCTCCCACAGACTAATAAATAAGAATTTGCAATTGTAGGATTGAAATGGGTTGTGATGCATACATGATATGAATTTGACCTTTTCACAAACACTTAATATAAAAAAAGTGCATAATTAAATGATAGCATTTCTTCACGTTATAGTTTTATTTTTCATTAAATAAGTGATTGTAGAAACGTTAGTGCCTGTTTGCTGCTTAAGATATACAAAGCCTTGCTTGCTGTACAGGAGAAAGCTCTTAAAGTGGAATCATTATTTCTGAAAATAACTCATCAGGTGTTAGTTGTAAGCCCATCTTATCTGCACGTGTCTAAGAGGTTTACATTAAAGGTTGCAGCATTTACAAAGTTAAATTAATCTTGTTTAGAGGTCATCTTATGTCTTTCTTACAGTGTTTTGTTTTTACCAATTGCTAGATAACCCCACAAAAAAAATGTAGACAAACATAAACTATATTCGCTCAAGCGAAAGAAAGTCCCGCCTTCCAGTTAAAAGAGCCAATCAACAGTCGTAAAAGATTGACAGACAGTTCTCTGGAGGATGGGCTCTTCAAGGATGGCTGAGGTACTCGCCAGCTCGAGCAACCTAGGAAACTTATAAGGACATTTTAAACTAAAAACTCACAACAAAAGTCCACAACTTTTTAACTATTGGTTAGAAATATGTTTGTAATATAAATGCGATATAAATGTCTTCAGTTAACAATTAGACAGGACTTGGTCTTACATGACTGACAGGCGATGCAAATATGCCTGGCAAGTAGGATGACTTGCAATATTACTTTTTTATTACTACTACCGGTGTTCATTCCCCCCATTTTTGGATGCCTCATGTATTTTTATTGTTTGTTTAAAAGCACAGCGATTTGGGTAAAAGACAGCGCTGTCGAACAGGAGCTCCCTCTAGTGGAAATAAAAGGTTTGTGACGATTGTTTGACCTGTGTCAATAATATGTTAGCACATTGATGTTTCTAAGCATGCTACGTATATTGCATAATAAGTGTTTCATTGATTTTTTCATATTGTGCTCATACCGTGGGCCAACCAGAAATAACTTGACTAACAGCGTTAAAAACATGCATGTACTTCTTGAATACCATGCATTCATGTAAAGAATACCTTGCATGTTAAGTGATGGACGGTCAGTATTTTATTTTCAATGTAATTACTTACAGTCTTAAAAAACTGTAAACAACTGATGTGTCAGTCTTCACGATGTGTCCATAACCAGTCAAAAGTACAGAGCACATTAACCATGACATTTTATATTAAACAACATCTATATTTAGACAATATGTGTTTTAGAGCTCCTCTTTCTCTGCCGCCTTATGATGGTTGATATATTGCTTCCTCAATTCCTCCTCCTGTGGAAATATACATATACGTGTATAATAAAAGATCTACAAGAAAACAAGACAGTCAGAAAAAGTCTATCTTACCTCCGCTCTGTCCCTTTTGGCCTTTTTAATTTCTTTTTCCATAAATTTAACTATATCCTTCAACTTCCGTTTGCCAGAATATGGCACCACCTGGCACATATTAAAGACAAAATAAGACTGCAGAAAGAGTACTGTTAACAATTTAAACACTTAACCTCAGTTTCACAGACAAGACTAGTCCCAGACTAAAAATAATGATCAAAATAGTTTGTCCCAACTGAAAGTAACTTGTTGTTTTTTGTTACTTGTTAAGTAACTTGTTTCCTTTTTCCAAGGAATTTTAATAAAAGCGACCTAAATAGCCTAAATTAACTAGAGCATAGTCCTGGTTTAAGCCTTGTCTATGAAACAGGGCCTTAAAGCACAGTTGCATTATTAAGCAGATAAAAAGCACATACAACCAAGAATTAAAAGTATGGTCCTTGGCTAAATACATCACAGAAATTCTAATGGTTTAATGGTTATAAAGGGAATTGATTTGTTTTTAATGAAGACTGTAATGGCCTTTGTGGGTCTCTAATATAGTATTGTTTTGGGTTCTATTAGTGGGATGATGTTTGACTGGTGAATAGTAACCATTAATAACATCTTTAAATCCTATTGAAATAAGTACACTACATAAATTCATTTTTCAATGGTCTTTGGAATGAAAAAGCATACAATAAAATGTAACTGATATAAGATAATGTAAACATTTATATTGAGATAATATCTAGTTCTTACCCTCTCTGCATAAAGTGCAGGAAACAATTTGATTGATGGATATTTTTCCCCCAGATGAATGTTTATATCATTGGCAGTGACGTCAATTTCAGCGACTACAATGTCTTCATTATCACTGAAGTGTTGGGCAAGCTCCTCCCACAAAGGAAACAAAACACGACTCTCTCTGCTCCAAGGTGCGTCTGTCAACAGGTTCAAACACTTTATAACTTCAAAATGTTTGTATCTTTAGGCACAGATTTGAACTTTGATCAGGATAATAAAGTAAAATAACAATGAATGACACCATTCAGACTTGTCCAGAAAGATAAATGAAGTCATTGGAGCGTCAATCAGTTGCGTTACTTACAGAAAAGTATAATGACATTTTTGTCATAGTTGAAGGCCACTTTTTCAAAGTTCATCCCGACCAGTTCCTTCACTGGCTGTTTGTCCCAGTTTTCGGGAATTGGCTCACTTTGGAGTTTTGGCTACAAAATGCAATCAACAATATATACACAACTGAATTATAATGAACAGAATTATTACATAACATATGGCTTAATAATTAATATAGTAAATTGTTTTTATAAGGTAGAATAATTTATGCAAATAGTAATGGTTATAAAAATGATCTACATACTTAGAACTTAAGACTTTTTACATAAAATTATACCAACACACAGTAAAATACATGACATATAATAAATATAGAAAATGAAAGTGTAACAGCATATAAAAATACACTATTAAGAATTAATTATGTACACTTACCTTGGCTTTTCCCTCCAGGTAATTCAAACAGAATTCTGAAAGACTGTGTTTATCCAACTGATCCGAGGCCAGCTGGAACTGTACATTATCTGATAAATTAACCATACGGACCACAGGTGCATCTTCCACCCTCACACGAAAATACTCCATTATCCGTCCATTTCTTGTCTCGTTCACATCGACCATCACAAATAGAACCTAGAATAAACTACATTTTGTAATGTACATATATTGTGATTTAATATGTCCAATGTGTGTGTATATGATGTTCACTAACCTTTCCTCTGAATTTTTCAGCTGTGGTCTCAAAAGTGCGGTTTATGTCTTTAAAGCCTTCATCAGCCTTATTAATAAACAGAAGCAAGTGATTCTGCACCACAGAGTTCAGGATCTTAGATGCTGTCTGGAGAGAAGGAGACCGATAGTGTACGTTATTATATATAACGTGTGTGTATAACAGTATTGTAGCCTATATAGAAGTGTATATAAAGTTACCATTCCATTGTACTCTGTCACAAGTTTCATCTCGTGCTGTCTGATAAACTCAACCAGATCTTCCTTTGTGCTTTTTTCCATTTCAAACTGCTCATCTGGTTTATGCTATAGACGTTTACATAAATGAGACAAAAATGTGCATAAATGCTTAAAAACAACCATGAATCAGTTTATTAATTACTTGTTATCTGTTTTTCTTTTGTCTGTATTTGAGAAAGGACAGGAAACGCATATTTTACTGTAATTTCTCACGAACCCCACAGCTCAATAGATTGACAGATTCTCACCTTCCTGATGAGGAGAACAGTATCTGTGCTAATGTCATACTTGCTGAAGATCTCAAGACTTCCTGTTACTCCGAACGGCAGGTCAGCAACATCAATGGCTACTTCATAAAACACTTTCACAATTTCACCTTCAAGATCCTGCAATGCACAACTGATTCTTAAACTGGAAATGACTGGGTTAAACCAACTATGTTTTTTAACTACAACATGATAAAGGATATCTAAAGAATATAGCATTTTATAATTGAAAATAAGTATCCCAGTAAACTGATTTGCTAAAGAAAAAACTAATTTCTTAGACTAGTCACCTTAAATAATCCAAGGACCACAAGTTCATCTTCATCCATAAATGTTTCCAGATGGGTGAAATTACTTATGATGTCAGCACTCGGCCCATCTCTTCTTTTAAGCCATGTCAGGATGGAGGAGGAGCTCTTAAGAACTGGGGGCGGAGCCACACGAGAAACATTTTTGACATCATTTATAACCATAATTACTTCAGTCTGAGGTAAAGATGCTGTAAACAATATTAGTATTAGTCATTTTGCAGACTTCTGAATTAAAGACCCCACCCCTTTAGCCACACCCCTCTTTCTATCAGCCAATCCAATATCAGCAAAGCTAACCATTCAGCGTGATGTAATGAAAATTGCTAATTTGACTAGTTTCGCTATACATTTACGAATGAATTAAAGTACATCCATGCTTTTGTCATTTTTCAGTGCATGCATTCCTTGAAAACCGAACCCATACTCTTGGTGTTTAGCTCCGTAGTTGAGTTACTGAAAAGCATGTATATGCAACATAAGCAAGACTGAAATTTGAGCTTTACCAGGACAGTACACCGGGTTGTGTTTGTCTCCAGACAGGTACAGTAGTAGCGACGGCACCGATGTGACATTCAGCGACGCAGCGAGCTGTTTTTCTTTATTGACGTCTACTCCCCCCAACCGCACAGCAGATTCTGCATCCTTCAGCGCACTTGCTGCCTTTCTGAACTCCAGAATAGTGCCAAGAGACTGACTAGAGAGAGGAGCATCTGCAACAGGTACAAGACAATGATTTTCCTTTTAGAAATGTGAACAGTCATTTTCTTAAGTAAACAAGAGCAATTCTGTGCTAGTCCCAGATGTGCCAAGTAATTTGGTTTGCACTTTCAATGCGTAATTCTGTTAGAAACACTGTACACGTATGTATCTTCATTAGAGAATAAAAGTCAGTTTGTGTACACTTTTCTCCAATGCAACTTCATATACGATAATTACAAGGACCATTCCCGTGGAGCGACCTGAGGTTAGGTGCCCTGCTTGGAAGGCCCTATCGTGACAGCACATAACTCATTACACATAGAGATCGAAACAGGAACTTTCCAGTTACCAGCCATGAGTTTACACAAGCATAACCACTCCTATTAATTTGGCGAAGGCTCATTTCAGAAGAGTCTTCGTATTATTCATATTATTTATATGACTATTATAAAATGTTCAGGAAAGTCGATTGCAGGCCCACAAGCATTATATTAAAACAGTCTGCGTTACAGCAGCTTTAAGTCTCTTAATGTTAAAAGTTGTTGGAAGTCCATAAAAAGGCACACCCAGATATTCAGGTATATACTCACAGAAGTGCACCAATAGCCGGTCATGCTGTTGAAGTGCTCGTTTGAAGTTGTTTTTCGTCAGCGTTAGAATGTTGTTTTCCTCTGGGATTGGTTCTCTTTCGTCCAGAGCTCCAATTAAATACACGCACATGCTCAAACACAGCACAACGTTTGTCTTCATGGCGACTTCACCACCTCAGAGACCCACTAACCTTTGAGTCTGTGAGAATGTTTGAAAGCTCTAAGGTAAAAGGCGTGTGCAGGCACCTTTGTTGTTTGGTGTTATCAGTGTGCACTTTGATAATGGACACTTTCGAGCCAATAGCAGAAGAGAAGCAGTGGATCAAGTCGTGCAAGTCTCAAGTCTGCGAGAAAAGAATGGATGTCTTCTGTAGATACCGCTGAACAACACCTTTAATTTTAAATCATCTGTGCGATGTTAAGCTGTTCCGCAATAAAACTGAAAGAAAGCACAATCTTAAAATCTGTGGTTGCATATTAGGTCATTGTGCAGACTGATCAAATTTTGTGCCGAGAGAACTAATTGGTGTTAAAATAAGCAAAATCGCTGTTTGCGTGGACTCTAAAACATACCACATTGTTTTTTTTACAAAAAGAAATGATTTGAGGTTAAAAATAAATAATGTTGCGAGTTTTGAATAGTGCTGCTGTTATGCGTTTCATATTAGCATCCAAATACCCCATTAGTGATTGCTGGTGATTCTAAATCCTTTATAGTTTTTTGCATTGCTGCATATTTTGACTTAATGTGTTTTTTAAACCTAACTCTCAATTAGATGTTCTGTTTGTTTGTAGTTTATTTCATATGGAATATATGTCTTTTACTTAGTCGCTTCCCAGATAGCACAATCCATCTGGCTTAGGTCTATTTGACGTCTGCATTTACATCTTACAGACATCTGCAATACGTAGTTTGCTCATCTGCAATACATCTCGGAGACGTTTGAATGTCTGAAATACGTCTGCTAAAGATCTTGAGATTTGCTGCGTAAAAACATCTGCTAAACATCTTAGAAAGAGCAGATTTACATCCATTCTAAATCATAAACATCTTACAGACGTCTTCAAGATGTCTATATAACTTCTGACAGCAGACATCTCCGAGACGTATTGGAGATGAGCAAACTATGTATTGTAGATGTCTGTAAGATGTAAATGCAGACGGCAAATAGACGTAAGCCAGATGTATGCGTGCTGTCAGGGTTATGAGTGAGTGAGTGAGTTCCTTATCTTATTCAGAGCGGCTCACTTCATCAATGGTCACACCCACTTCTACTTTAGATTCTGTAGGACAATGGCCAGTATTTCACACAGAGCGTGAACGATAAGGTTCCGGGCCCGGTTGCAAGAAACCCCTTAGTTATAAAACTGTTACAATTAGAACTAAGGGGTTTTGTGCAACCGGGACATGAACGGTAGCTTTGAACGAAAGCGAGAGTTCTACATATAACTTTTACCAAAGTCAACAAATAAAGAACCTCAAATAGTTTACAGGTTTTTCTGCTGTATTTTTGGGGGGTTGTAGTTGGTATTCATATGACATTGTGTTGTGCCCGAGAATAACTAATGACAAACGTTCAGTGTTTCCAGATGAAAACAACCTTTCAAAACAACATCGAATTATAATAATATCTGAACTACGCTTTTCTTGCATCTTAAAGCTGCGATCCGTAACTTATGAATTTTTATTGGCATATTCATTTAGAGAAATTGCAGGTTACACACATTTTTTTGGTTGTCAAATGACGCAACACCGACTTTTTCCACAAGGGCTCATCCGACGAATTATTAAACATTATTGAAGCTTACAATTGTGAATTAGCTGATTCTCGTTTATGTATATATATATAAAAGTTTGGGATTGCAGCTTTAGAGACTTAACATAAGTAAGCTAGACCAAACCTATGTAAACTTTATTTTTGATATTCAGTCTTTGTTATTTTAAGCAATAATTTTACCCCTTCCAATCAAAAGAGGACTTGAACAATTGAACACTTTCAATTTCCATAAGACACATCGAATGCTGTTGAAACAATATCAATATTTTAGGAAACTTTATTTTTCCATAATACCCTTTCAAATAATTATTTTCAAAAGTCACATTTTAGCATGTCCAAAAACAAAAGCAAGTGCGTGTTCTCGTACATATTTTGCAGCGTTTCTCCGTGGGACCCCAGCCATAATACATGAACAGCCCTGAGATGATCACAGAGGCATAAATACTATTTTCCAGTCCAGTAAAAATAAACAAAGTCATCTTTGCCCTCCATTAGCACAAACAATGCATTCACAGTTCATTGAGTACACAACAACACATAAATATATAAAGTTAATACTGAAGGTTTGTGGCACACACCACCTGTCATAACTATTGTTCCAGACATTTTATAAATAGATTTGGATTATAGATGTTTACTATATCGCCTTTAGGAGAGAGAAACCGCGATTCAAAAGCATCATGAAAAGGAATGGAGAATTAATTCGAGTAAGTGCATTTCAATAAGTGCAAAGGCCTGAACTGAGGCCACATGGCTGATCATATCAAATTATATCTTAAACAAAAGTCATAACACCACCATTCACAATTCTTAATCAGTGCATTCTGCTAACTAAAAATAAACATTCACTTCGAAGGAGTTTGGATTCCTACATTTCCGAACACAAGGTCTATTTCGGATGTTGAGTAGTCAGCTCTCTCTATCTGTTCAAGCTCACAACAACCTGTCTGGCTTCATGTGGTCTTTTGGTCACTTTGTCTTCCGTTTCACTGTAATGGCTATTAATGTAGTTTTCGGCGTGTGTTAAGCCCATCTGCGTGGATCTGGTTTCCATCTGCGTGATATAAACAAAATATAATATTTAATATTATCTCTCAGAATAAACGCTGATGTAATAGTTTATTAAGATATCATCACAATGAAGATTTAAGTCAACATGTAAAAACGTATGAAAGCAAAAAATATATATTATTACAATTTCTATTATAAAAAATGTACGATTAGCATTTTAAAAAACTTAAGATTTATCTTACCAAATTTCATTAAAAAATGACAGTGTAGTGTAGTCTAAGACTAGCAATCTGCAGCCCCATTCTAAACCAATTTACTTTCAATATAAATAGGCTTTGCTGGATAAAGGAGATAAAGGCTTTGGATGCATTACTTTTATCAAACTTTAAAGTTAAACATTGAAATACAGAAAAGCATGCCAAGAGACTAATGCAATGCAAACATTAAGCTGCGCAATAATTAACTATATAGGCGTCTTTATGTGGGTTTTCCAAAGGTGTGCAATTACAGTACCTAAACCAAAGAGCCATGGTGTAATAGTATGAAGAGGAGCAGAAGAAGAAACAGGGACAGACACAAGATGAAGAGTGCTAGAGCACAGCATGGAGTTACCTGAAACAGCAAAGCAATAAGGAAAACACCACATGACACTGCGGCCCATTCACTAGAAGTGCGAATTCACGTACATGGATAAAATCACCGTGCAGTTGTTTCGAAACTTAATATTTACGTAGAATATTGTCATAAAAAGGAGCACAATATTTATTTAAAGCCAGAGTAAGAAACTATAGTAGTAAACTATAACTATTAAAACATGTCTGTTCATTGAAATAAAAAGATGTTGGCCTAAATATTACTTTAAAAACTTAAAATAAGACTAAAATTATAAATATTGACTCAGAAATAAAATAAGATATGTTTAAGTTGACACGCCAAAACTATTAACTGAATATAAATAAAAACTATAATAAAATTAATTATATAACATAAAAAAACAAATATAATAAATTGACAAAGCCTTTTTATAAAAACTAAAAAAGCTTTTCTCCTTAATTACAAAAAAATGTAAGAATGAAGTATACAAAGATTAAAAATATAAAAAGTTCATTATCATTAATAATAATTTAATGGATTTATAATAATATATTAATAAAATATTACATTTCACATTAAATATTAATAAAAAATTACAATTACACCGTGTCTACACCGGTGTAACACTGAACACAAAACTATAACCCTGAAATGACGATGCTCAAACTTATCTGCAGAGGACCTGTGGTAAACCTGCCGGATAATTTGTGAAAGAACTTTTTCCGAGCAAAATATAATAAGTAACCCATTGTTGCAGTACAGAAATGAAGAAAAGTGCTTTAAACGACACATTAGAGCTTACACTAGTTTATTTACAGCAGTGTATGAATATATTATTACCTGTAAGGTGAAAGAGTTAATGAGTGCAACGTATACACAAAACAAACAATTGGGCAACATTTGTTCGTTAGAAAAGTTTAACACCAACCTCTGGCTCAACCAATGATGGGAGACTAGGCCCGGGTCACCCAAAGTAATCTGTTTTAAGGATGAATTGTCCATATTTAGAATGCTAACTAACTTGTTATTGAAAACGGTGCAGTACGTTAAACTGCCTGCGTACTATAAATGTAGGGAAACCTGTTTTGAAACCATTTGGTGACAGCAGATCATACAAACAGGGTGATAAGGTTGCCAAGTGTCCATGTATTAAGGATGATTATGTGCTCACCATGTGTGAGACCATGCTGGAAGTTTCCCGGTGCTGGACCTTTGCAGCCTAGTGGTTGTCTGGGCAGCTTTGTGCCAGGGCTCAACACAGGGAATGGGAGAGCATGCAGGGGGGCAAAGCTTGGTAAGATCCCTGGCTGTGCGGTGGTAGGGTAGGTGGATGGAAGTAGAGACATTGAAGGGGTGGGAAGAGCCGGATTCCCACATGAGATCTCACCGGCCGCCTGAAATACAGTACAAATGAAGGAGATTCACATGCATGACACAATTTAGATTTACTGTATCTTGAAAGGATAACTCATCCAAAAATGTGATTTCTGACAAAAATCAGTCCAAAAAGAAACTGCCTCTACTCACTGCTGCCATGGATACAGGTGCATCTCCCATTGATGTGGTAGTGAGCAGTCTGGCGACGCCCTGCACCACTGCTGGGCAGTGACCCTGAGCACCATCGGGGGGCGCCACCAGCGTCAGCTTTGGAGTGGCCTTCTCTCCGCTCTGGAGTCGCTTTAAATCCGATTCCAAACCAATCCTGTTCCACATCATCTGACCTAATCCTTTTTCTGTAGCGACCGCTGTACCCTGTACTACACACTCCACACTCATTTGACTTCTCTGAGTGCCGAGATGGTGGTTCTCCAGCTGACTGCCACCTAGCGAGGGACGAACCACCCCTTCCATGAGACTGGCAGGATGGATAGAGAAGGTGGTAGATGTTTGGGTGTTTGAAGGAGTTTTGGCAGTGGTGCTCAGCGTGGCTCCAACTTCAGGCTGCATGTTCACGGGGACACTTAGACGCTTGCGTTTTATAGCTGGCGGACCTTGAATGTCCAGAATGTTCCTATTATCCTCCGGGTCAGCGCTGGCCTGTACAGGTCACATTGAGAAGATTGTTTAAATCCAGTGGCACAAATTTATTTTTCACAGATGCGTACACCATTACGCTAACACAGGATAGCTAAATATATTGTACCTTTTTTAGTTTCGATGTCCCCATTGGTTTCTTTCTTGCCCTGTAAAAGATAGAAATGTCAATTTAGTTACAAACTCTGTGGTTTTAGTTTAAGCTTTTAAGAATAATTAGCTAAATGTTAAAGCTGCAGTTCATTACTTTATAACTGCCTCTATATCACCTTTTCTGTTTGGAATAGAAACAGAAACAAACAAAAAAAGTAATTTGATGTTTTTAGCAGATTATTTGGAGTACTTTATGTGGGTTTAAGTCAAATTATGTCAAACTGGCAATTCTTGTAAAACTGTACCAGCTCGGATTAAAAACCATTATACACTTTTCATTGTTACTCTGTAAAGTAAGGGGATAGTTTTCATTATGGATTTTTTATTAATGCAATTAATTTATATTCATTTTTAACAAAGTAAAGTCGCAATTTGCAGTTTTAAACAACACGGTGGACCTTTAGAAATGTGTCTTAATCATACTTACACAACACCAGTTATGTGACCGTGTGCTTTTCGAGTTTCTATAAGCAGTATCCTGTTGAGAAAAAGCTTTTAGTATGTAACGGTTCTACACCTAGAACAAAGGAATATTACGACAGATTACTTGTAAATTTAAAACCGTATTCCTCATTTCTGTTAACCTGGATTGCATCCATCCTTTAGGCCAAAGAGATTTAACCACAGCCTCCAAGAACACTTTGAGATACTCCTCCAAACCAGAACATGATGGTGACTCCAAGTCATAGATGGTCATCTTCAAACTTACAATCTCACAGAGTAACTCCCTGAAAGTAAAAGAGATGAGGTGGGATTTTATAAAATGTTTAAAGTTGCATTCATAACTTTTTTTGATAAAAAACAGTTTAGCAAGTATATTTAAATCATTCCTCATAATGTACTGCTTACCGTAACACAATTTGCAATAGTGATGATTTATAATTTGAGTGGTCATGTACGATTTTGTGGAAATATTAGTCTGAAATCATGTCATGTTTCAAACAGAGATGGTGATAGAGAGGCAACATAACAGATTTGTGCCTCAGATATTTACCATCAGGTCTTAATATCTTTAGTCAAATAGATGTATTTAATATTTGTATAGTAATATTTAAGCAAACCCAACCTGATTTCTTCGTTCCATCTAAATCTCTTCCGAGGTCCGAACACCCGTTTTCCACTCCTCTCTTCTTCTTCCTCATCAGAGCCATCGGCCACCCGTTGCTCCTTCTTGTCGGCCTCAAGCCTTAAAACACCCAACCAAACCATTTTCTTATATTTTAAAGGAATGAAAGAAATAAAAGTTGCATCCATAACAGATATATTACAATGTGTTTGCCAGACAGTCCTATTAAATGAAGTTTAGAGAAACATGGATCACAACAGTTTGTATAAAATCACTAAAGGTGGCTCATTACTTGGCAGCTCGAGCTTCAGAATGAGCTTGGCAGTGGCTCTGGAAACGGATGATTTGTTCTGGCATTGATCTGGCAACCGCATTCTCTAGCTTCTGCAGGAGCTCTTTCAACCTCCCATCCTGGCCAGAAACACGACAAGCACATTAGATTTGTACGAGACTGTATTTGAAGAGTTTGTTTCCAAAATCAGAAACCAACTGGAGTTTGATTGATATTAATTGGAAGGCACTTTTTATTTACTTACCGTGTTATTTCCGTAAAAAAGCATATTGGGTAAAAATTGTTTAAAAAAGGGGAAAAAGAAATGGTAATATTTTTTTTTAAAGAAAGTAAATCAGCTTTAAATTATGTAAAGGAATGCATTTGCAAATGCAGTTGTCACCACAATGCTAAGGTGTTGTGAATGGTTGCCATGTATTTGTTCAATTATTGTCTACTATCAGGGGTGGTTTCCCGGACAGGGATTAATACTAGTCCTAGACTAAAATAAATGTTAGAGCTGTCCAAACTGAAAACAACTTGCACTGACGTACACAGCAAAATGACAATGGAACGATGGACTTTTATGCAATACATTTTTGTAAAAAACAACATAAAAGTCCTAATTAAATCCAGACCGAGTCCCGGTTTAAAATAATCCCTGTCTTGGACACCACCCCTTTATGTGGTATTTCTAGAAGTTATAGGTGGTTGTATTAAAGTGTTGCTAGGTGGTTGCAAAGTCAGGGGAGGAATCCCCAAATCTTTGATATTCTGGTTGCCAGATTGCTTAAATTCCTTCAAGTCTCTATAAATGCTTATTTGTTGAGGGTGGAGTATGGTTACCAAAGAGGTAAAAAAAAAATAAGGGATTTTCTGCAATATATCTCTGTGTTGCATTTGTGAGGTCACAGACCTGCTGTAGATTGTGAAGCTTTTTGGCTCTTTTAATCAGAGTTCCTTTGCTGCAAGATAACTGCGATGCCAAGTAGGAGAAGATCCTGGAGCGTACTTTGCCACTAAGCTGTTTAGAGCTCACTTCCACTCTGAACATAAAACAAGAGGAGAATTTGTAGAAATGTAAGTCCGTTTCTAAAAAAGTGTGGAGAAGGATAGGGTAAACTCACTCTAGTAAAACATCGCTGAGCTCAGAAGACAAAACCTCCATCTTATTTTGCCCTTCAACTTTCTTGACGGCCTAAAGAAAATGATTACGACCAGAATAAATTAACACATTTCTAAACCTCTGATATATATTAATGTATTTTTATCCAAAGCTTGCCTGCATTAAAAGTATACATCACTCTACCTGAGTGAGTTCTTGAATGCGTTGCTCTAGCATAGGAGGAAGACCCTCAGGAAGTGAAGCAGGGGGCTTCGTGGCGACCTGCTCTATCAGATCCTCTCCATTTTCTTCCTGGCTTGGAGAGCAGATGTTCTGCTGCTCTCCCAAGAGCCCGTCCAAGTCAAAGTCCAGCTCAGCTGCCTTCACCGCCTGAAGGAGATCATCAGCACTGGCAGAACCAATAAGTGTGAGAAGGGGGTCAGCAGATATGGGGGGTTCTTGACCCTCCGCTTGCATGATGGCACAGCTGTGATTGAGAGCTTGATCTCTCTCTCTAGCATTAAACATTTGCAGCTGTTGAAGTTTTTCCTTATGGAACTTCTTCAGCATCTTATCGATGCTCAGAGGCTTTTTGCTTTTCTTCATCTTTTCTGGTGAATCGTCTTGTTGGTCGCTGGAAAAAGGAGAATGAAAGGAAACAACTCATTCAACTGTAAATATACAAAGTAATTAATATGTCTTTCTACAGTAAACTTTGTTTATTATCTTAATGTACATCTCTGCAATTGTCTAATTGTAAGAAAGAAAGAAAACAAACCTCTTTTTGACCACCTCATCTTCATTGTGTTCCAGCATGTCATCTTTCTTTTTCTTACCCATCTTCTGGTCTTTTCCCTGTTTAATCTTACGTCTCTGTGAGGAGATTTGAATCATTTGAGACAATAATGCATGTTTTCCATGATTGATTTTTTGGATATGGTATAGTGCGATTTGCATTAAACATTTTACCTCACACCAATTGCAACTGTACATTAGAATCTTATTCATATTGGATATGGAAGCCCATGCGAATTAGTTCAGTGTTGGTCTGAACCATCGAGCTTCGATAACATGGTCTTGAATTATGATTTACGCACCTTGGGTTTGAAATTGTCGTCAAAATCACTTGTCTCGTTCTTCTGAACCCCTTCAGATGCTGGCCGGAACTGCAGAGTTCCTGAGTTGATGTAGAAGCCGCCATATTTGGTGGTGAGAGAAGCTGGAACCAGCTCATCATACTGTCGCGAAGCAGGTGGATAAATAATTTGAGCGCAACATTCACGTAAAATGGAAAATAATCTAAACCAGATGTTTTCTGTGAGCAAAGGACTCACAGCTTCAGAATTATCAATGAATGAATCCGATTCATCGTAACCAAATCCTATATCCACCAGATCCTGGACTCTGTCTTTTTTCTTTTTGCAAGATCCACCCTAAAAAACGAGGATGGATATTCAAAGTAAAGGCAGTTCGAATATTTTGATTTCTGATCTCTTTATAGTTGAAAACTGTCATTCTATATCACTTGTGCATCTGCATTTACAGCTATACTTTTTTTACACATATTTTAACTTTAGACCAACAAATTAATACTCAACTTGAAGTATTTGGGTACTTACATATTTCCCTTCAAACTTTCTCGCAAGTGCCTCCAATTCATTTCGCTGTCTGTCTTCCACAACTTCATCAGCCGTCTGCAATTTCTTCACAGGAGTTTGCTTCAAAAACATTAAAACAAGACCAGCTTTTTCATGACACAATACCCGTCATTTACAGTAAACCACGTATGAAACCGACGCACACTCATCTCTACCTTTGAGCAGATCAGATCTGGGTAGTTGAACTCCGGGCAGCGTTGCTCATCCGGCTCGAATAGTGTCAGTTCCAGTCTCTTTTCTGCTGGCGGTGATGCAGATTCAGACTCTGTCGTCGGTGCAAGTAAAACCAGCTTGACTGGTTGATCGCTGGTCTCAGAGATGGGAGTTATGGTGGGAAGAGGCAACTGTGCGTTGCTAGACAGTGCGGTCAGTTGAATTCGTCTCGATGCGGCCATTGCGCAGGACGCACGCATGCCACCGGTCTTCCCAGCACAGGTGCGATTAATTATAATCCTCCAATAGAGATCAGTGTCATTTTCCTCCCGTGAAAAGGAAGTCGGCGTTTTTGCGGGTAACGCAATGGACATTCGTGCGTTTCGGAGAACACAATAGCAACACGGTAGAAACGCAATGTAGCGCCGATTGATATTTATCTACCCATCTCACGTAACGCTGTGTTGTACGGCTCTTCGCGAACGCCGAACGGGTTTATTCTATCTCTGCGGCCCTTTGAAGAGTCGAAAAGCTGTCGTCACGCCGACAGACATTCGCCATGAAGACATCGATTTATCATGGCTGTCTGATATTATTGTTGTGAAATCCGGGGTAAAATTAGGATGTAGTCCGTTTAGATGCATCCAGTACGGGTGTGCAGGTGGTCAGTACGCGTTATCTATTCTTGACTGTCAGCTGGTAGTTGCGATACATTTTGACCAGAGATTCAGATTTGATCAGTGAAATGGACACCCACAACGATATCTATGCCCACAACTATTTCCAAAATCACAAATGGGTCTTCTCATTGGACAGACCGCTGTCTAGTCAGTTCGGGCGTCATCATTCTGCGCCTGACTTACTTTAGTGTGGCAGTAGAAACAAAAACAAAAAATGTTCATGTACATTGGCATTCTTGTGGTTTTGCTGAGGTATGCCAACAGGTCAAATGTAAATATCAATTTTAAAGGCAGCTTAAATATTTCATATCTGTTCGAGTTGAGCGTTGGTGGTACAATCGTATAAGCCATTACTGTCTTGGTCTACGTTCATGCATGGCTTTATAACGTAGTTGAAGATAATTATATAAATTAACA
Source organism: Triplophysa tibetana (assembly GCA_008369825.1). Taxonomy (NCBI): domain Eukaryota; kingdom Metazoa; phylum Chordata; class Actinopteri; order Cypriniformes; family Nemacheilidae; genus Triplophysa; species Triplophysa tibetana. The sequence goes on along the minus strand of CM017896.1, from coordinate 27,571,313 downwards.
GACTGAACGGTTATTTATGATTATTAACTTGGAATACAGTTTTTACTGTCTAAAGTGATGCATACCAAAATAATTTCCTGTAGCTCTGTGGTAAGAGCAGGTTGTGGGTTCGATCCCAGGGGATTGCAAATGTCTATGTAAAATGTGTAGGATAAAGCAATGTAAGTCGCTTTGGATAAAAGTGTCTGCCAAATGCCTACATGTAAATGTAAATCCATGGTGCTGTCCGTGGTCCTGAATCGCTTGCCTGTGGACATGTATTTTAGACACTTTATTTAACAAATATGTATCTCTAAATACTGTTATTCTAATGGCTAGAGTCTGTTTATCAAATATATACACACTTCAAATGTGAGAATATGGACAGTAAGGTTTAGCCTCTTATTTGTATTTATTAGTGCTGAGCGACATTGACGAAAATGCTCGGCCTAAATGAGATAATGCTGTAAAATTAATTTAAGCTATATCAAAATATATTAAAAAAACTGGCCATTTTACAGCCAACATACATGTTTCACATAGCTTTTAGTTATTGATCATCTTCCACACATCAGGGCACAGCCGCTCTGCTATCTCCATCAACTTGAAACTTTGATATTTTTTATACCATAAAGTATAGCGACACGCATATCGTGATACGCAAACTCACAATACCCCGATAATTAAAACATATATATCGTGCTGCCCTAATTATCAGTGTTTTAGTGTGGTACCCAAGCAATTTTCACTTACGCCCATTTCCCACCAAAATTGTAGTATAAATTGTTGTTAAATTAACCAAATTAAAAGACCAAAAGAAAGAAGACACCTAAGTGATAAATTATGCCTGGATAGGGGCTTCTATGACGTGAAGCAAAAGGTTAGTATAATTTAGATCGAGTCAAGGAAAGAGAGATTGACATGGCATAAATATTTCTTGGGAACACTTAAACGAGCCAAGTCTGTTCTGTGCTAACTAAGGTGACCAATAGATGGCAGCAGAATTCCTAAAACTGAAGTATATTTGTTGCATCGACCTACAAAAAAAGGGTGTGGGTGTCAGACCACATTATAGATGAGGTCTGTGCTAATGACACACAGTGTTTAGAGAGTATTGTTTTGCATGTAATTTACATTTACCCATTTGGCAGACGCTTTTATCCAAAGTTACTTGCTTGTATTTTATAATACATTTATTTCTGGCTATGTACAGTTATCTGGGTTCGAACCCATGTCCTTGGCGTTGCTCATACTCGTACCACCGACCCACAGGAAAGACCCTATGTAAAGCTTTAGTTCCCTGTAAAATACAGTGTAGAAGTGAAATAGTTTTGCAGTTAGTTAGTAATATACCCTGAATATATTATATACATCTATATCAAAATAATTATTGTACTTCATATGATGTGTCACCACTGTCCATTGCACTTGTCTTTCGTTTAATATAGTTTTTTATTTTGAAGAAAAAAAGCACATCCATTTCCATCAGTAATAATAATCAACAGATATGTTCAGATACGTTTTATTTATAAATGAAATAGAATCCAGTCGAAGTCAATAGATATTATTTAATATATTCACAATAAAACCTATGGAATTTAGTTTGAAAGATGAGGAACAAATAATAGGCCTGTTTAATAGAACCCGGTGTTGATTGATTTAGTCAATCATAATTTGGCTCTCACTGTTTGATTGCATGCGTATTGCAAATATTGCGAGAGAGAGAGTGAGAAAGAGAGAGAGCAGGATAGTGGGTATCTGCCAGATGGTTGCACACCTGCTACATCATCACCAGTGTCTGTATCTCTAATAGGCAAATCTAATATGAATGACATAAAGATCACCTTAAAGGGTCTGGCGATTAAGGATCACCCACCTACCCACCCTTCAGTGTCTCCTCATTTCAATGTTTATATTGTTCTCCAAATAAGTCCTTGACACCTGCGTCGTCAGAATAACTCCTGGAAGTACTGTTTGCCCATTTCTGTATTTTACCGACTCTGTTATTGCCGTTTAATATAGTTTTTTTATTTCGTGGAAAAAAGCACACCATGCACATTTAGATTAACGGACTTATTTTGACATTTTCTTCTATTGAAAATATCAAAGTCTTTCTTTAGCTGCATTAAGATTCACCTCAGCTTCTTTACTACCGGCGCTCACTGAGGTACGAGCCTCTTATGAATCGAATTTGACAGTCACAAAGGCGTCATAATTGCCGTCTGTCGCATTCCATTCCATGTTAACATATCACAAACTTATTCAAACGTAATTCGGGACGCATATGTTTTCTCTCTCTCTCTATTCTCTCTCTCTCTCTCTCTCTCGATTTTCTTTCTCTCTAGCAATTATAAATGAATTTCACGCTGTAGGCTTTTAATGCTAATAAGATCCCCCTCCCTGCTGGCTCGCGAACGCACAGGCCAGTCTCGCTGACAAACAGGGCGCGAAAACCCGTGGTGTGCGAGAGAGACGTGCATGGCTTTTTGAGAGAGAGAGACAGAGAGAGAGAGAAAGAGTACGGAGGATCAGATTGCATCCTTTTTGTTTAACCAGACTCCTGTTTCAATGAGCTAATCGAGCGGAAGAGATTGGCGCCCCGCGGCTAGAGAAGGCCGACAGAAGCGCCGAATTAAAAAAGGTGTCAATAAATGTGCGAAAGACAATGGGCTAAAATACACAAGCTTTATATGGGGGACAAAGGTGGACAGATGGAGGGTGGGAGGGGGTTCCGACACTGACAGGACCCCTCAGCGTTTCATCAGAGCGGAGAGAGAGTTACAATATTGTCCCGGGATGTTTAAAACGCAGGTCCCCAAAGTGAATAATTTAGTCCTTTATTAACTTGAGCAAACATGAACTGTTTTTAATTAACTAGTTAGACCAGAGTAAGGCGGCCCCCATTTATTCATCAGTGGGTATAGTTAAAAAATAACTGCTCCAACTTAGTAAAACATCCTTTTGACCTGGGTGAAGTTTTTGCTATGATATATAGGCCTACAAGACGTTTACAACAAAGAAAAGTTTACCATTTTATAACTGTCAAAAATAAGTTTGTGTCTTTTTTAGCGGGCTTCTTTTTTTGTTGGTTAGTAAGTTAATTTTTACCTTACTGAAGTAGCCCCTATCGATGAAGCAATGACTTTAATTACCACTAGGGTGCGCTTTGACATCTAGGCCCACAGATTCGTCCATTGAGAGGTTTAATAAAGACTTTGTATTTAAAGTTATTTGTACAATTATGTATATAGTCTTTATTATATTTCCACTTTTATTCTAATTGTGTATAAACTTACCAAATCCTTAAAAATATTGTTGCATTGCAACATGACGTGCATACATTTACATGACCAATATTTATAGAAATGTGTAGGATATACAACTTTTAAGAGGGATGCACCTTCAAATTGACATTTGGGAGTAACTGTGAAAAATTGGATAAGCTTGAGATATTGAAGATTGATGGTTGACGTTGTTTGGATAATACGTGACTATCAAATAGAAGTCTATTACAGCGTTGTTTACAGTGGGTGGGACAAGAGATCTATTTTGAACAACAAGGGAAGGGCAATGAAGGCAATTCATTAAGAAACGGAGTTAACCTGCCTCGTCTTAATTAAAACATCTTCGCTAGTTTACAGTGTGTTTGCTGGCGCGTCTCTTGGGTGTTGGGTTTCCTGCGAGCAGCAGATGGCCGCGCTGGCCGAAATAATAGTTGACGCACCCCCTCCCATGCTTCATTGTACCAGATCTGAACAACGTGAGACCGCAAATCACCGGGGGATTAGAACAGCGTGGATAACAAAGAGATATTAACTATTCAAGGCCCTCACCAACCACCGCAGTCAGTGCGTCAGGACCGTGATTGATATCCTCGAGGACGACACGAGTCATATTATGTGTATATCAGATGGAGGCCTATTTGTTGGGATTGGACGAGAGAGAGAGAGAGAGAGAGAGAGAGAGCAATGTGTAATTCTAAGTTGTCGGACAAACTTACATCTGCCAAATCTCCCTGCGCTCTGTCAACACCGATAACCAACCTGGCAGCTGAAAACACATTGTTATAAGAGAAAGTTAATTTCTGACATGTATTAAAACACATATGTTTTACGATATTTTTTGCAAATAGCTGTTTCACAATTTTATTAGTTCCAAAGGTTAGACCGAGGCTAAAAGTAACACCTTTTGCCCCATAAATATTTTATTTTATACCCATTCCTTAGGCCAGTTTGCTTTTATTGTGTCCACTTGCTATTACAGAAAAGACAAAAATGATGCAGAGGCGTTTGATACAAAATCAATAAACTGTCGACTAAAACTTTCAAATTTCCTTCTGTGATCTCAGAATGTTTAACAAGTTGAAATCATCAAATAATATAAAGATCTAACAACATACTGTACACAGTTTACAAAATCACACACGTACAAGACTTCATCGCTGGGTGGCGATAAAGCAATGGTTTATTTTCCACGTGCCAGTTTATTTGTAGTTCAAGTTTGTTGTGTCCGCTGATACCTGCTGCTTCATCTTCATCAGTGTAGTCGAATGCAAGTTTGCATAGCTTACAGGTTTGTTCAGCTCATCCCCGACTTGCTTTAGGAGTGCATACGCCCTCACACCCTGCACTTGCCAACACTTACACACTAATGCGCACTTCTTTCATATGATTAACCGATGAAAATTGTTGGCTTTAAAAATATGCAAATAACTCTCTCGAAGGCTCAGAAGTAAAACCGGCGTCACCATTTCTAAAATGATATCATTACTATATTTTAAAAATGTTAATCTGTTCAATGGATTTCCCACGGGAGGCAAGTAAATTACTTCTATTTCCGTGCGTGCCAGCGCGAGGCACAGGGAAGCACCTTCGTTTCGATTATTACAAATGAACAATTCCTGCTCAGGTCTGTTACGCGTTGCACATTTCAGGCATATTAAGCACGTTTTAACAAAGGGCGATAAGGCAGTTTTAATTGAAATGTATTATTATTATTATTAATAATATGAATAAATGCAGATCAGGCTATAATTCTGTAGCCTTATTTTTTGGGGTGTGTTTTTACTTTAAGTTAGAAATGAAGTGATTTAAAACACTGAATAAATCGCTTTCACTTTTTTTGCAGACAGCTCAACAATTGCAGATAATTATTGCAAAGAAAAGTTTTAATTGCGTGATTAGCTGAGCGGGATTAGAGGGAAATGTGCCTGTTGGGATAGCCTACTTCCCACTAAAACACCCAACTCTGCTTGAGTGAAACACAAACACAGAATGTAAAATCGTTTTACACTTTAATTGCTTCCGTTTGTGGATCAAATGACTTTCAACAATTCATTTACGTTCCACACTCTAATTATCGGTACATCGAATAATGTGCAGCTTAGTTTTGATAGCTACAAATTAACTCATATAAAGTTAATTTAGTAATTAAACCCTTCAAAACTTTATTGATTTTTATTTAAACCTCTTATTCTGAGATAATTGTTTTTATAATTATTTAACTCTTTTATACGTTTAAAAGCATTTTACAAGATGTGCATCAGACATGTTGCACTGTTTTGCAGAAGTTAATGGTGTTTTTTAAATTTCGTTACTACTTATAAATAAATCCAGAAAATATTTGTGTAAAGAATTGTGTACATTGTACACAAATGTTATGTTTTTTATGACTGTACAGATTAAGTAGTGAAAGTGTGATACGAGCGAGCAAAAACTCGAACAACCCTTCACTCGCGTGCGTCCTGTTATCAAGTTAATTAAAGATTGCGCATCTACTCTGTCACACGGCCGGATTATACGCAACTGGCGCCTTGTAGCTTCATAGGGGCCGCGTGTCAAGGGCTGTCTGGGCAGGAGCAGCGTGCGTCTAGCGGCTCCGGCATGTTCAAAAGTGTAGGGGTGCCCTTTCAGAGACCGGCTTACAAAAAGCAAACGACAAGAAGCCAATTATGGGACTTAAATGTGGGGGAGGGACATATTGTAACGATTTCCATAATTCTGTATGCGAGATGATAAAATGTTTAGGGATAAGAAGTGGAGGAGAGAGATACAAGCATCAAACAATCTCTTACGCAGGAACCACGCGCTTTGAAACGAGAGAGGCCCCTTTTTGAAAGTGCTGATTTGAAATGAACACATTGAAATGCAGAGAGGCGGCCAGCCAACAGACTGCAGGGTCAAGTGACGAACGGATTATATGCTTCTTCTTAATAATATTAATTAAACAATTTGCATGCTAATAAGGTAACAATTATCGTGCCTCTCTGTTGAAAGATTTAGGTTATTACTACACGCCATGCGGGTGCCACTGAGGGTCAGCGCGAGCGAGCGAGTGGTGAGAAATTTCAACTCAAATTAACATTCTGGCAGCTGGAGAAATTGGATAAATAAAGTGGAATTAATTCCCGGTAATGGAGAAGGAGAGCAGGGAGAAGGAAGGCTCGTGTCCTTTACACACGGACAGGACTGATTACCATCCTGTATTCAGAACCATGCCTCTGTTTCACACGTGTACACACACACGCATACACACATTTTCCAAAGAATAAACAGACAAGTAACTCCGTCATAGACACACTAAGAACGTAAATAAATATTAAGTCACATTACTTTGAGACATACTATACTTGTTATTCAAATTTATTGTTCAATTATTATTTTTCAAATCTACCATATAGCACGTGCATATTTTATGGGCTACTTTGAGACATAGGCCTACTTATCATTCAAAAAATGTGTTTACTTATTATTTTTCGAAAATGCCTAACATTATGGCCTATCACGTGCATATTATCTATATATAGGCTATAAACGAATCTTTACATAGGCCTACAAAACCTGCTATACTGATTTATTTAAAAGCCTTTATATTTGCTTTCACGACCACAGATAATGATAATAACCTGCCTTACTCCATCCATAAAAAAGATCATATCCCCGGGTTGATAAGGCCAATGATATATTTATTTTACGTCTCATAATCTTTGCACAATGGATTAATAAATCCTCCTACAGCCAACCCCCATCTGTGAATATGATCAGTGGACTAAAAGCATAATTGATTACATACACAGAATGGCTTAAACGTGACAGTGATGAATAGGAGAGGTGAACGATGTTAACACAGTTTTTTGAACTCTGCACGCCAATAATCAAACTGCAAAAAAGTTAAAACATTTTATTTCCTTTTTCAAATAGTTTGAACATTTTTACTGTCAGACTCGCTTGCCTTTTCACCTTTGTCGAGTCACGGGAATTACTTAAAATAAGTTAATATTCTCTATGAGAAGCACAGATGAGCTTGTAGTTTTAAATGCATCTTGACAGCTCGCAACAGGGTGGATGATGATGCTTCGTGCGTGGATTGGTCTATTCGGGCACGATGCCTTTGCGAAATTGTATAGGGCATCATTTTACGCATCCAGAGAGAGCCTGACATTCATTTAACAAAATCAAATAGGCGACTCTGACAACAACGCGTCCCAACAACCAAACGTCCAAAGCATAAATGTGGTCATAGGATCAAAATAAGCCATTGAAACAGCACTGTGTGTTTGTGTAGAATTTGGTCAGGAATCAATCAATCTGCCGGTTTCGCCTCCTCCCTCTAGTTGTGATGTATCGTGTCGTGTTGTGACAGCGCCGGTATTGTTTATTGAGGTAGATGTCAGGTATAATTAGCAATCGATATGGAAAACGTTTTGTGTCGTGTGCCTGACGTCACCGACGACCGACGTTCCCCATTGGTCGCGAATTCCCCAGCGCGAGAGCTGGTTATTTGGACAAGGGGAGAGTTGATGTTTACAAAGTAGGAGAGAGCAAAAAACCTATACGCCTCACTCGGTCTCTTTACTTCTCGTTCGGGAGCGCAAAGCATGTGCACTCTCACCGCTCCACGGCTGCCGCGTGCGCTCTGAGTTGGAGCTTGTTGCCAGACGCGCTTCCTTGATCCGGAGATACAATGATGGACAGTCGGATCCTCGAGCATCCTCATGCCCAGTTTGGAGGCTCTTTGGGAGGCATGGTTGGAATGGGTTTTCCTTACCACCTCGGCCATCACCATGTTTACGATCTCTCAGGACACCAGCTACAGGCGGCCGCTATGCCCTTTTCCATAGACGGATTACTTAACGGATCGTGCTCGGCGTCTGTTGCAAACTCAAACCCGTTGCTCGGTTCTGGTTGTCGCGTTAACGGGGATAGTCAATATAAACTCAGCGGTAAGACAATGATTATTATATATTCGTTATGTAGCTTGAATATAGTAAAAGTAACAATTGCGTATTTTGCATTGTAAACAGTTTGCTGGTAAATATAAAAATTAGGCCTGTCTCGGAAAGAATATGAAACTTATTTTTTTCCCCTTGACATTACACTGTCGAATTAAAAATTACGATACGCTTTCTAAGATTTATTATGTGCAGACAAACTTTAACGGTCGATTATTTTTTGGGGTTCTAAGACTTTGTATTTTTTGTTATTGTGGTAAAATCGTGGGAAGTTTGCTTGTTAATCTAGATTATAAATCAAATCTATAAATTAGAAAGAAGGGCACAAATTATTATAACACATTATATAAACAGTGTTATTAATTTAGAAAAGAATCGAAAAGCCCTTGCTGCTTGTTTTATTTTAGCAAGCTATCTTTTAAGCATCCAAGCTATCTCAAGATTTATACTTTACAGTTAACTGCAAAAAAATCACAGCATTCATGCGAAACATTTTATGATATAATTTTATTTTCCCACAATTATGATATTATTAATGTTTGCAATCTATGCAATGTTTATGAGTTGTTTCTATCAACAAATAGACATGTAGGCTAGACATTTCCAAGCAGAACTGCAAGTGTGCATATGTGCATGTCCTCACAGACTCTGTGGTCCTAGATGCCGGAGACCCCGACAAGGAAAGCCCTGGTTGTAAAAGAAGGCGAACGCGTACAAATTTTACGGGCTGGCAGCTGGAGGAACTCGAGAAAGCGTTCAACGAAAGCCATTATCCGGACGTGTTCATGCGCGAGGCTCTCGCGCTACGTCTAGACCTTGTTGAGTCACGTGTTCAGGTAAATTTTGTTTTTATGGTTGTTTATCTTTATGATGATGGCTATTCATTATTAAATAGATATTACAAATGATTAGCAGCTATTAAAGCTAGTCCACGGTTAATGCACTAATTTTAATACTTGCTTAAGATGATGGTAACTACGATTTAAAATGTATAGCTTGAAGTCTTATTTACCTTATGCCAGCAAGGATAAACAGATTTTGTTTAATAATGCTTATGTTTAAATCATAATTATTGGAACACAATAAACAATTAATAAACCACAATAAAACAGTTTATATAAAATAATGCTGCAGATTTGAACGTATTTGTATAGTCTACTTTAATTTGTATAAAGTATAGTCTACTTTAAATAAGAAGATTATTATAACACAGTTTGGTAATTTTCTTTGATTTATATAAATATAATATTATATATATTAGCAATCTCTTACAAAATAAATATAGGTCAGTGGGTTGATAACCTAACTATAATCTTTGGATATGCTGCCTTTGTCTGCATTTTCCTTTTTGTAGAAACTCGACACTGGATGTCAAACAGTCTTCTTTGGGGAGCCGAAGGCTTAGCTTTGTATTATTCGTATTCCTTAAGGAAGATTAGTGCGCTTTATCGTTAGGTTTGTGTACTGACAGATTTTCGCGACATTAACATTTAATGTGTATACACGGCTATTGTCCTGTATAGCCTCGATGGCTGTATGTTAGTGTGCTAGTGGATGTAAACTCTGGTGTTATCAGCTCTGAACAGACGGCGGTCGCCATGTGAGGGGCCTGGGTGTGAGGTGCGAGCCTGCTGCTCTCTGCCTCTCGCGGGCCAAATTTGTCCTGGCGCTTATATGCGCCCAAATGAACTTCAGGGGAACAGGCCCAAATTAGCCAAGCAAGATGCAAGCTAAATTGAGAGAGAGAGACATTACATTGAATCAGTTGACAATTAGTGCAAGTGCATGAGCTCCAGTCTATAGAAAATGATGACAGCGTTTCCAAGTCGTATCTCATGTCAATAAGAAAAATGCAGGTTAGAGGAACTAATAATCTTGTAAGAAAAATATTAATTGCTGTCTAAATATTTTTTTGGGTTGGAATAGTGAACCTATGCATATTTATATTGTTTTTAAAATAGAAACAGAATCGAAAAAATACAAGTGATTCATTAAATATTAATGCAAGATATGTTGTGATTAATATACACTATATTGACAAAATAATATCGTGAGAATATTACACAATAAATAATAAGGCTTTTCATGTTGATTTCAGGTGTTTGCCAGATTCATTTTTGTATTCATTTTTTTTTCTATGCTCACAGCCTATTAAAAATGATTTGCTTCATAGGTGTGGTTCCAAAACCGACGAGCAAAATGGCGCAAAAAGGAGAACACCAAAAAAGGCCCCGGTCGACCAGCGCACAACTCTCAACCGACCACATGCAGCGGAGAACCGATGGACCCAGAGGAAATTGCACGACGGGAGTTGGAGCGCTTGGACAAGAAGAGGCGCAAACAGGAACGCAAACTGCTCAAGTCCCAGAACAAGCTTTTAGCGGGTGAGCTCTTTCATACGCCCGGATCTGACAGCGATAGCGGAGTATCGCAGAGCACAGACAGCGAATCAACTCAGTTCTGCGGAAACCAGGCCAGCGCGCACCGACAGCCAACAGAACATACCTGTGACCAAATACGGCACCAAAGATCCCCCAGTACAGAGTCAGCTGAGCCTATAGACTCCACACGGAACTCTGCCCTGTGTCGTTCCAGTAGCAACACACGGGCCTCCACGCTTCAGAAACTCAGCCCATTTAGTGTGGAGAGTTTACTAGCCGACTCGAGTCCCCGGAGGAAAACTCTTCTGGATTTTTCTCAGATGTCGCCGCAGCGATCGCTGGTCGGGAAAGGGCATTTCCTTCTGTATCCTATTACTCAACCATTGGGTTTCATAGTACCACAGACAGCGATGAAAACGAGTCAGGATTCAGGAAGCTGTTCTACCATAGACATCTCAAACCTAGACCAGCACGGCTCTGGACAAGTTACAAAAAACAACAATCACCTGCGTAAAGACGCAAGTGGGGAGGGGCCCACAGACGGCGAGTTGCAAAGAGAAAGTCAGAACTCTCCAATGCAAACGAATTGTTTAGCTGTATCGAATTCACCCCAAAAGGAGTTGGCAAACGAATCCGAATCCACTGTCACGAACTGTGCCCACAAAGAAAGCACCTCGCCCGATCTGTCCGAAAGGTCGGACGCCAAAACGTGCAGTTCCGCGGACAAAAAAACCGACGGAGAGGACGTTGACATGGACTGACATTTAACAAGTGGAGCCAAGTTGACCTGTCACAAACCCAAAGCTGATCACGACACGTTTTTGTATACAACACTGTTTGAATTAGTTTTTATACTTTTCAGAAATGGATATTCTTTATTCAGGTCGACTTTTTTATTTTGGCTTAAATGTCTGTTTCCAATTCAGTAACATAGCTTACATGATGGAACAAGTTGGCCCATGAGCAGGATACAAAAACAACACGAATCCTCAAACGCTGTATAAATGATAAAGTATCGAAGATATTTATATATGTAACATTTTGATAAGTAATAATAATAAAAAAATATTGTGAAAGAAAGATCTTTTATTGCCACCTCGGTGCTCGCCTGTCTGTTTTGTTTATCGTTTTAAGAGGGGGGCTGTTCTGCAGGCTCGTGTTTATTGCTTTAACAAATTCATTCATTCAAAACCTCCAGTTGAAATGAGGTCTCACGCCGCGGGCGGTAGGACCCGGTCAGCTCCTGTGGAGTTTTGATATGAAAGTAATTATTTTCCCGGTGGTGGCTGGGAGGATACGTTTTTTTTCTGTTAGCCTGAAGGGTTATTATACATTACCGATTCCAGCGATATGAAATCACATAAACTTCCAACAATAATAGAATTAGCATGAAAGGCTGGCGAGTCAGATTGAAATGGGGAAATAATAGCCCAAGCAGCTGCGCGCGTACGCGTGAGCTTGGATGCGTGTGTGCGCATCTCGAGCGCATTGTGTGGCGAGGCCGGGTGATTCGTGGGGCGGAATTTTCATGAGGCGGGCCTGTCAGGGCACGCGTGGGCGCAATATTAAGATAGATGTGAGATGATATCCCTCATTGTTCTGTCGCGTACATTGATGTTCCTGCCTTATCGGCCTATTGATCATGTGTCGCTCTGTAATAGAACAGTCCCTCGCTTTCTCTCTCTCTCTCTCTCTCTCTCTCTCTCTCTCCCCACATATAGACACGGACCAATTTACTCTAATAGCGTTATCTAGGGTCAAAAACTCACTGAGCATCTGCACTGGAAAATATTAGAGTGACATAAGTGAATTCATGAAGGCATTGAGATGAAGCAATGTCCATGTCAAGGAGTTAACACGCGAGTAAATTTAGAGCCTAAACGCTTTTCCTCATTTTGCTTAACACACAGAGTCTGCACAAATGGACGGTATTTCACAAACGTGGCACCACCGCCAACACCCCTCCGGTCATCGTCAGCGAGCTCCTATATTTGCAGATAAATTAAAAGTAAACGGAGAGGCCCGAGCCTTACCCTTTGAATGACATCTATACCGGCCTTAATAACATTTACATAATTTCTTATTTCGGTGACTGCTGTTTGCTCTGCACGAGGCCGAGCTTATAGGAAAAGTAATGAGACAGGCAGAATCGTCTCCAGGGGGAGTGTGCTGCTACTTCACCGAGGAGAAACATGAATGTTTTAGTGTACTTATGAGTGTGGAAGAGATGAGTGTAAAGGAAATATGGGCTATATTTCACACTGGCCTATGTGAGCTGAATGTCTGAACCGCAACCATTATCTAATGCACAGGCTCACTAGGGATCCAGCAAGCACGAGTGGGCATAATTTACTCAGACAAACAATGAATTGATTCATACTTAATGAATTGATGATACTACTAGGCTCACGTCTGGTCAGTCTTCCAGTGCGATTGCCTGTTCTTGCACGCATTATGACCCTGTTTATAGATTTAGGAAGTAGAAAGTTTTCATTTCGTGCCTCGAGACTCATTATAAACGAAGAAGGGAGGAGTGCAAATTGTTTTTACGCTATTATCTGTCCGCGCGCCGCAATTTCTCCTGCTAATTACGAAGGTGTTGCTTCTCATTGACAGCCGGCTGCTGATTTTCAATTTAACTGATCATCATACATTCATTTCTCCGCGTGATAAACCTACAAGGCCGCCATGCCCCGGGTGGAGAGCGGAGGAGATGCAGAGAGAGGGGGGTAGTGGAGAGTGCGCCTGTCAGGACGAGTTAATGGGGGAAGTGTATGCGCCAATGAGTGCGGATCAGGCAGCTAATTTACCACCTCCCGTAGCCCTCTATCTCCGTATCTCATTTCCTCTTCTCTCCCGGGAGAGATTGCCACGCTGGAGCCGCGCGCGCAGACACCGGGCAACGGGGTTGTCTTCTTGCAACACACCCAAGCTTTAACGCCAATGAAGTCGGAAATACTCAACAATAATAAAAGATTCATTTATGCTAATTAAGTTAAGTTTAATTACATCTCCTGTTTTCATTTAATAGAAACAACACGATATTCACAATTCATTATTAACGTCAATCGGATAAGCGCATTCGGTTTCAAGTTGCAAGATGCATTTAAACAAGGTTATTAAAACGTTTTAAGCATTGTAAACATTTACACTCTTAAGAAAATTAACTTAATTAAAGCAACAGGGGAGTAACCAGGTTTTGGCATATTGATTATCTGTTAAATAGATTGATTTCTGTTTCTGTAGTGAGACGATGGTGCAATTTTGGTTACTATGGTTTTCCGACAAATAAAACCAAAAACAGTAAAGCTGAAGCATTGTTCATTTTAGGAAGAAAGGTCAGTACCTTTCTTTTGCGCAAATGATCTTGGAAAATTGTTCTTCAGACTATTTCTGTGAAAGGTTCGTTGTGGAACCAAAAGAACCTTTAAAGCACTGTTACATAATTTAGCCAACCAATCTCCCCTCGTTTTCATATTTGACCTGTTATGTTTTATCGAGCGATTACGTGCTTCTGCTGAGCATATGTCTGTCTGTCGTGCTCATATATAGGGATGATTTTTATGAGGTGCGTTGCTCGAGGGGTTTGCGCAATTTCCTCTGCCGTGTCTTCAGGCCTTGGTAATTTGATAGATAAATCAAGTGCGTTTTGGGCTCAGGTTTAGCCGTTCAAGGCCGGTGATTGATTCGGGACCCGAGGTATACAGGGTCACTGACAGTCTGGATAAATTAGACCAGTTCTAATGAGACCAGATTATTTCAACAGCCTGCGACCGGCGTGAAAAATAAGATCTACCTCATCCTGAGGTGTCAAATCGATTCAAGATCAACGCGAAAACACGAGTGGTCTCATATATTTGTCCACGAATGGGCTCATTGTTTAATTGGACTTAAAACCGGACTATCATATTAAACTGTCACAATTAATCTACCGGTCACTGCAAATGGTAATTGAAGAATGTTTCATTTCTTTTTTAGATGTGGCCTTTAGGTCTATGTATGAATATGGGCTTAGATAGTTGAATTAGCCTAACATTGTGAGCATTGTCAGTGCTCACAAGTAGCTCATTTATGTGTAAGATTTTAAAAATATTCTGCCGAAGCGCTTCATAAATCTGCCATTTTGGGTAAGGTTAAAAACTCTGCACGTGTGAAGGGAGGAATAGAGTGGAAAATATGGTTATTCAAATAGACTGTTGGATCCCTTCAAACTTTTCCCTTTTTAAACAAATCGTTCATTATAACGCAGAAAAAATATGGACGCACGCGCAAAATATTAATATTACGCACGTGCTGAATATTTCTATTTAATAGGCTACTTTTGTACCGTGACCCTTTATTTATTCAATAAACTACAAGAAATAATTTTTGTGTGTCGAACAATAATGGAAAAGGCATGACTGTTAAATCGTAAAAATTGAATTAAGGCACTGAATTGGATGCACAGCAAACATGTATTAAAAGTTGGCATAAATTTGAAATGTTCAGCATTGTAATTTTGTTTTAAAATCGATTTCATGGATTATCGTTATTATAAAAGTTCATCAAAACGTGTCTGTTTTCGCACCTCCCCATACAACCTGATCTGAATAGAATCCCTTATATATGCTTCAGAAAATCAGTTTTTAAAAAAGCCAAACGATTAAAAACGAAAGTCGTTTTTATTTACAGTAAAGCAGAAATATTTCTTTAAAATAACCCTGCCTCTGTGCGGGACATGTTAGTGTTGGTAACGACCTCACACCAGCCACTCAGATTCTCCAGCCTTGTTCTGTTATTATCACCTGACCAAAAGTGTTTCATTATAAGCTTCTCCAATTACCCAATAGATGATCACTGGCGGTGGGCACGGTGGGGTTAACCCTGTGTATACCACGTTCACTTGAAATAATTTAAATGCTATATGAACTGACCATTGGAATCCAAACATGGATTTGAAAAATCTCATGCAAGGTGTTGCAGCAGTCATCTGTAATCTGGTTGAGGTGTTTGCATATAACCCATGTGGAGAAGTAGCAGATTGGCACACTCTGAGGCTCGGCTATCTTTATTTTGTGCCAGGGGAGTGCCAGGGCAGGGTATAGCAAAGCAGCTGGGCTAGATCTTCCACACACACATGCCCTCATATACCCCTGGCCTGGCATCTTTCAGCAGGGGACCATGCTGGTAATGACCTGGGCAAAGGGAATCTAAGGAAATGGGTCAAGAGTTAGATCGAGATGAAAAATGTGAAAACAGAACAGGGCAAAAAGGATAAAAATGATGCACTGTTGAAAAAGAGAAGACAGTCAGATGAAAAACCTGTTGGTCAGGGGTTAAGATGAGAAATCAAATGCACATTTGGCATCAATGCTTTTAAAGTACAAGTAACTCACAAACAACATAAATCCCAAATAACAAGAGAAACATCTGTATAAAACAAAATATGTATTTGTCATAAGATACTAATAAAATAAAAAGACATGTTAGCATTGCATTTGGTGAAAACGCTTTGCAAATATAAAGTATCATTCATGATTTACAAAATATCGTAAAAGTTTAATATATTTTTAATAATAGTTATTTCCATATTTTCTATCTTTGCCATCTATCCTCTCAACTCTACTTATTATCCGTTTTGTCTTAAAAAAGTACAATCACATGATTAAATGCTTTTTGTTTACAGGATATCAAAGCTAGTAAAACAAGGTATATTTTACAGTAAAAAATATAGAAGGTGTTATCAATTTGATTAGGCCTACAGATTAGCACAGACAGGTCTGCTTGTTAAATGGGCATTCCCAATACAGCAAAAACAACAATGATTAAAAAAAAATTACATTAAACCCAATTAATTAGTTTTAATTTCATTCTAAATGCACTGAAGTGCTTGTTAAATGGAGGATGAGGCGTATTAAAAATGCCAACCTCCGCACACTCGCTCGCATACACACACACTCGTGAGGAATGGTAAATAAACAGCTTAAGCTTGCTTTCCGGTGGAATGGGCAACAGACTCCCTTGGTGGCACCCGGCAACCATAATCTGGCGTAAATAATGACATCTCTCTTCACGGCCGCGAGCTTCAGCCAAATTAAGACACGCACACACGCGCACACGTGGACGTACACACATATACACAGACAAAGAGCTCTAGCCAGTATCACTAATTATTTACTTTGGGTTGGACTACGCTGACCCCCTGGCCACACCGAGGCCTGCCAGCACCAGCAGGGAGAGATGAGTCAAGCATCTGCTGAGAGAGAAAGAGAGAGAGAGAGAGAGCTTTAGTCTGTAGTTTAGTGTTCTTGAATGAGATATCAGATCGACCCACAGGTGTTGTGTAATTGATGATAAAAAGTGACCTGAGTTTTTTTTATAATTTGCATTGTAAGTACAGCGCAAATGTTGGAGCAAATGCATCTGAGCCCCAAAACACATACAAATATCTGACTCGTTTCACCTGGAAACTGCAAAAATTTGGACGTTGAGGTACTTAAAGAGACAAATTCTGTGATTATTTACTCACCATCATGCCATTCCAAACCTGTGGAACTATCATGGTAGGAAATGGTGCCCCAGAACTCTTTGGTTTCCCACATTCTTCAAAATATCTTCTTTTTAACAGAACAAAGAAATTCATACAGGTTTGGTACAACTTGAGGGTGAGTAAATGACGGAAATTAGATTTTTGGGTGAATTATCCCTTTCATTTCAAGAACAGCAGTTTTAAAGTGAATCAATGACTTGATTAAAAAAATATTCTCTCTTAAACATTGCGATTAAGTGGTCGCCTAAAATCTCTTATGTTGAGTTGCAGGTGAGCAAAGTGAGATGGCTCATGTGCACATGTGTTATGTGCTCTGATGCAGCATTTGTAAACAATTGTATAGAAATTATAAACGTTTGAAAATGAGTGCACACGTGGGGTTTAGGCCAGTGTTGCTCATACTGTATGCACAATTCAATAGCGTCTAACGTTTCACTGTTTTATTTGAAAAATCTTTTTTCAGTTTTCATTTTCTCTGGTGCGGGCCAGTAGGGTCAGTGTGTCCTACAATAAAAAAGAGTTTGATGTGAGGCTCTCTACCTCAAGCTCTTTCCCTCTCTCTCTCTCTCTCTATATATATATATATTTTAACCTCTATCCGCTAGGGAAAACATGGACAAAAGATTGATACACTAGTTATTAATATTTTCTAAATATTCCCTTATCACTGTCTTCAGTGAACTTTGGTAGATACATTCCAAAAAATGCACTGGGTCAAATGGGGACTTACCCTGCTGTTGGCATAAAATAACCCAGAAAAGTGTTTATATTTAACTCAACAATGGGTGTAAACATCCCAGCACTTGGGTTGAAACAAACCAGCATAGGCTATTTTACAACCCACAAGCAGGATTCGCATCATTTGACCCGACGCTGGATTGACAATAACCCAGCATTTTTTAGTGTAGAATCCATGAGGGCATTAAAGGGAATACTTCACCCAAAAATTTACATTTACTCACCCTCAGATTTTTCCGAACCTGTATACATTGCGTTGTTTTAGCTAAACACACAGGAGGATATTTAGAAGAATGTCAGATCTCGCCCTCCATTGACTCCCATAATTTTTCCAAATTTCTTCCTATGTGTTCAGCAAAACAAAGAAATCATGCAGGTTTGGAACAATCTGAGGGTGAGTATCCCTTTAATGTACTCAGAAACCACAAATAAAATGGTTTATTCACAACATGAGACATATACAGTAAACAATAGATAGATAGACAGACAAACATTTAGACATAGACAGACTGTTGTATTAACAAACAAGTAAGTCATCAATAAATACATTTTCATACAAGATACTCAGAACAACAACGCAAGATAGTAAAAATCAGCAGAAATATCTTGTGCCAAGCCACCGTTAGTTCAGAAGTACCATCACGTTTTCTATGTATCATAAAGTTAATGTAACAATCAAGACATGATAAACAATGTTTATGATATTGTTGCACATTGGTGACGCGAGATTGTACAGTTTAATTCAGCGTTGCTTATCCAGTTGAACTCAGCTGCTAAATAGTGCATCTAAATACAAATGACCATCATGACAATGTGGAGTTAATAGGTCAAAATTCTTCTAAAAATTATGTTCTACAAACAAAGTTCACCTGCCGCTAAATGAATGATTCACTCACTACATTCAATAATTAATTACTACTGTGTTAATTCATAACTTCCAGTCTAATTGAGTCATTAGTATTAATTACTTGAGTAAAAACAAATGAATAAACCTGTAGTCATTAATAAACTTCTCTGCACAATATCTCTCTCTCTCTCTCTCTCGATCGCTCGCACGCACGCAAACACACACACACACGCGCGCGCACACACACACACACACACACACACACACACACACACACACACACACACACACACACACACACAAACGCACATGCTTGTGTTTCCATGGGCGTCATTCCATAGATCAATACAAACTGCATATTCCCTACCCCTAAACCTAACAATCACACAAAACTTTCTGCTCTTTTTAGATTTTCAAAAAGTTTATTCTGTATAATTTATAAACTCGTTCCCACAATTTTGGATATTGCCATCTTCGTGGGGACATTTTGTCCCCATACCGTAGGGTTTACCCTACCCACAGACACAGGTTTCCATGTTTTATGGGGACGTTCCATAGACTTCCATTGATTTTACATCAGGCTCACGATACATGCTATCCCCTAACCCTACATTTGGGTCACATCTGTCCAAACAAACTGCTGGGGAAATCATGTCAATCATTTTCATCTACCTCATTGCTATTGCTAAGGCATAGCGGCATATTGTATAAAAGCAAGGTCACATACAGTACACACACGTACACACATAATGTAAAAAACGTTTACCTAAAGGGGACCAAACATTTTACCACAAGGTAGGGTTTACTAGGACCGCACAGTTACATATAAGATCACTAAGGATGGGATGTGGGATTTTGGGAATGCTGGTGTACAGTACCACATAGAACAAGTTTTTAAAGCCAGCCAAGTGCGCGAAACCATATAGTCACCCTTTCTATAGTACACCTCTCAATGTACAAGTAGTACTTATCATTCAGTGCTATTGGCCTTCTAGGCAAAGCAGTACATCGGCTTCCAGAATTAGGCGTGACTAATGTTAGGCTGAACTCTGCCCAGGCAGCTAGGTTGAGCAGACACAGTAATAACAGCCATAGCTCATTTACTGCGCAACCTACCAAAGACATCACACCGCTTCGCTTCTACACATACACCAGCACACGTATGTCCTCACACATTTTATATGCGTTATCTTTGTGAGTTGTGTTTGGTCCCTAAAGGCTTCCAGGTTTTGAATGTTATTTCCCTAAACGCTCAAGTGCTAAATGGGAGTTGATGCATCTTCCAGAGACTGTGAACGAGCTACGTGAATATTTAACACTAAACAACAAAGAGTGCGAGAGAAAGAGAGACAAAGATAGAGATAAACAGGTGGAGAGAGAGAGAGAGAGAGAGAGAGATGGCTTATTTAGAATCACCTGGAAACCTTTTGATGTTTTGTCCACAGATTTTGTCACAAACACCAAGAAGCAAATGTCACCAATCCGACACATACACGCTCAAACACACACAGATATTGAAAGTATAAAGCCACCGAATCCATTTCCTCTTACCACACTATTTCTCCTACCTGTTAAATCAAAATGATCCCAAGTTAGGTCACACACACACAACCGCACACACTCAAAACCAACACAACAATTGAAATATTTTCAACCTGATTAAACCCAACGCCCCGGGCTATGCCAGTTGCTATGGCTCTGTGCCTTGGTTGCTAGGGGGAGTAAATCATGGTGCATTATTTGATTTTTGTAATAGATATGAAAGCTCGATTCGGCCGATTAAATGTCTTCCCGTCTAGCACCTACAAGACCCGAGGCGGCAAACGGGAGAGTGGAAAAACGGAAAAGAATTGGAGATTCGATACAGCTTCAAAATTGCAATAAAATGTTAATGGTTAATGGGAAATAATGTATAAAATGAAAATATCTCAATGCCTTTTAGTGCTACTGTTACCTATGACTATGTAGTAGAAATGCATTTATTACTTTATATACTGATTCACAGTGTGATAAAACAATCTATTCTTTATCATGACAACATTTATTTCTTTATAATTAAATGTGGGCGACTGTTAAGAGGAACTATGCTGCTTCAATGCAACTTTATCAGATTAAAAAATACTTTGTATTGCCCGGTAAAAACAAATTTTTATTGGGTTCTATTAAAAGATCCGCAGATGACATTGTTGTTTTCATTTTTATTTACATATAATTGCAGTTTACTGCGCGTAAATATTATGTTTTTCTCCATTCTGTTTTAAAAGTTTTATTATCTTTAAATTTAGATTTAGACTTGTCAGCCCAATGTTTAAAAAACTGTTATTTGGCCATTTTGATGATCTAACTGGTCAATTGTGCAAAAACATAATACTATACAATTATGTTTACATAAGTTATTATTATACTTAACAACAATAATAATTGTATTGTTGTTATTATTATATATTTTTATTAAAATAATTATATTTTTTGTCTTGTCAGTTGAAATCTAATTCTACCAACAGGCAAATTGTGACTAATTATATAAACCCAAATATTGTTGGACTTTCTCAATTTACAACATTTCAGACCAATTTAGATTTAGCAACAAAAAGACCTTTTTGCACTGAAAGCAACATATTTAGTTTTATCTGACAAAACAATCCTAATTGTTCGAGCGCCTTAATTTTGCCATATTTTACAATTCTTTAATCCAATCTGATTTCCTGTGTTGGTGTTTAATATTTTCAAACTGTGTGAATAATGACGTACCCAAGTGAACGTTCTTGCTTCATGGATAAAGTGAAGTAGGACATCAGTAGCATGCAGAAAAGATGCTACAGGGTCTGCTGAAGCTGTAAATGATGACAGGAACATGTGATTGGCAGCTATATAATTGCATTTTCTGTGTTGATGTGGATAAATGTGTATTGATGAATACCTGTCTTGAGTGTGTGAATATATGTTTGTACGTGAACTAATTAAAGCCTGACATCTAGCTTTGTTCATCCACTAAGATTGTAATTAGCAATGAGCTACGCTCTCAAAAGGCAGTTCTAAAATACACTACACAAATCACTATAATACTGCTGTTGACATGAGAGGCTGAGAACAGGGAGAGAGAGGGGAAATTGTTGGAGAGAGAAAAAGGAATGGTGTGAAAGCAGGCTTTGAGAGATTAGAAATTTACATATCTTAATAGACAACCACATACTCACATTCTTTCATCGGGAAAGTCCCCATGCAGCAGCGGAATTGTGGGTAGTGGACTGGCAAGGCGCTGAAACTGATTGTCTAATAGGACGAGCACACACTCATACTCGAACACAATGCCACGACGTACAAGAATAGACCAACTCTGGCCTGACGGAACAATTCGCGTTTTTGGAGCTAAGCAGAGTACGAGTTATCCATAAAATGAAAAAGCTTGTAAAAATAAACTTGTGATTATTTATATTTATTTGTATTTGAACGACAGAGGTTTTAAAAGTCTCGAGCAACAGAGAAGAAAATGTGAATCTAGATGAATAAGCCAGTTTCATTTACATGTACACATTTGCCAGCAATATATAAGCTTTCCTGAAGCTCAGTGGTAAGAGCATTGCGTTAACAACGTAAGGTTGTGGGTTCGATCCCAGGGGATTGCAAATACCTATGTAAAAATGTATAGTATAAAGCAATGCAAGTCGCTTTCAAGCGTCTGCCAAATGCGTAAATGTATAAGGCACACTTATTACCAGGCTCTCTTGTAAATGTAAGAAACACTTTGACTGGTCAGTCATGTCATTCTGCTGTCAAATATAACTGTATAATGCTTAAGTATACCGAAGCATAATGAAACATTGTAACTCGCAATTTTCAACATAATCTCACCGCAATTTGTAACTAATTTATGAGCTGGCCTAATGTACAATTCGCATCGTGCGAAATAGTAAATATAGTTACGAATTCCCATGAGATCAGGCTGCTGATTTCCCCAAATACATAATTGTACTATATAACTTAATCTTATAGGAAGTTGTACTATATAATTAGTATGATCTGTGTTCATTTCAGGGCTTCATTCTAATAATCACATGTTTCGGATCACATCGTATGAACACATACAAAATCATCAACCCTTTAACAGTTAGGAAATCCCATGAAATCAGGCTGCTGACTTCGTCCAGTACATAATTGTGCTAATAACCTCAATCTGATCGTAAATTGTACCTATTTTACGATGTGGCTTATTCATTTGAATTCGTACAATATCATTGTACGTTTTATGGTCTGCTTTCATCCAACAGACATAAGTTGAGGGATGTTGCTTCATTCTTGCTTCATTCTAATAAGTTTCGATTCACATCATACGAATACACACCAAAGCACCACCTCGTAAAATTAGAAAAATTCTCATGATCAGGCTGCTGATTTCTTACAGTTCATAATTGTTCTAACTAACTTGATCTCATAGCAAATTGTAGCTATTTTACTAAGTAAATTTTGCTAATTTATTTGAATTTATATGAAATATATTTGAATGTGTACGAAATTTAAATTTGAATTAATTAAAATCCGCATGATTTGATTTTTTACATTTTAGTATAATTTCCATTCATACCAGGGATGTTAGATTTAGAGGCGGGGACTCGTTCTTGCTCTATTCTAAAAATTGCAAGCTTTGGTTCACATCGTACAGAATCTGTACGTAATTGATACCTCAAAAAATAGTTACGTTTTTCTGCGAAATCAGGCATGACATTAGCAAACTCATTAGCAAATTCTAACGATATAACATAATACAAGCCTAATAAGGCCTTACTTTAAAATGTGCTCGACTACTACATAATTTCCATTATTGAATTTTCTTGCGCCTTAACGTAAATTCTTCTGGCAAGAAAGCCTGTTTCAACGTAAATGTAAAAAAGGAATAAATAAATATACAAATGTAAACATGGACTTTATTTATGTGGGCACATACGGTCTATTTGGAATTATTAGTTATCTTAGTTGTGTGCATGTGAGCAAGTCTAGCAGTGTCTGACACTTTCCTCACCCTTGAGAATATGACCTCTTCCCCAGTCTCACTTGGTAATTGGCTAACTAATGTGTAAAGAGGGAGGGGCGGGTGAAAAGATACTCAACCGAAAAAATACCACGATTGTGCGGTAGTAAGGGTAATGCAACTAGTGGGTTTATTCAATTTCAATCGCTGCTTTGCCTTCATTTCCGTTTGTAAATTCTTCCTTGTTAACCCCGCTTATCTTATTGAAAGGTTGTCGATACCAACGGAAACAAATGACAACGTTTATGTCCGCGTGTGTCCTCTCTCGTCTCTCGGGCGGAGTGTGCGATTGCTCTCAGAACGGGTGCTCTAAACTGTCTTGGCAGGTGTTGATTGGAGGTCATTGGTATTGGCGTAGTCTGGATGCTTGGATCAATAAAACACTCCAATGTCTTTATCTACCATCTAACAGCTATTAGGATGTGAAGAAAGAGAATGAGACCGACACCTGAGGGCGTGCAAGTGACTGTATGCGTTTTGGTCACTTTCTATAATATGATTCTATTGTAACTTAAGTTGAAAGGATGTAAAGTACTGCGGAGGAAAGCGTCTTACCGTAAACCGGAATTTACAACATGGGCTGTGTATGTGTGTTCAGATGAATGAATGAGTTGATCCGGATGGTTGCACATGCACATTTCCTCCGTTAAGCGCTGGTCCCATGAGCAGATCAGGTAAAATCCAATCAGCAGTAAATGATTGAGATATTACAGCTGCTGTTCTTTTGCTCAAACTTGTTAGTAGCCATTAAACAAGACTGGCAGCTTAGATTACACTTAACCTGCTCTTAATTCGATGTGTGGTAGTGAAGAAGAGAATGTGAAGTGGGGGAAGAATCAAATTAGGAGGTGAGAGAGAAAAAGATTAGACGGATTAGAGCTAAAGTAACTGCCGGACATCATGTTTCCTTTTAAGTCAACTTGTGTCCATTGTTCAGCTGTGTTCATGTAAAAGCAAACTGGGTTAGCAAACAACGATGGCTATAAACGACTCTGTTACTCAGGAGGTAACAGGGTGGAAAACATGTTCTAGGAACGAGACTAACTGCCTTGCATAAACACATACAAAGAGAAAGGTTTGTTTCCGTATAATGGAGAGGACATCTCGTAGACTTCAATTGTTTTTATACAAGGCTGGGGAGATGTTCTATTAACTAACCTCAGCTTGGTTGGTTTGTCTTATATGAGCTTTTTACTAGTGAGGAAAACCTTATGAATGTGCTCATGAATTCATTTTTGACATATTTGACTTTATAGTAGTGATAACAATGTCAAAAGTTATTGTCAGATCGTACAGTATATTTCCTTAAGTCACCATAAAATCTTATTTTCTTTACGCAATGCTCAAGTGCTTATTATAAATGATTTATCCATGGGGTTATCAATTTGTTTTTTTATTTCATTTAACAAGTTTATTTTATAAAAAATCCATTTGACAAAATCCCATCCCTGTGTGATTCAAACCTAAAGACGGTTTCAAAGTGACAACATAAATAAAAGTTACTTTACATGCAAGCGTTCGTGGAGTGCCCTTAACTTCCGGTAGACATTCACAAGCAATGGCTTGCCTGTAGATTATTTTTGATAACAAGCAAAAGAAACCGATAAGAACCGTTTTAGCTAGACTTGTCTTTCCAATATTTTTCCAATGATAGTTTCCGGAAAAAGACAAAATACCGGAGGCAGGCAGGGGGGACGGAACTACGGCACCAGCACACAATACATCGTCACATTATTCCTTCCTGTTGTTTACATAATGCACACTGGTACCGCACAATCTATCAGCTTCAAACAATTTCCAAATCCAGCATTATATCCACCGCTTATATAACATTCATCAGCGAAATACAGTGAGCAAACATACACAGCTAAACTGTTTCAGCCGAGTGAAGTGGCTTTGACGGGCGTGCTCTTTCTCTCACGCTAGCGAGTGGGCATGGTCTTTCGCTTGGTGGATGACGCGTGGGCATGCTTTTCAGGGAGAATGGCCATTAAAAGGAATTGATCCAGACTTATAAAAAACTTTCCGAAACAAGTTGGAGTGCTGGGGGAGTCTATTGAGCAAACAAATACTACGTCATGCTTCCAACTCGTCTTTTAACAAGCATGAGAAGCAAGCATGTTTAACACTGTAAAGAAGTCAGAATGCATGAAATAGTATGTTAACCCATCTTTAAATGTGATCAAACTACAGGACCCATTCAACATAGTTTATTTTATTGAACATACAACAAAATTCAACATTTATTATACAATAAAATAATAATATAAATTAATATTAACATAAATTAAATTAAATATAAATGTTATATTTTTAGCTAATCAAACACAGACTAGAACTTAACTGCAGTCCCGGTGCGCGTTTCAGATGAACTGGTTTATATGACTGTCACATGTTTACAGAATCGGCAAACTGTTCTCTTCCGAAAATACCAATGAATCCCCAGTGCCTTTTAAACTACAAAAACATACAAACGGAAAAAAACATTCAATACAATTCAAACACAAATCCTTATCTTATAATCAATAGCAATTGCTTTATCAGCCTCTGTGTGGGTGGAGCTTCATGCATAACTACGCAAAAGATTTAAAACGTTCTCCCTGCAAAATTTTGGTATACACAGTAAAATGTGTCTTTTGAATCCTGGTCACATTAGTAAGGTAATCCGAGGACTACATCATATCATCTCAAGACAACCCGGGCCCCTGCGACTCAAACCAATTTAAGCTGCATTTTTCTCATTAAACATGATCTGTGAAACCTCTGAGCCGATGAAAACAATGGAAATTCACGTTTTGATTGCTTAGTGTTAGCTATGAACAATAAAATAATATAAAATCTGCAGAACTTAATCCAATTCAAAATATGATCATTTCTGACAAAATATTTAGGATTCAGTGATGAATATTTATTTCATACCATTTATCTGTTTATTTTAACTATGTTCATGATACGGTTTGAAACTTATCTTTTTCGGAAAATTTGATTTTGGTATTTGCGGCGATGAGAATGGAGTGAAGCGCGTATACTTAAGTTGTTTAAGGCGGTGCAAGTGAAGCACTAAGGGCTAAAGCAGTTTTTTGATGTGTAAAAATTGCACCTCTTTGATGTTCCTGCTGCTTTATGAATCCCGTTTGATAAGCTTGTCAGTCTCCTCATCTACAGTAATTACCGTCTCTTCTCGTATCCCTGTAGATGAATAGACTAGACAGCCTCTGCCATGCTGATGTCACTTGCGAAAAGAACGTCATTACGTTTATCAACGAATCAATTAATCCCTCGGTTAATTTATAAAACACATTTTCTAATGTTATTTCCCCTTAGAATCAAACTGGGTACTTGGTTTTCCACAAGCTTTGATTTGACTGGCAGGCATCTGGATTACAAAAGCAAACCTTGCTTGACCCTGAACCAGACAACTAGTTTAGATGATGACCAAGAAATTAAAACGTTGTCATTATGCAATTTTAAATGTGTATGCAGTTTTCTGCTTTTCTTCCTACAGCAATATTTCGTATTGACCATGGTCATGCTCCCTAAAGGATTATTAAAGTATCCTACAAAGTCCTACGTAAAGGGATAGTTTACCCCAAAATAAGCATTTTGTCATAATTAACCACACTGGCACACCTGATCATAAACAAAGATCTACAGTCAAACAAAGGTCTAGATAAGGACTGTTGCAGCGTTGTGAGGTGGCACTCTAAATTCAGGTTGTATTGTATACTGTTTATCCGGAGATGTATAATGTTGCCATAGGAACGATGTACACAAAGTGTCTATATGCATTCAAAACAAGTATTATTGTTTTGACATGTTCATCTTACTCTCGGATCGGATGATGATTATTTCGATCAAAAGTACTCTCATGTTTGCCTTTACCAGATTAATAAAACGTATTCCTAAAACACATATTAGGTCAATTACATGCAGTCATAATCGCGCTAAACGTTCTATCCATTAGCCTGAAAGACCTCATATCTCTTTAAAGCACAAACTGACTACGCTAATGGTGTTTAAAATGCAAATGTTCAAATTCACTATCATTTGAGGTACTGCAATTATCACTTGGCATCATGATGAGTAAAGCTTCAGTTTATTAGAGGTGTCAGTTATGATTTAATAACATTAAAATATGCATCTCTGGTATTCAGTGCTTAAACATTAAAAACAAGACAGCACTACTATGCAGCGGAATTAGCAATATACTATAATATATTATAAAATGATCACATGAGGAGAAAAAAAGAGCAAAATATTCCATAATTCTCATTTTTAATGGCTCTCACCCAATAGAGTGGGTAAGGACACACACCTATATTTTCATTGTACACACAAAAAAAACATCATTAGAGGCAGATACATACACAAATATTACTGTATGTGAAACTACCGGTAAACCTCCGCAAAAAACAACAACTGTTCAGTAGTTTTCGTTTATTTTAAAACAATTTATATGAAATAAAATATATAAATTAAACATAAAACCAATTGTTATGTTACAACCAAACACAGACAAGAATTAAAGTTCGGGCCAGGCGTTGCATCCGCGATAAACTGTCTATACAAAAATGAATCATGCAACTGTTAGATAAAATTAGCAATATTTCTCAATAAATACTGTCATTTTAACAGCTCGAGACGATGTGTCTGTGTTGACATCTGTTACTCAAAAAGCAATGAATAAGAACGTGTGTGGCTTTCATGTCATCTCTTCTCAACCCATCATATTTGACCCTGTCAATCAATCGTCATGAGTGACAGCTGTCCACTGTTTCCCTGCATTCAGACCATCACCATGTTTAAAGTTAGTGGCAGATAAAAACTGAAAGAAATAGTATATCAAACAGCACCATCTCCTCTAATCTCCGTTGTAATGTGTCTTTACAATCAGTTGACCTTGACTTCGTTTTCTTTTCCTTTCTATTTCTGTCTCTCTCTTTAAAGTGGAAAGAGATTGCTTGGGCTCCCAGTATCCAGGTCAATCAGCAGGGGGCTAAACAACACTGTGCCCTCGGAAAAATTCCCGTTTAGCTTCCGTTTACAGTGATTCTCGCGCTATTCGAAAAGACTCTGTACTCCGGCAAGCCAAAACGCCAGCCCGGATAACTGCCCATTATCCTGCAGTCGCGCTTCAGTAGCTCAGCCAATAAAACCCCAATCTTTCGCTAAACATTGGATATGTTAGTGTGTGCGGGTCCTGCTATAGGCTTTGCATTCTAATTCTCGGTTTGTCTGGGGTATGTTGTCTTTGGGTATTATAACATAATTGATGTGGGAGAATTGCATGTGTGATCTATGGATAGCGGATGGGCGATACAAATGCAAAATGGTCTCTGCCTTTTCTTGACTGCTGTGCTAAATAATACAGTCATAGTGGCATGCTAGCCTTGGGTTAAATGGAACTCATAAGTGACGATCATTTCCTTGTGTTGTCCCCCATTGTTGCTATAAAATCAATTAAACATCACAATTGAACTTTCTTACTCTATAAGATCATCTATCGTCCAACAGGCTACTGACATTTATATAAAAAGATGATAGTAAATGAGCAGATAAAAAAGGACATATTAAAAATGCAAATGCTGAAGTAGGACAAAATTATAAAAACTGATCTAGTTTAAACAGGTTTGGACTGTTTAAAGCCACAGTCGTTCTTTTTAGCAAAAAAATACAAAATAAATAAATATATGGATTTCAATGGGGCCAATGTGATCCAGTTTAACCAGGTGTAGCCTGTTTTAAGTCACTGTCATTCTTTTTAGCAAAAAACAACAACAAAATAAATAAATAAATATATGATGTCAGTGGGGGCCAATGTGATCCAGTTTAGTGTAGCCAGATTAAATAAATAGTCACTCTTTTTCAGCAAATAAAATGTATAGATCTAAAATAAAACCCATTAAACAGAGAAATCCTGTGTCGATATACAAGAATACAGTGTGTGCCAAGTTGATAAATGACTTTGCAGTGTGTTTTCTTTGTCACACATAATCATTGAGGACGACGCAATAGAAACTAATGCTGTCTAATTATTACCTCCCATCTGTTGCATCACAGTATGTTTGGAGCGGGTGTGAGATAAGAGCATGCTGGGAAGCCATTGCCAACCTTATCATGTGTTTATTTTATATTAGTTATGTATTCATAATTCCTCTTTAATACTGTCTGATTTCTCAGTCTATAACATTTTTTCTTTAACACTATCAGTAAAATATGTAATAAATTCTTGCATTTCTGGGAAACACACTATCCAATGTCCTTAACTCCCATACAACACAAACGTATGGGATTGGTCATCACATAATAGGCCATTGAATAACAGAATTACTGTTATCAAACCAGCCTTGTTTTCTGCCCTTTTATAAAGACCGTTTCATCGGACATGCACACTGTGACAGCAGTTAACTTCTGGTATGTTTTTGGCTATAACCATTTATAATTTACCTAATTTATTTTTATATTAATTTATATTATTATTTGATTGTTTATTCTATGGTATTAAATAAACGATTTGTTGGATTTTGTTGTATGTTCATTTTGTTAAATCAGGGGTTTTCAACCGGTGGTCCGCGGCCCCCTGGTGGTCCGCGGTGGCATTGCATGTGGTCCGTGACATGCATTCCAGCCCACCTAATTTCACTATTCAAATCACTTTTTTCCATAATTTATTTTTCCAAACATTTCCAGAATATTTGCGCATGGGTGTGAATACTTAATTTAATGAAAATATTTAAAATAGTTTGAGTTTGAGTTGAGATTCAAACTGACACAGTATAGGCTGGCTTTGCACCTATCAGGTCTATCTTATGCTTTGCTAACGTTGTGTTTTGCGTCCCCAACGTCATATACGTACATACACACACACAATAGTGGGCCGCCGATTACTTGTTAGTCAGAATGGTGGTCCCTGGCACAGAACCAGTTGAAAACCACTGTGTTAAATTAACAATTGGTTAAATGGGTCCTGTACTTTGGTCGCATTTAAAGAAACCGTACGGTACATTGATATCTAGCAGTTGAGCTTGGTGTCGCAGTCTAAATTCAAAATATAAGTAAGGGTAAGGGTTCTTCTTGTTTTTTTTGCTAGTTATCCGAAATAATCTACTGCATCTGTATTGTTTGTGAATGTGTACTGGAAGTTAAGAGCAGTCCACGAATGCGTGCATGCGCAGTAACGTTTGCTTTTAATCTTTTATCATTTTTATTAAATTAAGCATTTTAAACGGGTGCTTCAACGATGGGTGATGCAGTCTGACGTCTTTACAATGTTAAACGTGCTGTCTTCTCATGCTTAACATGGTCAACTTGTCAAAAAACGAGTTGGGCGTATTACGTGGTATTTCTGTGCTCAATACACTCCCCAAGCGACCGTACAGGTTTCGAAGGTTTATTTCGAACATGTGAAACTGTTCTGTAACAATTTTTCTTAGTTCCTTATTGGACAATTCTCCCGGAAAAGCATGCGACACGCCTACGCGGCAGCATGGAGAGCAGGAGAAGGAGCATGCGCAGACGTCACTTTCAATTGTGTGCAGGAGAGAGAGAGCATATGTTCGCGAAGTTCAGGTGTTTGTTTCTTCACTGCATTTGGGTGATGAATGTTATAAAAACGGTGAATACAACGATAGATTTGGAGATCGTTTGAAACTGTTATATGGAGATGTCACAGCGCTAAAGATGAACCGCATGCGGTGATTAAAACTGATGTCTGTGTTTTGTTGACACTGTGCTTTAGTTCAGCCTACCCCTCCCCCCCCCCGCAGCCACCGTATGATTTCGGAAGTAATCGTACAGCCGTATCTATCTTTTATAAATGTGATCAAACTAAATGCTCTTCAAAGATACAACGTATGCAATACTACTCTATCGGTACTCAAGATTAATATGAGATTGGCAGAAACCATGTGTGTTACGCCCGCTTTAAGGCATTGTAAGAAAGAAGTTCACCACAGCACTACATGACATTATAAAGAAATCCCTACATGGCCCAAAAACTAATTTTACACATAGTCATGAGAAAGTGATGCAGAATGTACCGTAAGCAGGTGAAATACCACATTCACATTACATTTGATTTAGTTTGATTACATTGATGGATATGACAGACATTTTTACCCAAAGCAGCCCAAAAGTTCAGTGGGGATTCACACATTAAATCATTGTGACCCTAGTTATAAACGAACCATCTGAAACACACATGTTCATATATGCAGAGTAGTTGCACATGTTCGGAGCAAAGAACATAAATTTCCCCTATCTGCCATCCAAATTGATCATCTTGACCCGAGTAGAAATTACCACCCTTTTTAGTGTGTACCCTTTGAATATTTATTTTTTTAATTCTTAAAACGTATTTGACATCATTCTGGCCACCATAGTGACGTTCATAGAGCTGACATTTAAACTAACATAGTGTATATCAACCATTTCCTTGACTTCCAACAAAACTGATAAAAACTCACTATGTAAAAGGCTCTTTGGATAAAGTTGTCCGTCAAATGCATACAATGTAAGTGAAATTTTTAACAGAGATCTGTGATATTACAATATGAGATTATAGAGGGTTTATCTATTCAATATATAAACCATTTTCAATGTGATCAATGTTGAGATACAGAAACGCTTGTAATTTTAAAAACATTCATTCTTCCAAAGTAAGAAACTGCTTCAGTAAATGAAGTATTCTGTTGGACAGAAGTAATTACAGGAGAAGAAAAGACAAAATGTGCATATCTCGGCCTGTTCAAATGTTGAAATGCATGACATCATCCTTTCATTAACATCTTCATATTGCTAAAACATCTTTAAATGAGGAGCACACATCTTTTATGTAACAACATAATTTTCCCTTTATAATGGTAATAGGAAAATAAATGAAACAGGCTTTTTATCAGAAAAATGTCATTTTCAGAGAACAGTCCCATTAACAGAGTATATTAGGAGTGAGATAAAAGTTGAGGATAATACAGTGGAGCCCTGGACCTGACAACACTGTTGGAAACTTGATTTTTCATTTTCGGAATAAAATAGAAGTATTGTTTGCCTGTAAGAAACTGTCACAGTGCTAATTTGGTTTCCAAGGCATTGCGAAGCAGATGCTAAGAAGAATACTAACTATACTTTAGTAAGAGAGTTAAAATAGGTAGCTCTAAATTTGAGCTAGACAATAGTTCTAGAAAGGACAAAAATATAATTTGTAGCAAAATGATATATATATATATATACAAGATGTGCCAGCATTGCAATTACGAAGAATGGAGAGGAATGCAATGGTCAATATGGTCACTCTAGAGAAGAAAGCCCCGCCTTCCAGTAGAACGATCCTATCGCCAAACGATAAAGACTGACGATTCTCTGGGGCGGGGCTTATGTGAGGCCCTTGCCAGCACGTGCCCATGAGCAGAAGCTAAAGAGAACTCGACAAAGCAAAGTTACGGTACAGTCTATATCAGGTTCAATTATCAGTCGGAAATATGTTATTTAATTGTGATTTTTGCCAGCGATTTTAGAAATATCCGCCTTCCACCAATCAAGTAGATAGGACTGTTGACTTGCTATGACGTATATAACTGCCCAGAGGAGTTGCAAACATGGCCACCAAGTGGCACGACTTCCGTAAACGGACTTTGGTAATAGTTAAAAAGCAGTGGTGAAGACATCACAGGTAAGCAGAGCATGGTGCTAGCTACACAAAAGTTATGGGTTTGAATCCAAGGGAATGCATGCTCAATGCAATAAGAGATAATATAATGCTTCGAAAGTTGCTTTGGAATAAATCGCTTCCCAAATGCATAAAAAAGTTAAATTCTCTTTCCTGTACTAAAAAGGGACCAAATACTTGACGAGAACTTTTATGGTGAAAAATCATGGTTTAAGTGATACTGTAATACTGAAGGTGACATTACACAAGATATTAGATTCATCTACTCAATTAACCATCTGTCACAACTTGTCTATCTAACTTTCATGGAAAAATTAAATGTACCTTCAGAAGTTAATATTCAGGAAAATGGTAAAAACGGTAAAGCTGCTCAAAGCTACCAAAACATAAAACCTAAAAAAATTAAGAACAAAATTTGTGAACTACGTTCAGACATAAACTTCCTCGTCTTGAATGAAATGTCCATCAGAGGTTTTTGTCACAAATACACGTAGAAAAAAAGCTAAATGATTATCTTAAATAACAAAAATCATAAGTAGTACAATCAAAATAGTGAAAAAAGCTTCAGAGCCAGAAAACTCTAAATCCCCCAATTTAAAAAGGTCATTTTGCACCATGCATAGAAAACCTTTTGCAAGATGTTACAAACTTTTTTACATAAATGTTACAACCAACATACCATTTTGAATTGAATCAATATGTCAAACAAACATAATCAAGACTAAATTATATGTGTAAAATAAAAATTAGCAAATTTCTTGATGAGCATCGTTTATATCTTGCACAATGGACTAGCGCATTTGATCAAATTTTACGAACATCTAGAAACATAGTCAGCATTCAAGCACACGCACACTCACCTAGCGGGACTTTCCCACGCCTCTAAAAGGGGGAAGATGGTGTATCTGTGACTAATTGATCTTCGGCCCTGTCCAACGATTCCAGCAATGATCACCTGAAAACAGGAAACAGGTGGCATCAAGGGTTATGTCTCTGCTCTCGTTCACACCCTCCTGGTGAGGACCACTTTAACACACACACTTACACTCACACACACAAACACACACACACACGTTCTTTGCCAGGCTCCATGCCGACTTTTACGAGGGGCCCTGGGGTTCGAGGTAAACACATGGTGACAAAAGCAAACACATGCTCTCCAAATCAGTCACATGGAAGACAGAACAACAATAAACAGCAACAAGTCGGGGTGAAATCTGGTGCTATTGCTTTTATAGCCACCGTATAAAGTACTTCATGAGACACGAGTACTTTTTTATAACCAGTAGTAAGAGTTATATTAAGTGAATAGAATTTCATCTCGTAAACACTGTCGGGTAAGGGAAAAATATTTTCAAAGTTAGTATGTAAAGTGGCTTTAGAGCTGTGGGCCAGCTGCACACATACTCTAACCAGAGTTATTATTTTCAGTTTTATATTTTAATATTGACATAATTTTGAGTAACATTTTAGCATTTTCGTTATGTGCCTTTGTCATAATATCATTAATTAGTTTATTTTGATATAGCTATATACGTTTATTTTAGTTTCTAGTTTGTTTTGTTTATTAAGTTATGTTTTGTTTCAAATATCATGTCTTTTAAATATGTTATCATGTTTTATTTGTTTTATTGTATTAGTTAGCTGTATTTAGCTGTATTAGTTCATTCTAAATTAAACAACTCAAACAGTTTGATTAATAATGATTAGAATGCACCAAATAAAATGTTTTGCTCATGAACTTTTTAAGTTTAGTACCTCAATTTAAACTTTTGTTTGTTTATTGCTGAAGCAACATTTCCCATTTTTGTTTAGTTCAAGTTCTCCCAAATAATATTTAGGCCAACATTTCAATCGATCTCCCTTTTAAAAGTTTTAGTTTAAGTATTCTAATAACCCTGGCTCTAAAATATTGAGCTTTAGTGCTTGAGTGGGTGTCGTGGGTTCAAATCCAGGCCACATTTTCAATCCCATTTGGGGCCAGAGGCCAAAATAAAATAAAATAATAAAAAGAGCCTGTAGTTTCTTTCTTGATGCTTGCTTGAATTCACATTGACCATTGTTTTATAATGATTCTCTATTGATTTCCATTTATAAATGCATAACATTGCATTCAAAGTTACAATATGTGGATTATCATTATTTGTGTCTTCTGTGATTCAAACCCATGACCTTTAACGCTACTTAAGCAATGCTTCACCATCTGAACCACAGGAACACTATACAGGTACAGGATTGTGATGTTCAATATGTTTTACTCAATCATTTCCCGGCCACATGAAGCCACAGAGAATTGCTCACAGGGAACAATGTGGGTACTCTCATTTAAGAATTAAGTCCATAGGGTGCACTGAAAAAGTGAATTAAAGTAGGTGCAGGTGATGTAGCCTGAGGTTTTGTAGGAGCTAGGAGCCATGGATAAAGATTGGATAAGCAACACATTCATGCTAAAGTGTGTGATTCTAAAGTAGTCATTTGTGATTTCCATAGATTAGATTGTTTACCTTAAAACATTTGATGTCAATCAAAATACCCTGACAAAACAAAGATAACAAATATAAATAGCCTTTCATTTCAAACAGACTTTGTGAACCTGTTTTGTTTGTCCTTTCAGAACTGTAAGTTAAATTATTTTGATTGCACAGAACAACTCTCTTGGACTGTTTATAGATGTTTAGGATCCTATACATACAGTAATATACACAAAAACAATAAAACAGAGAATGACAGCGAATATAAACAAACATCCCAGTTGGGGTTCTGACCACACATCTTATATAAGATGTTTAGATCAAATCTGTGGAGTGAATGCGTGTTTTATTATCTTTAAAGAGCCTGTAAAAGAAACCATAAAGCCGGTTGCTGTCTCAAAAGATTACAGTCAAAGAAAGCACTAGATAGGTAACACCAATAATGTCATCTAGTAAGCATTCAAAGCATGAAGAGAGAGCATGGCGAACCAATTACGCTGGCTCTGAAGAGTATGTGACAGATAATGCACTGAAGCGTGACGTAATCAATTATAGTTAGCATAGAAACGCAGATATAAACCAGATCGTGAGGGGAGATATATTTGTCATGCGTGACACATTTGCAGTGAATCTTTAGACACGGATCCGACGTATTACATGTACTGTGGAATCAGAGCGACATTGGTAGTCTTCAAAATATGAATCGCGCAAATATCTATGATAAATGTGGACCATAATGGATTTAATCATCATAACTGAAAGTTTCAGTTATAATACACATAATAAAAATGCTGGGTTATTTTCAACCCACCGTTGGGTGAAAATGGGACAAATTTAGCTGTTGGTTTGAATTAACACAGAAAATGTTTATTTTGACCAAACAACGAGTTAAAACCCCCGGCTTAGGTTATTTACAACCAACCGGCTGTTCGTCATATCTTGTGTCAGGTTGAAAATAACCCAACATTTTTAAAGTGTATAATAGTAATGAGTTAATACAAATTTTCTATACATAAACAACTCAAATTGTATAAATTAATTACAAATATTACATTATGAATAGACTTGAGCATGCTTTTAAACCATCGTTCGCTTCCGGAATTTCAATTGAACTTACATTTTTGTAGAAAACGAAGGGATTAAAATCTGAATTTAAGGAAGAAAAGGATTTAATTGAATGAATTTAATACAAATAAATCATTAACATGTTATCATACATAATATTGATATCTACAGAAACATCAGATGACAGCATTTGAAAAGCCACGTATTGAAAATTGATGTATAAACATTTCTTATTTTCACAACTTTTAATTCCTTTTTACACACTATGGAACACTTCATTTTTTAAGATGCCCATTGCAATTTCTATGAAGATATATTATTTTTAAAACATTATGCAGATGCACTTTATTTCCCTGAATGGTTAAATTTACGCAATAAGTTGATCAATCAGACCTTAAAACGTTCTGAATGAGGTCTGTTGGGTTTGGGGTGTGTGAGGTCTTCGGTGGGGGTGTGTTCAGGCTTGGCTGGTAAAACACAGTAGCAGGTGAGCTGGGACAGTGTGGCGAGGCCGCCCCTGGGCTGAGTGATATCCCAGAGTGCACTGTAAATCTCCGCCTGCCGTTTTACAGCTGCACCGGGCCGGCTCGCCGCTAAATCACCGGCTATGGAGCGATGACGGCAAGAATGACTGTTTTCATAACCTCGATCGGCCGTCAGTGATGCGAACACACACACATACCATGTACACACATTTCCACCTTTCTCTCTTTTTGCTGTAAACGCTTTTCCTCTCAAGACCAAAAATCTTGTAACAGTCAACGACGCAATGAACGGTAGCACTTTCTTTCACGGTCAACACACACATGCTATGTACTTTGTGTGTAATTGTGTATCATATAAGTACCAGCCCTTATAGACCATCCACTTATGTAAAGTGTACTTTTGCTACACTATATATAAAGTGCATACATTTTAAAATAAAGTGCAAACCAGTAAACAACCTCATACCAATGAAAAAATACCACAAATGCCTACGTGGCAATCATTCAGGACGTGGTATATATAAAAGTGCCATAATATCATCTGATACCGGCAAGTTACCATGGTACCGCCACAGTAGATTTCTCTCTGTTGTCAAACGTTAAATCTGTCAGGTGATGCAGAAGGTGGTCTGAAGTGGATATTTTGTACACCTCAGAATGGAACATGATACCAGGCTCTTTTCGTGGGAACGTGGCAGTCCAAATCTTAAGATTCAAGCCTGTCACCGTTAAAACAGTTCCTTAACTTTGACTTTCCAAAAGGGCTCATTTTTTTCTTAAAAAATACATACGTTTTGAAACCATGTTAGGGTGAATTGGCATGTTTAAAGGCTAAACAAATACAACTATATAATTACATATATTATTATTATTATATGATACCATATGACAATTTAGAAGATGTTTTCCTTCACAAATCCTGTGTTGTATGGTAGTTAAAAAGACACCCCCACACTTACAAGATCTTAAAGATATCATTAAATATAGAGAAAACCATTGTGGTTTATTCTGCAAAAGGATGGTACCTCATCGTGGTGGCTGCCATATTGCGATGGCACATGGTCAAGCAAATTTCATTTAATCGTACTCATACAAAAAGCTAAAATAACCAACCAAAAATATGCCTGTGAACAGGATATTAATTCTACCCCAGCTTAAAGACCAGCTCAAACCAGCATGATCCAGCGCACACCAGCATGTACCTATTAAATGAACCAGTAGCTCAATTAGAGTATTGCGTTAGCACCACAAAGGTCTTGGGTTTGATTCACAGGAAACACACATACCTATGAATTAGTTTAAAGGTCCAGTGCGTATTTTTTTGGAGGTTCTATTGTCAGAAATGCAATATATTAAACATAATTATGTCTTCAGAGGTGTATAAAGACCTTACATAACCAAGCATTATGTTTTATTACCTTAGGATGAGCTATTTCTATCTATATACACTTGGAATTCGCCATGTTATTTGACAGTAGCCCTTATAGGACAAAATGCTCTACAGAACGCATTTCGTAAATTCGTTATCTCCTTCGGCAAAGAAATGAAAACATGAAAACATCTTAGCTCTGTGTCAGACATAATAGTGCTTCGAATGGAAGGGGGGAGGGGTGGAGTTGCAGTTGGTTGCAGTTCGCTACCTCACCGCTAGATGCCGATAAATTACATACATTGTAACTTTAAAAGCACTGCAATTCTTTCTGTATTAAAGCGTATGACAAATGCAAAAATATAAATGAACTTGCTTCAGGCTAGTTTACGCTGCTTAAATGATTGAACAAGTCCCAATTACATAAATAAGAAAAAAAATTATACTTTGTGCATCGTTTGGTTATAGAACAGGGCATGTTTTGGTTTCATAAACTTTTGTAATATATTACCGTTTCATCTTGCAACCCCCTTTTCTGGTCACCTGGAAATGCTCTCCTGATCCGCTGTTTGCCGGAGCAGCAGGAATGACCATTATCCACCACGGATCACAAAGAAAGGCTTGCAAACTCCGGAAACGGTCAGAGAGAGTTCGAAAAAAAAGAGGAGAGAGAAAAAGGAGGTCACACTTCTCTGACACGCATTCATCCGATGGGTCGTTTCAACCTTGAAAAACAAAAGCACCCGAAAAAATAAAATAAAATCACAACTGGAAACCTGCAGGAAAGAAACCAATAATCCAACCATAGGGGATAGAACAATTTAACCTCTCTCTCTCTCAGTCACAAAAACACACAGATGCATTGACTTGATAGATATCACATGAAACTCAAGTGATCTCTCCTTAATTCTCTCTCTTTCTCCTTCTCGCTCTAAACTACGTGATAAATGTTTAATTAGGAGACTAATTGTGTGTATAATTAACACTCATCAATCTCATAACATCAGAGAATAATCATCAGCTACTGCTATCTGATGTACTGGCGCACACACACACTTACAAAAGCGCACATGCTAATGATATGCTTTACACATTTCAAATTATTAAAATACTTATTAACTATCCATTATTGCACCTTACATGGAATAAAACACTTTTAAACCACATTTTTATGTGTTTAATGATAATGTGACTGATGTTCGTTCAAGCGGATCTTGACACCAGGGTGTTACCTACTGTTTGAGGTTCTGATTGTTTTTTAAAAGGTGGGTTTGCAGTTATTAGGATGTTTTAAATCGTTGCCTATTGGTTCAAAAAGAGAATACACTGTGCAGACGGCCAAATTGGCTGTCGGCATCCTAAAACGCTTCGGACGATCCAAGTTCGAGTCCCGGCTCAATGTTCTTTGAATGTCCCCTCTCTTTCCAGACTCATGTTCCCCTCTTCAGGATTTCCTGTCCTATCTTAAGTGCCCCATCCATAAAGTTATAAAGACGAATAACGCTGGTCCAGAAGATCTTCCTGTTTCAGGTCTCTAACACTATACAAACATTGGAACACAATACAACCAATAAAATGGAAATTCATTATTTAAAATCATACAATGTGATTTTCTGGATTTTTTTTAACATTCTGTCTTACGTGTACCTACGATGACAATTACAGATCTCTCCATTCTTTGTAAGTGGGATACCTTGAAAAATCAGCAGTGTATCAAATCCTTATTTGCCCCACTATAAGTGCCTTTGCGACCACCAAACACAACAAAATCGTGGCTAGCCATTTGAGCGAAACTGACAATGTAACCAGTGTTAAAGCACGCATCACAAAACCGAGTGTACTTCTAACTAGACTAACATCATACATCCCACTCTTCCGTTTTTGGTCTCATATTAACAAACGCATAGCTATAATAGCAAACTCCACTAGGCAAAATCATCAAGGCAATGTAATGTTGTACAACTTTTCAGCATAATTGCCTCAGAGATAAACGCTATAAATAAATCTTTTAATAGCTTCATCACAGACACGATTTTAAAACACCTCATTTTTAAAGCGCTCATTTCCCTCACTTGACAGGGATGTTTTCTTGATGCGTGCGAGCGCTATTTTTCTCAAAACGAGGATCACACAGGCTCTGAATTTTGCACTTAGATCTCACTACCAGCTGTCCAAAATTTACACGTCTTATACTGTCAAATACGCTAGGAGAGTGACATCCTTAAATTATACCCTAGAAATCACAGCAGTGTGTCTGTGTGTGTGTGTGTGTCTGATTAAAGAACAAAATATACAGTATTAAGGTATGACAGCATTATGGAAGTTTAGAGATCATGAAGTTTTTGTCAGATTATGTTCTGGTTGTGAGTGTGTGTGTCCTCTACTGTGCAACTGTATTGTGAGCATCTACATACACATAACCATGTAGACACCAGACACGCTGTGATACCATATGCTTGTGAATGTTAGATAGTTTTGTTATGAACTCCCTCGTGGATCTATAAACCTTTATTTGTGCATATAGGAGTGCCACGAGGCCACTGCAGGTTATGTTGCGTTTACGTATTTGTAAGCATAAGTGTGTGATGACAACCTGAATTAACCATCCAAAATTGTTTAATAACACATAGGAAATTATTTTTAATGCTTTCAATAAAAGGAAAAAAACATTTATGATCTGAACACTAGGGATGAAGCAATACAGTTAACCCATAGTTCAATAGGTTGTTCGGTTTCTGTTCTGATGGCTCGGCACATTAAAGTGTTTTTTAATTATTCTGACAGTAATAAATTAAGAAGAAACATTTTTTATTGCAATTTTCTTTAGATAAATTATTTTATTCTAATTAAGCAAAAATCATCTTGCACAAATATCTGGTGTACTGAATAATATAAAATAAAGAATAAACTTTAAAATAAACTAATGCTACCTTGAGACTGCTGTAAACAGACAGACGTGCAAACACTACCGGTCAATGGGCATAATGCTATGTAGGTGCTCTCTCTGCATGTGCTGTGTGAGCAACAAGGAAGCGCTGCTTTCGTGTGCAGTGTAAAACAGATGAAATCCATTCTTTCTCTGCCAGATTCGGACATTATCATTTGGCATAATGCGCATACAATAAAGCTGCTAGGTTCCACTGCTTTCGATGGTCAGTTCACGTCTCAATATCAAATTGCTTCTCATGTTGCAGGCAGCCTCACTTTACCGCTCGACTCGTGTGAAATCTGTCACGAGCATTGCAAGCGTTACTAACTTTAGCGCATTGTTATTAGATAACAACTCGTGGAGAGGTGTTTATCTATCTCAGCACGCAGTCTTACATACAAACATGGATTTATATAGACAGAGCAAGAACCGCAATTCACATACGTATTGAACCGTGTAGGTCGTACCGAACGCTATGCCGAATATTGCTGAGAATTGTTGAATCCTCACTGAACACGGTCAGCTTCACAAAGATAACTTTGTAAATAAAAATAGCACAATTTCTGTTGAACCCTGTACTGCCGTAAAATGTAATGGTTTGATCTTAAATGGGTCATATGAAACGTATAAAATGAACATTATCATTTGATTTAGATGTAATGCAATTTGTTTACACGATTTAAGGTTAAAATATGATGTATTTTCCACATACTGTGCATGTTTGTTTCTTCTCTTTGCCCCGCCTCTTTGAAATGCATGGATTTTTACAAAGCTAATTGCTCTGAAAAGCGAGGTGTGCTACGATTGGCCAGTTAACTAGTGCGTAGTGATTGGTCGAATGCTGCAAGCGTGTGACAGCAATGTAACGCCTCTTACCATATTTGGAACATCAGGTTCAAAAGCAATTGTACTGACAGGTACGCCCACCTCACATGCGTGTATATTTGGGAGGTCTTAGACAAATCATACCATGAACTGACGTAGATTTGTGGGGGTGTGGTTACACAAGGCGTTTCAGGCGGGTCTGGCTGAGCATTCGCAACTTATAACACACCAAAGACACAGAACAACACGTATTCGCGCCATATGACCCTTTTAATTTACGAGATCTACAGATATATCGGTCAATTAAAGAATTTTTTTCCAATAATCCAGCCGATATATCTTGCTATATATAAAAATATAATGCTATGAATTTGTGCTCGCTACTGTTAAGAAACAGCACAGTTGTATGTTCAATATTATTAGTCGTTATTTGAATGAATTACATTCAGAAAGTAAAAAAATATTAATTTGTTCTTCAGAATTGGTATTGGCAGATATCATTTTGAATATCAGTCTACAAATTTAGTATCAGTGCATCCCTACTGAATAGCACGTTTAAAAGACAGACAATGGAAGAAACTTTAGGTCATGTAAGATATTTGTATTGTTAGACATTCACTGAACACAAGGCTTCCAAATGTGTGTTCTTTTTACGTACTACAAGCATCTACCTGCCAAAACATTCTGTATAGCATCCGTGTGAAACCAGTTTAAAAACACACTTCCACTTTGTGGAAAGATTAAATGATATTTGTGGAGTGTTTATGTGGATCATGTAAACAACTCCACCCTCTGATGTCCCAGTAGCTCGCTCTCTTTCTCTCTTTCTGCCTCTGTCAGATTGACATATTGGGTTAATAAGTGCCTCTCCCTAGCCTGAGCAAACTAATTAAATATTAATCCTGAGGCAGAGGTCAGAGAAAACTAACAAACAGCCGCTTGGATGCACACAGACGTGAGAACACACACATATATAGCTGTAATATCAGAAGCACTTTCGCTGTCTAATTAATTTTTCTCAGATGGTGGAACTTGGCTGGCCTATAAAGTGCACTCATATGTTCGTGAATACACATAATGCACTGATAATCTGTCATATAGACATACACGCAAATACTCGTGAGATCGTACTAAAGCTTGTTCGAAATGAAAGCCCAGACAAAGACAACCAGTAGTGTGTTGTGATCATACAAGTCAATCATTTTGACTCTGGAATAATGATTCTATTCAATTAACATGTAAATTGATAGGCTGTATGTGTAAAGCAGTATTAGAGTTTTTATTTATTTTTTATATATATTCATTATGCCAGTAAATACTTTTGAAGTCAGGAAGGTTAACACATTTATGATTTCCAGATATTCGGAGAACAACAACCTGACTAGCCAAAACCA
This sequence comes from Triplophysa tibetana, assembly GCA_008369825.1. NCBI lineage: Eukaryota > Metazoa > Chordata > Actinopteri > Cypriniformes > Nemacheilidae > Triplophysa > Triplophysa tibetana. The sequence goes on along the minus strand of CM017896.1, from coordinate 27,527,381 downwards.
CAAATTGTTTAAAAATACACAGCATTTCCATCCAAAAAATTGCTAATATATTCAATATCTTTAAAAAAATATCTGTTACATATTTAGATATACAAATAGACCACTTCACAAGACATATTAAACGCTGGTCCAGAAGCATTTCTGGTCTCAGTTTTTATTTATTAATTATAATTACTTTAAATCTTACATATATAATAAAATCTTGAAGATATTCATTTTACATATTTATTCAGTTATAAAGGTTTTGTTGGTTGTGATTTGTTTAAACATTCCCGTAGTTTCGAAAAACTTGAACAGGAAGTTTTTCTGGACCAGCGTTTGATCTTGCTGTTTACGTCCTCTGAAGTGGTATAGGTCTCAAAATGTTAAACCAATCCATCAATCCATCCATCATAAAACTGTCTAAATGACTCAAAATGACTCTAGTGGTTTATTAAATAATCTAAAACTAAACTATAGGTTAATTTTTGGCAAAACTTTATTAAAAATCAAGCACTTAATTTAGATATGCCGATATTCAACTCCAAATCTCATTGATTCTCGCTAGAGATGCACCGATATATTGGCCAATAATCAGTATCGGTCGATAAAAGCAAATTTTCACACTATCAGCCGAGGTTAAAAACAGCCGATGATCAAAGCCGACATATACTGTCAATCAAAAGAGGACAGGAAAATGCAATGAATTTGCGCTCTGTATACAGAAAATTGGTGTGAATATTAATTTAACCTTTAGAATCGGTATCGGCAGTTTTCACTGTAAATTTAGTCATTTTTGGCAGACGCTTTTATCCAAAGCGACTTACAGTGCACTTGTCTAAATAATAGGTATCGGTCGAGAAATGTATTAGCAGTGCATCTCTAGTTCTCGCAGGTCTTGTAACTTCTCACATATTTTGTCATTGACACATAAGAACCAATGAGATTTCAAGTCATTTAAATGTAACGTTTGTATTCGTTTCAATTTTGCTAAATTTGCTCACGACAGATGTGTGAGAAAACGATTAATATTTTGACGTAGTTTATGATGGTATTAGATTTTCAAACCTTTACATCATCAACAAACCAGTTGTCCAACACCCACTATTTAAATCTAAAATGACTTGGTTTACATTAAGCTTTTCAACATGAACAACAGCAAGCATCACCAATGTGCTTTAACACAGCAGAGCATGAACACCTACAGTACTAGAAAACGATACAATACAAACACTTCATGATTTAAAGGTACACTAAGCAATTTTCTATAGAAAGGTGTCCAGTAAAGACCCCAATTAGAGCACAAGAACACTATTTTAATACAGTTAGTTTTGACAACTCAGTCAGTGGTCAGTGTGTAATTCAGTGCCAGTTCTAGTCTGGCAGACATATATGAATGGCTATCGCCACCAACAGTACCTTTAATTGCTGTCAGTCTGACTGCGCAGCCAGTTATACGATCTACGCAGATCTTATATGCTAATGGGGGCTTGACTCAAACAATTACAATAAGTGAATGTGTGACTGAGAAAGACGAAATGGAGGAAGGGCTGCTGAGAGTTCAAATGTGGGAAGTGTCGCTCCCCACGGACTAGGAATTATGGCATAATGATAAGTTTCCCCTCTCCCCAGCCATAAGACTAGATTTATACCTTCACTTACTCAATTCCACATGAAATCATCTGCTCGCACTTACTGTATGTCGTGAGCAGGGTGTTGGAGAAGTTTCTCATATGGTTTTATAATTATCTACTTAACAGGATCTATTATGACAGCGCTACAATGGAGAATCGTCTTTTACAACCTGCCATCTGTGCACGAGTGTGACTTTTGAATCGTTTGCCAATGTCTGCATTCATAATTCTGTAAAAAAGCATTAAAGGATTTAAACGGTCACAAAGATTAACCAAAAATTAGGTTTGGATGAACCTCATGCCATTGGTTGACGGCATGTCCAGAGTGTGCAGTGAATGAAAAGATTTAAAATAAAGAATATTTTATATAAATTCAAAACTATGTAAATATAAAATATTTTATATATTTAATTCCCCAAAGAATCAAATCGCAAACCTAAGATGATGCTAACAAAGCCCTTGATCTCCAGATCCTCACTCTTCTTTGTGCCACATGTTTTTGTTTCTTCTTGTTCTCACCTAGCGTACATGCGATACTTATTAACCTCTGTGAATGCGTTTAGTCTCCGTCTCCCTCATGCATTCCTCTCCGTCCGTCTTTCACACGCTTTTCTCTCGCATTTGATAAGACTCTTGGGAACCTCTTCTTTTCAAAGGAAAGAGCAACTATTTATTTGACCTGCGAACTTTGACTGAGAGAGCCAGACCCTTTACACTCTTAACAAGATTATAAGAAGCGCTTGCGTCTGCGTAGATCCTTAGATGATTTAACGTAAAACAATCAACCCTACTGGAGACGGAGTGTTATGCTAGCGCTGATCTGTTTTCACTTTCTCTCCTAGTTTGTATAAATGTTTAATGTCTCACAAATATGCTTCTGAGGACTTGCGCATCTTTTTTGTGATCATACTGTAATGGATGTAAACCTGCTCGATAAATCTTTGAAACTTGAAATGCTTTGCGCATCAATCGAATGGTCTGTTACTCGCACACAGTACATAACTTTATTTGCAGCCGACAGATGCGCTCACTCCCACAGTACAACAGTTAGATACATTTTCCAACGGCTGCCATAGAAAAACACCCTCTCGTATAATTAAACCAATTCGTGTCAATTAGTTCCACATGGAATGCAAATTAAAAGAGCATAATTAATCATAGCTCTTCGTTAAAGGGGGTGGAGTAATTAGCAGGGTTTAATTCCGTCATTTTTAATTGCATTTTTCTAATTGAAATTGCGTACGCTAGTCTCACGTTCTGGTGGCATTATCTCGGCGACGTGAAGGACTGCCCTCGCGGCGTGTTTGATTGAATGTCTGCGCGTGAGGCATTCAATTTAACCTTCTTTTAAATATACATCGCAATAATATCATCATCAGTGTGACAGTGTGTCTGGAATTCTTGGTTTATAGATTTGTTCATTTGAATCTACACCAAGTGAATACTTGAGAACTGTGTTGGATGCTTCAAGTGCACACCTGTAGGTTGCGTGTAACACATGTGCATTTCCTACAGCTGGCTTTTTGAACACGGGTAATGATGCAACACCTGCATCTTAATGAAGGGTAAATGTGAAAGACAACATTATGATGATGATGATGATGATGTCCATGTGGTGTTGTCAGTTATCTTAATACCAAATGCCCTGTCTACTTCCTCTGTCCTTAAAAGTTCACCCAAAAATGTAATTCTTTTTTTGTGTCCATGCAATGGAAGTCAATGGTGGCCAGTATTGTTTGTTACCAGTGTTCTTCAAATATTTTGTTTGTGGTCATATTTTCATATTTACATGGCACTCAAATACCTTTAAAGAATACCATTGTATTGTCACGGTACATACCTTAAATTTGATGGTACTGTTTCAAGATCCTAAAAAGTACCACGATACACATTCAAAACCAACATTGTTATTATTATTTATAGTACCTTGCAACTATACTTCTTTCATTTACAAAGTTGTAGAGGTGATACTGGCACTCTGTAAATGCCCCAAAAATCATGACATTACGTCCAAAACTGCGTGCTTCTCAAGTACGGCAAAGACAAATCCAGATGTTACATCTCCACACACACACGGAGACAAATGTCTCTACCACCGGATATTTTTCATGACTTTTTTGACTCCAGAGCCTGCGATGCCATTCAAAGGTCAAAGGCCAGCTCTCGGGACGGAAGCGACCCGGGTGGGAATGAAGACTGTAGCGTCTCTCATCCCATCAACCGTGCACGCATGCACACAAACTCACACGACCGCAAAGACCCGAACCTGCGGCCCCCTCGGCTTAAGAGACTAATTGTTTTTGGACAGGGTAATGTGAGCGAGGGATGAACCTGAGAGACGGATGAATCGGAAGAAGAACAGAGGAGGAAGGAGCAAGGAGCCAGAAATGTCAAATAAATTACCCTTCCGCTGGATAATACATTTTCACCTAGTTGAAAAAAGCGAGAGGAGGAGAGATATTGGTGGTCTTCTGGAAACTTAATAAAGTCGCTTTTGTGGTAAACGAAACCTACATAAAAGCCATTTGAATGACCAAATTTGCTTGTTGGTGTGAACAGGCCTCTTGTCATACGAATTAATTTTATGAAACTTTTACGATTCTGTTTGTCCTCCCCGTACGATTATGTTATGAAAAAGTAAAAAGTTCCATCAAAAAAGTCATGCTGGTTTGGAATGACAGAACGTTTATTTTCTGGCAAACGTTTCCGTTAACTAGGGTTCTTGTCGTACAGTCATTCAACGAGGTAAATGAGCTTAATTGAACGCTTTACACCATTAAAACTGCCCCTGCAATGAGAATGCCAACCTGTGCGAGTATGTGCCTGCCTTAATGGCTTTTCAGTGTGTATATGAATGCAAACTAGCCTCTTTTAAAAGCCCCCTCTCCCCACAAAACATCCATTAAGACATTTCATTTCACAGCTACAAAACGAGAGGGACTCCAATAAGTAACATATTAGACCACTTTAAGCTGCATGGTCAACCCTGTTATGATGCAGAGAGCGGATTTGCCGCTTTTTCTTTGGACTTGCGCGCAGGTTAAAGAATCATTTATATGCATAAAAACTCGAGCTCTGTCACTAAATAACGGTCTGCTTTAATTAGATTTGAAGGTCAGCATGTGCTGATTGGAAAGAGCACGTTATATTATCATAAAACTCGCGGAAAGTGTCAACATACGCCGATTTCGCAGACCCTTATGTTTAATTCAATTGAAAAAGCATGCATTAGTGCATGCAAACCTTTCAGCACAAACACATAATTGCTCGGTGCACTATGTGCAAAAATGTTTTGTCAGGTAACCTAAAAATATGTATAAATTAGCTGGTTTTAGGTAAAAATTGTAATATGACTGAATAAGCATGAACATTAGGCTACACCAACGAAAGTACATTTTTGGGTTCTGACGTTTGGCCTTCGTGTTCGGTATTTTGCAGAATAATAATATCTCTGGTCTCTCGTCTTTGATATTAGTCAAATGAACAAAGTTTAAGTGGTTTAAGTTTACATAACACACAATAGTTAGTTAGTTAATCTTAATGATTTCCTGTTAAATGTGTTGAGTAATACTGCATGTGTTTGTTCAGGACGTTTAGAGGGTCAGAAGGTGCGTGAAGGGTGAAAGCGTGTTCTTTGATCATCACAGGAACAGGAAGAGACAATTTTTCATGGATTACACGATCAAACGGAGCGAAATGCAGTTAATGCACACACACAAAGAACACAACTGTAGTCGCACACACACACACCGGAGATTTGCGGGTTCCACTTGGCTGATAGTCTGACAGCCCTGACTGATCAATCACTCTCTCTTTTCCTCCCTTCCCTGAATAAACGAATAGGAAAAGTTCTCCTCCAGTTTCAGCGAATGCACTTTCACATATTAACTTTACCCCTTTCTCATGCAAACAGGCAGAGACTTATAATGTAAATTTATAATAAGCTCTATCTTTTTTAATATTACGATATCTCTACAGGCATGACCTCGCCTCTATCCAAATATCCAAATGATAAAAATGGAACAACAGTTAACATTCACAAATTTGCCATATAAAATACATATGATACAGTACGTGGCCATTACCAGATGGGGCAAATCATATCAAAACTCTTGTTTTAAAATGTAGTGTGGCGGGACCATGGTATCAGATAGTGCTAGAAATACACTACGGTACTCAAAATATTGTGGTATGTTATTAATGTGGTACTTTAAAGTACGTTCAGAAGTATTAAAAGCACCATATCACATGTCCAAAACATATGGTTCCATGTCTAAAACCTGAAAGTACAGTACCATGGTATACAGCACACAAACAAGCACGGTTGTAAATACTGAATGTCAAAAATAAGTGTTTGTGTGTGTTTGAATCAAGTCCGTGTGTTTTTCTCATTGTGAATTGTAAAGTCCTGAGAACTCTCTCCACAGGAATCTAACAACACCTCCCTGTGCAACACACACACAGACACTCTTTCCTGTTCCCTCTTGAAACGTGTGGTAATTGGCCCGAGTCATTTTTATCATGGGCTGAAGTGTCTGGTAAAGACATTGATTTGGCAAATGAGGTCAAATCTGGTTCGTGCACAACTGTTGTTTTCTTAAGCCACAATAATGTGAGATACCCTGTGTTTGCCCATGAGTGACTGTTAGCTTGTTGGCAGACATGATTTATAAATCTAAAGGTTTGACAGCTGTAATACTAACAAGATCTGCATTATAAAAATGTAAATGTTTTGTTTTTTCAGTATAGGGAGCTATTTCTCCCTGATTTGACCGGTTATTAAACTTTCATTAGTGTAAACTAATGTTTGCCGGGGTCGATTTAGCGATATTAAGTCATATTTTGGACTTTAGAATGAAACCGGTTAATTAAGATGTTTTCATGAGTCATACAATGTAAAATAAGACAAGTTATCTGACAAAACATATTGACACTAACTGAAACTAGAAAGAAATCAATTAAATTCAAGGTAAAATGTTCAAGTGCTTAGAGATTCGGGCTTATTTGATCGCAAGGCTACATAATGAAGTCAATCAGATCTCAGGAGAATTCTTAACAAAGCCACACCCCTTAATTGTCAATTTTTACAAATGTGCGACTTTTTCTCCAGATCTTTATAGTAAGAAATCCTAAATAGAGTGCGTTGAAAAACATATTAAATACCATGGTTAGGTATAATAAAACTATTAGATAACTGCATTTTGTTAGTGGTCACAATATCTCGTGATACAAAATTATAAATTGCGGAGATATGGCGAGCTTAATTTTATGTGAATTGATTATATCTTTTCACCTATAATGTAGTGCATTCTCTGTCAAAATTGCATTCATAAAAACATCACTAAGTGTCTATATTCATTGCAAATGGAGTTATATAACTGTCCGGTGGATGCGTTATTGAGTTCTTGTTAGATGCCCTTTAAATAAAATGTTGCCCTTTACCACACATAGAAATATTACTTACATTGAAGGTAATTTAATATCTTCCATTCCTACTGTACAGGTATATTGGCATCAAGACCCTCCATTAAAGTTTTAACACATCGGATATGAGGTGAGCTAATATTAGTTTCATCATGTGATTCCCTTGGTTTTCTGAATCTATGTTTTCCACATAGATGAAACTGCCTGGGGCAAATGAAAAAAAATTTTTTTTATCCTTATTTGAAAATGGTTCGCTTTTGTCCGCTGTTGATGAATTTGCAGGTCACAGTTTCTGGAAGCTGAACTACAACTTCGAATCGTAAATGCACACAAATAAAAAGGAGGAAGAATTAAATCAAGCAATTGATTTAATCTATATTTTTGTACTGAATTAACATTAATTAGCAAATTCAAAGGTCTCCAGCAAAGACATAATCTAAGAGCCAAGCTGTTGGTAGTTCAGTCGGTTCAATAAAAAGAAATCTGACATGAAAAACGGTCTTCATTGACTGCATGACAAAATAAGAAATATTACACAGTAAAAATGTTGTTTTGTCAGATAAGAAAATGTGCTTCTTGTGGTAACAACTACATTAACTATAAACTGTATTAGATATCCATTCAGTCAAATTAGACAAAGATTGAAAAGGTTGAGCACATGCTTTTGCTATACTGGCTATCTATTTATCTATTTATATATAATATTTACACATAGTAGATAGATCTTCATACTGTAAGTTTTTCTGAATTTATAATTTATAGGTATGTGTTTACGTAATTTTTGTTTAATTCTGTGGACTACTAACAATATTTCTCCAAAATTTCAAATATTTTTTTCTATTTGCATTTATTTGCAGAAAATAAAACTGTAGAAATAGTTCAAAATAACAGAAAATAAACAAAAACAGTTTATATTCCTTTCTTTAGCAATACAACAGTAATATTTCTACACGCATTTAAGAAAACTAAAAAAAAAATATTTAATGGGATAACCTTCACAGAATGTATCGTGTCATGCTGTCAGTCTTTCACATTTATGTTGGATGACATTTCTGTATGTCACTCCTGACCTGAGGTTTGATTTAATTAAAATTCAACAGATACTGTACTAAACTGACCACTAGAAATGCTGATGAAAATGTAATAGTTCCAACGATCTCTTATTTTTTCTGTGGCTTTATGTAAATGTATATTAATATTTTAAGAAACTTTTAAGAATAACTGTGCTGTGTTGTTATTCTTATTAGGCTTTTTTATTTTATTTAAATTGAGCAAATTATGTAAATACCAGTAAATCATTTCAAAGTGCTCTGTGCACATATAAATTAGCATTGGCCATCTTATCCTCCACCCTCCCTTTTTCCTCCATCTCTCTAACCATATTAAGGTGGTGATTAGGTGTTAACTAATCTCCACTGCCCAGGGTGTGACCCGCTCCTCCCCCTTTCCTCCCAAAAAGAAAAAAATCGAGGTGAATATTTGTGTTCACAGTCTTCCAATCAGCTCCTCCTATAAAGCAATTAATGCTTGACATTAAATCATACTGTATATAAAGATTGTAAAATTATATATCATCTCATTATTGTTTTATACATTTAAATCCTGAAAATAAATATGAATTAATATTGCAAAGAGAAAATTAAGACTGTATAAATATAATATTTTTGGGACTAATAAAAGGTTTGGTTGTTCTTTAGTTCAAGACACAAATAAGGCTGGCTGGGGACCACTGGAGATCAGGTGTTTTACCCACTCAGTCTCTCTCTCTCCCTCTCTCTGACATTCGATCATAACAAATGTCAGTTGCCTCAGAAGTCCCATAAAGCAATTCAACAACTCAAAAATCCCATGCAACAATTACTTAAAAGCTCAAACTTTAAGCTTGTTATATCGGTTAGAATAACACTAGAAACGAAACCCCACCTTCATCCCTTTCTCTCTCTACTTCCCATCCCCCTTAAGAAACACCCGCCAATGTCTCGTCCCCCCACCTCTCTCTCTTCATTTCAGTAAAATAGATTTTTCAATTATGCGTAGAGTGGAGGGAACCGTCTCACATCTCAGGGCTTGACCCCATTTGGGTGCCGAGTTTTTCTTGGGCAAATTGACACACTTAACTCCTACTCTTACAATAATCGGCCGATATGAAGGCCTCTCATCATGAAAGCAGACAGCCTTACGCTCAGACAATCAATGAGCCGACAAATACAGTAATTGAACATGAACACATTACACTCGCTCGTGTTTAAATGCAGTTTGCGATACTTCACTATAGATTTACCGCAAATCATTTCCAAATTAGATTTGCAACATCTCTGCCGGGTTCCTGCTCGGGTGAAACAAGATAATCGTTCATATTTGTAAATCTGAAACCGTTCAAGGATTAGTTATGTGATAAATGTCTGGAATACAAACTCTTAACAGGAGATGTAAATTTATTGTGAGAAAATCACTCAAATTAAGTTCAAACCAAATACGAACAATCGTGTTCCTCCCTATTTATTACTTCCACGAAAAGTTTATTACTTCCAACGCGCGTCATCCGTGCCATCCGATTCACGTCATTCACATCGCCTGCTGTGAGACTGCGTCTATTTGTGCCTTTGTATTGACTTGGCAAATTGCTTAATTCGCGTTTGGTGTGAACACAGCATTAGGTGTTTGGGATGTTTGGCAGGTCATTGCTATGTGGTTGTTGAAGGGATAGTTCACCCAAAAATGAAAATTCTTTCATCATTTAGTCACCCTTTTGTTATTCCAAACCTGTATGACTTTCTTCTGGAGAACACAAATGAATTTGAAGAACGTCAGAACATTGGTTAGCAACTTATATGGTAATCTTCTATAATAAAAAAGTTGTATACAGAGCTTACAACTTTAAAGAGAATAAATGATGACAGAATTTTTATTTATGGGTTAACTATTCCTTTATAGTGTTGTTGGGTTGTTGTGTAAAGTGGTCTGTTCATGGGCAATCTTGCGACAATGTGCAACAGGATGACAAAAATTTGGAAAAGTTAAACTATATGAAAATGCAAAAAGGTTTTTGCTCTACTGTGTGAGAACAGAAAAGCTCATGGAATATGTCACCTGTCTATCTTCGAGTGACAGCAAGAAGGAGAAGTGAATCAATCCTTGCAAAATTTAGTATACATTTTATATGCATGCTTTTTGTTTAATTTATATTTGATTAATCAATAAACTTATTATATTTTTTTTATTCTGTATATTTGTTTTTACATTCAAACTAGTTTATGTTTTAATAAATTATAATTTCATACTTTCAATATGAAGTAAACAACAATTTAGGAAATTAGAAAGTCTACCACTGACACAATGGGAAAAATCACTCGAAATGTGATATCTCATGTCACTTAAAATTGACTCTCATTTAAAACGTTTAATCGGTGCTCTTTAGCAAGCTAATATACAGTTTTGGAAATATAGTGAATGTTGCAAACGTCATCCGCACCAAAAAAACATAAGGACGCGTTCTTTCTCTCATTAACGTTCAATAAAGAAGATATGAAGACAGTGTGATGTATTTAATTCCTGATTCAGTGATTCAAACCCTAAGGCAGCTTAGTGACGGCGTATCAGTATCACACAGTGTGTGTATTAGGGCTGAAACAGAATTGATTGCCTCTAGGCATGTTTAACATGCTCTAACAGAGACCAAAGATACAACATGATGCAAGTTTGATAACAACATATAAACTCACACACAAAGGGTGAAGCGAGCCAGTGGTCAGGCTCTTTCTCCTCTTTCTTTCACCCCTCCACTCAGAGCGGGAGCAGGTTGAGACTGGGAGGGTAGTAATTATGGGGGAGTCACGGTTCGCCGCCCACACCCCTCCCATTGTCTCCAAACATGTGTGTGTCTGTGTGTGCGGGGGTAACGTGCTGTAAGGGTGCTGACAGCGGCAGTTGGACATCAGTGGGTGTTGAAAAGTGCTTGCTGGCGGACGCAGCGCCTGAAGGGCAATTCATGCCCCCTTGTGGTCAGTAAACACAACAAAAGCCATCATCCCTTATATGACTAAGCTCGCAATTTTGATAGAAATGGAAGATCAGTGGAATGAAAATTACTTTAGCTTGTTTTCTTTCATCACGGTCAAAACTGTATAACTTACATTTCCTGCAGAACATGTTGGAACAATGTTGGTAACTAGACAACGGCAGTTCCCATTCACTTCTATTGTATGAATATGAAACCATTGCAAGTCAATGGGTCTGGCCGTTGCTCGGTTATCAACATTCTTCAAAATATCCTTTTTTATGTTCTGTATAAGAAAGTCATACAAGTTTAAAATGACTAGAGGATGAGTAAATTATGACAGACTTTTCATTTTTGGGTGAACTATCCTATACTTTGTGCATATGTCAACGGGTGATATGTGCTAACTTCTTTGTACGAAGAAATATTATTCTATTTTAATTCTTTTATCATAACCCCAAATAATTTCTTACATTTTATAATGGAAATCAATATGATATTACAAATATTTCCAAAGTTGGTTTAACAACAAGTCAAACATTTCTTTATAAAAATTCTGGGTTCCTTCAACCCAATGGTTTAGCAAAATAAGGACAAACACAAGTGTTGAGTTTAAATGAACCTATTTTGGGTTCTTTTAACCCGTAGTTAGGTCGAATATGGAGATTTTCTAAGTTAAAGCAATGGTTTTGGTTTGCCCAGCATTTTTGTGCATAAGTGTTCAGCGCTAACGCTTACTAACCATACACTCTATATCTAGCTCTTTATTTACATTTTTCCTGCTGAGCTTGACCAAAGCATATAGAATAGAAATATAGTTTTACATGTTAAGATTAGGTTGATCGTCTTAAAGTCACAGAACATGAAAGTTCACGTTACAGGAATAACCCGAATCACAAAAACACAGGGCAAAATATTAAAAAGGACCGAATGTGATTAACTCATAGACATTCAAATCAAGAAGTTCTGCAGTATTTTCCCCATTTCAGTTCCACCACAGACAAATGACAGAAATAAGGCTTAATTATAGTGGAACGAGCTATTTTAAAGACGTAATGTCAATATGCCTCATTTGCTTCATCCATAAATAATGCACATTTCCATAATTGTGTTAAAGCCAACACAATGTGGGACTGAGACTGCAGTTAAAATGTTAAAGAAAGAAAAACAGAACGACCAGAATTGTAAAGGAGGAAAAAAATACGACAGCGATAGAGAGCAAGCCAGCAAACAGAGAGAGTTTATCAACTGCCCACTGTTGCGTTTTGTCTCACATTTAATGATCATCCAAAGGTGTAAATAGTATTGAAGATGGTGTAAGTCTGCATCTGCCGAAGTGATCCAAAAAACTTTCAAACACACACCCAAGTAAGAGAATGCTTACAAATAGTTAGAAACTGCAATTAATTCCATCCAACACACTATATGCAGTGTGAAACTTTTCAAGAGAGCGTTTCTTCTCAGTATTACAAACATACATGACTAACACGCAGAAGCTGAGAAGTTGCATTAATGGTAACGCTGATGTTCTTGGTCTGTGCCCACCAAAGACGAAGGATTAGCAAATGTAATAAAGCAAATTCACTCTCCTATTCTTATTGGATCTTTGTATTTTAATTAAATACCAATACGGCCAGAGGTAATCAAACATTCTTAAGCTTGTATTGACTTCATTCGTTCCCTCATCGTGTTTTATCTCCATGTTGACCTTTCTTGCGATCATCTTGCGGAAACGACATGTCATAATTTCTTCCCGCCATCAACGGCCTAGAGTTTACTTTATTTTTTTTCCATCTTTGGAATTTTTACTTCCCATCAGAAACCAAACTAACCAAAACCAGTTTCGTGCTCCAGCTCTGTTTGTCCAGCTGGATTTGACGTGCACATGCTCGGTTGGCTCTTAATGTGACACACTGTTATTTTAATTTATTTGAGCGGTTTTCCAGTCTCATTTCTAATGTGTCTCAACAAAACACTTCCATGAATTTTGGAATAAAAAAAATCAATAATCAAGAAAAGGTCGAATATTTTCATTGACGCACTTGCCAGACACTTTTCAATCTTGCAGGAAAAGGGATTCAGTCAAACCAGCTGAAATATAAAAGTTTTTAGGGATTCACCGATATGTAAATTTGCGCGATAACCGTTATAATCTTCAACCGATATATAGACGATATACATTGACTGCAGAACACAAGATATCCATTAGCTCTCTTTTTCTCTGAAAATCATGTACCAAGCCTACATTACACTAGTTAACAATTCTTTATCCTTCAAACTTGTCTGATACATATTTTATTTAACAAACAAATTATAGATGTTCTTCCAGAGCAACCCAGAAAAAAATTCTTAATAGCTACAGGTCTCAAGACAGAAAGCATTCAGACAGCAGTCTGATTCAAACAATCCTTGGACTATAATTTATGCAGCACCACCTACATCCACAATGTTTTTGTCATAGTAGTAAGTGAATGATCATGACAGAAAGATAGTCCTGTGCTGTATTTTAACTGTGAACAGCGTGCAGCTGAAGAGGTTTAATCAGAGGATATGATTTATGATTTATCGGCTACAATATATCGGCCTACGTTTTATTTATGGCCGATACCAATAACATAAAAAAATACCCATTTTCTTGGCCGATACTGATATGGCCGATAATTTATCGTGCATCCCAACATTTTTTTTATCTTTTTAAATCATTTTGTTTATACAATTGACATGTATTGCTTATATGAACTAATTAATTTTTAAAACAAGATGTATGTATTCTCTGAACACGAGGCCAAAAATGCTGCAATTATAATAAATATTGTTTAGTTGCGCAAAGACGTGACACATCATAGTGCACATCAGAAACCACTTGAAATTGTCTGAAATTTCCAACTATAGGTCAAGTTTTAACAGCGCTGCGATGACATTTGTGCAACACATCTGACATGATCAGAGCTACAACCGAGGAGCTACGAGTGCGTCGGCACCATCAGCAATAATATGGTGACAAATGGCATTGTAATGTTAGCGTGACAAATGACCGCGATGGTATAACACACGCTGCTGTCAGTAAGAGTGAAAGTGAGATGGTCTGACAACGCCTGCAGCACTGAATGAGCATATTAGGGGATGTAATTAAGCATGGGATGGTGCGGTGCGTAACCGGTGATCTTTAGAAGCAAAGGACAGATCGGCGGAGATTTCATTTGGATGGAAGACAGTGAGTAGATGTAAAGACAATAAGATGTGAGAAAGAATTAGATGGATGAAATGAAACGAAACAAATAAGAGAAAACAAACAAGAGAGACGGAGAGAGAGAGAGAGGGAGGGAAGGAAGGAGGGAGAGAGAGAGAGAGAGGGAGGCACCAGCCAACACTTAATTAGCTGTCATCAGCTCAACACCACAGAGAAATGAGACTGACTAATAATTAATGATAAAAATGAGAAAGGGAATGGAAGAGAAATACACAAAAGAGAAGAAGGGGGGGTGAGAGTGAGGAAGGAGGAACTGATTTGAAACGAGAACTGGCAAAGCCCCGGGGTCATTAAAGTCAATGAGACAAGCGTGCGTGTGAGAAATGAGAGGCTGAGCCTTTAAAATCAAACGGTAGGTAATTGCCTGGCTTAACCTAGCCTGAAGCTCCGGGCTATGTGATGTCATGATGAGAAATGAAGGAGACCGGCGCAGGCGACCAATCCTGATGTGTTCCAAGCGTGTGACATCATACAAATTATTACCGCCACTAACACAGGATATTAGTCAGCAAGTGTTATCGTCATAATTAATAAGGACTGCTAAAAATTATTTTATCTTTCTTGTAATGTACATCATTTTTTTGATTGAATAGTTAAATAATCATAACTTACCACATTTCCTATAATACGAATGCCTGGTTCTATTGTGAATGATTCATTGGTGCACGTTAAAATATTTGTCTGTGTAATATTTAATTGAATGCAACAATTTGTCTCTGAAATGACTGCTTTTCACCCGACATTATATCCTTTCAATTAAATGCATGAATATGGTTTTCATTTTGTATAGTTTCAATAGTTAAAAAGTCATTCTCTAGTTGTGTACCGTACATAATATGCCATTTAAACATCATATATTAAAAGAAATGAAGCAGGCCAGAATAGCTATGGACTATACAGTAGTTGTGCTGGTCCTGTTTTCGTTTTATTGTCCTAATGTTGCCGTTGTATTTTCATGGAAATCATTGCTCACAAACGCAGTGACGTGTTAATTGTTTTGCCGTGTAATTCTTTTAATTAACCACAGCATCTTTGACGTATGCCAAAGGGCAATAGAAGAAAAATAGAAGAATTGTTTCGCAAGAGATTTCGACTCTCCAGCAAAGACTGAAGACACTATATTTGTTCGTGTGTGTCTGAGGGAGAGAATATTGTAAAATCAATGTGTTTGTCTATGGACGCAAGGCTAATTGGAGGTGTGCGGACCGCACTATAGCACATATGCCATACAGAGCAGTGCTGAGCCAATAACTCAGCAGGAAATGCTACTGACAGATGAGCAGAAACAGAGAGAGACCAGACAAAAAGAGAATGAAACCCCCGGAAAGATGCCCAATATGTACTGACAATTACATATTTGTTAATTACAATACAGACTCATTAAATGTGTTTGTCAAATTCCATAATTTTGAGGAAATGCTTTTTTTGTGTTCTGGACATTAAAGTGATCATCACTTATATATAGTACAATCACTGTAAGTCACTTTGGATACAATAATCTGGAAAATGCATAAATGTAAATGTAATGTAAATCTTTTACTCACCCGTCATTTTAAACTTGTATTACTTTCTTTCCTTCATTCCTTTCTTCCTGTCTTCTCTGAGACAGTTTATTCTATTGTATACCTAAAAGTCGGAAAAATCCGACATTCAACAAAAAAAAAAGAAAAAATGTTGAAGAGAGGACCAAACAACTGACAAACATTGACACAAAACCACCAAGACATTTCTCAAAATATCTTCATTTGTGTTCCACACAAGAAAGAGTGACTAAGTGATGCACAATGATGTTTCTTTTATGATCCCTAATAACTTTCCCTTTAAGGGCTACATTTCAGATAACATACATACACATGCACCTTAAGTTATAAAACGGCAGTGTTTGTGTCCATGACAGTCTGTGTGACTGTGAATTAACTCAACTTTAAACAAATTTACAGACGATATCTGCGCTGCCAGACTAGCTCAGCTTGACACGGTAAGCTCGCTGTGAGAACAGATGACCTACCGAATTCAAACGGAGGGTAAAAGCACACTGAGTAACAGAACAGACACAGTAGAGGATTTTGGTCAGCGTTTGGCTTCGGCCGTCAGTGGTTCGTTTGGTTTGGCAGGTAGCGGACGGGGATATTTCAGTCTGAGGTTTCCCTGCACATCCATCTCTATTTCTCGGCCTCTCTCTTTCAGGACACTGTTTATTTTTATTTGGCTTTCCACTATGCAATATGGAAATCAGACAAAACTAGCAGCGCTGGAAACCCACAGTTTGTGATGTATGTGTTTTTAAAAGAGCGTGGGTGTTGGGACTTTTAACAGCACTGTCCATGTTACTTTTAGAAGATTTGATGGAGACCACACTTAATAACGCATTTGTCAGTGAAAGATCCTAACCTGCGCTAATATGAAACACAGAGCCAGTGTCACATACGAAGAAACAAACACATGTAAAGCTAAATCTCACTACTGTCACGTGATTTACAGAACTCAAGTCCAAACAGTAGGAGCTTTTTTATGTAAATACGGAGATGTATCTGATAAGATGACCTGTTTAATAAGACAGAGCAAACATAATGATGCTTTTGTCTTGCCTAATGATCAAGATTCCCCCCACACACACATCTAGACATTACACAGCGCTAGGACCTCCGTGCTGCTACCATGGAAGCCGTTTGTGGTAAAATCATTACCCATGGGCCTTTGGGTCACAGGTTTGGCCAATGGGATTTAGTGTGAACAATCTCGGTAAACAACTCACACACAAGGGCAAAACAAAAGCAATTCTCGCATACACATTCTATATGAAACTAAAAAATAAATAAACTTTGAGTGCATTAAAGGAATATTTATCTGTACAGTATTTGTGTATAGGAATCAAACCAATGACCTTGGAAAAGTTTACTTTGAGCATTATTAGCGTGGGTTATGCAGCTATTTTGTCTCTCAATCCAGAGTTTTTTTTAATTAGAAATCGCATTAAACTTTTTTACTTTCTCAAAAGCCCAGTGTTTGATATTTAGCGACATCTAGCGGTGAGGTTGCGAATTGCAACCAATGGCTCACTCCACCCCTGCCTTTAGAAGCACTACGGAGGCTGACACAGGACAAAGATGTTGTTTCTGCTTCTTGCCGAAGGAGATAACGTAACTATGAAACGCGCTCTGTAGAGCAATTTGTCCGTTTAGGGCTGCTTTAGAAACAATATGGCTGGGTAAAAATATTGATTCTTCGATTTTAAAGAAACAATTTTGATTTCGGAAATCCCGATTCTTAATGCACGCCTCAGTGTATTTCTCCTCTCGTCCAGAGAATGGTGTCATTATTCAAGATGAATTTTGAAATCTGTTTATTTCTTAAACATGTTTCAAGTAATTCATGAATTTTAAGTTACAGTTACAGTAATGTTCGGGGTTACTCAAAAGTAAAAGTTATGCAGTAATTAAAGTAATTCTGCTATTAACATGAATGTGTACTTCAATAATGAAGCCGAGTAGGGGGTTTCAGATACTAGCCTTTATATTTAAATATGGATTACATGTCTGCAAAACTGATATTTTAAATGAAATACTGATAAATATTCGATATTGTATCAAATTGAAACCATTTAAATAACAATGGAATCGATCACCAAAATGGTCTCAAAACCCAGCCCTAAGAAACAACAAGGATGGGGAATTCCATGTAAGGGGACCCGCTGTGTATGTAGAAAGAAATAGCTCATTCTAAGGTAATAAAAACATAACTGTTCATTATGTAAGGTCTTTGTACACCACTGAAGACATAGTTATGTTTATTAAATTGCATTTCTGTCAAAAGCTCCTAATTTTTTTTTAACTTGGATTAACTGGATGTATTTAAACTGGCCTGTCACAGTTTTCCATGCAAATCTATTGATTAAAAACAGGAGCCAAATGGCATTAAAGCAACATAAGATGATGTTAAACGTTGTCCATATGACATGTGCATTATATTCTAAATCTTCTGTAAACAGTCTTTAGAAACAAATAGTGTGAAAAAACGAGAAATTTGTTTGTTAATGTCTTTATGAGTTAACTTAAACTTATGTTAAAAACCAAAGAACAAAGGTTTATAAATAGGAAAAAGTAATCATAGACATTACTTTCGAAACAATTAGACCAGGTTTCATTTGTTTGTCAAACAATTTCTCTGCCGTTACTTTTAATGGCTGCGCAGGTGTATATGCCATTAAAACAATTCCATAAAAATCATCAAGAAGTGCCATAAATGAGTGGCGAGATGGATCGAGTGAATTTCCTTGGAGAAATTCTAATCATAAAAACATTTACAGATACATCCCTCCGCTGTTATAAGAGTCTGTAAGATTTGTTGCTGTTTGTATCCAAGCACCCGAATACACAGGTGAAAACACTGTCATTAGTCTAAAGGGTTTTATTAGTCTCAGAGCGCCGCTTTGGCCCTAAAATTCTCTCTGTGGATCGGTGCTGTATTTTAAACCACACTTAATTGCTTAATACCTGAGCAAGGAAATTATTCAAATTGCCAATGTTTTTTCTTTGAGCATCACTTACGGCCCTTGGAGTATTTGTCACCACTGCGAGTGAACTTTTCTTGATAGATTGGGTTTTGTAATGGTTTATTTGCAAAGCTGAATACACTCTTAAATTCGCTGAAGATCTTAAAAACACAGTTTGACACGTACCCCATGTACATAGTGAATCTGAAATGAATTTAATTAACAACAAATAGCCACAAATTTTCTTTAAATTTAAACGTTTAAAAGTTGTATTATGATAATGATAAAGTTAAATATTGTATTCAAAAGATTTGATTAATTGGATAAAGCCGCCCAAAAAGTAATTGGACACGACTTTAAAAAATCATCGCAATAGACAGCAAACTATCAGACCAAGATTGAGGTTCTCATGACCTCGGTGTTGCTAGCATCACGCTCTAACCACTGAGCTACGTAAATAACATGCTTCAAATGACACATCACTGATATCATTGATCTTCCTTTTCTTTTCAATAGACCACTGTGGCTATCACGCTGATAAAGACAGCTTTGTCAGACTGACTGTGTTATAACCAAAACATTATTGTTTACTTTAAAAGAGGGCAGGGTCATTCGATATGTCTCGCACTCTTTGCATTTTCAGTTTAAATTACGTCAACGCATCACATGCTAAGCGTTCCAAGGCGTTGCACTGGGACTTTGATACAATTCATATACAACAAAATATTAATATAAATAATATAAATTGAATATAAAAAAATATTTTGTTATATTATTAGCCAATAGTGAGACCAAAAACAAAATACAGACCAAAGATAACTTTATGCCAGGCACATGCATCCGATGAAACAGTCTATAGCCGAAGAAAGGAAGTCATATACATTTGGGATGTGTAAATTATGAGAGAAGTTTCATTTTGGGTCAAATAATACTTTCATGAGATGTCCCAAAACTGGTTTATTTTGAAATGAGTGATACTATTTGAAAACGATCCCTGTCAAAGCTAAATGGTTCATTCAGAATAAACGTCAGACAGCGTTTGTTTGCAGATGCTACACTCGATCCGATATTTTGTTATTTCATGCAAGGAAATTCATACTTCAAGTGCAAGTGTCCAAATACATTTGGGGGCTCGTAATTTCATTCATTTCATTTCTGAGGTCTGAAACCCTTTTAGCGCTAAGCTTATGAAATAATTTTAGCCCTTTTAAGATGAAACCAAATCTCCCTTTTATCAAATTACACTTGAATAAACGGCACAAACTTCTTTAAGATTTGGCATAACCCATCAGAAATATGGAATTAGATAAATGGAGTTAAATGTGAAACATTCGCTGGGCAGATAGGCGGTCCTGGCTTTTGACACATGCTGTTAAATATTCATCTTCTCATGATTGCGGTTATATGGATATAGTCGTGAACAGCCTCTAATGAAACAGAGGAAAAAATACGGAAACACAAATCAGATCAATGGGCATCAAAGTGGGAATTTCCAGAGCCATCACAACATTTGCTGGATGAGGGAGACAGACAGAGATGTTGATTCAGTGTATGTCTGATTTAATTGCTGCCATATGCAGCTTTAACAGGAGCATCTCTGCACTAATGAGACCCAAGAGGGAGAAGGGTTAATTACTACAGCTGCAGAGAGAGAGAGAGAGAGAGCGAGGGAAAGAGAGAGAGAGAGAGAGAGAGAGAGAGAGAGAAAGAGACTCCCTTGAGTCGTCATGTCTCTCTGAAGGAGATGTTTAATGAAGTGCTAAACAGGCAGAACAGTCCGAACACACACACACACTTTGTTCATTATTTGTTCATCTTTGGTCTGGTATCTTTCATTAAAACCTGTATCAGATGTTTGTTTCATAACTGTGTGTTTGCAAGAGCTGACGACACATTTGATTTTACTGATGAACGCTGGTGAACGATACTGTTATTGTGAAGGATGCATTGTATTACAATATGACAATCAATGAAAATGGGTGATAATGATTATATGATGATAATGTTAAAATTTAACTTTAACTTACGATACTCATGTCTGATATTGTGTTAAAACTACTCATATAATAATATTAATAATTCTAATAGACATTTAACATAGTAGATGGACCTATGGCACTTTGTTATCATTTAGCCCTAAAGGTCCAGTGTGTACTTTTTTGGAGGATCTATTGAAAGAAATGCAATATAATATACATAACTATGTCTTCTGATGTGTATAAACACTAAACATAATGAAGTGTTATGTTTTTATCACCTTAGAACGAGCAATTTCTATCTGCATACACTGCGGGTTCACCTATATGGAATTTACCATGTTGTTTATACAGTGGCCCTAAACGGACAAACTGCTCTTCAAAGTGCGTTTCATAAATACATTATTTCTTTCGGCAAAAAGCTGTTCGAACCCTCACCACTAGATACAGCTAAATTTCATAAACTGGACCTTTGAAGGATGACAGAATTTTCATTTTGGATGAACTATCACTTTAAGAGCAGTAATGGTAAAGAACTTCATCCCATCTCCCTACACGCGCACTTAAGTATGATTCATTGGACAAAACAAAGAAAACGCACGGAGGATTTATTTCAACAGATATTACAAAAATATTGTTATCATGAATTCCTTTGGCAAGGCTAATCGTGTAGTGAAAAACTATTCTTCACTTTCCCCTTTTAACGTTCCTTAAGGTTTCAGCACATACAGTTACAAAAATTTCGTATTTGTCGCTCGTTTGTACGGTGTCTCTGAATCAGTTTTCTGAATTTTTTATGACGGACGAAAATATCGGCAGTGTGTAAATGTGATTGACACAACGTGAGGTCATATACATTTTTTAATGTGCGGAAATTTCGGACACTTTTCTTTTTAAGTGGAAGTTTTGCTTTCACCGGCGAACCAACATTTCCAAAAACAGTGATGGAAACTTAATTGTGTGGAGTTTCACAAAACGCTCACCAACAACACGCAATAAGCCTGGGTGGCATTTTGTCAATTTGCACATTTGACTCTGTGTTCAACACACCCAATTTACATAATTTACACGTCTCAGCCCAAATTTGTTTGATAAAAACAGTTGGAAAGTTGATTAGCAGTGTTTTATTGCATGTTTTAAAACAATTGGCACCTATTAGTCACAGCTTTGTTTTTCATGATTCAGACAGATGTTGAGAGAGAGAGAAAATGTAAAGTGCTGAAAATCTGATCCCACAACAGCTGAAGAAACGGGAACGAAAGAGAGAGATAAGGTGCACTGATCACTTATAAAGATTAATTAAATCCTGTATTATTATTATTATGATATTACCAGTCCACCTGTAAATATTATTTGTTTGATGATTTAAATATGCTGTTATCACTTAAAGTTAATATTTTTATGGTAGTTACAAAAATGAATCATATAATTAAAATCATCTGTTTTTATAACAGTAAAACAAGGACAAAACAATTACAAAGAAGATCTACTTTCTATCTTCACAGTTTAAAATATATGTAATACTACATGGATAGTCCTGCCAAAAATGAATATTATTGCATCATTTATTTACATTCATCTTAATCAACACCTGTATGACCTGGAACACAAAAGAAGATATTTGGAGAAATGTCTCAGTGGTTTGTGTTCATACAATGGAAGTCAATGAGGGCCAATGTTTGGTTATCGACATTTTTATCCCTGCATAACTGTCGATTCACTATAGGTTTGTGTTGTTTTACATTACGCACGTACACGCTGATTACCAACAAAACACAGACGTATGCCACGTGCGGTTCATGTCCGGCATCTTTAAGCGCTGGGAACGCGCCATCTATCAGTTTCAATTGATCTTTAAATCCTGCGTTTTATCCACCGATTATATAGCCTGACTAGATCAGACTTCGTACTTCCACTCAATTAAAGTTTGCTTCTGTACTCAAGTTTGATATAGCAAACCATGTCCCAGATTATCTCCGGCTCCATACCAGCCATCAAACCAACCAACAGAGGGTGGGCTGAGAGCCATGACATAGACGCTAAATGCTGAATTTAAGATAGTAGTTAGAGAAATCTAAAACGACAGCGGACATGGAGACACTAGATACTATTCGCTATGTTGTGAAGAATCTTCCCAGCATTTTCCAACTGAATTCACATTTTGAATGGAGGTGATGTTGTGGCCCTACTCGTGACAGGTTTTGGGAAAAGTTTAATTTATTAACCATGTGGCGATTGTCAGATCGAACAGGCACCCTTTTGACAGGTAAGTGTCTTTTTTTTCCAGTCCTTGAATATTGCCATGTCACGCTATACTCTAGTGTTGTCAAAAATATCGATATTTCGATAAATATCGATACTGAAATATCTGAACGGTACCAATACTAATTTCCCGTAGTATCGATACTCCGATCCTAGCCGTGCTGTCACTTTCACTTATCTCCAAAGGCGCGTTGACAAACACCACACGTGACCGCAGTGCCTGTCACGTGTCTCGTCTCATTCGCTCTGGTTAAATAGCAAAAGTGAAGTGAATATAAATATGGCGTGTGCGGCGCCTCTGCAACCGGCTTTGGTTGATAAAGAACACAGAGGAGTGCTATCTGGAAATATTTTGGATATGAAGCAAATGAACATGGAAAGCCGAAGGACACAAACAAGCCAATATGCAAGAGTTGCTACAGAGCAATCATTAAAAAAGGCGCTAACACCTCTAATATAGCAAAGCACCTGAAAGATAGACACCCGATCTATATAAAGAATTTCGAGAGGTTGCTAACTGTTGTTATTTTAACATACTGAAACATTAACCAAGATGGCCTAGTATTGTTGCTGATATGAGTGTTGTCTCGTTTTTTCACCGTAATTCTTAAAGTTAATATAATCCGACTGAGGAACCTTTAACTGTGAATCTTTAAATACTTTAATTGTGGTCAAATGTTAATTAACTTGTGCTTAATTAACTTAATTCAAAAAATGATTAACTAAATTCTGTAATTTGTCTTCATGTCTATCCAGTGAGCATTGTTTTCGCGTGTGATGCACGCACGTTTGCGTGTGTGGATTGGTGATATGTGAATCCGGCATTAAAATCTGCTCATCAAATAATGTTATGTATTAACCAACTTTTATGAACGATGAGTAACGCGTTTGCTACATTATATTTTAATCTTTGATTACAGTATGTAATAAAAATACAACGGATCATCTTTGCTCTGGTCCAATGAAAAAAAAAATTAACAGATAGAACTTTGGATTTTAATTAGTACATGTATAAGTAAATGTTAGTTTAAATTAACTTTTAACTAAGATTAATACATGTTTTGGAAGTATTTTTCATTGTTTATTCATGTTACACCAGATTTCACTTTTTTTTAATTGCACTTTAGGCTTTTGAACAAGTGCACTACCTCAAGACATTTTTGTTCATGTAAAATATACCTCATTGTCATGTTCTAGACTTGTTATATTTATCTTTAAATAATATTACAAAAATAATTACCCCCTTAATGTTGTGGCAGTGTTTTTCTCTGTGGTATCGAAAATGGTATCGAATATCGATATTTTTCAAGGTATCGTATCGAAGTTAGTAATTCCAGTATCGTGACAGCACTACTATAATCTTGCAATTAAATTGCAGCATTTCCGACAGACTCGAAATGAATGGAGAGCTGTGTTTAACAGAAGTAATCCTAACTTTGACTGGCTGCAAATATTTTGTTGTTTGTCTCTACTGTCAAACATTAGTTTAGATGCACTAAATGTACCATGGATGCGTAGATTTACTTCACATACTCTGCATACTCTGACATACTCGTTCACAATCATCTTCACTCCGGAATTTCGCCCGATAGTTTTGTTTTCGCCGCATACCTGTGTTTTCAGCGGAAGTTCGAGGCGGCTGAGCCTGGTGCAGAACAGATGTCATAACAGGTACACCAATGATTTCAAACTTCAGACAAGCGCCCGCCCCCAGATCAATCTCAATTATGCCCTTCCAGACTCTGCCTACGAAGCACAGCGAAGTAGCAGATTCTGGTATTACCATGCTACCGTTTATATAAGATTCATCAACAAAACAAATACAGCTAAACTTCCGCAGCAGAGTGAAGCAGCATTTTTAAGTTTAAACAGAGATGGTGATGAAGAGGCAAAAGTTATGGATTGCAGCCTATATGGTGTTCTTGCCATCGTAAAGCTTATTACAGAACAGCAGCCAATTAGAGTTAAGTATTCCATAATTATCTCCTTAAAGACTATAACTTCCAGATAAGGATGGTACTTAATGAATGTGCTTAATTAAATAACTATAAATATAAATACAATCAAACAGAACAGGTGGCATTAACCCGATGCCCTTCAAACGAGACTATATTCACCATATAGCATCCTTCCGTACCTGCAGCATTAAATGAGGTTCTGGCACTGACATACACAGGGCAGAATGGTAGCACAGTCACACGGTGCACCCCGACGATGGGTAGCAATACTGATATCGCCATGGTGATATCGCTCCTGCTAACACTTGGGCTGGGACCCACGGCGTTGGAGCACAACACACAGCCGGAGGGAGGCAGATACACACACACTCGCTCCCTACAGATGCTTCTCTGTGAGTGACACCTGTTCCCCGAGTCTGAGCTTCCTGCCAGTACAGGAAGTTAATCCAGTTAAACAGGTCCCCTCTCCTTATGCGTGTGTGTTAAGTGACGCATATATCTATACATGTCAAACCGAAGGATATACTGTCTTTATGAAATATAAACTTAACAAGTGAATAGGTGGATATAAAGAATTAATTTGATATTTTATTAAGAAAAATACATCTGATATAATATAATAAATAAAAAATATAAATGACACACCAAGTTCTGTTATATTAAATATGAGATATCATGGAGTGCCGCTTGACCAACCAGGATAAATTAAATAGCAGAAAGCTGTATAATAAAATAAATGAAATTTTTTATCTTTGTTAAAAATCATATTAATGATAGAAAATAAGAATAAGCTACGCCATTATGTTCTTTTTCTTTCTCTCCATATTTTGTCACCTGATCTGTTATCTTAACCTCCACTGCCAACCATCAGGCACAAATTTAGATCCACAGGCGCAGGCACGCACAGAC
Organism: Triplophysa tibetana; assembly: GCA_008369825.1. Classification (NCBI taxonomy): domain Eukaryota; kingdom Metazoa; phylum Chordata; class Actinopteri; order Cypriniformes; family Nemacheilidae; genus Triplophysa; species Triplophysa tibetana. Next base: position 27,501,500 of record CM017896.1, on the reverse strand, counting down.
AGACACACACAAACGGAGTAGATTGACACGCACACCAGATGCAAATTTCGAAAGAGACAACTTAATGGTGCTGTCAATGAATTAATTAGACGTGTTAATGAGCTAATGGCAGCTCGCTCTAAATTAAATTAATGCTGTAATGGGTTCAGACAGAGAGAATTAGCTTCAACTTCTCAAAACGATTCTTGAGTGTGTGTGTGTGTGTCATCTGCTGTAAATGGATCTAAAATGTACACAAAACCCAGCCTGTCTCCATCCCCCAAAGCTAATCAAGAGACACTTTGCAATTAAAAGCTTAATTACAGAGAGAGAGAGAGAGAGAGAGAGAGAGAGAGAGAGAGAGAGAGAGAGAGAGAGAGAGAGAGAGAGAGAGAGCGTGAGGGTAAGTGAGTAAGAGAGAGAGAGTATAGATGATCTCAATGATTCTGGGAATAGAAGTCTTAATCACTGTCTCCTAATTTGCATAGGTTTCCTTTGTCCTTCCATTGCAATGGGGAAAATACATACTTTAGAGGCATACTTTTGTGCAGGGTTAAGGAATGGTCAGGGTTTGAATAACCAATGCCGTCACTTCATCACAATTATGGCTAAGAGCCTCTTCTTCAGTGACGTTCGTTCAAAATAAAAGTAGACTTGTAATATCACAGTACATGCAGTGTGCATACAAAACTCACATTTCATGATATAGTGACTATAGCAAAGGATTGGCAAACACAACATGCTGATTAAAAACCCTGTTTTTACTTTAAATTTCATTCAAAAGTGCTCATTAACGTTTGTTCAAGGAGATTCTTCATCCTTTTTAAACATACAGTCAACCTAGTCTAGACGTCAGTCAGTTTTTTGTACATCTCTTTTTGGCTTCTAAATGCATAGAGGGATAATTGTGTGTGTGTGTGTGTGTCTGTTCCTGGGGTCTGTTTCTGCTGAGAACTAGCATTAGTTGCAAACACCATCTGCTAACTACAGGATCACCTGCTAGCAAACATTTAACCAGCGCATACACACACAGACAGGCTGTCATTGAGGTTCCAAATCACTATATACAGTATTGAAATTTTTGATAACTATTTATAAACGTAACAAAATGCTTACTTTGAGAGGACTAGGGACAAATAATTTATTTATATCGTTGTATATTGTTATATTGTCATAATGAAACATGATTTCTTTCATATACGTTCAATATTGGTCAGTGGTCACCCTTAGCCATGTTGACTTTCAGAGCACAGTGTTAAATTCTTGAAAAAATAGAGTTTTTTATTCCTCTAAAATGGCAGTTTTTTGGATATACGAGGTTTCAGTTCGACAGCGATGATATTCAAAAAGCACATATACACACCCATTCATAATTCATAACACCTTAAGAAAAAATGTCAGTTTATTTTGCATCTAAATGGGGCATATTGCAAAACAAAACTACAGTAAACTCCATCTGTCAATTCATATTAAGCGTGACGTCACCAAGGAGGGGCTTGAACTCAACTGTCTATAAATACAAAAAACAGAAATGACGTTGGTAATGCTCTGATGAAGTGCATAAAAATTAGTGGTGGGCATAGATTAATTTTTTTAATCTAGATTAAAATGGCTCATTTGAATTCTGCCGAAGGCATTCAGAATATGTGTGCTACCCAAATAATGATTAAAAGTAAGTCTTTGAGAACGGGTTTCTCAAGCCAGGTGGCGCATTAGACCAGGGGCTCATCTCCTGTTTCCAAAATGCATCACAAACTGTTTGAGAAAGCTGTTCTACTATCATAATTTGTGATGTAAATTAAATTATGTTCAATAAGATGTACTTGTGTTTACTTCCGCATTAGCTAAGGGATGCTTTGCATTTAGGTGGTACTTGAGACTGGAAGAGCTCCTACAGTACATTTACATTTAGTCATTTAGCAGACGCTTTTATCCAAAGCGACTTACAAAGAGTTAGGGAGCAACAAGCGATATGTTATACAGGAGCCATAATACATTAGGTGCCAATACAAAGTTACTGGTTTCAACTAAAGCTAGACCACTACCTGTTGAGAGAAAGTTTTTTTTTTTTAAACCAACTGTATGTAAACCAATTCCGTACAGTAAACCAATTCCACATTGAACAAGGTGCAAACAACCTTAGTCTTGTCGAGGTTTCCATTGGGAAGCTTCTTAAAAATAAATTTTCCCTGAAGCAAACCCGGCGGCTTTATAGCTGCATCCATGTTAGCACGTCACGCTTGATGTGGTAATTTCACAGTAACGTTATGTTGTGTTCAGACCAAATGCGAAGGACGCGTCAAGCGCGAGTGATTTACATGTTAAGTCAATGCAAAGAGGCGATAGACCTACTTGCTGCGTGAGTCGCGCGAATGAAGTCCTGGTTATGAGATGATGAGGCGGCGCGAATGACGTGAATCACGCGAGTTGAAAAATCTCGTTCTCGCCCCCTACAGTGCAGTTAAGCTAGGTATACATCCGCACTAAAATATCTAGGTGAAAGTCTTCATAGCTTGCGTAGTATAGACCCAGCTCCCAACCCAACTTTGAGAATAGATGAACGGCGTCATTTTTTTTTTGCACGATAAGAGTCACGTTAACGCAGCACGTTAACGCCGATAACAGCCCACTACTAATAAAAATACAAACAGCTTTTTTAAAGGATGCTTCAAAATTGGGAATGCTTAAAGGCATTGAAATTGAGGAAAACACACAACCATCTTGCAATATTCATACAGAAAATCCCCATAAATGCACTATGTACAATAGCAGGCTTAGGCAATTTCCTGTCCAGGACTCGTTCTTTTCTTGCTTTTTAATTACTTCATCTTTTTTTGGCAGGGAATGAAATAAATCGAGATATCTTCTCAAGAAGCATTCCCTTGTGTATTCTAAGAACCTCTTAAGGTGGGAAAGAGAGAAAAGCAAGGAACGCAGCCCTCGCTATCCTAGCCGAAGCGAGGATTTCCCAACAATTTCGCTTTGTTTCTGTGCAACAACAGCAATATTAGTCACCCCAATTCTGATGCTTTGTAACCAGAAAGCTTTCAAAGGATGTTCAAACTGTTATAATGAGGTTATCACAACACTGAGGTTATTCAACAAGATGTTTCATGTTCAACAAGAGTGTCTCGCACAAACACACGCACAGTCAAGCGACTCATCATTAGCATACAATTGCTATACTGGGAGCATTGTTTCTCAATCTCTTTTAAAGAGGACTTAAATTAAATCAGTCTGGTGGCAGCTTTTATCTCATTCTTCTTTTCTTCAAGCACTCTTTTGTCATCATGTAATTCCCCCGGCCCAAGCGCTAATCCGTTGCGGGAAACTACAAACACGGCTTTTCGAAAACTCAGGGAAAACTTTCAGATGCGTGAAATAGGCCTGAAAATCTCTTCTAAGGATATATTTTGATACATTTAACATTGCTGCACTATATATTCTGCAAAAGAAAGCACCGCAGTGTACCCTTATCAAAACGAGGATGTCCGAGTCTAATCCGCTTGTAAACACACAGGAAACGTGTTCCACGGAAACCATGAAATCCTTTGTGTGCGTGTCAAATGGCGAAAGAGCAAAAGTCATTTTTCCTTTACTTTGAGATGAATGGAAATCGAAGTGTTTCTAAACACACACATACAAACAGTTTAACTGTAAATAAAATCGATCCGCAATACATGCGTAAAGAGTTCCTTGACACACTCGAATTTTAGGATCACAAGACAGCCGGACACACCAGATTAGAGAGAATATGTAACGCACACACTTGACTCGTCTGTGTCTGAACATGCGTTGAGGATGTTTTGAGCAGACATCAATCAAAGGATCTTTGAACAGTATGTTTCACACGTTTTCACTTCGTTGAAAGGCATGGAATAGAGGGTGATTGGTTTACAGGCCTCATAATGTGGGCCAGATCCCATTAAAGACTGTGACAGACAGCAAAAAAGGGCTGAATTCTTTCTTACAGACATGGCTCCAAATATCTCAAAGGACCTGGTTCAACTTCCGATGCAAGCTGATGAAGACAATTTGGTAGTACATGGTACTACGATAATATTAGAGATCCACGCATTGCTACTGAATTTCTCCACGGATAAGGATTATTCATAGTGATAACTGTCGATGACTGCCGAAAGTTATTTCTTAACTTTCGGAACGTTATTAATTCATATGACTTTTAATATTGAACATCAAACTGGGGTTGTTTGAACTTGTTTCTTAATATTTTCGATTTAGAGAGCATACATTAATTGCATTTTTCTGTCCTCTGTTGATTGACAGTAAACAGTATATCAGCCCTGATCATTTGGATGTTTTTGATCATTTGGATGTTTCAAAAAAATATCTTTTCTCGACCCATACCGATTTTCTCCCGATATATCGGTACATCTCTAGATAATATTATGGTCTTAAAATCACACAGTATTATGATATAGTTCTTTTTAGCAAATATCAGCCAATGACTATAAAGCTAATGCACGTATATCTGTACGGCAATTTTGGTATTGTGGAGTAAAATCATACAGTAACATTCATGCTTGTTCCTTCCAAAAACAGATTACGTAACCTCCGATACTATGTTCCACCAACAATTATTTTTAAACGCATTAAACAAAGATAAATCTGACACAAAAAAAACACTGAATAAACCGACTCATATGGATGCGGGCCACAGATTCATGTGCAGCAGTGCAAACTGGTACACGCATGTGCGCACGCATACTTAAAATGCTAATTACGCCGAAGAGTGTGAAAGCTCATTCGCCGGCCAGACTAATTAAACAGCATCATCTCATCTATATTCGTAATTAAACACTTGAGCATAATCACACAACGCGCCAGGACTCCAAACGAATCAATTAAAAGCGTCTGATTAATTAATTTATTCGGAATACATTTGTCCCACATTCTAATAAATGGATACTTTGTAGCCATTTCACATTACCCCATTTATCTTTTTTCTATCTCTTTGTTGTTCTTCATAAAATGTGACCACGGGGCAAAACCGTGTGTTTACCATTTTTGTTGCTACACTCACTTATAAGTTGCGATAAATTGAAGCGGCTTGCAGAAAATGCAGGAGAGAAAGAGAGAAAACGATTACAAATACCCAGTGCTTAAACAATATTTAAGGTGACTAACATACACACAATTACAAAAATACCAACACAACATAGTGCACTCGACAGCGCACTCATTTCTATGTAGTGTGCAGAGGAAGAATGAAAAATGTATGCTGACAGACGAGTGTGTGCGCGCACGCTACATCAACTGCTCCCAGCCCCAGAGGTCCCATTTACCTAGTACCGTGTTCAGGTCTGCGATATTAATTAAGATAAATTCGCCTCCATATTCAGCTGCTGTGCTATCACCCCATTTATCAAAATTAGGTTCATTATTTCTGTGCGCCAGCAGAATTATTACCTTTTTCATGTCTGATTTTTATTAATATTCATAATTTAATAAAGCAGCGTTTGAGGCTGTCCGCAGAGGAAGAGTCGACGAGATAAGAACAGTGACATTCACAGAAGGGGTGCACACACACAAAGGCTGTATTGATAAACGTCTTTCACATTGATAATGGCATAGTTGATTCATAAATGTGTAACCTTACAAAAATTATACATTATGATTTACTTTGTCGGTACCATGGTAATAAATTATTGGTCATTGACAGCCTATAACGCTAATGTACTCTGAGGTATGCAACCATCCTACAACACAATCTCAGAGAAAATCGTAAACATATGCATTTTTTCGTATAAATTCATACAATCATACATTAAGCTTTCGACCCAGTAACTTTAGGTGTGGGGTTTGGAGGGCCTTCACGCTTGCTTTTTCTAATGATCATATTTTTGTACAATTTATGCTATACGAATTCATACACACCTTGTAAAATAGTTATGTTTTTCCACAGGATCAGGTAGGATATTCGGGATTACATATATATATTGACAATTTTGGAATACTGGGAATCAATAAGAATCGATAACGTTAAACGATACCCAACCCTACATATATGTACCGTTAAATGCAAAATCCTGCAGCAGTATAATGAAAATGTGATTAATATCTCAGTAATTAAATCGTGTTCATTTTGCTAGGTCTTTTAGAGGATTCCAAAGTATACCATTATCGTCCAAAAAACTGAAAAAGCAATCCAAAAGAATCAGACTGGCTTCATATTTGCTTTGTTTACATTACCTACACGATGCTAACAGTTCACAATACCGTATGTTTAACAATCATCAAAATATCGTTTTTTACGGTCATATCAAAAAATATTGTTTCACTTCAGAATATATGTATTAACGACTGGATTGGATTGCTTTTACAGTATGATGGATCAATGCACATTTTTTGAGCTTCAAAAGAAAAAGTCATATACATATAAATATAAATTTATTTATGAACTATTTCTTTAAAAAAAGACATCCTCCCCTGCTGTAGTAAAATCTACGGTAGTACGCCAACACTTGCTCCTCCATCCATCCATCCATCTCCTGTTCACCCTGCAGGTGATCTGAGCTGAATTGACATTTTCCTCTCGCGCTTTCTCTCGCCCTCCGCTGCTGTAATTTGGCATAATTAATGCTAACATTACTGCTGATAATTTAGCTACTTAATTAAACTCCAAGGACTTCATTAAGACCGGGATGGCACCGCGATACTTTGTGTGTGCGTAGTGCGTACATACATCACGAGTGTCAGCAAATGTGTGTCAGAGACTGGGTGTGAGTGTGCGTGACATAATTTGGTTGTGAAAAGCGGCTGGGTGGGTAATTGTTTTTGTCATTAGATCTGTGGTGGTTACAAAGATAAACCAGAGATGAGGGTCTCACTTTGAGTGTGTTGATACTGAGTGCAGATATTTGTAAGGTGAAGGGTTGTATTGATGGCTTTTAAAAGGCCAAACTTGAATAAGATAGTAACCCCATGATCTGACTATATAAACACTGGGGAGGATTTTTTATAATCCTTGTACAAATGGGTTTCATAACACTCCAAATCTCCAGTTTAGTGATACAGTAGGATTCTGATGTATTTTTAATTATTATTATTTTTTAGTTTTGAATGTTCAAGTTGCCTTAGAATACATCTAAAACTTGGATGGTATTTTTAAGCATCATAGACTTTCTCCACGTTTAAATCCGTCATCTCACTAGATCTTGGAAGAGATCCATAGTCTATTTATTGAAATCTCAAGCAGTAAGAGTGGACATAAAGACCCATTTAAAAGAGGACCCTGTTTTTGTCTCAACAAACTGAAGCAGTGAAGTAGGTCTGTTTTAATAATCACTGTCCAAACGGTGGTTTGAATTATGTCTCATTTATACGTCGTGCATGCGAATCACTCTGTGTTACTTGGCCAGTGCGTCTGAAAGCTCCTATAATTCATCACTTTGTTTTCTTATTCTACGCTGACCTCTCGTTCTTCACCACTTTTTGCCACGTCTTATTTTGCTAGTAACTAACAGCAGACAATTACCCATTCTAACAGAGGTCCAGTCTACTGTACTCAGAACTCCTACAAAAATACGTAGCATTTTACCGGTAGCCCATATTTTAACATCACACATCGTTTAATCAGATTTGTCAGTGTTTTCCATAGGAATTTGACAGACTTGTGGGGTTGGTGATGTCACAAACTATTTAGCATATTTGTGACATCACGTCTTTGCAATAACTAATAACATATTTAAAAACTACAATACTAATTTCTTGATAGAAATGCAAGTAGAAGATGTTGAAAGTGAGAATTAACCTTACATTTATACAAAACTATACAAAAAAGCTTGACCTTTCTTGACCAATCATGTTCCTCGCATATTGTTATGGAATCGACAGGTCTCTGTCATTGGTAAGCTGTGAAAAAGGATCTTGACGTAGGCGTTTTTTCAGAAAAGTTGAAATTTTTCTACCTCAAAAGACGCTATGAGCTGCAGAAAAAGACGCTGGCGTTTAAGACCTGATTCACATTTCGAGTCTTTTCCGTGAGCATATTCATTATTTTAAATGTAGACGGCGGGATGCGCAACGAAATAGGGGGTGACACCGTCGCACCGCGCATATTTTTCTAGTTGTGTACGCAACGCACCGAAAAATAGTTAAACTTTTTGGAGTGCTGGGCGAACACCGTGGTTCATATGAGTATAGAAAGCAGTTGCGGCTAGCATTTTCTATGCGGTTTTAGAGGTGAAATTTGAATCGGGCCTAAAAAAGCGATCAGGACGTTTTATGAAAATAGGGTTTACTCTTGGGCTGGGTATCGATTTTGATGTTCCTATTTGATTCCGATTCACAAGCCCTTTATTCGATTAGATTCTCAATTTTATTAGATTACCCAGATAGAAAAGCAAACTTTGAATCAATGTTAAAAAAAATTGATTTGTCAATGTAAATTGCATTGAATCAATATCAGGTTTGCACCTGCAATTAAATAAAAAAAAAACATTATTGTGATCAGGCAACTCTTTTACCACTATCAATGTTTAGAGTAGTGCTTTCATAAGAACACTCATGCATTGATAAAGAAAGAGATGTTTCGAAAAGTTGACTTTTAAACAAGACCAGTTAAAGAGAACTTAACATTAAAATACAAGGTTTCAGAAAGTTTTTTTCGAACATATAAAGGTGTTTTGAAACAACTTTTCTTAGTCCCTTATTGGACAATTTCCCGGACGGCCACAGGAGAAGGATCATGCACAGATGTCACTTTCACTTGTGTTCAATATAGAGAGAGAGCATACATTCGCGAAAGTTCAGGTGTTTGTTCACTGCATTTTGGGTAGTGAATGTTATATAAACGATGGATATAACGCTGGATTTGGAGATCGTTTAAAACTGATATATGGAGCCGTCCCAGCGCCATGTCTCACCACTACTTTACTTTACACCACTGTCCAACAGTCACTTAACCGCTGCTAAAATTCAGATTTATAAACGGAACATCATCGGACAAAATACAGTACATCTACATCCAAGCCATCATCCCTGCCGTCTGGTCGGCGTTCCAGAGCACCAAGCACCAAAACAACCAGACACAAAAACAGATTCTTACCTCAGGCCATCTACCTCTTGAACAGTTAAATGTTTTGTACCCACCGTGCAATTAATAGCTCTGTGCAATAATAATTAAGTGCAAATAATTATATCCTCCAGATAATACACTATCTATTTTTATACAACCTTTTCTGTAAATTATATTTCATTCTGCTGTATATAGCACATACCTTGTACCACAATAGTCTATTCTTATGTTTTACTTGTACATATTTACATACACACATAGCTTTATTCTCTATATCTTTATCTTATGTTTATTGTATTGTATTTCTTACTTTTTTATATCCATAGGCCCTTATTTAAATCATCTGTGTACAGTATTCTATTGTGTTTTGGTCTCTGTGTACTGTTGTTGCTGTTTCTGTGTACAGGATGCTCCTGTCACCAAAACAATTCCTTGTATGTGTAAACATACTTAGCAATAAAGCTATTTCTGATTCCGATTCTACATTCAAGAGCGGCTATATGCTGTTTCCCCCTTCTTCACAATGTGTTGCTGTATAAAGAACGCTTCTTAGATTTTAATACAATTCTTAGTGTTTTACACAGTCTTGCGGGGATTGTTATAAATAATTTATCCGTGCAGACCATTCTTTTTTTATATTCATTTGCACTCGCAATCTTTTATCAATAACATTAAGCTCTCTTCCCCCATCAACAACAACTCTTCATCACCTGACGTAAGCTACAAAAAAGGGGTAGGATTATAATGACTGTCCAATGGTCAGCATTTTGAGCCCTCCCCTCCAAAACAGACTGTGTACAAACCAATCAAAACGGGAAGGTCAAAATAAAGCCCCATCCGAGTTGCATTCGGATATACGTCAAGATTCAGAATAGAAGTCAATCGCAAATTCCGTTTAATAATGACTTCAAACACATACAACATGATGGGATCTTTGAAAATTGGTTGGCGGTGTATAATTAAATATTTCAACTTTTTTTAGTTCACCTAAATAAATATCCGCTTGAATACCCTCGCCCATTTTTCTGATTTCCTGCTATCGCATTTTGCGAAAATTTATGTATATGGGTTGAGAACGAACAATTTGAGCGATGAAAAACAATGAGAAAATGTTCATTTTGAGGCGAACCATTCCTTCAAGAGTACTACGTGAATAAAAGTGCTTGTGATGGCAGCCTCCAACCTGTCTGCTCGCACGCTGAGGGGGTTTTGGATTATCTGTGTACTAATTAACACCCGGGCCGAGGCGAGGAGAGAGGGTCTGTCTCAACCCCATGAAATACACACATGCATAAGCTTGCAGGTACATGCAAAATGCACACCAAATTTCATGCATACTGGTCACTGATGAGTTCATAACCAAATATAAACAACAAGTGCACACATACACGCTCATAGGGCTAAAGGGAAAAAACAAACTAGATTTTACAATACTGCATCATTGCTTATAATCCTCCCACATCTTAAATGGATTTTTTCACACAAAAAAAAATTCTCTATTCTCTGTGATCAACTTAACCATTTTAGGGCACCATTGACTTCCATAGTAGTTTTCTTCTCTACTATGGAAGTCAATAGTGCCCCAGAACTGTTTGCTTACAAACATTCTTCCATCTACAACAAAATTGAAACAACTTAAGACCCAAACAAGAATGCGTTTTTGTTTAAAAATGTATCTATTTCTCTCCATTTTGGCCTTTCGTCCACACTGAGATCGCGTTTTTGTCAGCGAAAACTGAGCTTTTCGATAACGCACTCGAAAGTGGATACATTTGAAGACGCTGTTTTCGTGTTGTACTGTGGATGAGGAAAACGGAGGGGTTTAAAAACGATGATGCGCTATTCGTCACATCGCAGTTGTTTTGACTGCTCTCCTGTTTGATTGCTTTAATGTCAGTTCGTGCATTCTTTAGATTTCATTTTAGGAGACGGAATATTTAATTACTTGCAGTTATTGTTTGGCATCGGAGCGCGAGTTAGGTTTCACTTTCTCAGCTTTATAGTCGTTTGTTACCCGCAATAAATATCTCTAAGTTACCACATTGTCTATCTATTTAAATAAAAACTGTGTCTTTGCTCCACATTGCTGTTACATAATAAAGCAGAAAGTTAATAAACGACTGACAGAAATTACGTGTCTTAAGTTTTTCACATTTGCAGTTCATGGATGTAAGCGTTTTCAGACGTTTTAGTGGGGATGGGCAGCGTTTGGGAAACGCTTGAAAACGGTAGTGTGGACGAGGAGCGTTTTAAAAACAAAACTCAGTTTTCAAATGAAAACGCATTGGTGTAGACTACATCTAAGGGAGGGTAAATGATGACAGAAGAACTATCTTCCACAGTATCTTATACGGTATAAGGTATCACTGATGTTCACACAGTTACAACAGCAATGCTGTATTAATTTTTTTACCCACAATTACATTGTCACAAACATAGTGGTTTTACTCGTTTCTAATAACTTGAAAAAGTCGTAACATTTTTAAACATTTCAATATTAGTTTAACCTTTTTTTGCAACAAGCTATTAACATTCCACTTCAACACTACACATATACACAGATGAATTTAAACAAACTGCCGCAAATTCTAATTCATTATAATGCAAACTTACCCAAATTTAGATTCAATATATTTTTCTACATAATTGTTGAAAGTATTTAATGTACTGTATGTAAGGCAAGAACAAACTAAGTAACTGTAATTAAATAACCTGAAAACAATAGAAAAAAATCTTTACTCTTTTCAAGCGAAAACAGTCAAACTATATAGGCATATCAAGTGGGAAAAGTTGGCCGAAATTATTTAATAAATAACTATTACAACTTTCTTCACCAATGTGTGAAACAGCCATTTAATCGACAAGGATGCCAAAGATCTCAGATAGTATCTTCAGATTATCTGAAATCCATTTTATTTATCTTTCAGTTACGGGTTAACTTCAACGCACGGTTTATCTAATTCGTAGGGGAAGCATTTCGTGTATTCCTTGTCTGAAGGTGTCCTTCGCTATCCGACTCTCTCGCACACAGCATAAGAAATAGGTCCGAAAAGTGCCTCAAAGGCATTACAAGAAGAAGATGCAGAATTACTCGCCCAGAGAGGGAAAGAGGACTATCACACCACAGCTAGCAAGATGATACGATAAGGGCATAATCAATCAGTAACGTGCAGAAATGCTTAAGTGGTTGGTGTAGCCTGCCTCAAATTCAATCAGCCAGCCTTAGAGGAAGCGTACGATGCATGGAGACACGCTGGAAGAGGAAGCTCAGATATCAGGTAATTCTATCAGAGGAGCGTGATGAAGTTCTACACACCCGTTGGAAAGTCAAAACTAAAAGGTCGGGGGCTTTTTTAATATTGAAAACTGAGGAACATTATATCTTTCAATTTGTAATAGAGGGAGCGGAGATCTGATTAGGTCTTCTAATGCACTTTAGCTGAGAGAGGTGTCTCATTTTCAATGGGAAGCCAACAGAGAGGTTGTAATATACTGTGATTAACTATCTAATCCACTAAACGTAGCAGGAATCTGTCCTTATCTGCGCAGACTACATGGGCTGAAATCAGGTTAGCTTAGAAGTGAGGAGATGGAGCGAGTGAGGAGGAAGAGGAGAGGGGGTCTAATGAGACTTGAAAATAAAGTGAGACAGCGAGAAGAAATGAGAAATGATTTATAATATTGTGATGAAGAGGATAATTATTTATTTGTTTACTTTATTTTATTTTATGAATTTCGAATTTTATTGATCATCATATTGATCTATTTTAAGTTTCTTTATAGAATATATAACATAATCTTCCATGCGTGCTAAATCTTTTAATTAATTATTAGTATTCGATTACATTTGTCGAGAATCACCACCAATTTTGACACAAATATTTAAAGGGGTCATATGGCTCGAATACGCGTTTTTTGTGTCTTTGGTGTGTTATAAATTGAATAAGACTCGTAAAATTAACACATCAATTAAAGTGTCGGAACAAAAGTATTTTTCTTGCAGTATTCGACCAATCACAACACATCTGGTTAAATGGCCAATCGTAACACACCTCGTTTTTCAGAGCCATGAGCTTTGTAAAAAATCTGTGCTTTCTTAGAGGGACGGGGCAAGAGGAGATACAGCATTTTGTTATCCTTAAATCCTGTGTATACATCTAAAACGAACGATAATTATTGTTTTAGCCGTGTCATATGACCCCTTTAACACTTTACACTTGTGATCGGATCTCCAAAACCGATCCCAACGTCCCCGTACTGGAAAATCTGACGTATTTTTATTTCTTTTCGATATAGAACCGACTAATGGGACAGTACATCATAAACTGGAATAATAAGGGATGGAATAACTCTTAAATAAGTTGTCACATTTTGGTCTGGCGTCGTTGGCGTGGTGACGCCAGTCTGTTTTCTTGAGAGATGATTAGTCAGAGCAATAAACGTCAGCAAAGAGTGACGATGGCGTTGACGGACGAGGCCAAAATCGACCTGGCCTGTCACTAGCCTTCATTCGGGTCACAGTCTGCTTTCGACAAAAAGACTGCAGTGTAGTGGACGAAACCACACACAAGCCACAACATTTAATCACACAGAAAACAAAAATATCATATGCGAAAATTCACTTGCTGACGTCAGTTTGGGCACAAGCACACACGTCTTATGAGCGATAATTATGCCAGAGCCATGTTAGCCTTGGCAACCGGTCCTTGCTCAACATGATTTTGAGTTATCGCTTTTGAGAGTCTATATATGTTAGACCGAAAGAGAGACAAATGACAAATTGTTCATTCATCCTGACACTCGAGTCAATGGAGCTGATTCACAAGCTTTATAGATTAAAAAAGCAGAACCGCTCCTACACACACACACACATCTAATAATTGTAAGTGTGGACAAAGAAGTCAAGAGAAAGTAAAGGTGAGAGAATTTACCTGTCTCACATCCAACAATTATGTCATCTGCCCCACAATGGATTTCTAAACAATATGCTGTCCGCACACTCACAAAATTGCTTTAATTGTCCAAGTTACAAAACCATCTACAAAAAAAGTACAACGTTACACATTTATAGTGTATATCTTTGTTAATTAAAACAGAAATATTTTTTATTTTTGGTGGTGTGTGCTGGCAAGCTTTACTCTTGTTATTGTTTATAGCTAGGTTCAGGAATTTGAACACGATCCCTAACCTTGAGAATTAAGTCAGTAAATAATACTTTAAAGTCATCTGGCTTGTTAAAATGAGTTAAACGTTACAAAATATTGATGTGCGCATGACTGTTAGGACAGTCAGACGTGTGAATCGAGCTTTCGTTCTGGCGTTTAACTTTTTTTTACTATTTCGATTTTCGAAGACATTTCTATCTAGTTAACAAAGGTGACCCTATTTTAAATTAATGATGAAGTATTCGCCAAGTTTTGTAAACTGTTTCTCTGTCATTTTAGTAGAAACTTGTAAATCCGAATACAGATAGGTGTGCACACACCTGGACAGACGACATTTAATCCCTCATGTGATTCCTGCAACTCAATACATAAACGGGCATAACAACTCGATTGGGATTCACCTTTTATACAACAGTTTAAGAAATACCTGAACGTATTTAAATCAGTAAGTCCAAAACCCTTCAAAAACACTCTTGATTGTTGGACTACTTTCTGACGCCGCGGATTCAAGATTGCGTCGTCACTCACATTAGTCCCAAAGAGACGTCAGATCATAATCCATAAACTTTACGTTTAAACTAGCAGGGACAACTTTTTTGAAGTGAGGGGGGCAGGAGTGCATGGTTACCTTTATCTATGGTTCTATGTCCGCTGAAGAAGTCGATAACTTGTCGATGTCGTACTACAAATTCGCCGTTTAACTGTAGCGGAAGGATACACCATAGCATCCCGGCAGCGCTATTCTGACAGAATGCGCTGCACCCCCCGACCAATCAGATTCTAGAATTGATTGCTTTATGAAAAAAACGCACACAATTTTGAAGTAATATTTTATTATGGTTTAAAACAATATTTTATAATAATTAGTGATAGTTTTATAATAATTGTGCATTTAATACTACTATTATAATTATTGTGGATCAGGGAATAGCTTGGGGATGAATTTTGGAGCCCCACAGATTGGATACCATAACAAACTCCTAAAAAACTATTTTGCTGAGAAGTCAAATGTAATATTATTCATGTCCCGCTGGATCTGTTTAATATTTGTTTATTAAGACAGTCCATATTAATGTCCTATGTAGATTATCTATTATGTAGATCACTTAATAGATAGACAGAAATAAATAAGCCCCTTTTTACAAGATGTTGGCATTGGTCCTTGGTTTTTATATTAATAAAGGCCTTTTCAATTAAAATCTGGTCAACTTTCTTTCAAATTTAGTTTTGACGTATTGAATCATAGAAGAGAAATCTCTATTTTTGTTCGTTCTCCTTCATGGGTGTTTACTGTTTTATGTAGCCATCACACTGTGTGTGTATGTAATTGGTAGTTCTGAGTTCAAACCTGGTTCAAATACTCTCTGTGCATGGTGACCGTGTCTGACACGGACTATCTCTCCAGGTCAGTGTAGATAGCTTTTCCATCTCTAATGTATTTCCCAGAAATCTCCACACACACAATGAAGGCCTTATATTCGGCCTTATGCATGTATGCATGTACGCTATAAATTCATTTAACCTGGGCCCTTTTCTGACAATAAATTACTCTTCTCAGCAGTGAGCAGACTGAAAAGAAACAATTAGGCACATTATTTGATTTGATTCTGTCAGCTCATTTCAATTCTTTACTTTAACATCCATAAACTTAATATGAGAGAGGAACTAAAATACAAGCCAAAATAGTTGAGCCTGGTTTAATTGTAAATGAAACTTAAGATCTTAATACACACACATACACAATTGTTAAACATGTAAATCTCTAAAACTGGGTAAGGAAAAGTGAAATAAATGAGGCTAAATATACAGGATCACTTGAGCAAACCCATTCAGCCTACAATTGAACACACAAACACTCTTAGCATAGCCTAAATACATATCAAACACAGTGTAACGTGTAAAGCTCGATTTGTTTGTGTTGTAGGCCCTTGCTGTGGATCAGATGAAGAGAAACACAGGTAATCCACCCGCCATATCAGTACTGACAGAGCATCAGCTCTCACATTAGCATATGTTAGCTTTCCTATTCTCGTGGTCTCACACGCTCCGTAATCTGTCACTGCAGATTTTTCCATAGAGCGACAAAGCCAAACGGATAGGAGCAGAATAAATTTGTGTGCATTAGAGGCCCCAAAACACAGACACGATACATAAATGCAGTCGCTTCACAAATCCGAATTTTTTTTATGGATTTTTGCCAGGTTTGTATACAAAGTGTGTCTGCATGACTGGTCAAGTTCACAGGGAATCCCCAAAATAGTCAAGCGCTGAGTTTAATAATACATTACGTTTTGCTAGGTTTTTACCGGAAGTGTTTTCTCAAGTATCTAAGCATTTACTGATTTGTCAAGTGTACATTATTTTACCAAGTATCAGTTAAAGCAATTTCTTATAATACACCTTACACACATAGTGACATTGAATAAGCTACAGTAAATACTATCATATTGTTATTATAAGGATTCCAATATAGATTTTACATTATGTTAATAATGCTATCGAAAAAGTAGGCCTGACATTTTGTTTTTCACCATTACAGTATTTATTTATTTAGCAAAAGAGGCAGTGATGCATCTCCACCGTACAATAACATGATGTGTGAGAATATGACAATTTCAAATTTTGAGGGAAACTTCAGGAACCCCAAAAGTATGTGAATAGACAGCATGTGACTGATGATGCGAAGTAATAAACTAAGGCAAGCTGGACAAAGTGTGGCCATGTTTTATACATGCAGATGGACAAAGAGAAAAGCATTGATGTGGATTAATAACATTTATTATACATCCAGTAGTGTAAAATTATGCATTTAATTTGAGGAATGGGTAAAAAAACGGCAAACAGTCTTAAATTAAAAGCATGGTTTAGGGACTATTTATAGTAGCCAACACATTATATATGAGCAAAGTATTGAAAATCATGATTTAAAGAAAAATATTAAGAATAACAAAGCAAGAGCAATTTTGTAACAACTTCAACCCCATATTCAAAGCAAAAAACACTAAATGAAAAATAAATAAAATCACCTGCACAGTGGTTTAAAACCATGATCTTTTGTGGCAGACACTTAATGATCTGAGATTCCCCTGTCGGTTTAAAAATGTCATGATCTATAAATTTAGTGGTCGTCTGCCCCCTGCTGGTCAGTGATCGTACTGCAAGTGTAATTTGCTAATATGATTAAAGCGATTAAAATCGGGGAAGAAAGCACAAAACTCCTCAATTAAAGTATGTTCATTTAAAAAAAAGTCAAGTGACAAACTCTCAATAGTTTGGACCAAATAATTGTCCATTTTTAATTCGGATTCAATATGAATCAATACGAGCTGAGACTTATTTTCTCTCGACACAAATCCCCTGATTAAACACCGACTGAGCAATGATCAACATAATTCGAAGTGCAAAACTTTTAATAACAAATGCACGAATCACACCCACAAACAAAGCCACGGAGAACGTGCAAAAGCATGTGAGAAAGAGTGTGAAAATACATAATGACATGCGACGCCGCAACACGTGCAGTCTCCAAAACACCGTTTGTTACAGATTGTGCAACTGCAATTTAGATTTCAGGATCTGACCTTAGAACTGAACTGCTAGTGACTATCAGCAGAATGTTTCAAAGGCCGGGATAAATACACAGAAACACACATGCACACCCCTCATGAGGATCACTCTTCCTCGGTCGGCCTTTTACTTTTCCCTCTTAACCACCGAGATATGGATGATTTCCTCTTGACTTTCACTTTCTTCACATCTGTTAAAAAACAAGAACATCACCCATTCGTTACAAAAAGGCACACAAAGGTAAATCCTTTCAAGAGGGAGGTCACTGACTTTCAGCTCCGAATTTCCATAATGGCTCAAATGCTTTCAGATTTTGTTCTGAATTGCAAATGGTTATGACTTTTGGCCACATTTTTGCGTTGGTATAATTTGGTTGGTAAATTATACATTTTTACATTATTCATTTAAGCATCGAAAACTCATGAAGATTATTAGCCATGGCTAGACACTGATAGTTTCCATTAGCTGTCATTAAATCAAAATGGACGGCATTATTTTTTCTATAGCTAGAGTAACACTGGGGCCATTCAAAATGTGGAATATATATACATGCACAGACCAATTACTCCCAAGATTCATTGCTGGTTCAGTGGTGGGCGGAAGGTCAAATGTCAGTAATTCCAAAAAGGAAACTTTGGTTTAAGCATTGAGAGTACAACAAAGCGTGTCCATTTCACCGTATGGTTAAAAGTTCAAACATTATCAGGCAAATAATGCATCTTTTCATTTGAAAACTTACTCATAAAAAAGCCTAAACTGTGACTTTTAAAAAACACATTATTCTCCGACCATCTTTTATGAATGGAAACATAAAAGATACCCACGCAAACTATCATCTGTGCAGCTGCACGGCTATCACTGCACGAATGTTGACAATAAACAATTGTGTCACTATTGCCAACCTTCTATTATTTGCAAACCAGAAGGAATGTTCATTTTCAGTCACTCGACAGAATGGACTACAATAAACAGACTTGGCTTCAAATTCCTGCCTCTTAAACCAGGACCAGCTGGTGCATAGAAATCACGGTCTATTGAGGATAACGTGATCTGTTCTAACATAAGCAATCTTCATCTTTTGGAAAGAATTACAGATGAAATGCGTCACAAAGACTTATTTCTATATGATGTGACGCATCTAAAACTAGGCTACAGCTTTTGTTTACACACTTCTCAAAAAGTGTTTAGGCAATGGTATCCTTAACAAATAATCTATAAAAAAGATATATTTACAATAAAGCTCAAATGTCAACTAACAATGAACAAAAAAAGGAAACAATGCACTACAGTATTTTGACATCTTTGCTCATTTCAGAATTTACTAATACATGTTGTCTCTTTTTTATGTTTACGTTGGTTTGAATTAAATGATGACAGAATAAAATTTTTTGAGTGAACTATCCCTTTAACATTATTCAATGCACAATGAAGTAACACGAACCAACTAAATGTACAAAGACTAACAAATGCTGGGAAAATACTGTCGGAAAGCTGGTATCTTGTAAGTTGATTCTTGTTGCATTAATGTTAATAAATGTAAAGTGTTACCACACCAATTTCTTTTATTTGAAATTTTCAGTTTTTTTATATGTTCATTAATTCAAGATATTGCTAATTTTTGACGCGACAGTAAGTGAGATGAGCTTCATACTTACCAAGGTCCTGCATCATCTTATTCAGCTGCTCATCTTCCTCTCCCTCCCTGTGTAAAAACAGTAAATGGAAAAGGTGAAAATTGTTTTGTTGACGTCTATAGAATGAGATTAAGTTTGCTAACTAATACAGATATAGGCATCAAATAGACTACCAGGCTGACAAAGTAAATTAAAAGGTATTTTTAATTTAAGGAATGTACCTGATCACATTGTGTAAAGCTAAAAAAATTGATCTCTTCTCAAAATTTAACAACCTACGATTTACAAGAATAAACAAATCCAGTTGAATAAAACCTTATCCTGGTCTAAATTAATTACCACCAAATATTTGGTTCCGCTCCGAAATGAATCAAATGAGTGTTGGGATATATATCTGTATGCATCTATTTGTAAGGATTTGGCCTTTTTTGATTCATCATTTGAGTCACAGTTTTAATGAATCCTAAAACTTAACACATTCGATTACATTTAAAACAATAAATAATATTCGTTTTGTGTCGTATGACTCCTTCAGTAGGTTTTTATTGTATATCAAAGAGCAGTTTGTATGTTTTTTTGTATTGAGACCTTAGTCTGTCTTCATCCAGTCCTTCTATGATGGCGTTTCTGTCGTTCACTATCTCCACCAGTTTGGCCATCAGCTCCTCCTCTTGTTTACGATCTCTCGAAGTTTTCAAATGATCTAAAGGATAAATAAATACAGGATCTTTATACACACCAGAACTACATTTAAAAAGACTATTTCCCCTGATGAGAAAAGGTTCTCAATTTTCACATGAATAATAATATAAAATGATGTATTATTATAGATAATGTGATATATAATTATTAATAACTATATATATATATTTATTAAAATAAGTATCATAAAGCTTGTTTTGATTCAGGGTTATATTTCCTCTTAAAACTAAAAAAAAATGAATATTCAGAGTAAAGGAAAACACGCCAACAAGTACAACAATCACAATGTTATTTTCTTGACAACAAAGCACAATTGAGGATTCACTTGAACATACAAATATTTTATATAGATTCATTTTTATATAGATTGTTCTCATACTTAAATAATGAATACACATAGGCATAAGTGACAAAGTGCTTGTTGAGCACGAGCTAACCTGGTTTCTCCATCAGTCTTCTGAGTTCTGCTTCAACACTGGGCTGCTCCTCCTCTAGATCTTGAGTCTTGGCACTGATCCCAACACAAACACACAAATGATTTAGGAAAACAGCACATTTCCCATCAGCATTTACACAGATTCAAGAGTTTATGCTTCCTTACATGTACACCAGCTCAGACTCTCGTCTCATGTAGACCTGCTTGTTTCTGATGAGACTGAACCAGTCCACCATTAAATCATTCATTAATGTGTCCTCTTCTCCATCTGAAGACAAAAACACTTATTTACACAATCAATTAGATCATCTTAAATAATCAGTAATTCAATTCAATTCTGTGATTTAATCTGCAGGTCTTTGATTCTGAATAAATCTGTAATGTATGTCTCCATCTGCTGGATGTTACAGATACAGATTTTTTGGCAGAACAGCTAATACATGAAATCATTTATGGTTTATTTTTCCTCATGTTATTCCAGACCTGTTTGACTTTATTCTTCTGCAGATCACAAAAGAAAATATTTTGAAGAATAACGATAACCAAACAACACTTGCCCCCATTGACTTTCATTGTGTGGACACAAAACCACCAAAACATTTCTCAAAATATCTTCTTGTGTTCCACAGAAAAAAAAAATTATATATCGGTTTTGAACAACATGAGGGTGAATAAATGTATTCAGATTTCATCTCAAACTTTCTTTTAACACTACTGTAAGTGCATTTTTCACAAATCATTTCCCAACCACAACACATTACTTGGTACACAACACTTTAAATATAAAAAGAACATAAATAGAGCTTCTCTTAGAATACACAGGCAAATGTCCAGACCCTCATGTGACAATAGAGGGATTATATTTGCTGCCATGTGAATTTGTTCATGTCTGCAAGTCTTTATTGAACTTTGATGTGTTTGCGTTTGCGTTTGTGCATATATACAAACCCTCATCGGATTGTCTGAGCTCTTTCTCTAGTTCCACTCCTCTTTTCTCAAGCTCGTTCAGATTCATCTCAATTTCCTTCAGCTCCTTCAGAATCTCTTCTTTAGGAATGTGATCCGGCTTTTTAAACAAACACAGACGCACACGTGAGTACATTAAAAGTCAACTTTTCTGCAAACGTCTCGGCACAGACCCTAAACGGTTCATTTATTCCTTTCAACGCTCGTCTAATCCGTCACGAAACCTGAATAGACTTTGAAAGTGTTGACTTACTTCCAAAACGCTCAATTTTGATTCTTCAGTCTATTTAGAGATAACGGTTTCCCAAGGGCCCTTTTGATCCTCCAAAACACTCTAAATGGGCCCCTTGACAAAGTAATCCCCCAACACCCGCACACATCGGCGCAGACAGAAACGCACAAGACCAGATAACACTTGTAATTACTGTTTTGACACACACCTTGTGCAATTTGTGAGTTTCGGTCCCTGAGGAGCTAACTGGAGATACACTGCTGGCGCTCTTGGAGTCTGTATAAAGGAAAGGAATAGAAGAAAAACGGAAAAGTAGAGAAAAAGGTAGACAAATTGTGTTGTTTTCCAGTAGGGACAACGTCTAAACACCCTAAAACAAGATACATTTGCGCCTGAGAAGCAAACGTGTATAAGGGTGACTCTTAATAATAAAGGTTCTCTGTAGGGCTATATGGATTCATGAAGAAAATCCACAGAACCTTCTTATTACACAAAAGGTTCTTTGTAGTGGAAGAAGGTTCTACAGACTATAAAAATGGTTCTTTTAAGAAACCTTGACTGTAAGGTTCTTCAGGGAACCAAAAATGCTTTTTCTATTGTATCACAGACCTCTTATAAGCAACATTTCAGGATAATAGATTTAAAGTTATAGTTCCTTCAAAATTAATTAACATCCAATATTATTTCAAACCTGTATGACTTTCTTTCTTCCGCAGAACACAAAAGAAGATATTTTGAAAAAAAAAGATGTTCTTCAAAAAAAATCTTCTTTTGCGTTCTGAAATTCAGGTTTAAAATGACAAGTAGGTGAGTGTTATTTTGGGGTGAACTATCGCTTTAAGTTTAATTGCAGCATCAATAAATGTCGTCTCATTTTCTACAAGCATTAAACCACACAAAATGTCTAATTTCTGTCCAGATTTAAAACAGTAAATCTAGTGAATAATGCTTGACTTTTATTTTCTGACTTTCAGTTGTAATCGTTTCCTACAGCCTTACCACTAGACCCGTTTTTCAGCGGGCTAGCTGAGGGTGCCTTGGGGCGGCTGATGCCCGGGGAGGCATTAGTAGTAGAAGGAGCAGACCCAGACGTCTGTGAGATTCCCACACCTGATGCCTGCGCCTCTGGTTTCTTGTTTGGAGAACTAATGCCTTCAGTGGAAGTGACGGCTCTAATAAACACAGAAAATAAACAAAAGAAAAATTACAACTTTCCGTCGTGTTTCGGGGCTTCGAAATGGTAGGCATCGCATCTCTCACCTCAGCATGGTGAAAGTATGGGAGGGTTGGGCAGGAAGTAAAAGGGGTAGTTACAGGTGAAAGATCTTCATAGGGGGGAACGTGCATGTGCACTGAGATCTATTGCTCTGGGGTCTTTAGATACGACCCACGGCCAGTCTCATTGGGCGGAGCGTTACGCGCCAATCGAGACAACCAATCACAACAGAGCGTGACGGTGTGGGTGGGGCCGAGCGTCTGGAGAATGGAACCGGTTAATGAGGGAACAGCAGGATGATTGGTAATAAGAAATTGTGAAATTATTTCACAGGGAAAGTGCAACACACAAAAATTTACGTAGGTCAGATGTCATATTTTCATCTGATAATCCAGAACACAGATTGTATGGAAGAGATAAAAAGAAAGAGAAGGAATTACTTTGAAACAGGTTTCAGCATTGATCTCCAGTCAGATGGTGCTTTATTGTTTTCTGTAATAAAACCAAAATATATAAACACTCTTTTTAAGCATTCTTGAAATGTACATTAGAAAGAAAAAATCCCTAGTGTCCTCACCCTTGCTGTTGGACGACAATGAGCTTGCCGGCCTGGATGAGTTTTTGTTTTTGATCCAGGATGGCGTTCCAGCTGCGGGGGCAGTTGGGTCCAACCCGTCATCCAGCGGGTTCAGGCACACCCTACCAGAGGGGCCTTTCACACCCGATTCCACGGAGGAAACGTTACTATGGAAACCAGAGCGATGAGGATGGGCATTAATAACAGGGGTCAGTGAGGACCTGCACTTGGTATAAGCGACAAAGCCAGGGTGTACCAACAAGTGTCAACAAACACAACATCTAAGGACTAAGTACATATATGCTTCAATTCATACAGGGTCTATGAAATCCTGTGGAAAGGATGCGAGATGTTATATTAGTCCGTAAGGAGCTCCAAAGCTCACCTGCCATTGCCTGTCAGCCCAGCTGGACTCTGCGATGAACCGCTGGGATTTTTGGTCCCCGTCATTATCTTGCCGATCACAGTTTTGGCTTTTTCCCTTTCGTTCTCTTTTTCTTTATCTTCGTCCTGCACTTTAGCCCAGTCTCCCACCCGCAGGAGCACTCTGCCTTTACCTGTCCCGGCACTTGGGCCAGGCGCTGGACTATCCGACATTGATGTTTTAACACTCGCTGGAGTCACAGATGTTGATGTTTTAACACTCGCTGGAGTCACAATTGTTGATGTTTTAACACTCGCTGGAGTCACAGATGTTGATGTTTTAACACTCGCTGGAGTCACAGATGTTGATGTTTTAACACTCACTGGAGTCACAGATGCTGATGTTTTAACACTCGCTGGAGTCACAAATGCTGATGTTTTAACGCTCGCTGGACTCACAAATGCTGATGTTTTAACGCTCGCTGGACTCACAAATGCTGATGTTTTAACACTCGCTGGACTCACAAATGTTGATCTTTTAACACTCGCTGGACTCACAGATGTCGATGTTTTAACACCCGCTAGGCTCCCTAATGTTGATGTTTTAACACCCGCTGGACTACCTGAGGTTGTTGATGTGGCTGATGGGCTGTTCTTACTGGTGGATGTGATGGTGCTGGTATTTGAGCTTGACTCAAAGAATCTAGTAAAGAAAAGACAAAATCCACTTTAGTTGGAAAGACTTTAGTAGTGAAGTGTTTTTCAATAGGTTGTTTGCGCTGCATACAAAGGTGGAGTAAAAACTGACAAAAAAAACCTTTTTCTAGCCTCTTGGTTCTTCTGTAAACTGTTGTTTATGGTTGTAGGAGACTCTGTTGGCGTCTTGAAGTTGAAGATAGTTTTCGTGGTTGTAGTCTCTGGTGCTGGAGTTGTTTTAGAGGCTGGTGTTGTTCTTGATGCTGGTACTGGGGTGGGCGTTGGAGCAGGTGTGGCAGGAGACTCACGGGTGGGTGTACGGTCACTTTTCTTAGCCAGCCAACCAGGTTTAGATGCAATAGGTGTCGAACTAGCTTGTCCAGTACCTCCACCTGGGCTGTTCCGGTCTTTCAGGGTGGAGGTAGTGCCTCTACTGACTGTGGTGGGTTGTGTTTTTGGTGGAGGTATTGAGATGTTTGTAGTAGGAGTGGTCAGATGCTTTTCCACGTTGCTGTGGGTCTTGCAGATGAAAGTTCCCGGTTCTTTACCAGCCTTGTAGGTACCAGAGAGGAGAATGGTGGTACATTCCTTGCATCTGTTGCAACGGGACGTTAAAAACCGAAGAGGAAAGTTAGGGTTTAGAGTTTTGGTGAATGAGACCCGAAACACTTTGCATCCGACCACCCAAAACCCATTCAGTGAAATGAATAATTCATGCATTTATAGTGGAAAAGCTACAGTAATGAATACTAAAGGATTCCCAAGAAGAGTGAAAGACATATAGCTTTTAAACATCCACTGTACTAAAAGAAGAGTATTTAAAATAATAACTCATACAAGAAACAATGAAATGCCAGTTAAAAAACTTCCGATTACATCATCGTGTTGACAACACGCCTTTTGTGACAGCTGTGATTCACTGCTGATGTGAATGAGCCGTTGATGCATCTGAACCTAAAAATAAAGAAGTTATTGACTCAGAACTAATGCGTCTTACTTGAAGCAGTTCCTGTGATACAGCTTCCCATCCACTAGATGGCGCTGCACGAGGTGAACATGCTGGCTGCAAACACTGCAGCTGCTGCTGAGGGTCCCTTGTTTGTTGGCACGTTCGGCCAGAACTTCTCTCTGGAACAGATATTTAAGAAAACGTAAGAGAAGAGCAACATTAAAATTTCTAGATCGATGAGTCATGATTCATAAAACACTATCCTAACAAATCTGTAGGATAGTGTAGTGAGTGTAGGGGTACTTTGCAGGATTTTACAGTAAAAATATCATATCAAACATCACAATAGTTACCAATGAGTCATTAAATGTGTCTGCCTGTATTTTCTTTGTTTATTGTTGAGTAAATTATTACAGAATTTTGATTTTGCGAGTGTTGTAAGTATCTCTGCAGAACTGAGTTTGAACTATAGACATTTTCATTTGATGCACACACCTGGCCCTATGTTGACTTCTGGTCTGTGTTTGATAATAATATAACAATTTATTTTATGTTTAATTTATATTCATATTTATTGTAAATTCATTGTATTAAAGAGTAACTATTACAATTTCCTTAAAATGACATTTAATGCAGTTTGTAATGTTGCTGTGTGTCAATGTAAGCAGTCTGCCAAGTTGTAAAGCCAAAGTGAACGAATAAAGTTATCGGCTTTGGGAAAAAAGGAGTAGACACTGAACCACACGAACTAGTCGATTGTCGTTCTAATTTCAGTTCTGTGTCAGATATGCGTCGCTCTGTGTATTGCCTGTCTATTTGCAAAACTGAACGCGGTAGACCAATCACAGAAGACTAGACCATCTGACCAATCAGAAGGGGACTAGACAGATGAATCGGCGAACAAATCATTTGAGAGTCAGTCAAGAAGTGAGGTAATAACAACTATATTATTAAAAAAACTAAAGTGTTTTGACACCATGTATTTACCTAAACTTGTTGTTCGACACTCCATAAACCAAAGTCGTTAAAAATCACAAAACATTTACTCTGCAAGAATCAAGTAGTTTTAATTCAATTAACAGAGGTCAACCGGAAGTTAAGTTTGGGCCACATAACGTTTATATATTGTTGTCACTGAAACGGTCTATAAATAAATTATCGTCAGCTTAAGACAACTTATAAATGTAATAACTTTTAAATAACATTTGCCAGTTAAAACGTACCAAATATATAGCGCTTTTATTGTCACACACTTTCTGCAAATCTGTACATATTTATTTGTGGTGTGAATTTAATATGGAAAGTTTACACATACATTTTTACTGGCTAAATATTTAGTTACGGTGACCATATGCGACATTTCTCCCCGACACGTCCTGGCCAGGATTTAAGGTCAGCCACCGGAAGTCTCTACTTTAGATACTTTGTGCGCTTCGGGTGATAAAGCAGCCAAGACTGAATGTGTTTACAAACACCAAAACGAAACAATAATACATTAAAATAAACTGTATGGTTTCCTGTGCACAGCTTTATGGATGTTTCCAGGTTATTGCTGCGATTGCTAAGGTGTGCAAAGCATGTTTTTAGCGTGTTAAAATGTGATTGCATATTGACCTAGGATAAAAGAGTCCACCCAGAAGTCTGCACTTATATTATGTCTATGGGACAGTTTATATTCTTAAGTTGAATATTAAGAGTTAATCATCTGAACCAATCAATAGCAATGCCTTGCCTTAGCAAGCACCCCCAATTTAAGTCTTTTTAACGGTTACGTAACCTAAGACAAGGTTTATCCTGTAGGCCCACAGGCGGTGTTAAATCGCCCATGCTTGTTCATTGCAAACACTCCACCCAGAATACAAAACTATCAAACAGTGAAAAGGTCCTAAGGGACTAGAAAATTGGCGATGAGTTGCAGGAAGTACCTTATTGTCATTTGGTGATTTAGGCTTCTGAGCCTCTGTGGCCGGTTAAGGGGAGACGAAAACTTTAGCAGCAACAGGCTGGTTTTTCTTTCCAGATGGTTCTTCGTTCGATTCTTCAGCCGGTCTTTTAATCCCTGCCATACCCCCAACTGCACATGCACACATAGCAAATGTTTTTGCGTGACAAATAAAAGCGTGAGTAACGTTTAGAGGTGAAGCTGGTAATTTTTTGTGGCTTATGAAGCGTGCGTGTGTCTTACTTGGAGAGCGTCCATGGAAATAATTGTAGTATTGCGAGACGTAGGTGAGAATACTGAGCCGGTCGGGTTTTGACATAGCCAACATGTCTTCGGCGTCCAGCAGGGCGGGTATTCCCAACTCATTCTCCGCCACCTGGAAAGCCTAGAATCAAATAGAAGCATTGGGAGTTTTTATGAGGTTTTAGTGTCAGACGATAAGAATTTCCCAAAGGAGCCCTCAACCGACAAAGGAAATTGCTTGCTTAATAAAGGATGCAGATAAACATTAACTTGGAGTACATAAGGAAGTACAAAAAATGATGTACTGTATTCTAACTTACTGGAGCAAATCACTTTGTTAAAGTTTTTTTTTCAATTTGACTTGAAATTTCATAAATTGTTATACATTTATTTGACTTTCATGAACCAAACATCTCAAAGATCTATAGCATTTGGGCTTATACAAGCTCAATAAAGCCAAATATGATCACTTTAATCACTTTATTTATAATAATCTATGAATATGTGTCATTGAATGTTTTTTTGAATGAGGCATTTTTCAAAAAATCTGGAAGAAGAGTCAGGTAAAAGTGTCAATTGGA
Organism: Triplophysa tibetana; assembly: GCA_008369825.1. Classification (NCBI taxonomy): domain Eukaryota; kingdom Metazoa; phylum Chordata; class Actinopteri; order Cypriniformes; family Nemacheilidae; genus Triplophysa; species Triplophysa tibetana. Next base: position 27,473,212 of record CM017896.1, on the reverse strand, counting down.
CTACATTTCCATCCATGTGCACTTAGTGGTAAGGCAATAATTCCTCCATGTCAGACGCAAAAATGTGAAGCTGGCTCATGTTTCTTTTAGAGAGAAAAAACTTTGATAAAAAATAAACATGAGCAGACACGACTAGAGCGAGAAAGATCAAATCTAGATACAAAACACAGAGGTATTTCTCTGCAATGCAATCATTTTAAAAACAGAAACGTAAAATCTGGAAATCGATAAACAGTTCCTGTACATGGGATCATAAATTGCTAATAATTGACAACGTTGAGACGTGCCAACTTTCCCTTTCACACCTTGTTAATCATCCGTTACCATCCTAACACTTTCACTTTCTCTGTCTTTCAACCGCTCTCTCTTTCTTTGTGTGCATGTAAAAGTGGCATTGTCCTTCAAACTCCTTCCATTAGCATTTCTCTGCTGTATTTTTCCCTTGTTCTATTGTATTCTTGCCCGGGTAAGCATTCCTTTTCCGCGGAAACTGCGTTGTTGATGATTTATCACGATCCATGACATCAGAGCATGTGAATCGACTGCTGTATAAGACAGACGAACATCACAAAAATAGGCCTCAAGAATGCAATCTTCAGCCAATCTGTCAGAAATCAGCGTAGGTTAACCACACAGAGGTCACACAGCATTATGAGAGGTCAATGAAACTCATTTGCTGTTAAAAGGAAATGGTTGCGATCTGCTTGGAAATAAGGCATTTCATAAAAACATGACTGCAAACAAGCAGAAATGAAGGTTATCAAGATTCAACCGAGGGGGTTTTATTGCTTGACGGGTTGCACCATAGGATCTTTTAAAGGTCCTTCAGATGGGAAAGATAATTTATTTAATCTTGAATAAGTGTCAAAATATTAGATCAATCAATCATCTGGATCATTAATTATTTACGTTTTAGGGTTCTTATGTTTTTTCCTTCAGTTCAGGCTGTAGAGCTTTCGGATAGCAACACAGAGGTTGTGGGTTTGATCCCAGGGAACATGCATACTTATAAAACATATGTATAAACTTAATTCCAAGTAAGTCACTTTGGATAAGAATGTCTTCCAAATGCGTAAACACAAGTTACTATTCCGACTTTGTATACTTTCTTCATTTTTGCCTCTTAGGGTTGTGGTGAACGTGCTTTTGATAAGAGAGTCTGCTCAAGGAATAAATGTAAACATCGGCTCTGAACCTTTAATGTAATGTGATGTTATATAAGAATGTCAGTATACGAAACCCGGTCATACCCATTGACTTGCATTCGTTTTGCGTCCATACAGTAGAAGTGAATGGGTACCGCCGTTAATTGGTTACCAACATTCTTCAAAATATCTCCTTTTTCGGTCTGCAGGAGATAGAAAGCCTTGCAGGTTTGAAATGACGAGAGAGTGAATGAATGATGATGGAATCATATAATCTCAGCCAATGAATGAGCAATGAATGAATGCATCTCATCAAAATGAGCAGAAAAAGAGGATTATAGAAGTGTTTTGAAGCGTTTGATCATCCATATACATTTAGAGTACGTTTGTGAGTAATGGCAAACATAATATACACAAAATGACCGATCGTCTTACCAGCTGATTGTTCTCATAAATGTTTTCTTTGCTCAGTGAGTCGAAGTCTCTGCAAAAGAGAAAACATTTTGACCAGAGTGCATCAGTGATCACACTTTCCAAAGTGCAACCAACAGGGATTTTCCCATTACAAACATTGACGAAACAAGAAGACAAGAAACACGAAAACCCAATCTAAGCGTGCCAAACGCCACGTCAAATTGCAACATATTGGCTATAAATGACCACACACAAACTGTGACTAACACAAACTTTAACTTGTATTCTGTCGTCTCTCAATAGTCTATCCGCATCCCAAATACTAATATCCCGATGTTCCCGTTCCCAAGTTTAAAAACCCATGTTCCAGTTCCTTCAGTTTATTTTGCCCTCAAAGTTTCCTTAAGTATTCAAACCCGCGTACACATTTTTAACACTAAAAACGTCTACACATCTACACACAGCAAACGAAGTGAACATTCGTAGTTTTTACAAAGTACACGAGCGCATTTGGGTCAATGCGCGCGTTCGTCAGGCTACTCACATCAAGTCCGGTCTGTGTTTGTGAATCAGAGCGCAGAAAGCCATACCGTCCCGAAAAGACGTGGTCATGTTGGTGATCGAAACATCACGATATCCGTCGCACTGGATTTTGCACCACTGTTGTAGAGCTTTCACAGCAGCCATCGCTGCCGATGCGTTTCGAGCCGCGGTGTGTCCGGTAAACTCGTTTGAACGCGGTCACTTCGCTCTCGGAATGCGCTCCTGGTTGTTCGCTCCCCAACGCCGAGCGATCTCACCGTCATGGGAAGTTAAGAAACCTCTGAAACTCCTGAGCAGTTTTATGACGACTCCATGGGTGGAGTTTAAGGTAAGCGTAATACAGGACTTCCCTTGAAATATACTATTGTATAGTCACCGTGGTATAGAGTGATGCTTTGTCAGACACCACATGACACGTAGGGATTTATGTCGAATGGTGTTCACGTGGTCATCCTCTGTCATATTTCTGTACAATATGTTACCATATGACACATCAAATTAAATACATAATAAATCAAATGCATGGCTCTGTGGTAGTTTTTCAGTATTGTTGTGAGTGCTGAAGGGAGATGGAGCATGCACACTTCACCACCCCCAGCTGTATGAGTTTTTCTCAGATTGCAGGTGTGCTCACAATGCAGGTCATGTTTGTTATGTTAATGGGTGTGTCTGTAGGTATTGTCGGACTAGTCTTATCTCGCTGAGTCATCCGATTTAAGTGGAAAGAGCAACGTAACGCACGTACTTTAGATATGATTCACCTTCAACAATTACCGGGTAAAATTAGCCATTGTGTTTTTAAAGGCAGATTTCATTCTGGTCTTGCTTATTATACGATTCATATTTAATTATGAAAATGTTCCTGGAGTTTTAGTTAAATAGAAATAAGCATAACTATGTCCACGCATGTATAAAACAAGAAAGAAATGCATAACTATGCAGAGAGAGGAGCTGAGATTCATTTGTGGGTTAAGTTGTCATTCTTCCTTTGACCACTAGATGTCAGCAAGAGGCAGTAAGATATGCATTCAAATGTATTTCCATGGCGCTTTGAATGAATCTACAACAGACGTGAAGGTACTTTATGTAAAGTGTGTAAAGTGAAATTGTGTTCTTGTTTAACGAGTTTTTTTAGCAGTCCACGTTAACTCTTTGTTAATTTAGGAACGTGCGTTGATTTTTGCCTCCATACTCTCTCCCACCGTGTGTGTGAGCGCGTGCGCGCGCGCGTGAAAATGCTTTCCCAGGCCCAGTGAGTTAAATAAACAGTGACAAACCAGTCACCAGTTATGTATTTTTTGGGGGTCCCGTCAGAGTTCTGGGGGTCTGGATTGCCTGCTCTATTCTAAGATAGAATCAAATGAGAAGGAAGTTCATGTTATGTTGTCACTTTGGCATCTTCAAGTTAAGTATGGTCATGTAAAGTCAGAATGTGGAACATCTGGAAGCTGTTATCTCTGAACTTCCGTTCTTGTCCTCTATAAATACACATGGAATGAGGGGAGTGTGATACTGTGTAGTTGTCCATGATGGCTAAATGAAAAGCTTTCATGTGTTTACTGCCAGAATAAACATAAGTTGTGTGATAAACAGTATCATAACTTTACATTTAAAGGGATAGTTCACCCCAAAATAAAAATTCTGTCATTTACACACCCTCAGGTTGTTTCAAACATGTACACATTTATTTGTTCTGTTGAACACAGAAATCTTTTTGGAAGAATTTGAGCAATTTTCAGTTCTGGGACATCTCACACTACCATTGCAGGAAATAAATATATTTTTGTTTTTTTTAACACAAAATTAGACATTTTTAAGATTTTAGGAAAACAAACAATTCTGGGGAACCTTAGACGTTATTTGTGTTTATCAGTACAAAGTAGTGGCATGAAGGTGAGTAAACAATGGCAAAACAATTATTAATAATAGTACTAATACTTTAGATACTGTTGAACTTTTTTGTGAAAACTTTAGATAACATAATCGAAATATCAATATTTAATCCCTTTTTTAAACAACATATGTTTATTAACCTTTTGCAATTTTTCTACCTTCTGAAAATAATATTACGCCCCGAAAATGCTTGCAAACAAGCACAAATGTTTTTGTATTTTGGAAAACACAAAGCCGTTCTTATTCATTTGTAATAGTCAGTCAGTAATGTGTAGACAAATGGGAAATTTAGGGGAAAGTTTGAATTTGTCTGAGCTTTTCCAAAATAATCACAAATACACATGTATATAGTGTGTTAAAGGTATTAAGAACCCATGTGAAACGCCTGTGTGATGCTTTAAGGATGGAGTTTTTATACGCCTCTAGTTACGTCCCAAATGTGATCTTAAATGCGCAACCAATGAACAATTAAGAAATGAAAATGTAAAGTAGAACCTAAATTGCTCCTTTTCCATCTTTGTACTTGATTCTCTCCGTCTTTATTTCTCTTTCCTCTGACAAAATAATGGCTTTCTTGCTGTCATATCACATTGGATGTGGAATCAAAAGTCTGTCTTTGATCTTCAAACAAGCATTTTGTCAGTCTGAGATGAAAGCTGCAGGATCAGGCAGCAGATGCAGGTATACCTTCCACCGGAGGACCTCGTATTTTAATCCCAATGCCTGGTGTCTCAAAAACAACAAAAAGCGTTTTAAGACCGAGACACAGCAGCCCTTAAGCTTAGAACAAGATTATCAGACATGATAAAGATTTAAACAGAATCTATTTGATCATTTATTTATCTGTTACGTATAGAAAAGTCACGTTAGAAACAGGTTAGGTTTTAGAATTAATATTAGAGTGAATATCAGAAAGTATATGAACTTAAACTTAAACCATATTTGAACTATTTCCACATTATGAATGTGATTTTACTAATGTATGAATAAAAAAATTGGGCTTCTCGTGAGGGTCAAGTTGCGATATACAGTATAGAAAACAAGAAACAAATCAGTTAATGCTTAAAATCTTTATTGCACACAGCCCGCTATGACCTCTAAACCTCCTCGAGTTCAGGGTCACTTCAAGACAGACACTTATAAAGCTTAGAGGTGTTTCTATTACATCCAAGTCACTGCCTTGAAATTTCAGTTCATTATAACACTTAAATAAAAGTTGAAAAGCAGTCCAGTGTTTTGGACAGAAGGTTTTAATACATTCACAGTAACGACTCTGTATGTTGAATCACAGCTTCGATGAAATATAAGGCACAATGTTATGCTTTGAATGCTAATATCGAGAGCACGTACTGTAGTAGCAATTTACAAAATACTGCAGATTTTCTCTTTAAGCATTGGTGAATACTACACAGTACATACAGAATTCTTCTATAATTTTTTATGTGGTTGTGACAGCAAGTCAAACTTTAGTAGTATCTCCATTTTGCAATTAAATGACTTCAAATAACAAAACTTTCACATTAACTGAAAGCCTGTCAGCAAATAGGTAAATGGTTGCCAACTAAAGCTCAGACATGCATTTCTAAAATATACTGTACCATCAGAATGTCATGAACAGTGCAATTATGCTCGTAAACAATATATACATGTATGTAATTTAAAAGAAAATGTAAAATATTATTTGAACCCTCCGAGGAAAATGTATGCAGATCAAACACAAAACATGTTAATAATAATAAAATGTATAATATCTAGGTGCAAACTTACTTTAATGAGGATTATTTTATTATCTAGATTTCACCTCCAAAACTTTAAACAGTTCACCAGATCAATATCAGCAATAAATCAGAGATAAAAACGGATCAAATGTATTGCATTGAGTGTAACACTGAATTTGTAAGATAATGTAGCACACCACAGGAGCATCTGAGAAATACAACATGAGAATTCAAAAACGGGTACTTTCATACTCCAAATTCCAACTGAGATCTTACGCAGATGGTGGTTCGTGAGTCAACGAAATCCATGACTGCAGCTTGCGACTTCAAAATCAAATTTACATCCAGCTGATTGTGAAGTTCTGACTGAGGTTTAGACCCAAATCTGTTACTACCAGCACCTATTCAGACAAAGAAACACATAAATTACTTCGAGATTCAATGGGTCTCATACATGAAACAAATATATGAGTAAATTTAGAGTATGTGAGTGTAGAACGGACTTTCCCGAAAACTTCCCTCCGGATTCACAAATGCTCCATCAACATCAGATTTGAAAGTAGAATGTGTTAACGAAGTCAAATCACTCGCAAACAGGGTGCGCTTGCACGCTCATTCAAAATTAGCATAATCCCCGCCTATGAATTACTATTATAGCTTCTGTGAATAGTGTATAATCCTCTGGACTCGATTCTCAGGTTTGGCTACATTGTATTGCATAAATGCATAAGCGAATAATAAATTAAAGGGATCATATGATACGGCAAAAACGTATATTTTTTGTTTTAGATGCAATGCAATGTGTAAACACGATATAAGGTTTACAAATGCTGCATTTTCCACATACCGTGCATGTTTGTATCTCCTCTCTGCCCCGCCTCTCTTAAACAAGCAGTTTTTTTTTACAAAACTCATCGCTCTGAAAAGCAAGTGTACTACGATTGGCCAGTTAACCAGTGCGTAGTGATTGGTCGAATACTGCAAGCGTGTGACGGAAATGTGACGCCTCTTACCATATTTGAAACATCAAGTTCCAAAGAAATTGTACTGACAGGTACGGACCCCTTATTTGCGTATACATTTGTGCGTTCTTTTCAAATCATACCACGAACTGACGTAGATTTGTGGGGGTGTGGTTACACGAGGCGTTTCAGGCAGGTGCGGGTGAGCAAAAAAAAAAACTGGACCTTTAAGTCAGGCTTTTGTGCAAAAACGTTTTGAGACCATCCTAAAGACTACAGACGGTTGTCTCAGAAAAGCATTTCACCTGATTGTCGTGGTACGTAAACGCCGCCTCGTGTGAATTCACAGTCACGTTTTCAGGCTCCACCTTCACTCCGTAAAAGGAAACGGTTTCCACTGTGATGAAAGTGGCTTCTTCATGAGTATGCAGCACTTCTGACTTCATTGTGTTCTGGGAAACATAAGTATACAAACTCAAATTATTCACAATATTTAGCACTTAATTCTAAATGCATATCACGCATAACACTTGAAAAACATTTGTTTACTTTAGTGGATTAGAGTGTGATGTGTTTAATTAATGCAAATAAATGTTAATATCAATAAAATATCATAGGCTTAATTGCAATGAAGCATCAATTGAATATTACAGATATGTGATATGACATGTGAGAAGATGTGTGTAAAACAGTTGATTAATAAATCTGTTACACTGTATTATGAAGATCTAATGAATACCTATTCAATAAAAAAATTGATCCAAGTGGTGCTGTTATGTATACCTGTTCTACTGTGAAATAGATGTAAGCGTATTGATCGGTCTCATATGAATCGATCGTCTCCCTGTCATCCCAGTACAGATCCCCCTGTGCCAGACCCTCATTACTCATAGACACAACCATGTGAAGAGGTTGACCACTGCTCACCCACAGCGTTGTGTTAGGTCGCTAAAACAGAACGAAAGAAAATTCAGTAAATTATTCAAATTAAGAATACAGAACTGAAGAAAAGAGTAAAAACTTTGAAATGTGTGTCTCTTCTATGTCAAGCCAACATAATTGCTAAATTAATGCAAATAAACATTTTGTTAAAGTACCAATCTAGATTTGATTTAGAAATAAATCAGTTATTAAACGAGCCCGTCATTCACTTATAAACAAACATTATTTTTGGCAGGTCTGTTTATAATGTATAAATGATGCTCTGCAACCTGTGTAGGAATGATGGAACCCTCTCTGAGGTGCAGGTTGATTTTATCCAGCGGAGCGTGAAGTTTGATCTCCTCCCCACTGCTAACCAATGAGTCACCCTGCGTGTGCCAAAACCAAACCAAAAATGAACATCAAACACAGTGTTAAGAAATCGCCCTTGGATGACTGCAATGTCAAAGCATCCCATTGGGTTTCCAATGAAGGTTTGTTTACAGGTCTGTTGACTTACCGTGTAGAAATCAAACCAGAGGCCTTTGGGGAAATACCCCACAACATATTCCACACCTGGCTCCAACACGGGGGTAACCAGCAAACTATTTCCCCATAGGAACTGCTTGTCTATTCCATATGTTTTCATATCTGTAGGGAACCTGAAATACAACACAGCATGTATTTAGAACTTATATTGTGGTCTAACATAGTCAAATGGGTTTACAATGACATGAGGGTAGTGTGTAAAATAAAGTACAACTAAAGTATGACAGAAATTTTTTTGGGTGAACTGTGCCTTTAAGAATTCAAAGTAGTTAGTATACATGTGTCCGTCTTACTGGAAGAGCAGTGGCGTAGCGACCGTGCGTCCACTGATGTGTGCGTGATGGAAAAGCGTGTAAAGATGTGGGAAAAGGGAATATCGCAGAAGTATGACTTCTTTCATTGCTGTACGAGCTGCTGGACTGAACACACTTGGTTCCTGATCCTGTTGAGATAAATCAGTAAATCCATCAAAGTCTATTCATAAAAAAAAATCTTGCAAGGGGAAAGACAGATGGGTTACTTATCAGATGAACAGATGAAATGTTTTAAATTATCATGAACGACTGTTAAGGACGAACAAGATAAAAACAAAGTAGAGCCCCTGCGGCAGCACACATCTGTTGATATTGTAAGAGTATTGGTTGAAAAATGTTACCAACCATCTGTATGCCAGATTTTGGTGTGGAGTTAAGTTATAGGTAAAAACTAATGAAATGCCACTAAAAAGTGTTTGGAAACATGCAAGACACACCTCTTCATCTATAGAGTTGTGATTTCTTGTGAACGGGTAGAAAGCCCCTAGCTGGGTCCACCGAACGCAAAGTTCCTCTGTGGTGCTGCCCCCAAAACCGCAAATGTCTGCTCCGATAAGAGGGATGCCCAGAATGTTAAACGTCAGCATACCTGGAAACGAAATAAAGTTACATAAACAAAATGATTTTTTACTAATATAACTTACAATAACTTGAAAGCAATTTTTGCATGTAGTTGAAGTTACTGTATTGAGATTTTGTATAACATGCTTTACACTATGACACGTTATATTAAAGCAAACTATGAGGAATAAAATGGCAATTAATCTATTTCAAAGGAGAACTAAAACTAAGAAATGCAATGTAGCAGAGCAGATTTGCGTTCGTGTACCTGGTATAGATGTTGCCAGGTCTTTCCATTGGCTTCTGTTGTCTCCGAGCCAGTGACCCGAGTACCTTCCCTGACTGGGGAACGTGGAGCGGGAAATGACGAATGGACGTTTCCCTGTGATCTTCCTTAGGGCACTAAGACCCAGGAAGATATAAAAGTGATATAAACTTTTCAAATTTCAGTTCATAGCAGCCTGGTTTGATATTTACAATGAGTGTGTGTTAAAGGTCCAGTGTGTCCTTTTTTGATCTATTGACAGAAATGCAATATACTTTAAATAACTATGTCTTGACGGAGCCGATGGTCGAGTGGTTCGTGCTCCTACATATGGCGCTGGTACGTCCCGGGTGACCCGAGTTCGAATCCCGGCTCGTGGACCTTTCCGGACCCCACCCCCTCTCTCTCATCCACTTCGCTTCCTCTCCTCTCTAAATTCACTGTCTTTCCGATAAAAAGACAAAATCGGCAAAAAAAATAAAAATAACTATGTCTTCAGAGGTGTAGAAAGACCTTACATAATAAGCGTTATGTTTTTATTATCTTAGAATGAGCTATTTCTATCTACATACACCGCTTACATGGAATTCGCCATGTTGTTTCTACAGTGGCCCTAAAGGGACAAACTGCTCTACAGAGAGCGTTTTGTAAATACGTTGTCTCCTTCGGCAAAGGATCGAAAACGTGATGACGTCTTAGTCCTGTGTTACCCACCGTAGTGCTTCGAAGGCAGGGGTGAAGTGAGCCGTTGGTTGCAATTCACAACCTCGCCACTAGATGCCGTTTAATTTCATACACTGGACCTTTAAGCACCATGAGATGTTTTAATATTTATATGTATGAGTATTAAATGCATGTGTGATTATGAGCATGTACCTTTCAGTGGCTTTGGCCTCCATGAGTCCATACAGACTGTGGATGTTGTAGTGAGAGGAGAACTTCTGTCTTGCTGATGCACACAGAGTCTTGGCCTTTAACGTACCGCCTAGAATACCTGCAACAGATGTTGCAAGCTATTCGTTTTTACATTACACATGTCTCATATACCTGCATAAATGTTACTTTATGTTGATTATAAATGCATTTCTAATTTAAGAAACCTCAAACCTAATAATATTTGAAACAATAAATGCATCAGTGTAAACCTGTTAATCTGAACCAGCAGACACCAAGGCTTCCTCTTCACCAATTTATGGACAATATAGAGCGTATCTTATATTTAATTTATATTATGATGTTTGGAGACCACATGAAATTTGTGAATTTACATTAAACTTGATGTGTACACAAAATTCTGAAATGATCATTTTATAATACTGATAATCCCAAATATTTAATAAACAATGGACCTGGGGCCTGTACCATGAAGCCGGTTTAGGTGGCTAGCCAGGTAAGTTTAGGATTACTTTGCGCCAACCCTGGGTTTTAGGTACCATGAAAGTAACTCAGCTTTAATCGGTGTTCATCGCCATGGTAACTTACGCTGCACGGCTAACCTGCTCCGGAACAGGCTATGATCTAGATTAGAGATCTCACATCGAAAATAAACCAATCAAAGGCGAGCAAATTTACATATAAGTGAGGCAACTAACTCACAATGCGTGTTACAATGGTTAGTTATTTTTAATAATGTTTAATAAAATAAAAATACTAACATAAAATGATGTAAATATATATTACAAATACAAAATCAAAAAATGGTGACTATGTAGGTAAAATCTGATTTTAGAGATGACATTTGCTGGCTTTCCCTTACACATGAAATTAAATGTATTTATACTGTTATTGTACTGCATACAACATGTATTTCTTTGCATTGCATTTTTTACATTCCTGTCTGTGGGGCAGAACATTTAGGAACACTTCCAGTTTCACTGTGTTGGTTTTATCTTCTTTGTCCACTGAAGAAACTTTCTATTATACAGCTACAGTAAGATACAGACAAAACCATAAATTGACTGGTGACATCACATATTTTTAACACTGCTATTTTAATCTTTTTGTTATCAAGTTACACTAACAATGAACCTAAATAATGTATCATAAAGTAGGCCTACATTTTTAAATGTTTAAAACGTTTTTAATACTTGTAATGCCTACAACATTCCCTATGCATGTGTGTTTTTGTCAGTGCTTTAAGGAAGGTAAAGTATAACAGGGCTGTTTGATAGCCTGTTGGTGGGAGCCGGGGGTCCCTATGTATAACAGAGGTTTTTGCTATCCTGACCGCAGAACCACTTCAACATGGCCCTCAATCAAACCAGAGTCAGGATTGAGATGACCATCGGATTTTTAAATGAACACTTCAACTGACAACTAAGTTCACATACTGGTATTTTTTATTTAACCTACTTTATTAAGCTTCTCTAGTGTATTTTGTTCACAAAATACATGTGTTACTTCTGTAACCTTTGGAGTCTCTGGGGAAGGTTGTGAAATGTCCTACAATAAAAGAGACACCAGTAACATAAAATATAAATCCTCACATTCACACTTGTGCCATAATGAATAGTACAGTACATTTATCTCTTTAACTTTGTCAGCACACAGATCGTTTCACTTCATCATGTTCTTCATCCTCATTAATAAAGGTAAACTAAATGATAACTAATGTTAGCAGGATATGTTCATCCACTGTGGGGGCACGTACACACATAAAACACATCATATTACATTACTGTAATATTTACCTTACTACAGTATACTACAGTAAATGTGTGTACTATATAGTCGTTCAACTTGTGCTTTAACTCAATCAGCAGTGTTTCTGAAACCGTTCTCTCTTGTGTAAACAGCAGAAACAGTATTACTCCGTGGCTGAAATACATTTTTGTGTTACTAACATTTGCGCATAATTATTTCCTAAGAAACCTACGTAACTCCCTCTATCCATGTTGAACGCGATTGGTTTAGCGATCCCAACGTCACTCGTTCATGTGCACGCGCGCACAAACTAATCTTAGCTTCAGGATCAAAGCTTGAGTTGACAAAGAAACTCCTGGAGCTGCTTCATGGTACCAACAAAGCTTGATCACGTTGGTTTGGTTTTGACAACCCAAAACTAATCCTGTAACCCTGAGTTTGTTCAACTACCATCATGGTACAGGCCCCTGGCCTATACACATAACAGCAAACACACTGATACCTGGCATGTACGGAGGATTATCCAGTTCATTCTCTGGACAACCATTTAGTGATCCATCCAAGAAATTTGACGGTTCGTTCATGTCCTTGATAAAAGTGAAAAAAAAAATATTTAGAAAAGTTAACAAATAGGTTTATAATAGGGCTGTCAAAAGGTTAAACATGATTTATAGCATCCAGAATCTTGTTTAATCTCGTGTGCTGTGCATAATAATTTTGTATTTATTAACACATACACATCCATGCATATATTGAAGAAAAATCTAAATATTATTAAACATGTGTATATATAATTTCAATTGTTGGTAAATATAAATAAATACATGTAAATATTTGCTAAATATGTATACATGTGTATGTGTTTGTAATTATAAAAACATAATTAATATGCACAGTACATAGACATATATTATCTAAACACAAACGATTAATCGTGATCAATCTTTTGACAGCCCTAGTAAACAAACCGAATAGTTGTAGACTGACGCAAACTTACGATCCACACGCCGTCAAACGGCACTTTGTCATGGAACCTCTTCAGATTCTCATACCACCAGTCATGCGTGTCTGGATTGGAAAAATCTGGAAATGCTGTGAGTCCAGGCCAGACCTTCAAAACAACATCTTTGGTCAAACAAGACACTTACAAAACTTTATAATGATAATACAATTAAAGTGTAACTGGTCTAAAATGTACGTCATCATGCTTCTGTCATCATTTACACGCCTTCTTGTCACTTCAAACCTGTATGACTTTCTTTCTTCTGCAGAACACAAAATAATTTTTGAAAAATGTTGGTCACAGAACAGAACAGCCCCCCATTCACTTCTATTGCAATATAAGTGAATGGGGGGGCTGTTTACTACATCCTTCAAAACATCTTCTTGTTGTCTTCAGAATTTTCATTTTGAAAGTGAACAACTCCTTTAAGGGGTTTTATCACCTTATATTTGCACTAACATTTTACATTTTTATGCATTTGGAAGACGCTTTTATCCAAAGCGATTTACAATGCATTATTCTAGACATTGTATCAGAGTATGTTCAATCCCTGGGATCAAACCCATGACCTTGGCGTTGCTTGCACCATGCTCTAACCACTGAGTGACAGGAAAGCTTGTTTCCATTTGGTGACTCTTTACCTTCCCAATTAGTATATCTCCATTCGAGTCATTGATGAAAAGACCCCTTTTAGCCCCCTCATCAAACGGCCAATAGGAGCCAGCCTTCTGAGTGCTACTTATACCAGGGTCCTAAAAAAGAGAAGCAAATAATACACACAATTATGACTGTTGTACAAATAAAAAAATTCAGTTGCCAAATTACTCGTATGACTGTCTTGTGATTTTTAAAGAGACGCAAACCAAACAAGGAAGTGCGTCAGATGGACTTCTGTCATTTTTTGCAGAAGCAGGTTTTACAAAACCAATGACACCAAAGACAGAAGTTAATCTCATTGTTAATGCTGAATATTAACAACTGTAGATGAACTTTCTGTGACTTAGTAAACCTGAATTTGTTCCTTCTTTTGTTCGATCTCTTTTTTCTCAAAGTATTCTTTTCCTGTAGTTTACGGTTATGGGTTAGTGTTGAGTTGAAACTTTCTTTAATAGTATCACTGTTTCAGGACCAACAAAAGACGTTACTCAGCAAATCAGGACGTGCCTTAAGTTAACCACATCTATTTCACATGCCAATACGGGCATTTTTATAATCATCTATCATGTTCCAACAAGACTGCAGCAACCCTTCTTTAGACTTTCTAACACCGCAGTTTTTTAACAGCATCAATACGGCTCAAGCTCAAAATCAAAGAGAGTCATTCCTTTATTCAAAGCAAATAAAAAAGTACCAGGATCATGACGTAGTGCTGGTCATGTTTGTGAAGATCTTTCACGAGGTCGGGTAAGCTGGAGAAGTTCACAGGCTCATAAGTGAAGTCTAATGCACGATCCATGTAGTCGATGTCATTCCACTGCACGTCCTGACAAAATAAAATAATGATCCGAATTACTGATTTAATTTGTGCAAACTTTATTTTCACATTAAAGTTTATTGTATTTTATAATTTCTACAGGTATTCAATTCAATTTATTTGTAAAGCGCTTTATACAATGTGCATTGTTCCAGAGCAGCTTTACAGGAGCAAATCAAAAAACACGGAAATGTAAAACACAGCACAGTATATGGTGTTTATAGAACAAGCAACATCATTCTAATAAACAATATCTAGTAAGTAAATAAATAAATAAATAGATGCCGTCTCCTGTTGAGCAAGCCAACACTGCCCTGATAGTAGGTATAACATTAACCAGGGTCCCAAATTAACACTTGCTGAGCACTTAATCCAACCAATGGTTACGGTACCTGAGGTATCCCATAATTCCTCATTTCTTTCACAACATTCCAGGTTTTGTTGCTTGACTTATAGCCCCATCTGCACAGATGATAGCCCAGAGCCCAATAAATGGGCATTGCAGGCTTACCTAAAGTGAGATGAAATGAGACTCGGATTACATGTTATTCTATCGGCTTCTTAACAAGATAATCAGTACAGTGAAATTCACAAACGTGTATGCTAACCGATAACATCCAGGTATTGATCAATCACAGAGCTCGGATCTGGGCCGAGGAACATGTAAAAGTCCAGGATTCCACCAATCATACGCCAGGTGAGGGCGGGGGCAGGCTGCAGGGCCACATCTGCATAAACGATTGAAATGCAAACATGTTTTTGTTGTTTTGATGGCATCTAATTTGCATGTAGAATTAGAAATGTGTTAATTACATTTAAACAAACAACCCAAATGTTGAGTGCCCATTATAAATCCTTACAAATGATCACAATCCACTTCATTTGCACTCAGGCGTAAACAGTTCAAAGTACAAATCTCTCTTTATCATTTAAAGAATTTTAATGGGAAATGTTCCGATTGGTGTTCCTGAGTTTATTAAAATCCAAAGCTGAACATAAACATCATCACCTTCCTCTCTGTATAATAAACTCACCCATGGCGTTGCTGTTGAGCATGAAGAACCCATGTGCCTTTCCATCAGATTCCATGGAGAGGTAAAATGGATGCACTCCGTAGAGGTTGGTCAGCTCCTGCAAAAAACAGAAATGTATGGTTACTAGAAAATATACACAACGTACTTATAAATATGTTTTTTTTTATTACATGAACCTTCTTTCTCATTTACACCCTCTTATAAAGTGGTCAAAACTCTTTACATGCAAATCAAACACCAACAGTCTGCTGCTGCTTGTTGAGTATTGAGTTCTGAAAGTTACATCAAACTTTTAATGACATGACCAATACGCCAAACTAGATCTCAGATACCGTTGGTGGGACGTCTCGAGCCCACATGGTGAGTGTGTTCCACTGGACGTCATGGAGAAAGTTGGAGCGGTGTTCCCCCAGCCCGTATATGAAACTCGATGGTAATGATGTGGACATCTGCAGGAACTGATCGGCGTAGAAGAGAGGAGCTATGGATGTATTCAGCCTTACGACACATATGAAGGGAATGTTAATAACTCAATGCACACATATATATATTTGAGAACTGATAACTGGACAGATTAAATCAGAGCTTACAATACAGTCCCAGTGAGGGCTCGCTTGACAACCAGCCCGAAAGGTTCATTGACGAATTCTACGTTGTAAGACCGATTTAATGCTGGTTTCTTGACAACAGGAACATCTATGGGCACCTCATACCTCTTCTGAGTGGGATCTGTTATCTGTAGTGAGACAAAATAACACGATTTCATACAATAAAGGGATAATGATTTCATGGTATCACGGTATTTAGTGGTTTGGTACGCTTGGGATTCTCTACAATGTACGATACTCTACGGTTTGATGGTATCACGGTATTTTGTGACACAGTCACTTGGGATTATACTGTGTTAACAATTTGGTATTATCACAATATTTGCTTAAGATTTGATACTATGGACGATACTGTGTTTACCGTGCAGTGATTTCACGGTATTTTAAACAAAACCGATTGCAATTTAAAAAACATGGTCAGTTTATTTCCAAAACAATAACATTTCTAGACATTTTTGTTGTATATAACATTTAAGTAACTAACAGAACCTTTGTATGTAAATTATAAAAAAGAAATAAACAATCAACGGGTCTTTAACTCGAAAATAATTAAGAAAGAATCAGGAAAGTAAACCCAAGAAAGAGCTTGAAAAAGCAGTAAAAGCACAAAAAAACTCAATTACTCATTACATAGGTTCACGCAGGTCACATGTCAGCAGCCAAACCGATAGGATAAAACAGACATAATATCTTAAAAATATTGCACTAGCTTTGACAGAAAGTTTTTGAATTGCGATATATTTTGCCACAACATATTGTTACACTCGCAATTAACATCTCATATTAAGTATATAAAAGCACATAAACAAAATGGGTTTTCTGGTTTTCAGAAAGTCAGTGTTTATGTTAATAACAAGTGGGGTGTCAAAACACCGATACTGAGTCTGCATCATTGTCCTTGAAAATCATTTGTTAAATTGGTGAGAAAACTAATAACAAAAATAATGCTTGTCAAATAAACCAGCAGAATTTGTTTTAAATCATTTACAATATTATTTTAAATTGATAATAAATATTTTAAAAAATATAAACAATTATTAATTTAATATTTCATTTTTTAATGAGATTTTTGTCAAATTGACTAAATGACCAATAATAAAAAAGACTCAAAGCAAAGTTCTCTTACCCTCACACGCAACCTGTTGTCATCCTCATAAATCACTTCAAGCTGTAGTGTATCGATGTCTTTAGGGTAGTACGTCTTTTTCTTCCGCAGCAGTTTTCCGACCATTCCCATTTCATTGTCACTAACAGATACTAACTCGTAGGATGGAAAATCAGGTGTGTAGAAACACCACGGCACACTGTTCCGTCCCGATGTGTTACCCTGTGATCGAGGTATAAAGCAGCAGTTTCGAGCATGGCACATCTCCTCTGTAACCACCACACCTCTCTCCGGATAACAGTCAAACCTCCAAGCCTCAGTAACTTTGGAGCAGGACTCCGGCTGAAGCTGCGTCCCGTTTCCCCGCACCCTGCTAGGGTCCATGGCGGGGGGTGGCAGTCTATGAGGTTCTGTGGAGGGGGGACTGTGCAACCAGAATATAGTTCCCAACAGCCAGACACAGGAAAGAACCAAAATAAGTCCCCCCAGGGTCAGAAGGCCGGCGGTAATGGAGCAGCGAGGCCTCTGGGGCAGCAGGGGCAGTTCAGGGTCTAATTCCTTCCCCTCGTGGTCCGTCGACTCATCAGGCGACGGATCCAACAACGCAGCTCCTGAGAAATGAACCTCCTCAGGGGTGAGTCTCTTGTATGAAACCATTTCAAAAGTCTGAGGATAAACAGAGATGTTAATTAGTTATGTTTGCCAAGACTTAACAAGCCCTAAGCCAAAGAATTAAACTGATGCGCAACATGTCCCACACTGTGAAACCGACAAGAATGTTTACGCCTAAAAGACATTAAAGAAAACACGTTGAAGGAGAGACTCGAGCCATATCTCTATAAACAGGAATATCATATTGAAACATGTTGATCAAAACCTGTATGACTTCTTCTTCTGTGGAACACAAAAGAAGATATTTTGAGAAATGTTGCAGTGTTTTTTTGTCCATGCATGTTGTTTGGTTTAACAACATTCTTAAAGATAGCTTCTTCTGTGTTTTGCATAAAATAGAAAGTCATGCAGGTTTGGAAAAACATGAGGATGAGTAAATTATGATGTAATTTTTCTTTTTGGCTAAACTAGTGAATCTTTCTGTACAGGTCACAAATGCAGACAAAAAAAAAAGACTATTATAATGACATAAAATGCTGCATTCCAGCAGAATATTTGTATTAGTCCCAAATGAAAGGTGTGCATCAAATAAGAAGACAGGGCCTGTAGAGACAAAATGTTAACCAGCTCAACCGGACGTTCCTTTTCAGTTTGTGCAGTCTAACAAAAAAGTATGAAGTCTTACATGTTTCACAACTCATGTCACTGCCACCTGCGCCGTTCGTAAACAAAGAGATAGATTTGGCACCGAGAAATAATATATTGGTGATAACCTTGTGTTGTCCTAACAGACTGCATGCAAAAATGCAAAAACAACATGTGGACCAATTTTTTTTACTTTTTTTCATACATTTGTTATAATCCTTCTTCAATACGCACACATAAGTACTAAAATCTGACCCTAAGAGCTGAATAAAATAGGCTTGGTAACAGAATTGTGATGACGTAACAGTTATAAAAAAACTGCATAAATATAAGAAACTGTAAGATCAGCTCTGCTAGATTTTAAATCAACATAAATGTATCGACTCAAGCACATTCATCTGGCTTCAAGGTGTAAATAAAATATTCAAAATGGACACATTGTACCAAAAGAAGGGCCTGAAACTGCTGTCTAAGAGGTCAGCTCATTGGGGTTTGGGATGAGCCCAAGTGCTCTCTAAAGCCAGCAGTTCTCCATTAGATTGACATGCCAGTCGGGTCGAGGTCAGAGTCCGACAAAACATAAAAACCTTTACCATCGCTATAAAACCAAGAACTTTCACTAAACAAACTTTTAAAATATTGGACAGATAGGAAATAACACCATTAACAATGCCATGCAAATACCATGGTAATATAATATTTGAATGGGGTGCACTGAGATAACGTTATTTATAGCATTATCTTCTAATATCATCACTGTATAGCAAGTTAAATGTTCAAATAACTGGACAAAAATATGGCCTGGTACATGTTGAAAATATAAGATGAGCAATAAAGGGAAAAGCTAAACCGGTAACGTTAAGCTTTGAAAACATGACAGAAAGAGGGTTCGTGATTTCCAGCCTCTTCTTCGTCGTTGCAATGACAATCCACATCGTAACACTGTAACGTTTCTATACATTGATTAGACATCAACCTTCTACACAAACACAGACGGAAACCTCTTTAAATTCAGTAAAGAAACACTCGCTTACCTTGTTATGCAGTAAATATGTCAAGAGTCTAACAGGATTTATTGTCTGAGAGACATTAGGTGAGTAAAGATCCTCTCGTGTACGCGCTTTGATGTTTATGTCATGTGTGATTCATTTGTTTTATGAAGTTAGTGTTGTTGTGCGTGTCCTAGCGATTAGAATCAGAGTCGTTTAGTGAAATGGTTCGTTTGAACGAATCGAATCAGTAAAACAGATTCAAATAACCGAATCAGCAAAGTTTTCGTATCGTTATATTCAGAAACCAACTGCAATGAAAAAGTGCCTATTTTAAAAGGAGCATTTTAAAACAATTTGGAAAGTATTGGTTCTTTTTCTATATAGGCCTAATCGTGTCATGTTTTACAATGTTTGTTCAAAAGATTTACCTCTCGCAATTTGTATTATTACGTTTATTATTAGATTTACTTATTATTAATCATTTACTAATATTAAAACGGCATACGTTCTGGAAGAATAATCAACATTATAATACCGATTGAGTCACATAGGTTCGAACAAATCTTGTAAAGGAACCGGCTGAAATGATTCCTTTACGAATCGGACATCAGTACGTCCTTCACCCGTAACATTCAGGCCTCTGTTAGCGCACTACTGCCACCTACTGCCCCGGAAACAACACAGCAGGAAAAATAACTTCAATTTCGAAAATCTTTTTTTCAGTTACGATATTAGAACTCGAGATAGAAAGTCATATTATTTTAAAGAAAACCATTAGAAATAATCGGATCTATCTAATTATTAGCATGGTTATTTTTATTCTTTTGTAGGCTACAGTAACATCAGTCCAGCAGATGGCAGTTCAGTCTAATATGTGGGAGGAAAGGACAGGCCGAACAAAACATTTCATTCAGTGGTCTGCTGTATGACACTTTTATTTTATATTATAAAACATGTTTGATCTGTTATAAATGGGGTTATTTGTGTTTTCACTTTTTGTCTCAGCTACTGAACAAGTTCAACCTTTTGTATATTATATATATATATATATTTATATATACACATTGGATTTTTTGAATACTCACATGTTATAATATATTACAAGAACATGGATGAGGTCACAACAACATGTATTATTTTACTCTGGAAAAATGGCATTGATAACTTTGAGTGTTTGGATGCATTGCATCAGGCTACGGGAAAACAAAGAACGGTATCTCAATATTTATTATTGCACACATTTTATGCACTACACATCTTACAAAAGATGATAAACGGCTTTTGTTGCTTTAATTATTGATGTTAGGAGATTTTTTCTGAGCTGTGCTGTTATTAAACAATTTGACACAACAATCTTTCCCTCTAATTTTCACCCACACTACAAATGATTCCCCAAGAGAAATGAAAAAATCAAAGTAGGACTTACGCTGCAAGCCTTAATGGTCGGAACATCACCTTGTGTGCCCACGCATTACCTGTAATGCTAGATGATAATCTCTGAGTTACGAAGCTCCATTTATTGCTGCTGTAATAATGGCATGACAAATTATTCACAGACTTCACCCTTATTTTTCATGAATCTTTTTCAAACCCTCCAGTCAATATTACATTAAACTTATGATAAAATGTATCACGCTTTTTAACATTAACCATTTTTATTATAATTGTTACCCACAATGCTTTGTGTCTAAACACATTGGTGGATCCATCACTAGAAGTCATACGATAGTATTGCATTTAGTTGTAGGCCTAGCCGAATCTGTTAACCATTCTCCTAAACAGGTGTAATAAGCTTTCCAAAAACAAGCAGATATATTAAAAAAGCAGAATATTATTTTCTAAATAGACAAATTCACAAATTGTATTTCTTAATTCTCTCTGTATAACTCTGATCTTAGAGCTTCTGTTACAGGCTCCCGATCCCAGTAAATGTAGGCTTATAGCCTGAGGTCAAGAAGAGAGCTGCAGAAATAGATTTCTGGTGCTATTACGTGATGAGATACACTTATATAGACATTTGTCCCCGATTATAAATAATCTTAGTAGATGGAACATTTTTTAGCCATGCATAAGGGGATCTGAATAGCACGAGAAGTACACAAGAAGGGCCATTCTTTCCTTCTATACCAGGGGGTTGCTATATGGGTTGCTAAGGTGTTTAATACGTTAGTATATGTTACATCATGGGTGCCGGAGTGTCAATCAATATTCTGTAGAATTCCTCAATAAGTACAGAAATGTTATTCATTTTTTGTCAACCAGAAAAAAAAATTAATGCATTTTGGCATATCACTTTTATCCAAAGCAATTTATAGTCTATTTAAACTATCGATCAGTGTGTTTAATGGGAATCAACCCATTGCACTGCTAATCTAATGACCTACCAGTTGAGCAGCAAGAAAACAAATCATTACATTATAATACTGTACTTGTCCCCCAACACTTTAAGGTAACATTCACTTATGTAGCACAAACGTCCCACATTAAACTCGTGGGGTTAAAGGTTTGCTAAATATGAGCAACAGTAACTCGCATTAACAATAACGTCATTATTTAAGAGCCACCCAGCATCCCTCCTTTTTGCTTCCCTCATCGTTTCCCTCTCCTTTTAAAGTTGTACACACACGCACACAGCTGGTCTCTGACGGGACAGCTGCTTCCCAGCGGGAATAATCAGTTTGACCTTGGGAACGCAATGCTTGCAGTAGTACAGTGCTGAGACACGACCATTCACAGCATTAGGCACCGTGCTGGAAAAGATCTAACACAAAAAAAATCTGCACGCACAGCAAGATCCACTCTACAAGAGACGCAAACACTATATATATGTGTGTGTGTGTAAGAGGGTTAGTCTAAGTTGTCCTTCATTGTTAAAACTATACTGAAACCTTAAGTCTCTGACTTAAGGTTTTTTCCTGTTCAAATTAGGAAAGTGTCAGTGACGATCCAACATGCCAATAGATGACAGTCAGACACAAATTGCCTGCGTATGGGTGTAAGAGCTGTCGCAATGAGAAACTGAAATAACCCCAAGTCACATTTATTCATTCTCTACCCAGGAATGAAATTAAACATTTATTCATTAAAGTCACTGTCAGTCTTCCAGAAAAATAACTTTCTGGGGCATTAAACACACACACACACACACACACACACACCACACGCACACCACACGCACACACAATATTGAACTAAAACTGGAATAGAGGGGAAATTAATTCACTGTGGTGTCATCTATAGTTCTTTTCATTGGCTCTTCTCACTTTTGCGTCTGAGATACATTTGTGCAATTTTAATTTATTTCCTCCTTGCAAGTATTCCAAATAGCACCTGTTGAGGCTACTATCCACTCACCAGCTTCACCAATAGAAATAAGGTTTCCATGTTCCTTCCTTTTTGATTGTCTAACATTGGGAAGTTCATTTGTCGCACCAGGACCCCAGCAATGAACCTTTTTTATTTCTTTGCTTAATTCACATTGAGTCACTGGTACACATTCAAGCACTTTTCATCTGTCTATATCAGTTTTTCAATCGGTCTGGGCTCGTGTCTGGGTATTGAGTCAGGTCTATCATCTAGAGGTCTGGTGTGTAATATGTTCTGTTGTGACACCTAAGAAGCATTTTCTATTATTGCGTTTGCAGTATTTATCACTTTATATTAACTGAGAAGACTTGAAAATTCTGTCATCATTTACTGTCCTCTTATCATCTTAAACCTGTGTGATGTTCTTTCTTCTATAGAAGACAAAAGAAGATATTTTGAAGAAAGTTGGTAACCGAAAAATGGCCGTAACCATTCACTTCTATTGTATGTATACGACATCAATGCAAGTCAATGGGTACCACTGTTGTTCGGTTACCAACGTTCTTCAAAATATTTCCTAAAAGTTCTGAAATGACATTAGGGTGAGTATATGGTGGAATTTTCATTTTTGGTTGAACTCTTCATTAATTTCTACTTTAAAGGAAGAGTTCAGCTTCAAAATGAAAATTCTGAAATAATTTACTCACCCTCTTGTCACTTCAAACTATTAGACTTTCTTTTTCCCTCAGAACACAAAAGAAGATATTTAGAAAAATGTTTGTAATAGAAAACCGTTGGTCCCCTTTGACCTGCATTGGTTTTGTGTCAGTACAATAGAACTCAATGTTTGCAGACCAATGGATTTTTTAGCAGTATTTATCAAAATATTTTCTTTTGTGTTTCGCACAAGAAAGTAAATGATTACAGAATTTTCATTTTGAAGTTGAACTATTTCTTTAATACACAATTAATCATCATCTAAGACTATGGTTATTTAGCTATCCACATGGGCATCTCTGAGTCAAGTACTTTTATTACCCTGTGTTGTGAGTAGTCAGACACAGATATAAATGTGGAGTCACTATCAGGATATGAAGACACTTTAGTAACCCACCAGTGACCATGAAAGGGAGCATATGAAAGAATATGCATGAGTGCGTGCTGTTTATGGGCTGGCCAGCCGATGTCCTGCATAAATGCCCTTTGAAATGCAGTGAAAGCTTTGTGGCACAGCCATATGGCCCAACATCAAAGAACAGACCAGGCGCCAACACGCTCACACGCATAGAAATCTTTGTTCATTCACATTTTCCAGAGACCGTGTGAGTACCATATGTTTATGATAAGCTGGGCCTCAATAACTTAATATTGTAAGTAGTGGCTGTATAGATAAATGTAAAGTTGCAGCACTTCTTTATCATATAAGAAAAGTGGATCGCTTGCACAGCAAGTTCTCAACCTTTATGCCAAATTCTGTAATATGTTCTGTAAAATATATATTTTTTCCCTATAATGGCACTGATGGCCAGCTCCTTCTGTATGTCCGGCTGTCATAAATTGTCACAAATGAGAAATTCTTGACATATTGTCGTACAGTATGACTATACAGCATACTGTGAAATTCAAACACACACAAATAATACAAAATACAGGTGTTTTGGAGCAAAGTCGGAACTGAATTCTGCTGGAAAGTGAACCTTGAGCAGCAGGGTTTGACATCTCTGAAACAAAGCTTTACAATTAATATGTATAGCATAGCCTTGATAATTTGTTATCATTGTGAAGAATTGGATAAGAAACGGTTTCATGAAAGGATTTGACTTTTGATTGAAAACTTTGGTCCGTGGAAACATTCTCCATTTGCTCTGCATTTAAACTAAACGCTGTTGAGATCCAAAGAGATGTTTTTCTACAGTATTGCACTTGGGGAAAGTTAAATAAAAGCACTTTCTTTTTTCTGCTTGTGTGAACTTATATTTTAGGCAAACCTGTCCGAGAATCTGTTTTCCTTAGGCCCAGTGGTCTTTACTATTACAACAAGACATCAGTGTGGCCTCTACTTAAATACTACTTTAATAAAAAAAGTTATAGTAATAGTCCATCTAAACAAAAACATTCTATCATGAATTACTCACTCTCTAATTGTTCAAAACCTGTACAATTGTCTTTGTTCTCCATAAAGCATGATATTTGTAAGAATAGTTAGCAATGTTGACATTTCAGGGACAAATTGAAATGATAGTCAAAGGTGCCCCTCTACTTTTTGCTTTCCTAAATACCTCAAAATATCATTGTTTGTGTTAAACAGAAAGAAAACTAATGAACTATGGAAATAAAAAATGCCTTAGAAATGTCTGTCGCAAAGTTTCTTGCAAATATCTTGCTTTGTGTTCAACAGAACAAAGACATTTATACAGGTTTGGAACAACGCGAGGGTGAGTTATTCATGACAGAATTTTATTTTTGGGTGCACTACCCCTTTGAACGGTAAGCCTGTAAAACATGCTGTAAAATATTTGTCCTGTAAAATTACAGGATAGGATCTCTGTAAATAATGGTTTTCAAAAATAAACTGTATAAAAATCCTGTTAAAAATAAGAATATTTCTGGCAGCTGGGGCCCCAGAAATAAACTGTAAAATAACATTTGTTATTGTTGTTTTTCTCGTAAATTTACAGTATTTTCCTGCAATTTTTTGGAGCGTGTTTCAAAAAAATACATGAAAATATGTAAAACAAAACAGTATAATTCTTTTTTTGACATTATACGTCAAAAATCTGTAAACAAAATAATAATTAAAGAAATTTTGTAAAATTACGTTAAAATTTGTTTAAAATTTGTTAGTCTGTTCAAATTAGCCTCGTATAAAAATACACATTAAAGTTTATAAAACATGTGTATGTCTTTAGATGTACAATGCATTCACAGTACCAAGTATTCATGTGCAGAGAATTCGAGCAGATCCGCACTGCAGCATGAATTGCCCAGAATTGGAGCCTCGAGCAAAAGAGAGCTGATTGTAAATCGATACATAATAAATGTTACATTTTACCATTACATATAAAATCCACAATGATAGAGAGGCTTGACAAAAGACAACGTCTAACAACCACCTCCAAATGTCATTTTACAGTCCGTTAAAAGCTTCCACAACACTATTGGATTATCTTTTTTATTTACAAAGACACGATACCAAAAGCTCCAAAGGCACTATTAAACACTATTAAAAACTCTATATAACTTGTGCTTCATATTGTATTCCAAGTCTTAGTGTGAAGAAAAGTTATTTACTCATAATCTTCACATCTGCTCTTCTGTCACACATCACCTTTTAAAGCGGTTTGGTTTCTTTTGGCAGACACAAGTTTCTCACCTTCATATCCAGCCCTTAAGGCACTCTGTTTTTGTTTTATCTCTAATCATATACGCGCACCTAAATTGCCGCCACATTCAATAAGTCCTTTTACTGATCAAGGAAGCCGTAAGGAAATGGAGATCGAATGCTGTTCCCTCCTCCTTCCCTCAATATCACCTCACACTTCTTTTTCTCTCAGAATGGTGCCAAGTGCGTGAGTGAGTAAGGAGATCATTTAAATGAGTGTTCAGGTAAGATGTGAGGGTGTCCCAGGATGTCTGGCCTTAATGCCAAACTCAAAAAGAAAAACATGGAGCGTCGATCTCTGGTTCCTTTTCTTTTCGCTTTTTACTTCCTTCTTGTCTATCTGTTTGTCCAACACATAAATCACTTCTATAGTTTCAATACCTGTCAGTGTAACTGTATATAATAAACACATCACAGCCCTCTGAGACCAAACCATATGCCATGAGTGATGCTGTGATGTATTTTCAAAAGCCATCTGCTTGCCAGCATTGACTGACAGATATGTCAGTTTTGTAGGTGAATGTTCAAAATTCATGCTATTTACAAAATGGACAAAACACTGAACTTTTAACATAAATGTTTTTTGGACAAATTTATTTGGAGAGCTGCGGTATATAAGGTTATGTTAACAAAATGGAAAGAAAAACTAAAAGCTAAATACAGAATACCTTGACACCAATTGTATACGTTCATATTTATTGATCCTCCAATGTAGCACTATTTTGTAGACATTCTCCCTGAGCTTTGTATTTGCTTTCGTTTAATTTTTTCTCCAAAGCTTGGCTTAGTTTATACTCCTAGTACAACTATGCAACATAAATGCAATTTCTTTTATTTATTATTTACATTTATGCATTTGGCAGATGCTTTAATCCAAAGCGAATTTCATTGCATTGTCTAATACATTTTATTTCAGTATATGTGCAATCGCCTGGAGCTGCAGTGGGTTTTAGTACAGTATGTCTCCTCTGAAGCTAGAAAAAAAGGTTCCGGAACATGTCTGTTGTTTTCTTGAAGAGGTGGATGTGTTGTGAAATTCTGTGATATTTTTGTAGCCCTGTGTACATCAGGTCTTGTGTGGAGAGTTTGTTCCGGTAAGGGAATTGGGAAAAGCAAGACGGCTCTCAGTTATAGATTTATGCAGTTTGCGTTAAGCTGTTTCTCAGAAGTAGACATTTGTGACTTGATTGATCAACTATCAGCTCAACAACTTTGAACTGAATGCATTTTACGGGCTCTGTGTAATTGAATGAGACTCTACAGGGAGCGATAACTCACTTTGATGTGTGATCACATTCGTTTTTTTTAAAAAGTGGAGCAATTTGTGACTGTATAACTCAAATGACGTTTGAAAATGTGCCAAAAGTACCATTTTTGGGAACTTTTGTTCCAAAGCTCAAGCCGTATCCAGGAGTTACATTTGAAAAGTCCTTTATAAAAGGACCTTTATGGCATTTCAAAGTAATTATTTGATAGTGATGTCCGCGGGCCACATCTGCACTGCACTCGATCTAACATCGCAAATAAATTTGAAAAACCGATGCCCTTCTGGACACCACGTATATAAAAAATGAAGACTAAAACATTTTGTAGATTACAATACCAAGGCTCTATAAAATCTGGGAAGAGAATTTTTATTGTTTCGTTAAAAGTTTCACAAGCCTTGAGGTGAAGTACTGTGGAGAAGTTGGTAATGCAGAAAAAGATTTACCGATGATGTGATTTCACCATTCGCAGAAATTTAAGGGAATGGTGCAAGTTTTGCTCAACATCATCTTGTTTCAACCTCTTATGGCTTGCATTGATTCTTCTGTAGGTTTGGAAACACATGAAGACGAATAAAAGATGACAATCATATCTGGATGAACCAACCTTGGGATATGCAACATTGCATCACCCTGCTGAAAAAAACAATAGAAGGCATCACAGAAAATCTGATGAATTTAATGGCAAAAATGGGATTTTTTTTGTTTCGATGGGTCTGTACTGGTTTACAGGAAATGTGTTCTACTGGTGGACTGTTATCTGGTAACACCATTAAATTCAACTGGAGTAAGACCCAAAACACACTACATATGAATTTTGTAATGGGTTTTAATGGTACACAACTCATGGTTCATAATGGCAGTGGAAACCATAAACATATTGTTTTTCTTTCAGCAGTGTTTCTTTATATCAGGGCTCTATTCATCTAAAAAAATAAAAACGTTCCAAGTAAAAACAACCTGTCAATCATCCCCACACCCCCTCCCACCTCTCATCACACACGCTCAGTATGCATGTGAAACTGGTTGCTCAGTCCATCCGCTTGGCGGAGAGAAGTGTATGCTCTCTGGCTCAGAGCGGGATAAACAGGCAAGGACGGCGGAAAAAATACCAACTCTCCATCACCCATTAGTCTCGAATGAATCACCGTGCGCTCTCCGGGACCGGGAGATTTGTAGCTGCCGCAGTGGTTTGTTCCAGCGGGCATTTGCTGCTTTCCACCCGGACGCGTCCGCAGTGCTGGATTTTGCAGTTGAAGTGAACGAGATCAGACCAACACTCTGTTCAAATAAAACCTTGAGACCCTGGCATGTTGCTTTAGAAGGTAAGACTGAGACCACATTCTTATTTGAGTCTTCAAGTTGCGCGAAATGTGAGTCGATCACCAGCAGTCTGTGGTCAACTGGAGGTGTCAATATAGCGCAGTATGGATCTTCTTTATTGATAGTCGCTTATCGATTACGCATTTGGGTAGTGCGCACCGGTCGCGGGCAGATTGTGAGATAGTAAGATACGGATTTCTTGGTGGTCTATGGAGAAACATTTGGGTTCATACCTGTACCAAGGCCGTCTTATGAGGAAGGGCACAGGGAAATTAGTATTCAGAGTTACGTACTCCTTTGCGACTCCATCTGATCCAATTGAGACAGAGCTTATGATGCCTCATGGATGCGAATGAGACAATTGCATACAGACAGAAACTCGCATGATTGAAACTATTGGGTAATTTCGGGCTATTTTTGACATTTCCTCCCCTGACTTTATGCATGGTTTGTTATTCCAGCCCCTTAATGCCCCGTTCCAGGGAACGTTTAATATTTTTCAAACTTCTGAAGCCTGTGTTTACATGTCGCTGTGCTGCCCAAGAAAAATCATATAATGATTGATTCATCATTCAGTTAAGAGGTAGATCATTCAGGACTCGATCAAACCGTAGCGCAATCCGAAACGGATCAAAACGCAATATTCTTAAAATGTGCTTGTTTCTAAAAGTTCAACGCACAGAAACGCTCACTGCGTGAGAGAGGACGTAACATATAGCCAAAAGCATCTCTATGACGCGCGTGTCCATAGACACAACAATTAATGGAATAGACGAAAAGCAAGAACGCGTCCTGCGTGCGCAATCCCCGCAGCGGTGCGTTTCAGAACCCTGGACAGTGCCGGACTCGGCTGGGAATCGTTTTACAAAATACCAACATTTGAATTCGAACTCAGTTGTACTCTGTTCATCCCAAAACTTGTAACGTAAACCCGATTCTTTAAAATACTTGCCAAAATCTTGCCAACGCAGAAGATGTATTACCGCGTTATCAGCTGAACCGGAGTTTTTTGTCTTCCTGGAAAAAGGTAGGTCATCTATCTTTCAATAAATAAGACACCCTGCAATGCTTAATCCATTCGCTATTGTTCTGTATGTGCTGAATGTATGAATCGTCCAGTTGACTCTTTACAAGTGCATTTTAAATGTCTTCGTATCTTCCAATAGAATGGGGTATCAAAGCAAAACGCGTTTACTTGAGCAAACAGTTAAGAGCTAACTGTTGTTTAGTAAGATATTCACTTTAGTCGTATTCCATCATTAACACATTGATCACACAGTACAGTTGATTCCTATCATATCACAGGCTGTTCCTGTCAATTCATAAAATCACAGTGCTAATTTATAAAACAGAACAGTCTATCCAGAATATGCAATTATCTTATAGCTACACATTCATGTATTCAAATACACCAGACAGAGATATGAAACATGTAAATGATGCCATCACTTATAGCGTTACGTAATCTCCAATGTGTTCCTTCAAGCCCATACATTTTAAGGATTCAGCATAATGGATGTGGCGTGAAAAACCACCTATAGATGTACTTTAATGCACAAACACATTTATGCAGTACTTTGAAAGATCAAAGGTCCTTTCTCTAAATGGACACGCTCTTTCTCACGCACTCAATCTCGCCCCAGCTCACCAGATACAGAAGCGTGTCTACCTGCATTGGGAATGAGAGAGATTCATTTCAGGGGAAGAGCTCAAACCGGTTGCCAAGTTGCAAAAAGGTGATGTGTTTTCAAGTCTTGAAATAGTATTTTGTAATCTTAATGTTGGAATTTGAACATGCTTGTGACATTGCAATATTGAAATTTTGTGCTCCTAGAGGTAACATGTCCTGTAGAGTTGATCTCCAGCCTTTATCAAGCACACCTAAACAAACTCGGATTACTTGAAAAGGACACGCAGGTGTGTGGGATTACGATTGGAATTGAATTGTGCCGTTCAGCGGCCCTCCAGGGCCCAACCATCCCTTGAACCTTTATCCAGCATCCTGGTTTTTAGTCTCTAAAGTGCCACCTGCATGATCGTAAAACTCCCATCATCTCGAAATGCGTTTAGAGCCGCGTAAAAGGCAAGGCGGCGCGCCTTCCGAGACGCACCGTTGCCATGGATGCCTCGACTTTGATCGACGTTGAGGTGTGTGACACGAGATGCTAACTCATTACGTCCTCGGCGCATCAAACGGCTCTTGGCATCTCGCAGGGCTCCGAGCTCATAAAAGAGTGTATTCCCCTGCTCTCAGCCGAGCTTGTTAGAGTCACTTTCAGATTGCCGTGACAGACGCGCTGTGTAATCAAGGAGTTATTGCACAGCGTCAGTGCGTCCCTCGCTTACCATACAAACCCATAACAGAAATCAAACCTCTCAACTCAGAATCCAGGCAACTGACCTATTGCACTTGAAGGATATAAAAAGCAGCGGTCTATTCATCGTACATCCGTGACATTCTGACCCTGTATGTCTCACTTTGTGCCGGGTCAATATCTCTCGACATTTCCTTGGATTAATGCACAACAAATCATAACAGCGGAGTTTAGCCGTCCTCGCACATGCACGCGCGTGCAGAAGAAGCAGCGACGGGGAAGCGGATTAATACTGTGTCCACCTTTTGACCTAATTACATACTTCTGAATATTTTACACGTTTTTATGCATGCAAATGGGCTGTTGGTGAAATAGAACCTGGTTTAATTGACTCGGGAAGTACTTTCTTCTCGTCAAAAAGAAGCAGAAATGAATAAATGAAGAGAAATTATGCGTTTGAGGTTTTTTAATTGAAAGGCTTATTTAAGATCTTGGTCAAACAGGAGCATGAGCGGATGCAAATATAGAGGGAATTAAAGAGATGTGAAAAGAGCCGTATCAGATGATTAAATACTTACTGTACCTGAGATGTAACAGCAACCAGGGGTGGAACAAAATAGATAAAAACATGAATGTAATATTTTTTCAGCATATATTATTGAGTGGAGCTTACTGTATGGTTTACAAATCTCTCTGCTCTTTGTGTTTGGTGTCAGCTGCGAAACAGCCCACTGAGTGATGAAGTATGATCTCATTAGAGCTGTCACTGCGTTTGACGCGACCCCTTCGATTCCTTCACCTTGACTTCCTAATTCACACGTGTCTCTTTTGCTCTATGTGAGGGTCCTATGAAAGGCAGGTAACATAGAAAGAAGATTGAGAGTCGAAACATCATCCATTAAACAGAGAAATCTGTCAGTCGGACCCCCGAGGTTTTGTGGGGGCTGGTGAAAATCCAGAGGCGTTCTGCTCCATTGTCGGCAAGAGCCTTTTTCTGACTTCTCCTTTAATGATGAAAGCGAGTGCACGTGTCAAGGCCGAAGCTTTCAGGTTCTTTGGCTGTTTTCCCCTTTGTTCTTACTTCCGCACTTGCTAAGCCTGTTTTTTTGTTCCGCATCAGTTCTTTAACCCAGGAGATCCAACACTGAGCTGTCTAATTGCCGCTCTTTGCCGCTCCAGCTTTCACCAATTAAAGCCAGCGTACTTTCTGCTGGTGCCGAAACGCATTGGGGCAAATCTGCGTAAGATGAATGGCTTTTATTCTTAATCCAGTTATTAGTGGAGATCTATTCTTCGCCTCTGGGTTTTTAATAACCTAAGGCATAGAACCTTTTCGCTGCCCCTCCAGCATCTACCGCGCATTCCCCAGAGCGCATCCACAATGCTGCGGCTCGACTCGTTTTTAACATCCTGAAATTCCCTTAATCAATTCAATTTCGGACTATGTTGATGGTCTACGGCCTATTTATGGTCGGTCTGGCATGATTAGACTTTCAGTGTATTTGCATTTTCCTTTCTCTCAGAGCATAAAGCCTAGATTTTAGTGCCTTGTGTATAAAGACCTTACAAGCGAATGAAAAAATAGTTACATGTAAATAGTTCAGGTTAACAGGGTAAGCATCACTGTTGCTATTCTACAGTACATCCAAGGACTACATGAAGGATTACAGAAAGATATGGGTACATGACTTACTTAACTAAATCTAGGCATCATATTATCATAAGTCAAATTTTGCAACCTTTGAACATTTGAAAATATTTTTATTTTTGGAGTTGAAGCAATTTTTACCAGCAATCCACCGACAACCATCACTAGAGATCCAGGGCTAAAATATTACTCAAAATATTCAAATAAACAAATATTAGAGCCTGACCAACATGGTCGAATACTATACACCAGAGTTTTCAAACTTCAAAGCCAGCTGAACCCTTTGACTTAAATTATTTACTCAAATGTCCCATGAAATAAATATTTAAATAATTGAATAGGACATTTGCATGTTTAACTTCAAAAACATTTATTTTTGATCTGCTTAAAAGTTTTTTATATAGGATTTTCGATAACTATTGCTTGCATTAAGCCTGTAACATTTCTTTGCAATTTGCAATTTTTAAGCAATGGAAACAACTTGTATAGGTCTATACACCGATAGAGACAGTATACAAACTCACAGACCCTTTTGGGAAACACTGGTACACCCTATACGGTTCACTCAACTAAATTAAAATTCCTAGACACTATAAAGTTTATGAATCGCACTGAAGTAAATACTGTGGGAGTATACTAAAGTAAAGTAGCAAAAAAACTATATATCACTTTTTATGTGGGGAGACATATAGCTTGAACAGATAATTCAAACAAATAAACATAGAACGTCAGTCATTACACAGCAGTTTAACTGGCACTTTAAAGAGATGGTGATGTGAAAGGTAAAAACCAGTTGTGTGGACCGGCTTGGAAAATTGGATACACCTGAATGCATTGACGTCTCAGGAGAAGTCCTGCCATCTCCTCTGACTTCGAAGGCTTTAGCTCCTCTAACTCAGACCACAATGAGAAGCACTATGTAATAAACATTGAGGCGTTCTATTGCAAGTTTAACAAAGCATTAAACGTGAGAACTTTTAAGCATTCTGTTATGATTTAGGTTGTTGCAAAGGGTAAAACGGTTATACTGAAAGTTTGATGAGGTAAACAGAAAAACTCAATGATGAACCTGAACACTTGATGACGAAAAATGATGAACCTGAAAACAGATCAGTAAAAAGCTGCAATCTTCAACACAAGCTCCAACATATTAACACTGTGGCTTGTTAAGAGCAGATAAGACCGAATCACGCAGGAAGCCCCGCCATCACAACGCTTTGTTTCCCATGAACACTTCAATTTCGTAGAGTAAAGATGAGGTTAAATTCTGAGATCGTATCACACACGGAAAGCAAACAGACGAAAACTGTGACTAATAGAAACGATCACATTGGCATTTATGGGACAACGGCGTCAACCTTGTGCTCAGACATGACAAAAGATTTAGAGAAGCAAACATTTCTTTTTGTATTTGTTTCAGTGCTCTGAATAACGACTTGAAGAGAAAATATTCTAAAACATAAAATTAGCATCTAACACTGAAAAAAAATGTTTTTCTTATATTTAAGATACATATTTAAGTTTTCTCCAAACATGATAAATGCGCTTGAGAAGCTAGTAGAGAGTTTTATAAGAACAAAACAGTTTTCTGCGAAAAATCTCATTTTACAGTAAATGCAAGTCAATTGATCTTATCTTGAATGAAAACAAACAACAGTGTGGTTTGTTACGGTGATAAATAGCGCACTGTCTTTCTTTATACGATTCTTCTTCATCTTTGTTCTTATAGGACAAAAGTTTACTATCTCAGAGGCTATTTCCGCCATTTGTTTTTATTTCCTGAAAAACAAGACAAAAAGATTAAAGAGGATAAATAATCATTTTCTGATTTCTGATGACCTCATAGAAATGCTGTAGGACGGATTACAAAACTGTACTCAACTCCGATCTTGTGTATCCATACATAAGTATCACATCTCTCCTTTATTTAACACATGACTGAAAGCATTGGCTTAGCAGACCGAAGTTAGAAACTACCGTTGTACTAGAACACTTGTGCTCCAGATTGCTTAATGAACATAATTTCATGATGGGAAAATGAAGCTTCAGTTATTTCGTTCATTTACTTTTATCTTTCTTTTTCTATATAAATTTTATAGCACGAGGTCAGAGAGGTGTGCCTTAGCCTCGGGTGCTGACTAATTAAAGATATGTGAGGTAATGAGTCATCATGCACAGAGACTCAGAAGTCTCATTTCCCTTCCATGTCTTAATAAGGGTAGTGACAGTCCAACTTATCCTGAATAACAATAACCTGTATGCAAAATGGTGAAGGAAAAGATGATTGTGCAGTTTTTATATGGACTTGAAAACTGAAAGTAATGAAAGTCACTTATATCATTGGAAAAAATCCCTATTTATCCTAATATGTGTAATTTTTCCTGCCTACGGTAGATATTATAAACAAATTTATTTTAAACATCGTTCTGTGTAATGCAATTCCCTTTTTGTTGGTGTAGCTTAAAAGTCCATATGCTTTTTAGGGCTACTGTGAAATTTCCCATCGGCAAACAGCACATTTTTTAGTTTTTGCTTAGAATGTTATAAATCAATGTCACATTAAAATAAACAACTTTGAATTTTTATGGATTTATTATTATTAAAATACAACCGCATCTTACTGCAGAATTGTTAATTCAATAAAACGGCAGTTGACAGACTTACACTTTCGGTAAAACACTCTATTAAACTTAACAAACATTCCCAAAACTTTTCAAAGACATAAAAAAAGTTTAGCTCCCCCGCATGCTATTTTACGATGCTGATAATTATATTTATTGCATCATTCGCTCCAGTTACATAAGACATTCAATTTGACACTCTTATTTCTTATGTAGTGCAACTTTAGAGTCATTACTAGACCACGTCTGGGCATAAAAAAATCAATTCCTTTTAAAAACCATTTATATTAAACTAGTCAGATTATGTATAAATATAGAACTTTAGACAGCGAGGACAACTATCTCTTAGAGCGGTAGAGCAGGTAAATGTAATTAAGGTAAATTTAAGCTTTGTGTAGCGGTAGATATTTCCCCCGTGGCGATGGAGAAAGGGAGCGAGTTCGTGACTGAGCGAGAGTTTGCTTTTCGAAGAGGCGTCTGGGAAAACTAAGGCAATGATTAGACAAGGACGCCAAGTTATGATGCATTACTCCATACGATTTGCACGGTAAGACTCATTAGGCTATAATGAAAGCATTACTGTCGTGTTAGTCTACCCATGCGGACATCATGAGAGCATTGAGTTTGGTTGTAATGTTTTGTGACTGGCGTATAACTGGTCATTACTGTAACTGACAACATTTGTTTACCTTAGCCGTTGTTTTCTCTTTCAGATGTAAGTGGTTGTTTTTTTGTGTGTGACTGTCTGTGTTTCCACAATGTAATAACTGGTTAAGAATAATTTCTTTCCCGTTGTGTAACATTTGAGAATGTCTTTTACACATCTCCTTTTAGTGACAGCATGATCCTCCGAAGTCCACAAATCAGAACTTCATAATGTTTGATGTCATCACAGCATGATGTGGAAATGCATCTTGTGTGCTTTCATGAAAGTAAAGAAAAGGTATACATGGATAATGCTACAAATGTGCTTACTGTGCATTTTATTAGCATCTTTAAATAATGCAGAATCTTCACGTACTGTCAGAAAAAAAGGTTTAAAATTGTAGCTTGTCTGTCGCTGGGTTGGTACACTAAGGTACGTTTACAGATATACAAAACATAATATAATGTAAGGGTTTCAAAGGTAGAGTCAAATGTTTTGTATCCCTAATATTTAACTGGTACACAATAGATTCTTGGGGTACAATAAAGAACCCAAAAAGGTACAATATTTTATGTTTTGTATACCGGTAAACATACAAAAAAGAAACTTAAAGGTTGCCACCAGCGACAGAAAAGGTTTTAAACCTTTTTCTCACGATACTGTATATATGCTTTTTAAAGTTTAGTCTTTGATTTAACTTGAATCCTAAAATTTACGTCCAGATTTAAAGAAAAAAAGGTTTGATTTTGTGGCCCAAAAGTGCCAAAACGTGAAAAAGCTCAAAAGAGAATGACCTATTCTGCGAAATAAGATAAAGAAGGGCCTGGGAATGTCAAATAATTCCCCGAAAAATCCATCATTTATTTGAGAACAGATGCATCAGTGAGTTTGAGCTGTGTGGATACGTATACACTATTTTTTGTAGCTGTGTATAGGAAAATGAAAATCTTGAAAGCACAATCACGGATGCGATTTTGAGCTGTGTGCATATTATTACATGCACTACTTTCTTATACAGCTCTGTTCAGGAAAATGAAAGTCTTGAAAGCACAATCACGGAGGAAAAAGACAATTGGCTGACTGAATTGTCTTTTAGAGTGCATGAAATAATAAGAGCTATAATAAAAGGAAATCAAAAGAAAGAGCGACTCATTTCACTGGTGACAGGAAATGTCACCTTCATGCAAATGCAGGGCAGAACACATCGATTTTAACAACACAGAATTCAATCATCGGCTTGTCCATACAATATGCCTACCAGTCTTCAGTAAATAAAGTAGTTTGGAAATGTGCTCAATGTGGTATCATGAATATTTAACTGTTTTTTTTATTAAATACTCTGTAATATGAATTACCAACAAACATTAAAGGGGTCTGGTTAGATATAGGCTAAATAAAAATAGATCACCAAAAATGAAAAACTATTATAACTTATTCACCCTCATGTCATTCCAAACCTATATGACTTTCTTTCTTCTGCAGAACAAAGACAAAATATATTTTGAAGAATGTTGACAGCCAAACAACATCACATTTTTTTTACAGTAACATGACTGAACACAAAAAATAAGTGAAAGAAACTGTATTAAGTCTCCTACCCCTTGTATTACATTATAAGGACTCTTATATGTATCTTGTTTCATCAATTATTGTAAAAGGAAATTAAATAAATTCTACTGGCCCAAAATCCAAATAGGTCCATTTTGTCTGACAAAAGGAAAAATGATTCGGATCTAATTTAAGATTCTCCTTCGAGTCAACATGAAACGGCATTCACAATTCTTATTCCGTAATGTGATGTATTTCCATATTAAACTGCTTTTACCGTTCTTGACTGGATCATAAAAAGGATGTGTTATATAACATATGAATTTCTTATTGCAAAACAACTTGATGATGTTGGAAAAAATGTTATTTCAAACAAAGATTGCACAGACAAAAATATATTTTCATGCATAACAAGATCTGAAACGTGTACAAGGTTATTCGATTCTGATTTCTTTGTGATAAAACAGGTTTACTTTCATAACTTATAAAATGAGACCTAATGGCAAACCTGAAATCAAGGCAGTAAGTGGGTCATATTCACTGATACTCATCTGGCGGTGA
This sequence comes from Triplophysa tibetana, assembly GCA_008369825.1. Lineage (NCBI taxonomy): Eukaryota > Metazoa > Chordata > Actinopteri > Cypriniformes > Nemacheilidae > Triplophysa > Triplophysa tibetana. Next base: position 27,435,196 of record CM017896.1, on the reverse strand, counting down.
AAAACATTGAGTTTTTTACATTGAGTAAGTCTCCTTACATAATGTTTTAAATGAACGTGCTTCACACAAGGAGCGCTGTTTGTGTCTTGTCAGGCCTCCTGTTTCTGTTCATTCCGTTGTCTCCTAAATGGGAGCAAAAGAGATGTGAATGTGAGATTTGAATCATTCATCCTGCATCTGTCGCTATCTGTCTCTGATTATCAGACCCTCCATTCATAATTAAAGGCTGAAAAACTCCAAGTAGTCAACTGCGGGGAAACAAGGGCTCCTGTTGCCATAGAAACAAACTGCATCGGAAAACTTCAGAGAGTATGCGAGAATTTGGACGAGCATGATGGTGAGAGAGAAAAGGATGGGGCGAGAAAGTGAGAGAGAGCTAAACCCATGGGAGAGCGTGCTGATCGAGATGCCCCCTCCAATGGATGTCGGGTACATGGGCGGGTTTGTGAAGCACTTTAAAGTTCTGTAAAATGTTGGTTGAAGGGAATTTTTGGGCTTGAAGGGAATTGAGGATCATTAAAACTAAGCATGTCATCTACCATTAGGAAGGAAAAATCTCTCTATCCTTGCTGGTTCTCTTAGACAGAGTCAAACCTGTATGACTTTCTTCTGCAGAACAAAAAAGAAGATATTTAGAAGAATGTTGGTATCCGAACAAACATTCATTTCAATTGTATGAACACAATACCAATGGGTACCATTATTGTTTGGTTACCAACATGCTTCAAAATATCTTCTTTTGTGTTCTGCAGAAGAAAGAAAGTCATACATGTTTGAAATGACAAGAGGGTGTTCATTTTTGGGTACCACTTTCACTTTAAGTACCATAAACTATTATAACGGGTCAATTCAAGCGTTATGGACGTGACATTTTGTGTTATGGTCTTGACATAAAAATGTTCAGAGAATGAATTTGTTAGGAATCTATTGAACAATCTGTTTATATTTAACTGAACCCTTGTTGATAGAGTCTAAACATCAAAAAATATCACTCTGCGGAAAAAAAAATATATAAAAAAATGTAAATAAACATTTGTGGCAAAAAAAGAAGCGGTTTTTGGGAGGCGATAAACTTTGTAGGATTTCTGTAAAATAAAATGGACAACCCTGAAGCAATAATACCCAATGAATGGAGAAGGGATCCTCTTTATGGAACATTAAAGAGTTACTTTATATTCAATTTTATGTGTCCATTTATGAGGAATATGTAACGTTAAATATGTGACAATCCTGAAAATGGCACTTACCTGACTATGAAAAATCATGCACTTAAAATAAAACAAATGCTTTACAAATTTTAAGAGAGATCTCAAATGGGTACCAAATGTTAACATCTGTGCTGTTACCATAATAAAAACCGCTGGTAAAAACAAAAAAAAATCGTGGTAAGCTTGACATTTTCACGGAATTGCCCGGAATAACGGCGACGGGCACACGCTTCCTTCCACTGCGTGTCGTAGCTGATGGTTGCGTCTTCCTGGGTAGCTAGCCCTTTAGGTCGACGACCTGAACTGCAATTCGCCGTGGTCGCGTTGCCGTGTCCACTTTGCCGCCCCCTTGCCACGTCGAGGCTTCCAGTAGGGTTTTAAGGGGGGTCATTCTATTAGCACCTTTAAATAATGCAGAATCTTCACGTACTGTCAGAAAAAAAGGTTTAAAATAATACCCAACTATGAAAAATCAAGCACTTAAAATAAAACAAATGCTTAGAGAGATCTCAAATGGGTACCAAATGTTAACATCTGTGCTGTTACCATAATAAAAACCGCTGGTAAAAAAAAAAAATCGTGGTAAGGTTGACATTTTCACGGAATTGCCCAGAGGTTTTCTTTTGATAGAAAGTATATAATAGATATAACGTAAGCATGGAAATATCAATGAGAGAGATCCAATTCAGTCAACCGCCTGATCACGTGACACATGTGACTCAACTGGAACATGGAGTCAAAATGCGATGTAAAATTTTGATGAGACATGCATAACAGTTACTGAAGTACTTCGAAATGGGCTGGTGCACAGAAAGGTTACGAGGCATCTTGGAAGGTTTACAGTGTGGAACAGAGTAGCTGCATCAATTTTAGAGCTGTTGCTACGCTAACTCTATCTAAGACACAGTTTCAGACGACGAAAGTCCATCATTTGACATTGCACGACTCACGCAGACAGTTTTATCGCACTGCCATTCACTAGATTTAATTGACAAGCCCCCCCAGCCAGTAGGTGTGGACGTTTTACAGAGTGCAGGTGTTGTTCTCTCCAACCAGATCAGTGTGTGAGAAGCAGATAGTGTCAGCAACACTGGGTGCGAGTGTGTGTGAAATACTAATGACGTCTTACTGTACAACCTCAAAGTCATTTTACACAGAGAGTCGGTCAGATCTGAGTGTAAGCCCAAACTTTTGACAATTTTAACAAAATGCGTGATTGTATTTTTTATATGATAGAGTTGTCAATGCGGATTGAATATTAAAGTTCAGTCATCACTAATGAGCTTTGAATGTGAATGAGCTCAAGGCTGCAATGCAGGCCTGTAATGAAAGAGGTTAAGCTGTTATTAGTAGTGTTTGCTGAGGCAAGCATTACTACAATTGCACTTAGGTATAGGGGTCGAGTTCAAATTCTTAACCCTTACCCAAAACTTCGATGCAAAGCTTGTGAAACATGTATGTGTTATATGTATGGCTTGGTGAGGAGAGGCATTGGGGTGGAAAGTAATCGCCTAGCAGTGACTCACAACACTTTGGCAACTACACAAACTACACTAGCATCGCAAGGCTACTTTGTACAAGTACGCACTACTTGTACGCACTATCAATTCATATATATAAGCCGTTAAAAATCCAGTTGTTTACATTAATGTAAATATGTTTTGTGTATTTGCGAGTATTAGCGTTATACTCAAGCTGCAGGGAAAGACCTGTGCATGTCTGTTTGTGCATCCTTTAATGCATTCATATTTTGCTTACAGGGCGTTTTCATAAACATCTTCCCGTTATGAAATGTGATTTACATATTTCTGCTGGAGAGAATGTTAATGTGGACCCGTGCTGTCACAACGTTTTGTCAAGATTTGCATTTACTTCCATAATTGGATGGATGTGTGTCCAAACATAGTTGAACTCCTTTCATTGCCTGACATGTGTTCCCCACACACAGTTTGATCTCTTTGTTTGAAATGTCACAGTCTTGTGGTTCTGAATGCTGTGTCTCTCCAGTCTTCCGATTGCTTCAACGTCATTTGATTTCAATGTCATTAAAATGGATTTCTAAGGTTCTCGTTCGGAGAGAATTATGCAAATACAGTATTTACTGTAATTCTTGGTCAGGTTGGCAGTTTTGTGTACAGTGTGTCAGGCGTTAAGCAAAGCCTGGTTCGCGAACTGTGAGCCAGTGTGTTTATTTGATCGATATAATGAAAGAAGTTGGGGAAGGTTGGGCAATAGTTAATTATTTCACTTTAGTCAGAATCCGAGTTGAAGGATGTTGAGCGACTTATGCAGAAAAAACAGCCAAAAAGCGCAGAATAAATTGGAGCTAAAAAACATCGTATGATAAAACATCGAGAATTGGCACAAATTCCAATCGTTTTATAGCGTAGTTTTATTGAGTTTAATAATTCAGTGCGTATATTGTACTATATCGTGTTTCTCCTATAAGTGTTAGCTTTTTATTGAAATACTTTAGCTCTGCATAATGTTACATAAAGCTAACATACTCACAGACTGTAGCGTCTCTGTTTCCAACTCAACAGCTTGCTTTGAAGTTTGTGATCAAGAAGTGTGATGTGTTTCTTTAAGGCCATGGCTTTCTTCCATAGTCTTAATCTGATTTTTAGGACGATAATTGTGTCTTTAACGCTTTGATCTCATTTCAAGGGGAGCGGGTCCTTTTTAACTGAAAAAGAGATTAACATTTAAAAAGATGAAAAAGTGAGACAGAGAGAATTGTGTGTGTTTATTGAAGCTTACTGTGTCTAATAACCGTGCTACAGTATGCATCTCTTCACATAAATGAAAACAAATGTCAAACATGTAAAGCATTATTCAATAAAGGTTTGATTAGTAATAACTGATTATACTGCAGAGCTTCATTACCATGAATTGAATGCGGCAATATACACCGCAAAAATATTGTAAAGTGCATGTCTGACGTGATGCAAATTTCATTTTTATGTAAGTTTCTTTTGAATGATGTGTGCCGAGGCCATCGGCGTCTTATGAAACCGTTAAAATGACACAGGCTGAGCCAAAGATCTCTTTGTATTACAGACAGACACACACTCACCGATTCCGTTTATACTTTTCTGCCTCTCTTACGGCCTGTGATGTGAATTTGAAATAGGAGTTCCAACAGCGTTTGAGCTGCAAGGTCGACCGCCAGCTTTAGGAATCACATGCGTGAAATGCTATAAAAAGGTCATAAATCTGATGAATAGGAACCGTTCGCATATTTGTGTTTGGGATAACGTCGAGCCACATTTCATTCTGTTGGAAATGAAATGTTGATCTTCGTCTATTAAACCAGAACAATCAAAGCATTAAAGATAACCAGAGCGCAAAGGCCTTTGCTTAATGGGAGATCTCACATTTCTCTAGCCGTCTCTCTGTTTCTCTAATCCTCTTTTCCCTCTTCTGCAACACCCCAAATCCTTTGTTTCATCTTGAGAGGTCGATAAAGCAACGTACTGTAAGTCTTGTGCACAAGTGCTTGCGTTGAATGTTGCAAAAGACATGTCATTCGAAAATCGATTATATTTTGCACTACAAATACAGTATTAGGCCTGTTTATGCGATTTATTGGGATAGTTCAAAAATGAAAATCCTTTCATCATTTACACACACTCTCGTCATTTCAAACCAGTATGACTTTCTTTCTTCTGCAAAACGCAAAAAGAAGATATATTGAAGAATGTTGGTGTCTGAATAATGGCGGTACCCATTGACTTGCATTGGTTTTGTGTCCATACAATAGAAGCCACCGCATTGTACTGGGTACCGCAGTTGTTCGGTTACAACATTCATCAAAACATTTTCTGAAAGAAATAGTTAACGATGAAAGAAATTTGATTTTTGGGTGAACTGTACCTTTAAGAGTATTTTTGCAGTGTTGCGTTACATTTGAGGAAATACAGTAGATACATTCAAATGCATCAAACATCATTGTATCTGATAAAATTTAAATGTAATCTAACACACATTTAGAAAAGCATATCAAAATGTACACCCTACGCAGTTTGCGCATGTGCAGTCACGTGAGCGTGTGTTAATTCAAGCTCGGGGGCCTTGTTACTGTCGTTAGTACCGCATTTACATATTCTTACAGTCTTTTAATCTTAAATCAAAGCATTATGGTGACGCCAGTTGGATTTTTGCCATTTCTCATGTCATGAGAAGCATGTGAATTCTATTGATATAAGCTCTTCCTCTTTTTCCACACGCCTAGGGCCGAAATCCTCTGGAGACGGAGAACTCTCCGTAATCACCCACATGCCTCCAAGGTGTCCTGTTTCAGAGGGGATGAGAGGAGAGGTTAGGGCTGGAAAGTGGAGGAGATACAGGGGGAAAAAAACCTAGTCAATCATTCCTCTCATGTCACAGGACTGGGCGGGGAGCTTCTTTTTCCTGTGATTTCAAAAGGAGATAGAGTAAAAGGAAAGAGAGGAGAGGGTGAAATAGAGGAAGAGAAGAATAGAAAATGGCTTATGTAATGATAGTGTCGCGGAGGGCATATTGAAAGGTGGCGGATCTGAACATCACACACTATATTCTGTCACACATATCCTCTGGAAGGATCTTGGCTGTGAGATACTTTGAAACACAGTGTTTGTTTTTCCAATTTTAGAATATTTACTGAGTGCAATGCTCATATTTTTCACGCATATGCGACTGCAATGTGATAAATCTTTAGCACTTCACCACCAGTTGGTTGAAACTTAAAAGCCTGGATGAGAAAGGGAAGGTTGTTTCAAAGGTTATGCAAATTAATTTAACATAATGTGCAACGACGGATCGTTCAAAACACGACCAGGAATTTATATATAGTAAATAGCTTGAATAGATAATGTTTACATTAATATTCATTTGGAAAGATCATTTCCAGTGCAGTTTAATTGGGCGTGTATATTAAAAAAATACAAATAAAAAATACAGTAATGAACATAATATAAACACAACGTATAGTGCATTTTTGAATGTTAGTATTTTTTGGGCGTCATAAAATAATATCATAATGCAAAAAAGTTAATCCTAATGGTCCTTTATACAAAGTGTAATTTCGTATTATTTCTAATATTTGACAAATTTCTAAAGTTTTGAATTAAATTAAATTATTTTTAATTGTTTTTTCCATGCATTTTTTTCATAACAGTCTGCTTTATTGGGGCTGTTTTGTTGTACAACTGTCCAATATGGTATATAATATAATACCACAACCAACGTCTAGATTTTAAAACAGCAAATTACGTTCTACACTACACACTTGCCAGATTATAAAGACCACTTCGGAAGACGTGAAAAAAATTGATCCAACACCAATCCAAAGGAACTTCCGGTAAAAACGAAATACAACCAACCAAACATTTATGACCCAATCAAAATGTTAAACAATTATGTTAAAACATAACAACTGTATATGATTTAAAAAACAATAATAATAATACAAAATTACACCGTTTATGCTTCTGGCCCAGTGCATACTGTACATCTTGCAAAGTTGTGGGAATTCAGGTATTCTCAACGGTAGGGTCTAAATTTAGCGTACATCCAGTAACAATTGGTTGAGCCATGAGAGAGTCCTCTGGGCAAGCCTGAGTTAAATAGATAAACGATTCCCTTTTCGCAGATGCACTGATAATGGGTTGATAACCAGTCATCATCTAGCGTGGCTGAAAATGATATATGAAGTACCCCAGCCAATGCTTTCATTACATTCTCAGCTATACTTAATGCAGAGCCCTCATCACGATATTGATTTCACGTCATAATAATGGAAAACGGCATTGAATAAAGATAAACATGACTCGTGTTTGATCATCATACCTACTCGTGGTACTAACTGTTTCATTTTTTGGCTTTCAGCAGAGAATTATTGGCCAGGGATTGCCGAATGTGGAAAATACATTTGCATAAAGAAGACCATAGGCATAGATTCTATTAAACTGTTTTGGGCTCTTGAAAAAATGTGCGATTAACTCAGATGTCAGCATAAAACCTCAGTACATAACAAAATGAACTGCATTTCGGCTCTTATAAAGTTGAAGAAATCCAAATGATGTAATGTCTCAATATTTATAGTAAAAGTAGCACATTTGAAAGTGTTACTTATTTAACACTAGAGAGTTATAATAACACTGCGATAAAAAAAGCACCTGTCTGCACCACAATGAATTATTTCTTTAACACTTGCGTAAGGAGTGACAATTCAACACTATCCAGATCTTACTTAACTACTGATATTTATACCGATGATATTTTTCTGTGTAGGTGTTGTTAGACCTATCAATGTCGTCATAGAAAGGTGCATTCCAGAACCTGGCGTTCACTGGGCCAGGTGTCAATAACAGATGTAATCTCAGTAACAAGGGCGTTTTCAGTTCTAACACTTACATGATGAACGCGTGAATACGATTCCCTCTTATATAACAAAAGCTCGGGTTAAAATGTGATTTTAATTCATGCCTCCTTTAAGACCCATGTATACGTGGGTCAACTTGAACATTAACATCTATTTTACTAATATTCACATTCAAACATTTGTTCGCGAGCAAACCATTAACTTAGCAAACACATTTATTTATTTAGCAGAAACTTTCATATAGATTGACAGTTTATCAAGCTACATTAAACGGGCAGCTATATAGGGTTCTACAGACAAACAGTTGGGAGATTATATTAATGTATTCTGTCAATCAAACTCAAGGGTGTAAATATAGTAAAATTCTGCTTGCCTCCCTCAGGAAACAAATGATTCAGCACCTTTGCTGCTCCTTTTTTAATATACTTTTCAGTTGGCAAAAGGGGGATTAGAAATGTAGTCGAGTTATATTCTCTAGATGCTTCTTAAACGGATATCAAATCACATGTGTTGCCTTCCTCGTATAGAGATTAAAAAACAAAAAATGTTGGGGGCTGACACCAGGGAAGTGAATTTCAAGGGGAAATGGAGTTCAGGGTCAGAATGTAAAGGATTTCCATCTTTTATCCGTGTAATAGCCCCCAAACGCTTAAAAATATAAAACATCTGTGCAACTGAGGTCGCCTAAGTGAATTGTGGAATTTTGCTCCACAATACAGACATTGATGCAAAATACTATGTAGGCTACTATAAAATGTAGATATTACAGGTAAACTGTACGTTGTAGAGTTTACTGTCAAACTTTTTTTTATTCTTTTGCTTTGCAAAGCTGCTTTACAATTCATTTCAACTTACTGTTTTAAGTTTTGTCCAGTGGCGAGATGTTGCAAGTTATAAAAAAAGGTGAAATTGCTTAACTTATTTAAATGAGCTGAAGTAAAATAAAAATCCAAAATTATGATATCAGGTTGAAATAACAATTGATTGTACTTTAAATGTAAGACAGTCAAAAAAATACAGAGAATAGAAAATTAGAGTGATTGAAAGGATGTAAAATGTTCACACGCATGCACAGTTTTTATAATAAAAAATTTTTTTTTTTGAAAGTTTTGGAGCTTTAACAGCAAACAATATTGGCAGCCTTCTGTTTGACCTCTTGCCAGCCATCCGCAACCACACGACCCATAAACAGTCAGCAGTCTCTTTTACACAAACGTGTTTCTAAGGCACCTGCGGTGAAAAGCGCGACACCGTAAGCTATACTTTGATGAAAAACCGTGGGAGAGAGCTGATACAAATGCCAAAATATTCAAGCATTTTTCATCTCAGTTTGAGCACACGTAGATCATCTTCCTTACTGTGACACTTTGCTGCGAGTCCTTCATTTGCCGTTTTTTATGTTTTACTGAAGCAGCAAGCTATCAGAGACTGTTGACACAACACTCTTTTGAAACCACACAAGGACACAGTCTGACACATTTTTACACATTTCAACATCAAATCGGTAGCAGCAAAAAAACTAAAATCTGAAACCCATACAAATGGTTTGATCTATGGCAGCTGGTGAGAGGGTAAACAACTTGTCATAAAGTGGAACGAGAATGGATGAGTTAAATAGTAGACTAGCGCTGTGTGCTAAGGCTAATCATCTGGGCAAAACAAAGCTAATAAAAGATTAACCTGCATTGCATTGGTAACGTTTAAAGTTTTTCCATTTCACAACATGACGCCAACAACGATTAGAGGTCAAAACTGCTACTTTCAGTGTGTTTACCTCAAGTGCAAAAGTGCTGCTTTCCAATGAGGATTGATTGTAAAGCTGCTTCGTGTAATTGTGTCGGTGCCGTGTTATTTTCTTGTATCCCAGCTTGATGTGCAGACAACTACAAGTACACCATCTGTACACCGATTTCCCTGAAGGGTGTAAACATAAACTATAACAATTTAGTGGGTATCGTGTCCCGTACTGCTTGTGTGGCATGTGAAGGAGAGGTGTGCTATTACTTTTCTGAGTGAATGGACTTCACCTGCTGATTTTGGACAATTTCCGCCTGGTACAAGTCGATGTACGTTGTACGATGTACGTTGACACCTGACACCTGAAACAAAGGAGAACTTGCTACTGATCGGAGGTCTAGAGAAGTTGACATTTGCCTAATAATCCTATTTCTAGCAATGAGAAACAACTTAGATATTAACGGTATCTTATTTTTGACATTTTAAAAGTCTACGTATACGAAATTTAGCGACCTCTAGCGGTGAGATTGTGAATTACAACCCATGGCTCATTCCATCCCCTTTCTTAGCAATATGCTGGCTGATAGAAAACCAAGATGTCGACACGATTTCACTTTTTTGCCGAAAGAGATACGTTTTTTTTTACGCGCTCTGTAGAGCAGTTTATCCATTTAGGGCTACTTTAGAAACAACATGGTGAGTTCCATGCAATAGGACCCACAGTGTATGTACTTGTAGATGGCGCAGTCTAAGATAATAAAACATAACGCTTTATTATTTAAGGTCTTTATACACCTCTGAAGACATAGTTATGTATATTATATTGCATTTATGAAAATAAGATCCACCCAAAAATCACACACTGGGCCTTTAATTTTAATTCGAAGGCATCTCGGAATCAGAATATAGTCAAGAGTTTGGACCTAGGTTTAGGACCCAACTAAACACAGAGACACCTTAGCAACCACACAGCCACCCATGGCAACCGCCCACAACATTCCACAGCGTAAAAAAACATTTCATACACATTTTTATTAATTGTTTTAAATCTAACAAAACATTTTTGAAACATTGTTGAACATCAAGAGGTCTCTTAAGGCAACCTGGTGCGTTGGGAAAATCACGCTCAGAATGTGTTATGTACAGTCTGTTCACTTCACACGCACAAACGCTTCCCATTTCTGTTTTTAATTGGGTCATTATGGGATGAGATATGTAATTAAACTGCAGCATCCTGCGACCCTTTGCCAGTTCTACGGCTGCCAATAAGACCACTGCCTTCAGCACGGACACAGCAGATGGAGAACAGGTGCATGTGTGTGTGCTTCACCTGTGGAGCTCTCAAAAATGTGTGTTTAGCTGAGAGAGAGAGAGAGAGAGAGAGAGAGAGAGAGAGGGAGGGAGAAGTTGACAAGTGGTAAATGGACAGGTGTTCAGGTAGAGAGAGGGCATGTTGGACACTGTGTACAAACCCCAGGCTTTGCAGAAGCTGTGTGTGATATTCCCTTCACATGGAAAGTAGAACTGGCACAGTTTAGGAGCTGGTTTACCTAAAACAGAATAGAATATACCACAATATTAACAAATAGGAAAAATGAAATAATGAAATAATCATTTATTGATAGGTGTGTATATCAGCCAATCAGATTGGAGTTTACCTGACTGAGAAATGATTTTTAGATTTATGTCCAACATGTAAAGTGGTTATGGCCGATATGGGGGTGTGTGCGAGACCACCTGAGTCGTATCTAGGACACCCGCTAAGTAACCATTTAGAACACCCTAGCAAATGCACATGTGTATATCACATTACAACACGCTAACATCACAAAACTCACCAGCAGTATCCTCAGCTTATAAAAAGTGTTGTTGAAATAACGAAAATAGTCAGTCTATCGTTCAAAGACACATTCACATAATCATACACACGTGACCTGTTGCACCCTCGTATTGTGTAATCACTACAATTGTTTCCTATAAATATGCGTGATTGTGTCTTGCTCCGGTATTTAACATCCATAATCAAAATTTCAGTTTGCTTTGATCCATCTCCAGAATGTACATTTGAAAAATTTGTTTGAATGTATTCACAGATGTGGACGCAAAACAAATATTGTAAAATATGAAATCAGATTGTGGCTGAAGCACTCATGTTTGTCATGTGACAGAGGCCAAGAACACCATCAGATGAAGTCTAGAGGGAGACATCGCTCTGTTGTCACCCTTGAGCTCATAGTGTACTTCTGAAGTGTGGTGTGAATGTGAGGAGACGTAACTGAGAAAGTGCAAAATGAATGACACACAAAACTGCGATTGGCTGTCTACGCTTAGACCAACAGAGCAGAAACTGCGATAAAGAAACCGATTGTAAATTTTTAAAAACAGTTTGTGAAACAGACTGATTTATGCAGTGGTTAGTAGTTTGCTATTTATAGCCATATTACCTGTTTATGTTGAATAGATGCTAAAATTGTAGTTTTTATTGTAGAGGAGGCTAACCGCATGAAATCATAAGACTGAAATCGTATTCGTACGTTTCAGTGCAGTTTGCTTTCGCACCAGTGACGTTAGGTTTAGGGGAGGAGCTTCAGCATTTCGTTTTTCTATTAATCATACATTTTTGCATGATTCACATTGTAAGACTTCAAACAAATTAACCACCTCGCAAAATAGTTAGGTAGCCTTGATGTAGCAACAAATAAACAGCCGGTGACCGTTAAAATGTATCAAAATATTTCACAATTCACTTTAAATAATACGCAACGGATCTCTTTATTATGTTGAGTTAATACATTTTGAAGGAAAAAACTAATTTTACTGTAAATTTGTACATTTCTAGTGGCACATTTTTTTGAACTTCAATTGATACAATTGCAAATGATGACATATATGCCAGTTATGAACATTCTGTTCTATTACTTACTATTTATAGAACTTGAAAAAAGGAAAACATTGATGTGACGAGTCACTAAAAATGAAGTATTCGTTTGGCATTAATAATAATTAATAATAAAGTAATAATGCTTATATGCTTTGGAGTTTAATTGAATATGAAATAAGGTACGAAAGAGAGAGTTGCATTGTGGGATACAGTATGCTGTGGTCTGCTACAATATACACTAATACTAATTTATATACAGCTTATTTTACAGTATGTACTTCTATATGTTCCAGCTTGTTAATCGATTGAATGTTGCGCCATCTTGGGAGGATGGCTGCTAGTCCGTTCAATGCAGTGTTTTGTTTTTCTTGTTTGATTAGGAACTATGTAACTATGGTAAATCAACTGCAATTGCATTACGCGGAGTCGTTCAGGAAAAGTCCATGGTTCTTTCACTTTCGATTTCTCCGTACCTCAAAGAAACCAAGTAACGGTACACAGCAAAACAATAATAGCAGTGGAGTATTATCCTCCCAAGATGGCGGCGCAACTGGGACATGCAACATAGGGCGTGACGTCAGCTTCGCATTCTCTATACTAAAGATTTGCCAACTGCACAGTACACATAGGCTACTGCACACTGCAGAAATACTCAAATAGCACGGTAGTATGATGCAGTATTCCAACACAGCCAGAGGAAAGTAAACAGAGGGAAGGGGCTGAAATACTTTTTGCATGCATATAAGAGAGAAGATTAAAGGAAAGATAACAAGACAGAGAAATAGAGTAAGAGAAGAGAGATAGCATAAAGAGGAAGATAGAGACACCTTGACCTTGGTTATCTCCTCAGCTTAATCAGCAGGTCTGTGTGTGGCTGTGTTCCTGTATGTAAATTTGTTGTTCAATGCAGGAAGTTACCTGTCTGCCTTTGTGTCTGGATGGATAGTTTTCCAAATGAACTGTTTAGAAGTTGCTTAATGGCCAGATGGCATAAAGCAAATGAGTTGGAGTAAGAACGGAGTTTGCATACTTATCAAGCTTCTCTGAATAATTAATGAGATGCAAATGTAGCTCAAGTGGATTGTGGGCCAATGAGATGATTATTATATAGATGTGTGCAGATGTCGTAAACTACCGAGCCATGCAAAGTAATTCAATTCTCTCAAGTTCACGAACAAACAAAAAGATCAAGAGACATCTGAAGTGTTATCTGTCAGCAAAGACTAGAGATATTAACAACAATGTGCCGTTGTGTTTCTCATGAATGAAGAAAAGTGCAACGATGGTTGTTAAACACAGATGATTCTCTTCGCCGTATGTGTACGGACAGAAGCTCGGGCGACCTGGAAACAGAATTTATGGGTGTTGATGTCAGGTTTGACAGCTGGTGTGAAAAATATGTCCTGTTGTGAATTAGCCAACAATTTTAGAGATATTCGTCTTTCCTCATTCAAGTTCATAGGACTTGATTGTTTTATGACTGAAATAAAATATGGCTGCCAATTAGGAAGACTGTCTTCAATGTCCCCGTGATATAAATATGACAATTCTTATTTTTTCATGAAATATTGCAGCATTTATTGTAAATAGCTCATAGTCATTTTCTTTTTAAAATCAATGTACCCTCATAATCTGCAAAAATGCATTTCAGCCCTTACTATCCATCTGAAATTATGTATAATAGATGGATTGGCCGTAGCGTCCGTCAGCTCCTCCCTTACAACTGTAAGTCTGCTGCCAGTTTCATTACAAGATCATTGCAGCAGCTGTTTTTACACATCCAATCAATTTGCAGTAAAAAATGCAAGCCATGCCCACTATTTTTCCCCTTTGAAATTCCTTTTCACTTGGCAATGTGTCTGAATTCGAAAGTAAAAAATGATCGCAACCTCCGGTTCACGGGGACTTTAAAGGAACTTTGCTGTCACTCACACACTTTTGTCCCCAAATGCTTTATAAATCACCAAATAAACATGAAATCAAACATTTTTTGTTTAGTGTAGTCATTGAGCTGAGAATTATGTATTAATTAATTAGAAAATGAAATTGCTTTAACAAAACCCATAAATCTGAACAACCTCCTGGACAGCAACCAGTCTGGGTTCAAGAGCGGTCATTCCACTGAGACTGCGCTGCTCTCTGTTATCGAAGCCCTGAGACTGGAAAGAGCTTCCTCTAACTCATCTGTTCTCATCCTACTGGATCTATCTGCCGCCTTTGACACTGTTAACCATCACATCCTCCTGTCCACTCTCAAGGCTATGGGGGTCTCCGGAATGGTGCTACAATGGTTCAGGTCTTACCTCTCAGGTAGGTCATTTAGAGTATCTTGGAGGGGTGAGGTGTCTGAATCCCAACATCTCGACACAGGTGTGCCTCAGGGCTCAGTGCTTGGTCCGTTGCTATTCTCTGTACACATGACATCCCTTGGCTCTGTCATTAGGAAACATGGCTTTTCCTATCACTGCTATGCGGATGATACACAACTCTACCTGTCTTTTCGCCCTGAAGATCCGACTGTCTCAGCACGCATCTCAGCTTGCCTAGCCGACATCTCACTCTGGATGAACGGCCATCACCTGCAGTTGAACCTTTCAAAAACCGAACTGCTTGTAATCCCGGCTGATATAAAGACTTATCACAACCTTTCCATTCAACTGGGCTCATCAACCATCACACCTTCCAGAAAGGCAAGAAACCTGGGAGTGGTGATCGATGACCAGCTCAACTTCACAGATCAAGTTGCCAGCACCACACGGTCCTGTAGATTCATCCTCTACAATATCAGGAAAATTAGACCCTTCCTATCAGAGCATGCTACGCAAGTCCTAGTACAGGCTCTAGTCCTGTCCAAACTGGACTACTGCAATGCACTACTGGGAGGACTTCCAGCTTGCACAACCAAACCTCTACAGATGATCCAGAATGCTGCGGCAAGAGTCATCTTTAATGAACCGAAGAGAGCACACGTTACTCCTCTACTCATTAAGCTACATTGGCTCCCTATAGTCGCTCGCATCAAATTCAAGACTCTGCTCCTGGCCTACAAGACCACCACTGGTTTAGCACCACCTTATCTTCACTCACTAATGCAGACATATGTACCCGCCAGATCCCTACGCTCTGCAAACGAACGGCGTCTTGTGGTGCCATCCCATAAAGGTAGAAAATCTCTCTCGCGCACCTTCTCCGGATCTGTTCCACCTTTGTGGAATGATCTGCATGCTGCTACAAGATCTGCAGATTCTGTAGCCATCTTTAAGAAACGCCTGAAAACCCATCTCTTCCGCCAACATCTTACTGTTCTGTTCTGACTCAAGTTTCTTCTCTACTCTCTTCTTCTCTACTCGTTTCTTCTCTACTCAAAAAAAAAAAAAAAAAAAAAAAAAATGTATGAGTGAATGTTTCTGTATACTGTGTTAGGCTATATGAAACCTCTTCTTTTTGATTGCACTTATGCTCTTGTTGTACTTATGCTGTCCTACTTGCTTCCATTACCTACCCCACTTGTAAGTCGCTTTGGATAAAAGTAAGTAATGTACAAATTTACAAATGTAAATGTAAATGCAAAACCAAAAATTGGAATGGCATGAGGGTGGATAAATGATGAACCAATTTTTCATTTTTGGTTGTAAAACTTTGCTGTAGAAATTTGTTATTTAAAGTAAAAACAGTAATTTACAGTAGATTAAATTTACAATTTTGTTTTAAACATAAACTACCCTAGTTCTTATATATCTTTCATAAAATAAGACTAAATATCTTCGTTTTTAGTTATGTGGCGCTTTTCTTGTTATGTAAATGTTTTGTAATTGAAGATCTTAAATTAAAAAACCCTTAATTAAATCTACAGTAAGTTACTGGAAAACCTCCTCCAAAACTACAGCAAAGTTTTACAGTGTGCCCTTTAGCTTGGCATTGTATCTCATTTGCATGTTTACTCATGTGGTGGTCACTTTTCCACCTTTCCCTATCAGTTTCAGTTTCAGTTTAAAAAGCATGTCGAACGGCTGAAGGACATTCACAGCATTCTGCAGAAGTGTGTGTGTGTGTCACGGTTAAAATCCAAGAGGGATGAGGATCATTTGTCATTACCTGGTCCAACACTTTAACAACATTCAGCGTAGACCCGGCCCTATTGTTTTTGCACACTCAAAAATACACTATAATTCAAAGGCACACTTCACTTCAACATACGCACACACATAATAGCTATGGGACTGAATATGAACAAATCCCTGCTATCCTTTGGGGGGCAGTATTTCACACTCTCATAAAATAAAAATACCCACATTCGAGCAGGAGAAAATTTAATGTGTCCAGATTTTTAACCTAGTTTTCCCAGATCTAGCATCCTCATTTTTTAGAATGAGTAATGAGGTGAAAGCGATGGCCCTCAAGGAGAAAAGGAGAGGGAGAAAGCGAGTTCGTTCTTTAAAGTCGGACAGAGCACCCTTTAAAGGACATTGAGATTTCCACACAATACACACATGCATGTACTGAAGGAGCTTCTCCCCTCAGGCTGTCATGGTAACCTGGATAAATGATGAAAAGGCTTCAGTTATCTTCATAGGGCTCTTGAGTGGTTTTGTGTGTTTTGGTCATATTAACATTAAATTAGCATGCTTAAGATTGCATGTAATGATCAATGATAAGTAAGTGTCTCAGACTCGTGGTATAAATTAATATAAACGTCTAACAATAGCCAATACTCAGTTAACAATTTGACAGTATCAACATTTTGAAAAAAAATAATGGAACTAGCCTACTAATCTCAAGACATTTAATGTCATTAAAAAGCTTTTAATGGTTTGGTTAGAACTAGTAACATTAAAAATTAAAAAAATAACATTGCATTTTATCATAAAATTGATAATTAAATTAAGAAATCCAAGCATTTAGAGTTTCTTAAAGCAGTAAATCCACAAATTAATAATAATAAAAAAATATAACAATATATATGTTGTTGCACAATAAACTCCATCGCCTTACAATATATACATACATTGTATAGTTTAGTTTTTTGCATATATCATGATATATTTTACACCACTATTATACTGTATACATTTTCTGATTTAGTTTACAAAAAATTAAACAGTCGTCTTTTAATCACATTGCTTTGTCACAAGTGGCAATAATTAGTATAACAGGGCCGGGAGCAAAAATAACAAATTATCTTAACATATCATTTCAATTGTATTTTATTTATTTATATTGCAGCAGACTGTGGGTAAAGTCAGGAGATGCCAAATGTGTGAACAACAGTATCATGATGTCTAAACCTATGTACTGCACCTGCTGAGACTGCTGATTTTTAGACAATGATCTTTCCTCTGTGATCTCCACCAGAAATAGCCTACATGCTGTCTAGGTGAAGGATAATCTGAATGTCGCAAACGAAAACGTCTTAAACGTAAAACAAGAAAGAAAAGCACAAAACAGCAAAAATGCTCGGACATACATCAACATTATGTAGACAGAGATTAATATTCTCAAGTCCCCAGTTAAACCATATAATGATGTCAAAATAAAAAAAGCACGCAGAAGATATGCTTTTTATATCTGCAGGGATAAAAGCTTTCAATTACGGCTGTATTTTTAGCAACTTGGCGGCGTATGAAAGTACAAAAGCAGCAAAAAGTTGTGCTGTGTTTTGTAAAGCATAACGTCGTCAGGAAATTTTCAAACAGCTGCAAGATAATGTGTGTTCTAGTGTGTGTATGCACAAAACATGTGTGGATGTAAGAGAGAGTGAGACAAAGAGAGTGAGAGTGCCAATATCTTGCAGCAGAAATGCATAGATGCAGTCCAGTGGTTTGTATGATGAGTAAGGTTGTCTATAAAACAGCATTGGTAAACAACCGGTGTATTTGTGACATATGCACCAATCCATCAAACAGGAATAGCTTACCTTTTATTTTACTTCACATTTGTAATACTTTGAATGATAATAATAATTGAATGATCACTGCATCACATCTGGGTCCAGGAGTCGAATCTGATTAATTCGGCAATTCTACCAATTGACAAAAAAACGTAAGCCAAAATGATATGCACTGCTTTGATGTCAAAAACAAATATAAGAAGCTGATAGGGCTGTTTATTTAGCTCTTCTAAGTTGACACAATTATATGGTTGGTTGGACTTTAATATTTGCAATCACCATTTTTTCAGCATTTTTTGCGATCTGTCTAGGATGGCGTCTGAACTGACCTGTGATGCAATTTTGGGTAATGACCCATCAGCCGTTATTTACTAGAATCACTGTATTAAAACAATTGCCAGAAATAAAACAGTGTTTTGAGCAAAATCACTAAGGGGAACTAATATCCTTGCTTTCTTTTATGAATGGGAAAGTTTAATACATGACTGTGCTAACTGATGTCATGGTCAGTGTATTTTTTCAAGTTTAGTTAAAAATAATAATAACTTAATGTGATCAGAGTAATACATTCTGTTTTTAGTTTTATTAACATTTTAAATTAGCTTTTATTTTTAGATTTTAATTTAACTTATTTACATGAATTAATTTAAGTTGATTTTAGTTGATTTTAAGCCGTTTATGTGCTTCATTGTATAATTTTTCATGTTGCTATATAAGACTAATTTATTTTTATTTATTATCATAATTTTTATTGCTTTAAATCTGTTTCAGTTTACTTCTGAGGCCAGGGCGGATTGACATAAAACCTCGGTAAGGCCCCAGGGGCCGCGGAAAACGGGAGCTAGCCTTACATCATTGGTTGACAATTCATATAGGTGGATGATTACAAAATAACAAGAAATATTGGAAAATGTTCTTGACTGATATAATTCACCATCCATTCAAATTCACTTTTCACATGAGCAGGTCCTTATAAAGTATTCTACTTGGCTGGCTGGTGTTTGAAAAAGTGGTTAAAAGGGAAAACTGTGAGGCTCATCTTGTAGCTAAAACTCCAAAACTATAACTTAACTACTTCTGTTTAGGATACCACTGACTTGCCTGTTAAACAAACCCTCATTTTTGCTTCGTCCTTGTATCATTGCTGTTCTTCTGAAACCTCAGATGTCCTTGTATATCCTTCTTCTGGAACCATGCATGTCCGTTGATGCTAATTTATGTGTAAATGAAAAAAAAAACATGGTACTTAAATAGCCTACTAACACTAATGATTTAATACTTTCTATTGGCTAGATTTTTGCAAAACCCAGTGACAGTCTTCAAAGGGTGTCTAATAATAAAATTCAATCCCGAAATATGTAAAAACAAGGTTTCAGAAGGACTGCAATGATATACAGTCAACAGTCTCTGAGTTCTACAGTGTATACATACAGTTTGTAATTGCTATAGCATGTCTATGCTAATATTATCATATCACAGCAAAAGACACAAACTGTACATTTGTTTTTAAATCATTCTAGTTTGTTTTTGTTTTTCTTAAACATATTCTGCAGCATAAATATCTAATAAGTGCATATGTGATCAGGGTTATAAGCATCACAGCAGACAGCAGGAACAGTATGACATCAACAGAATGATACGAGTACCAGGGCATTTTGTACGACTCTGTGCGTAAATGAGCGGCACCTTTGTGCCTCATGACAAACTCAATCCAGAAGATGGCGTTGTCCAGAGGTTTGACTGGAACATCTCTGTGAAGTCTTGACAGTCTCTGCATGTTCTCCCGATAACTGGGATCATTAAGAACCTCTTTGACAGTTTCAAGGAAAGAGTTCTTGTCCACTGTACCAAAGTCTACAGTCTTGGCTACACCCTTGACTCTCATCTTTGAAAGATTATCAGGCTGGTCAAATATCAGCCCAAATCCAACAATTGGTACCCCATGATAGATGGCTTCTTGAACACCATTTGTTCCACCATGAGCTACAAAAGCTCTGGTTTTAGGATGACCCAGAAGATCATTCTGAGGTATCCAGTCCATTATTAAGGTGTTGTTCCCCAGTACAGATGGTCTTCTTCCTTTATATCTCCAGATGACCTTCTGTGGAAGTTCTGCAAAAGCTTCAGCAACGGCCTCGGCCACATCATCAGGAAGCTGACCAATAAGAGTTCCCAAAGACATGACGATGACACCATGATCTCCAGAGCTCTGCACAAAGTCCTCGAGATCCTGTGGAAGAGGCTTCGATGGCTTGCACTGAAAGCCGCCCATGTAGACAATGTTTGGCATAGTGGGCCGTGGAAACTCAAAAACAAAATCAACTCTGTGGAGCCACAGATCAGCGCTTTGAATTAAGGTAAAGTAGGACGTTCCTGGACCGATGTAGCGTTCACATAGTGCATTATAATATGGAGCGATCATGAGCGCAACCTGTGTTTCAGTTATGATGTACATCAAAATATTCTTTCCTCTTTCTAAAAAGCTCATGCGGTCTGATAACTCCATCATTGGAGAAGGAACGTAAGATAGCGGTGAAGGAGCAATTGCAAAATGACCTTCACTATAAATCGTCCAACGGACATTGTAAACTAGAGGCAGTTTAAGATAATGAGCCAATATAGTACCGCCATACATGGCTGGATCTGTGAGCATCAAATCATATTTGGTTTCTTTTAAGGACTGAAGAAGCTGCTGGTTTTCAAACATGTTGGTTATAAGATCACGTTCTGCTTCGATCATCTCCGTAAAACTTTGCCACATCTTGATCTCCAGATTCAGTCGAGCCCAAACAGAACCATCCCTCAAAATGTTCAGCAGTTTGGTCGCAAAAACCTTGAAGAATTCTTCATCAAATCCTCCTGCAGACTCAAGAGTGATGGATGTGTACTGAGGTGAGAATTCTTTGATGTACCAGCTGTCTGACATCCGGATGACGGTGATGTTGTGACCTTTGGCGTGAAGGGCCTTCACCAAGATGTTCATGTTGACCCAGTGACTGCCGTCTACAGGAAAGACAAGAACGTTTCCACTCCGAACGACCGGGACTGTTGTCAACAGGAGGGTTAAGAAGATTGGACCAAGCATCAGATAAACCGGTCCACTCATAGCACCTGTTACAAAGCAAAAGAACAGAAATTATCTATTTATGAACCATTGAAAATCTGTATATCATGAAGTCTACAATAGATTTACATCAGAGAACCGATGAAGGTCAAGAACAGTTTATCTCTAAAGATTTTGCTTTGAATTTAAAGACAAAATTCCAGTCTAAATTTAAGTCTGTTCAATTTCACCCCAAATGTGGACAAAAATGAGGAATGGTACTTGTTCAAAATGATCCTATCCTTAAGGAAATTATGCTACTGCCTATCAAGTATTTAGTTTCTCCATTTAAACTGACGCATATTACAATTTTATGAAAACATGAAGACAGCATCTAAAGATTCACTTTATTTATGTAAACTATTCAGAGCTTTTTGTAACTTTCAGAAAAAAAATTGCAGAATAAAATGTAGTTCAAATTGTAAATTTGCACATTGTGCTAAAACACCCTATATCTAGAACAAAATTGATTGCTTTTCTGATGTGAACATGATCAAACTACGGAATTAATCCTGATTCTTTAAAAACCCTGTGAAAGGCAAGTCGTCACCTCGCATTATAAAGTTCTATCTGACATTTTTGTCACAATTGAGTTCTTTGATAATTTATCTACAAAGTCGAATGGAATGCAAAAACATTGAAGCTCAATATTTCAAAACGCCTCAGAATGCAGATAGAACCTTATAATTTGACAAAATATAAAACAGCGCTAAATCCCAGCTTGAATCACAGTGCACATTAGTATACGATTTTCTAAGACAAATAAAATGATCTACTTTTGTAGGATTTTTAAAACCTGTATAATAACATTAAGGTTTATCATCTGTTTCAATTTGTATAAAAATGTCCTACCCATGATTATTCAGCATGCAAAATCATTACCGGCGAAATATATACAGTATTGAGTCCAGTATACAGTAAGTGACAGAACTAAAGGTGCAAGCACAGGTTCAGTTCTCTCAGCATTGCTGTGCATGACTTTACATTCATATAGGAGTGAAAGTTCATTCAACAATCTATATAGGGGCAAAGGGCATTTACCTTGAGACATAGTTAATAAACAACTGTACTGTTAATCATTACAACACTGTGATATAAAATAAGAAGTCTATTTTTGATAAAGTACATCAGCTTCTAGAAACAGGTAACGACAGTAAATGAAAATAAATTACAGGATGCAATTTAGACACCATTTCATTATGATGTCAAATTATAGGCCTCGAGTCGAGTGGCAAGTATTCATTTATATACAGCCGGAGAAAAATTAACTTATTTTTTGCAGGACTGTATTTCATGTCTGAAAAATACAGAGCATATTTTCTATTATTTTTACTTGTTTCTCCAGTTTTTATTTTCTGCAAATAGAAACAATATTTTTATTTGAAATTTGGGAGAAATATTGTTAGCAGTTCACAGAATATAACAAAATATGATCATTTTACCTAAACACATTCGTATAAATAAATTCAGAAAAACTGAAAATGGTCTTTGTAATGGCTGTATTTACTGTACAACCTTCACATCTAATGACAATTAAACAGGGAACTTTAAATATATTACTGTGTTTATCTGACTTTATATGCATAAAAATATCAGCAAAACACTGATACCTTCAAAAGAACCCTGTATCAATCACAAAGGACAACTTTGTATGACATGTAAAGTACACTAAACATTTAGAAACTTTTGTTTTAAAAGCCCAAAAGAGTCTGATCTCTACAGTGTTTACAGACATTTTTTAATTGCTATAGCATGTCTATGCTAATTTTAGCACATCACAGAAAAAAGTCAGCTGAACAATTGTTATTCAATTCCTTCTAGTTTGTTTTTTCTTTCTCTCAAACATATTCTGCAGCATAAATATCTAATAAGTGCATATGTGATCAGGGTTATGAGCATCACAGCAGACAGCAGGAACAGTATGACATCAACAGAATGATACGAGTACCAGGGCATTTTGTACGACTCTGTGCGTAAAGGAGCGGCACCTTTGTGCCTCATGACAAACTCAATCCAGAAGATGGCGTTGTCTAGAGGTTTGACTGGAACATCTCTGTGAAGTCTTGAGAGTCTCTGCATGTTCTCCCGATAACTGGGATCATAAAGAACCTCTTTGACAGTTTCAAGGAAAGAGTTCTTGTCCACTGTGCCAAAGTCTACGGTCTTGGCTACACCCTTGACTCTCATCTTTGAAAGATTATCAGGCTGGTCAAAGATCAGCCCAAATCCAACGATTGGTACCCCATGATAGATGGCTTCTTGAACACCATTTGTTCCACCATGAGCTACAAAAGCTCTGGTTTTAGGATGACCCAGAAGATCATTCTGAGGTATCCAGTCCATTATTAAGGTGTTGTTCCCCAGTGCAGATGGTCTCCTTCCTTTATATCTCCAGATGACCTTCTGTGGAAGTTCTGCAAAAGCTTCAGCAACAGCTTCGGCCACATCATCAGGAAGCTGACCAACTAGAGTTCCCAAAGACATGACGATGACACCATGATCTCCAGAGCTCTTCACAAAGTCCTCGAGATCCTGCGGAAGAGGCTTCGATGGCTTGCA
This sequence comes from Triplophysa tibetana, assembly GCA_008369825.1. Classification (NCBI taxonomy): domain Eukaryota; kingdom Metazoa; phylum Chordata; class Actinopteri; order Cypriniformes; family Nemacheilidae; genus Triplophysa; species Triplophysa tibetana. Next base: position 27,411,457 of record CM017896.1, on the reverse strand, counting down.
CTGAAAGCCACCAATGTAGACAATGTTTGGCATAGTGGGCCGTGGAAACTCAAAAATAAAATCAACTCTGTGGAGCCACAGATCAGCGCTTTGAATTACATTTTCAAATGATACACCTGGGCCAAGGAATCGGTGACACAGTGCATTATACGTTGGAGCGATCATGAAAGCGACCTGTGTTTGAGCTACGACGTACATCACTACATTCTTCACCCTTTCAGAAAAATGCATGCGGTCTGATAACTCCATCATTGGCAGAGGTACATAAGAAAGCGGTGAAGGAGCTATTGAAAAATGAGCCTCATTGTATAAAGTCCAACGGACATTGTAGACGATAGGCAGTTTCAGATAATGCCCCAGTATTACACCTCCAAACTTGACTGGATCTGTGAGCATCAAATCATAGTTGGATTCCTTCAGGGACTGCAGAAGCTTCTGGTCTTCAAACAAGCTCACAATCATCTCACTTTCCACTTTAAACATTTGTGAAATATTTTCCCACATCTCCATCTCCAGATTCATACGAGCCCACATGGAACCCCCCCTTAAAATGTTCAGCAATCTTGATGAAAATTCCTTGATGAACCCTTCATCAAACCCTCCAGGGGAATCCAGAGTAAGGGATGTGTAGTGAGGTGAGAATTCTTTGATGTACCAGCTGTCTGACGTTCGAATGACTGTGATGTTGTGACCTTTGGCGTGAAGGGCCTTCACCAAGATGTTCATGTTGACCCAGTGACTGCCATCCACAGGAAAGACAAGAACCTTCCCACTCTGAACGACAGCGACTGTTGTCAACAGGAGGGTTAAGAGGATTTGGCCAAATGCCTGAAAAGTTTGTCTGTTCATAGTACCTTTGGGAAAGCAAGAGTGTGAGTGATCTGAGAAATGTTGTAAAATACTTTTAAATTATATTTTTGATATTGGACTAAAACTTTTTTGGGTTTTGGGGTAAATGCAAGTTTGAAGTCGTTTGACAGTAGCTACATAACCTGCAATTTTAAGCTTCAGACAGAGATCGCAATATAGAGGCAAAGTGGATTTAAGATTTAATGCCAAATAAATAAACACCCCAGATTTTTAAGAATGGATGCCATATAAATAAATACACTAAATGTTGACCCAACACAATACTTTAAGCATAGCTTTATTTGTATTGACCTGCCTTGTGTTTGCCAAATTCGACAGCACTTAAATCTGCAAAACGGAGAAAAATCTACCGTATGAACACAGTTGACAGGTTAAAAGCCAGAATCCATAATGTTCTGACCCAATGCAGACATCTGCTTTAGCCAGGAAAAATCTTACAAAATAACTAAATGCATGACTCTTCATTTTTTACTTTATTTTTGGCTTTTTTTATGTACATGAAAGTAAAAAGTCAACTCCGTTTTGACAAGTTCACTCGTTATCATGAAAAAAAGAACAACAAATATGTAACATTATGGTTTATTGCATCTTGCAATATTTTGTACATTGAGCATTTAAAAATGTATACTCTTACCTCTAAATTGGAAGCATGCAAAATCATTATAATTGTACAGTAAGCCTTTTTTGAGTACAGTCTACGCCACAAAACTACAATCACAACTTTGTCTCCGCTGGCATTCTGTGCATACTGATATAATTATACGATAACAACTAAGTGAAGGTTCATTCAACACTCTTTAAAGGGACAAAGGGCATTTTCCTGCAAATACAGTTGATAAGCTGCCATACGATATAGTGTGTGTGACTAAGTATAAACTGAAAATAAAGAAAACTATTAAACTACATACTGTTTAACGGAATTTACAGGACAATTTTTTAAGGGACAAATTCAATGAAGCTGTTAATTAAGGTAGCTGTGTACATTTACATCCAACACAGCTAATAACACTTATAAAAGTCAAGCGATAACCTTCCATTCCCTCTCGTGAAACTAACACAGAAGTGAACTAAACTGCAATTCATCGACTGGCTGCTTTGCCCAACTTGACAGAAGAACAAATCATGTTCACAGCCTGGTATAAAAATATTTTGTTCTATATAGCTAATATTGCCCTTCATGTCAACTGTAAGGGTGGGTAAATTTTTTATAACTCATCAGTTTAAATTATATTAATCCTAAAAAAGTCTGCATAATTAAGGGCGTGGCCACTTGAGTGACGGGTGGTTTCAGCACCTGGCACCTCAAATCCAATCATGTCCCACCTTGTTGCCTATTTTCGATTATACGGGAGTGATGCATGGTGATGCGATGCTAAAATGATAAATGCACCTTATAATGCAATGTTATGTATTTTGAATAATCGTAACTACATTTAATACACTATAAAACTTATCAATTCATGGTTACACTTTGCATTTTTTATTTGGTTATAATTCTTAACAACAACATTAAATGTATTACAACACACATCATGAACAATTAAAACGCATCATCACCTTAAATAACACTTTATAATGCATCATACATAAAGGCTTTTAAGTAAAGTGTTACCAAAACTTCTTACTCCGTCTTCTGGATTACTTGATTCTGATTGGATAGTCCTGACATTCCAAGGTCTGTTATTCAATGATGACAAACACTTAAAACTAATATCACAAGGTCATCCAGGTACTGAGTCATCTTGAAGGGTGCAGTTTAATATTACATATATTTAATATAAACATGTCTAATTATAAACATATACAAGATTATTTAAAATAAAAATTAAACCAAATAGCATGTTTATGTCATTTAAACTTCATGTCTTGTAAATTAAAATGTAGGGAAAACTACAACAGTGCTGACTGCAAGTACATATTTTAGCAAAACAAAATAAAACATGAAATGCCACCTAGTGATTTCTGGAAAGACTGGAGTGAATCAGTGTTTCCAACAGCAAGGAGTACGAACATAGACGTTTTAACAGTCAAATGTTGAGACTTCTGAACATAGGTACATTGAAATGTATTCCTTTTAATTTTTTCAATATTCTATAACATAAAATATTATTTCTACTGAGGTCTGCCTTTGTTAGGTGTAAAAAGTTTCAAAAACTACAAGCTTGTGTGCTTTAATAATATCATAGCATGTAAGTAAGAGTAAGAGCAATTGTGTAAATTGAGAAATTGTGTATTGCAGTCAACATCAGTGAAAACCGTTTCTATTAAACAATCATTCTAGTTTGTTTTTTCTTTTTCTCAAACATATTCTGCAGCATAAATATCTAATAAGTCCATATGTGGTCAGGGTTATAAGCATCACAGCAGACAGCAGGAACAGTATGACATCAACAGAATGATACGAGTACCAGGGCATTTTGTACGACTCTGTGCGTAAATGAGCGGCACCTTTGTGCCTCATGACAAACTCAATCCAGAAGATGGCGTTGTCCAGAGGTTTGACTGGAACATCTCTGTGAAGTCTTGAGAGTCTCTGCATGTTCTCCCGATAACTGGGATCATTAAGAACCTCTTTGACAGTTTCAAGGAAAGAGTTCTTGTCCACTGTACCAAAGTCTACGGTCTTGGCTACACCCTTGACTCTCATTTTTGAAAGATTATCAGGCTGGTCAAAGATCAGCCCAAATCCAACGATTGGTACCCCATGATAGATGGCTTCTTGAACACCATTCGTTCCACCATGAGCTACAAAAGCCCTGGTTTTAGGATGACCCAGAAGATCATTCTGAGGTATCCAGTCCATTACTAAGGTGTTGTTCCCCAGTGCAGATGGTCTCCTTCCTTTATATCTCCAGATGACCTTCTGTGGAAGTTCTGCAAAAGCTTCAGCAACGGCCTCGGCCACATCATCAGGGAGCTGACCAACTAGAGTTCCCAAAGACATGACGATGACACCATGATCTCCAGAGCTCTGCACAAAGTCCTCGAGATCCTGTGGAAGAGGCTTCGATGGCTTGCACTGAAAGCCACCAATGTAGACAACGTTTGGCATAGTGGGCCGTGGAAACTCAAAAATAAAATCAACTCTGTGGAGCCACAGATCAGCGCTTTGAATTAAGCTGAGGAAGGATACTCCGGGTCCAATAAACTGTTCGCAAAGTGCATTATAATATGGACCAAACAGGACGGCACCCAGTGTTTCATATACAAAGTACATTAAAATGTTTTTCACTCTTTCAAAGAAGGTCATTCGATCTGATAACTCCAGCATTGGTGAGGGCACGTAAGATAGCGGCGAAGGGGCTATCGCAAAATGACCTTCATTATACATCGTCCAACGGACATTGAAGACGATGGGTAATTTCAGGTAGTGCCCTAACAGGACACCTCCAAACATCAGCGGATCTGTAAGCATTAAATCATACTTGGCCTCTTTGAAGGACTGCATAAGACCCTCGTCTTCCATCATATGTTTTATCATGTTGCTTTCAGTTTCGGTGATCTCAAAAGTAGTTTGCCACGTCTCGATCTCCACGCTCAGTCGAGCCCAGGTAGAGCCGTCTCTTTGAATTGCCATAAGTCTGGATACAAACATCTCGAAGGATTCTTCATCAAACCCCCCAGGAGAATTCACAGTGACGGATGTGTAGTGAGGTGAGAATTCTTTGATGTACCAGCTGTCTGACATTCGGATGACTGTGATGTTATGACCTTTGGCGTGAAGGGCCTCCACCAAGATGTTCATGTTGACCCAGTGACTGCCATCCACTGCAAAGACAAGAACTTTCCCACTCTGAACGACCGGGGCAGTCAACACCAAAAGGGTTATGATGATTTGGCAGCACACGTGAAAAATCTGTCCCTTCATGGCACCTGTGGTAAAGCAAGGTAGTGAGAGTGATAAACTGAATGACTTTTCAAAATAAATTTAGCATGTGAATCATAAGTCAATAACTAGTTTCCTCTAGCTCATTGGTTAGAGCTTGGCACTAACAACGGCAAGGTCATGGGTTCGATCCCAAGGATTGCACATAATTAGAAACAAATGTATAGTATAATGCAATGTAAGTCGCTTTAGATAAAAGCAAACATGTAAATAAATGTAAAAGTCCTACAAGCAGCAACATTATTGCTGTCGTACAGACAACTCCCTGCAAGATATGAACATGCAAATGGGTTATGTTTTTTAAATAAAACAGTCAAATGAACTAAAGACATGTCTTTTTCATATACACCCAATAAAGCATTTTCAAAAAATTAAAACAAGTTAATAATTTGCATAACTCTAATCTATGTCCAACACAATGAATAAATATTACAATTGGACAAATTCCAGCATTATGGATGTGACATTTTCAGTCAAAACTTGAAATATATAAATTCTCAGATAATGTTTTTATGAACCAATATCTTGAATCGTCTATCTATGGACGAGTTTTCTATTTTAAAACAGAGAAAAATTTGTGCGTTATGGATCGCACCAGGGTTTTTTTCATCTTAAGGTTGACATTTGCATGAAATTTTCACATTTTGATGGAAGGCTAGTCTTGTTAATAATCAACAAAAGACACTGTTAAAACTGGTTTGTGACCAGACCTAAATTTTGTCCTGTTTTCGAACAAGCCAGCAAAACATCTACATTCTTTCCACAAACAAAATCTTTACATGTTATGCAACTGTAGCATGATTCTTTATATATCATTTCTTCTGTGTTTCCTTCAAGAATACAGTTTGTTCATTCTTTTTCACTGTAAACCTACAAAAGAAAGACTTAGTCTGAAAAACAGTCTGAAAACTGACACATGTGTAATAGTAAGAGCGTTTTTGTTTCTTTCTGTCTATATGGCATTTATACCAAAAAAATCATAGTCTTACCCAGTTAAGTATTTGTAGAACGTGAGCACAGTTGACAGAGTACAAGCACAGTTGACACAGTTTACTTTTTTTGCCTCAACATGCATGACGAAACATATGCTAATTTATAAGAGGGAAAGTTCACTTAACAATCCTTAAAGGTACAAAGGAGAAGGCGTGTCAATAAGCAATGCTTCAACACTTAAGCTATACAAGACAATATCATATGAATTGAAATATTTGTACTAAATGTATGGGAAAAATCTGCAAAACTCTTTCACTGTGATATCAAACGAATGCTTAAGTGCCGAGTACAATGCAGAACCACAGGTTCATTACATTATACAATAAGTTCTGCTAACGAAACCAAACGCAAACACAGTTGACAGAAACTAAGAGACAAGCTTCATGTGCAGCCCAATTAACCAAATACATTTTTACAGTACGAAAATCAATAAAAAAGGAATGTATAAAGAAACACTATTAAATCTGAACATCTGAAACCGGTTTTAACAGTCATATCCACAAACAAATCACATCGGAAACATCCCACAGGCTATAAAACTTTGCGTTCTCATTCTGGTTTCTAAAAGACAGTTGAAATGACAGCGTTCCTCATTTGTAAGTAAAATAAGAGGGGATAAAAATGTCTGCAAAATGAATTGAAGTAAAAGTGACTGATCTGGCCATTACCTGGAAATAGGTGTGGGTATGGCCCATTTCATTTCAGTTAAATGACAAATCGGCGCTATAAAATACTAAATAGTACTCTCAAATTCCCAATTTCCCGTCTGGCGGACAACACGACTACAGCAAAAAATGGAAAATTGATAGAATCTCTTTCACATTTGCTGAAACACAGAAAGGGCCAATTTACAGATCCAGTCGCAGATGACGGCTATAAATACTCTGTAAAAAGGCTCCAATGTGAGTTGATGATGTACAGCGATCCGATCACTTAAACCACGTTTGAAGGTGGTCAGAAAGGCATATAACCAGATTACACTGGTAGACTAAATGCTAATGCACCCTGACAACATCGAAGGACCGCCTACTCGCATAACGTAATTATTACAGCAAAACGCTTTTAAACGTTGCTTTAATGTTAATTGATAAATGAAATCAGAGGCCCTCGGCTGAGTGAAATCTGATCAGTTGTGGTCACAGGAGACGCATTTTGGATCCCTCACAGATTATCATCTGACAGATGTAAACAGGGTAAATGCGATAGTAATTCTAAACAACGTGTCTAAAAACAAATTACACTAATTTTTCTTATACATTTTGCGCCATAAACGTCTGATAATTGCATTTCTATTTGGATCAGACGGGAATGAATGTTTGGTCAGGACTAAGGATTGCTCAGCATGGTGAACTAGTTATCCACTAACCAACTAGTAAATTAGCTATGTTGACTAGTTAATCTACATTCTTCGTATCTTTATGTTGTTTATTGTTTTGAAGTACATTTAACAGGGTGAATAAGGAGAAGGATTTAAGTGTGCGACAGTGTGCTTACTGTATACGTGACCTGTGTGTTGGACAAGATCACAAATAAATGAAATTACACAGAGCCTATGCATGTTATCATAGTAAAAAAGGTTCATAAAGGACCTTTTAATAGTAAAAAAAGATTCATTTCGGGGTAAAAGCAATGCACTCCTGGGTCGAGGAACTATTTGAAGAGGGGATTGTAAATAAGCGCAAAAAAGCATCACCTGCTTGTGTTTTAGTTGCAAAGTACATCCCTCCGATATTCTGAATGACTTCTGTGCCATTAGAGATAAAAAACAACAATCCTCAGTGAGGAAAAGAGAGATTTAAATAAGGAGAATTCATGGTTGTATTTGAGACAGGGGCCAGAGAGCATTGAATACAAAACACTATGCTTTTGTTTTTGCAAAACATGTTAACTGCACTTCCACCCATGTCATAGGCCTACATGCACTGCATCCTCTTTTGGACTGTCCTTCCACTTCCACAATAAACGCTACGTTTAAACAATATATATCAGTAAAAGTTAAAGTTTCGAAAGAGACAAAGAACCTGTCACTAGGGAAACTGACGTACACAGCTGCAATTCAACGTCGTCGTTTACTAACACAAAAACAAACTGTACAAAACGTATTAAGTTCGTACTAAAATTCATGTTGAGGAAAACACCAGTAAAGAATGTTAGTCAATAATTATATTATTACATTCACTGAAAATGGTGTTTTATTGAAACAACACAGTGCACAAAAGCTGAAATATTATTAGGTTATTGCAACGCCTTTACAGTATATCATCCGCTGCACTGACGTCAGCTGGACAACGTTACACCCTGCAGCCGTACGAAACTCTTCTTTAGTAACTAATTTATTTGTTAAAGCACAATTAAGTAACTGTGTATCGCTGCAGCAACCATTACCACATGTCTTAAACTCACCGGGGGAGAGATATCCTCATGAAAGCTTCCAACACGGAGTCAGTCAAGCCAAATTTCACCTCAGTAATGTAAATAATATTGAGGCGAAACATTCGCATGTCCGAATTCGCGGTATTAAGTTTCGTCACAGCATGCGCGTGCGGCGTGATTGTTCTTATGTTACGTTCCTCAAGTCCACGAGTTTTAACTCTTAGAAAAGTGCCCGCGGCACACCCCCTGTTGGACTTTAATAATATGACAGTTTTACAAGATATGCTTGTAATGTAAAGACAGCAGTATGATAAGTTAAATGATCGTCTTTTTAGCATTGTTCTGCTTTTAAATGAAGTCTAGGGGCAAATAGTCATGCTTATTTATTTTATTGATATTGTTCCACATTTAAGAATAATTGTGAAAAACTATGGAATGATACACATGTGGTAATAACAAAAACAAAATTCACAATTCTTTCATTATACAGTTTTAGCATCTTCAAAGTAGCCACCCTTTGACTAGAATTTGTTAATTTTTGCATTTTATCACCAAGCTTCTTGAAGTGTGTATGCTTTTTAAATCATATAAAAATAGTTTTCTTCAATTCTAATTTATCCTAATGTCTGCTTTTTTTGTTTGGTCCAAATCATTCATTTAAAAACATTTCATCCACATTTTCTAAAGTTTTTGAATGAATATGTTATATTTCTCTTCGCATCTCGTTTCAGACACATGCATAGATCTTGGAAGACTTTTTAGTCACATGACCCTAAACTTTTGTATCTTTACTTGATGAGCAAAAATGCAATGTACAAAAAATGTGAGAAAGAAAGAGAAATAGCATACAATAAAAACTAATTTTATAATTCTCTTTGAAAAAAAGTAAAGGTATTTGTTTTTCTAATTTTTAGCATCAAAAAGATGATACAGTAAAAACGTTTTTGCCGTGTTCGTATTATCCGTATCTCACTTTGGGAAAGCCCATTGCAAGCTGTCATTAATTTTACATTTCATGATGATCTCATTTCCATTCTTCTGTCTCTAACTAATATCTTGAAATAATGAAGTATCACCCATTTCTGGTTATGTGATACCATCACCTGCAAAGCCTGAAATTCAGCTGGCATCCCTAGCTATCAATTAAACAGCATGATCTGAGGTAACCCCTGTTGATTAAAATTCTGCTGCTGTGTGGAGGGTCCAAATGGCGTAAAATTGGTAGAAGGCGTGTGGTTGATGCTTTATTTGTGCTCGCCACAGATCTCAAGCATCTGCATGTGATATTTACCAGAGCACCGTGTCATCATAAAACCTTCTTTTGTGCCAGCAGAAATTTTACCATTGATGCATTTTCTTGCAGATTACCTTAGAATAAAAGAGAATTAGGAAATGAGAATTAGAAGTCAGGATCTCACTTTGCCTTTAAGTATGTCATGCAAGTCGCATAAAAGCACTTGTGCAACATGAAGACTTACATTTAGGGTGTGTCTTCTTTATACACACCACATTGTGTACTTTCCGTCTTGCTGTAGTATTTCCTCTCCCTGCAGGCCGAAGCTCACTGTGCTGAATATGTACTTCACACGGCCGTGTCTGGAATACAAATGCATATATAAATACATAAACATCGGGTTGCTCGCCCATTGATTTCTGAAACAGGTGATGCAACCAAGTGGTGCTTGAAAGAAATTGAAGAACCCCGCTTGCAAACAAACACGGACGCCTTTGGACACAAACATTTGCACACTTTTGGCACAATTACAGCACCCGTTCGACCAAATGTGTGCTTTCGTGGTTGCTGCTAGGTCATTGAAGCTGGGTTTGATCATTTCTGACTCGGCCTGTGCAAATTTCCGCTTTTCTGGGTCACTGCAATAGAATGGCCGCGAGGCGAATACATATGAGTTTGTGTGCGGAAACTGTAATAGCAAGAATACGGTGCATTCACACACTTGCAGGTATTTTATTTCATATTCTCTCCTCCCCTTTTCCTGCCACCAAACATCACAAAGAATATTAAATCTGCTTATTAGCTTGAGTTTAATTGGCTTGTGATCTGTCCTTATGTGTAAAATATGTGAACGAGAGGGTAAAACCTTTGTAGCGAAACGCACATACGCTAGCCTTCTGCGCTCAACCCACTGTGAACTCATTAACCTGCCACCTAATTTGAAAAAAGTTTATCTACTTTATACAAGGTCATGGCAAAGATGGCACTAATGTCCCACAGTATGTCAAGCTAATTGCATTGAAAGACACCGCTCCATGATTACTGCATTCATTTAATTAACACCAGTTAAAAGGACAGAGGAACACAGTTATTGAATAGCGGGACATGAGGGAGAGCGAGAGAGACTTGCAATAATAGCGCTGTACTGTTTATAGTGATATAAATCTGACACATCAATAACCTCTTTATTTTATATTTTTTAGATGGATGGATGAGTGCCTGCACTGACGTAGAGTATGTTTAATGCCTACAGCTAATCTTACAGTAAACTTTAGGACATGTCCTGTTTTTTTTGTGCTCCAGTATACACATGATTGATACCTCAGTCAAATTGCCTGTCCTATTGATGAAGGACCTAATGTAGAAAGTCTCGTAAAAGCAACATGTGCTTGTGATTTAGATTCAGAGCAAACACAACTGTGTTGAATTTCATTTTATTTAATTGGACTTATTAATTCTACTGTGGGTGCTCTATGGTCTTGACTTTCAAGCTTTCAAGAAAGTCACAAAGAAAATGTATTTTGCTATTTTTCAAAGCAATCTGGTACATGATATTTGGCTGGCAGACAAAATAAATATACTTTTTTAAATATCTATACAATGAAATTGCAAGAGAGTCCGATGCTATAGAGGCTAGAATATCATATGGACTGTGGAGATGGGCTTTTTTGACTTGGGGTGGTAAAGAACCATCTATAATGCAACCCTCACAGTTAAGCATAACAACACAGAAAGAAAGAAAGAAAGAAACAAACAAAGAAAGAAAGAAAGAGAGAAAGAAAGCTACTAAGAAAGAAAAAGAAAGAAAGGTATAGAAAAGAGAAGTAGGGATACATGGCTAAATAAAGGAGGGGAGAAAGAAAAAAAGAATAAAGGAAGGTAGGAATGAAGAAAAAATAAAGAGAATAGGGAGGGATAAAGGAAGCAGGGATAGAAAGAGGGAGGAAGGGATGGAGGGAGAAAGAAAGGTATGAAAAAGAGAAGTAGGGATACATGGCTGGATAAAGGAGGGGAGAAAGAAACAAAGAATAAAGGAAGGTAGGAATGAAGAAAAAATAATGAAAATAGGGAGGGATAGAAGGAGGGAAGAAGGGATAGAAGGAGGGAAGAAGGGAGGGAGAAAAGGTATGGAAAAGAGAAGTAGGGATACATGGCTGGATAAAGGAGAGGAGAAAGAAAAAAAGAATAAAGGAAGGTAGGAATGAAGAAAAAATAAAGAATATAGGGAGGGATGAAGGAAGGAGGGATAGAAGGAGGGAGGGAGGGAGGGAGGAAGAAAGGTATGGAAAAGAGAAGTAAGGATATATGGATGGACAAAGGAGGAGAGAAAGAAAGAATAAAAAGAGGGAGGGAGGAATGAAGACAAAAAATAAAGAAAATAGGGAGGGATAAAGGAAGGAGGGATATAAGGAGGGAGGGAGGGAGGAAGAAAGGTATAGAAAAGAGAAGTAAGGATATATGGATGGACAAAGGAGGGGATGAAGAAAGAATAAAAAGAGGGAGGGAGGAATGAATGAAGAAAAAATAAAGAAATAGGGAGGGAGGTAGTAGAGGGATAATATAATATTATTCTAGAATAGAATAGAATAGTCATTGTACATATGTACAACACATTTTTAAAGGAAAGAAAGAAAGATGTCAATTGCATTACATCTTATGGTTGCCATGACGCATTTCTGATGTCTCATAGATCTGCTTATGTTGAGTGTGCATGTACTGTGTGTGATATGAAGGTGTCAGGATCTGTACAGAAAAAGAAATTTTCCTTGGAGGGCTCTCAATCCCGGGTCAGTGTGACTTAATAAAGCAGTTTTTCAGGAACAGCAGGTTCAGTATGCAGACCAGATAGATGAGGGCATGGTGGCAATTGTGTTTTTCCTTTTCATCCAGTGATGAATTCGTGAAATAAGGCCAATCACAATTTTTATTTTCAGAAAATGCTGTGCTACAGACCAGTCAATCTTTACCCAGCGATTTGGCATTTAAAGAAACTGCTTCAACGCAGAATAACTCTGCTTATATTCCTTACTGTATGTAACAGGATACCAGACTATTCTTAAACATGGAATGCGTCCCATGTTTCCTGACCCTCATGAACTTCCTGAAAAAAGTTCAGCAGTGTTTAAACCTGAAGTTTCATTTTGCGGATTGTGTAAGAAATTTCTGATAACGCTGTGAATGTGGCATTATTACACAACGGTTGTATATTTGCTTGTCAAATTGTTTTGTCAAATTATTTAAGAAATAAAATATTCATATAAATGCATATAAATAGTTATATTATCAGCCAATCGCCAGACCAATAAACAAGCAGAATCCAGAAGTTAACTTCATGCCAGATCAGTCGTACGCTGAAACCGTCTACAAAACCGATAACGTGATATCGGGTCCCTCCTTCAATGAGATATTTTGCTATCCTCGAAAAGTCACACAATTTGAGGTATACTTCATTTCTATAACACAAGCTATGTACAGTGTAGTTTACAATATAGTGTTATTTGCCAAACTCATATTTCTGCTTGTAATAAAATAATACCACTAATAATACAATTTTACTTTGATCCTCAAATCAGATTGGACAAGAGACTCTCTCTCTCTATCTCTCTTACACGTGTGTCCTGCCTCTTACTCCAGTAGCCATTCAGAAATTGATGCTACATGTAGTCTTAAAAGTGATGTTTTACAATGAAAGTGTTTAAATATCTCAAAATCTTATCTTGGTTCTTGTTTGTTTACAGGTTCTACAAAAAGAATTGGACACCTGAGAACCCTGGAGCACCAATCAGATCGCTGCAGGCACAAAGGTAGGGCGTCCATTCCTGTTCATGAACAAACACATGTAAAGATGATAGTCAAAGGAAATAACGGCACGAGAGTGAAACTATTTAGTATTTTAAATGCTGTTCTTTCTTCACTATACGGTAAATAAACACATAACTATGCTTTTGTCACTATTCAACTTGTAATTCTATTAAACGCAAATATAAGTATTTTCTCTCTCTGAACTGGATCTTTAACTTTAAGCTCTGAATCTGTACAGAATCTTCAGACACGCACAACGTTTACCACACAGTCCAGGCAGAAGCTTGTTCAAACACACCACAGTGATGGATTGTCTTCCACAGCTAAATTGTTCACCTCCAGAGTTTGAAAAGGCATCTGAAAAGTGACCTGAAGCTTAGTTTATTCAGCTTTAGAAAACCAACCAGTGCAAGGAACATTTGGTTTGGGATACAGCGAAAAACACGGGATAGGTTTTAAAATCTGGTACATTTCTCTTGCCGACAGAATGAGAAAAGAAAAATGACTCAAATTCTCACAAAATAAATATTTTTGAGTCAAACATAGAATGCAAACTGTAAATATGAATTATTCGCTGCCTTTACCATTGTAGTGCAAATTTGAGCTTTCTTTAAATCTTATACATTTCGAGTGGATTGAGAGGCTTTGTTTTTTAAAAAGTGGTCTTTTGAAGAAAATAAAATAGTATTTTAAAAAATTTCAGATCAAACGAAGCCATAAAGATCTCACAAATTGCTCAGCTGACACACACTGAACGTTGACATGTACACGAGAAAAAATCATATGAACTCTATTCATAAAACTATTATCTCAAATATCTATTAAGACTAGTTAAAAACAAACATAGATCATTACACGTCAAATACATTGCTAGACATCTCTTTAAATAGGAGGTCTTATGGAATTTCACTTTTCTCCATTCTTAATTCAAATTCTATAAAGTTCAAAGCAAGGAAGATATTTTCTTTAACAGTAATCACTTTTAAAAGACTGCAAGGAACACACTTTGCGATCACAAACGTTTTCCTGGGTTATTTACATGAATCTCTAAAATTTACATTGACCCTTCCCCTGGAACACGGATATCTCAACACACACTAAGTGGTAGATCTATCACAAAAGACTGGCTTAGCTTGACCATAAACATAATAAAGACTTTTTAAGAAATATAAAAATAGGCAAAATAGGACCCCTTTAAAAACAAAATGACCAAACGCAACCGCCCTGCCAGACTGGAGTTATTGGATCAAAAAGCAAGACAGCCAATCGCAATCGTCCTGGCAGGCGCGTGTAATTGTTGCGTCACTCGATTTCGCACGACCTTCCAGGTCCCAGCTGAATAAAGTTAGATTGAGATTCATGGGCCTTCTGCCACACTCCCGGCCTCTGACTAATGTACATCTTCATCCATTTCTCTCTCCTGTTCCCCTCCAACCAACCTCGTTCTCTTTCTCCGAAGCTCAGAGTTGATTTGGTTTTATTTTTTCTGACAGAGCAGCAGATTCATTTTGTGGTCGGGAAAGACAAATGGACGGAAAGAGGAACCAAGCAGGAAAGCTCATTACTTTTCAGAGTTATTCTGTTTTCTTGAATAAACGCAAATGAAAGCTCATGCATGCAAGATGTGCGACGGGTCCGAAAAGACCCCAGTGACAATCTGAGACTGAAAATCTTTGAAATTTGAGAATGTAATATAGAATGTATAGAATAACTTGCGACATCTACCATGTAAACAAAAAAGCTGATTTTCTTCATATAATTTAAAGGTCCAGTTCATCCGAAAATGTAAATGATGGCAGAGTTTTCATTTTGGGGTGAACTATCCTTTTATGGACAACAGACGCTCATTTTCTAAAAATAATCTCATCATTTCTGGACGACATGAAAGATCAGATTTTCCGCAAACCTGAAGTCCGGGCCAAGACAATAAAATCTGTAAAATGTAATAAGAAATTTCACTAGTGGTCTTCTACTTTTAGATCCCCAAACAATTGGTGTTTTTTTATTTATAAATCCAATCTCTCAAATCTAAACAAAGCACATAATATTAAGAGATGGAAATTCACTTAGGCACCAAAACAAAAATACAGGCGGTTCATAGAGTCTCCATCTCCTGACCATCTATATTATTAAAATGGGATTATAGGTATTCTGGAGTGTTTGTGTAGCGTGAAAAAAACGAGATGCAATAAAACGGAATTGTGCTGTCTGTCAGTCTTAAGGTTAAGCCATGGCTCTGCGTTCTTTCACCTCCGCATGCGGCTAATAGGATTGAGAGGTTTGGAATTCATTCATTTACCAAAGCTTTGACTCCCTCAAGACAACATAATCCCTCCGTAGCCCAGCTAATAGAAACCTAGCAGTGTACAGTATGCCTGTCAGTTTTCTCCATTAAAAAGTAAACACGCACCTCCTTTACATTGACGTCACGAGGGAAAATCGCCAGCGCTGGATACAAAAGGTCTTGCACAACGGCAGCAGGTTTCTTGAAGTTTGTTGTGGTTACGCAACAGTGCAGTGAAATTGATGGCCGCCTGTATCGATACAGATCCGCCGTGAGGGAGAACAGGTGGTGATAGATGGTTGAAGGTCTGCTTTGGCTTTGTCTCAACATAAACCAGATCCAGGGAAAAACACATCCATTACATCTAATGCTTTTATGAATGCCAGCCAGATATGGTTTAAGGGGACACTTCCTTTCGGAAATGATAATTCTGTCATCGTTTAGTCATCGCCATGTCATTCAAAACCCATTTGATTTTTTTTATTTTATTTGCTCACTGAGATACTTTTCGACCGCAATTGGTTATATTTTGATATATTCCGTGACTTTTTCATATACTGAAAGCATACAGTGAGCTATGGCTGTCAGGCTCCTCAAAGCACCATCAGCCTGTCAGATCTGTGGCTACACCTACACAAAAGTATACTGCAAGGTTTTTATACTACGGGGATGACATCACATGTTAAAACCGTACCTCGATGCACTGAAATAAGCATACCATGGTATTTTTGTACCCTAGGATGTTTCTATAAAATTGCTTTGAGCGTCTTGGTTTTTTGGACGTGTACCATAGTATATCATTGTTTTTGGACATGGACAAAAAAACAAGGCTATAGAGTAGGTATGTACTATGGTAAATATCCAAAATACTATGGTAGTAGCCTACTGACTGTTCGTGGTGCTGTACAGTCACTGTTTCAGAATCGAATAAGTAACAAAGCAATAAATACTCTCACACGTCAACATATCCAAGATATTATCTTAAAACCGCGTATAATATCTTAATCAATAACGTCTGTAAATAGTCTGCTCCCATAACTTTTTTCTACATATGTACAATTGTGGTACTTAAGTTCAACACTCCTCTAAATGAAATGTAAAAGAAAAGTTAACTTGGGTAGGCCAGATTGTCTCCTCCACATCTGGTCAAGCAAGGCTACAACCTTGATCATTTATTCACGCCCATGTCATTCCAAACCTGTATGACTTTTTGAAGAATGTAGGTATCTTAACTACATTGACCTCCATTGACTTCCATTGTATGGAGACAAAACCACTGAGACATTTCTCAAAATATCTTCTTTCTGGAGAAGCAATTAGTCAGAAGAAGAGTGCAGTAGTGCTTCAGTCTACTTTTTAGCGTGTTTTACGGTTCTTTTGTGTTCCACAACAGAAAGAGTCATATTCAGGTTTTGAATGACACAAGGATAAATAAATAATGACAAATATTTTTCCTTTTTGGATGAATTTAATTGAATACTCTATCTATTGAACTCACGGTTTTATTGACTTGTCTTTCACACTATAACGAAACGGTGCCTTGTGCACAACTGTTAGAGTTGTCATACTCGCTTTCTTATCTCTTGACTTTTCTGTACAGCCGCCCGTTTAGTATTCACCAGATATAGAGCATATGAATTACTTTGACAGATATTCAGACTTTCTTTAGAGATGATGGTTTGTGAGAGACGGAGTCTGAAACCTGAAGGCAGGGTCAAAGACAAGAGACTGGGTGTGGGAGGAGAAACAAATAGCTTATTTCTTGCTTCAGTAGCTTTCCGGTCACGTACTGCAATGTTGTCTTGAGCACTGCCCAGCCGACTGTATCTTTCCTGATCCATTTAACTCATTTCGCTTCTGTTTGTTGTAATTATGTACTCACGATGTTAAAAGGCTTTTACTCTTCCCGGCACATCTCAGAGTAGTTTGGTTGTGACTGTGGATAATACGGAAGCATTAGGATGGCAAGTATCGCTATGAGACTAATACTGAGGTTAAACACTTGAGGTCTCTGCCCTGACTGGAGTACTATAACAATAAATGTTAAGGATCAAGTCGGTTTGAGAAGATCCAGGCGAGCTTCTAGAAATACGATTAAAGAGAAGACAAGAACATCTCTTACAACATACATGGTGGTATTAAATTATAATTGTTTTACTGTATAAACCATTTAAAGATTGGTATTATGTTGTATAAACACAACACAATAAACTGCAAATTCAACAGTGATAGTTCACCCAAAAAAGAAAATGATGTCATTGTTTACTTACCCTCTTGTCATTTCAAACCTGTTTAACTTTCTTTTCTTCTGCAGAACACAAAAGAAAATAATATTTTTTACCAGCACCCATTGACTTGCATTGGTTTTGTGTCCATACAACAGAAGTGAATGGGTTACAAACTTTCTTTAGAATATCTCGTTTTGTGTTCTGCAGAAGAAAGAAAGTCATAAAGGTTTGAAATGACAAGAGGGAGAGTAAATGATGACAGAAGTTTCATTTATGGTTAAACCTTCTTTTTAATGTGACTAGTGGTCATATTGCTTAGCAAGTCCACCATAACCAGCCTACCGTTAATCTGCCGAACTGTGTTGTTATATAGCTTTCATATAATTCTATGATCAAAATATACATATTGAAATATATATGTCTACTATATAATTTCAAAGCTCCAGTCTGCCATCTCTGTTTGAAACATTAAGTTTCAGGTTACAAGTGGTTATCTTAAGTGAGTTGACGTCAATCTGATATTTCCCTTGAAATCTAACTCAGACTATAAACCATTATTCTAAGTTTTCGGTTGAAAATCGGGGTACGGAGACTTTTTGTTTACATAAAAGGATTCAGATTGCAGCTTTAATAATGATAATGCCACGAAATGTATGCATGAATAACATTAAATAGATGTTTTTAAATTCAGATTTGAACACACATATGTAACTTAACCTTAAAACAACATCATTATAAAATGATAAGAAAGTCTGTGTGATATTTATAATGAAGTGACAGATATGAACACATGACATCATAATTGACAAGTTTCTTAAATGTCCCTTAATGTTAATTAACGCCAATGAAACAAAATGAAGGAGTGAAGGAGCATAGGAAGAGAGAGAGAGGAGAGAGAGAGAGAGAGGGATTGAGAGTTTCACAGAACCCTCATCCATTTTTTTCCCCTTCGAACAACCTTTCATCTTGAGTTACTCACATCCCTTATCTGGCTTGTGATGCTGAACAGCTTAATGGAGACCATGATGCACAGGTGTCAAGAGTCCACCAGGCCCTTGATAAAAAAGGGAGAAGGCACCATCTGTGTCCTGAGCTGCTGTTCATCAAACAAAAAAGTTTCTCAAACTTTCTGGGTTTGCAGGTTTAATGGCGTTGTGTATTTCCATCAACCTGGTTCACTTTTGTTAAAAAGCGATCCAATTCAAATGGGATGAAGGTGTGTTTCTGAATGAAGACATTACATAAAACATTTTCATATTTGCATTAAATTAATAAAAGAAGATTTCTCAACATTTAGTTCTTAACCACGATTGGTCCTTAACCCTAACTCAGTGATAGCTTAGTTCGAATAAATTCACATCCCACTCGAAAGTATTTTTATATGATATAATCTTTGTTTAAAGTTGATGTTGAACACTTGTTGCTATCTCAAAAAAATTGGCCACAAAACAGCAAACCTCACATAACATCCAAAGCATGAAAACATGAACAGCAATAATAAAGCATAGTAAGTTGGACCTCTAGAGTTTTCTCGAAGGTTACGCACTTCCATTCACTGACCGTGTTGAGAAAAAGCTTTCAGGTCTTTTATTTTACTACACCTATGAAAAGCTCTTTATAGATACAGTTTTGTCATTTTCTTTAGAAATAGGTGTTTGTGTAAAACAGTCAAGTATAAATGTGAAGAGAAGCTGTTAAAGTAGTTCTTAAACCTTGAAGTCTTGACGTTTTCCATTTAATCCATGTTTGGTCCTAATGGCACGATTTCACAGTGGCTTCACAGAGCATATCTCGCTGCACACAAAACACTGATGAATGAGGTTGAGTTCAGGATGCCAAACTAAGTAGATGGCTTTTTTCTTCTTTTTAATGCTCTAGATGTTTTGAACATTTGTCACTATAGCTACTAAATTGAGAACGTTTCGCATCTTCTCAAGAAAAGAGTGACGCTTACGTGTGCAAAACACGCCGATGCAAGCGTGGCTGGCCAGGCATTAAAACAGTAGAGACAGTGAGGGTGTTAGAGACACTTTAACAGGCTTTTCAACTTTATTTATCAAGGGAGAAAACAAAAAAGTCTGGACTCGCAGTGTAACAATCAGGGCTCTGGTTTACTTTTATAGTCACGTTTTACCATCCGAGTACAAGAAGAGATGAAAAACTCCAGTCGCATCCGGCCCTGTCGAACATATACCAGACCGACAGCTAATAAAACAGACAAAAACAGTCAGCGCGTAACAACGTTTGAGGTTTTCACAAAAGCCAAATTACAGCAAGCTCTCATATCCATCAGTAAATATGCACACGCCGCCAAAACATCCAGCGGTAAGCTGCGCTAGACTCCTCTTCCCTGCATGCTAACACAATTTTGCTCTGTGCCTCTATTTAAGTATTCCCTGTTGGTTATCCTTTTCAAACACACGACTGTTCTCCACGACAGCATCCTTTAAAGACGTCTATAAGTCAAACCCACACAAACTTTTAATCTATACTCCCGCAACCTAAAGTCTCCTTGGGTTTCCCGGCAGAACCCGCGCACACACGCTATCTCGTGCACTCATTAGGAGTAATGTATTCTGCTTTAATTAGAAGCTGGTGAGGGGAGCTGCCATCATCATTGTGAGGTCCAGCTGAGAGGTAGTCAGTGGGGAATCTAAACAACATCGGCATACAAAGAAACTTTACGCTTGTGGCTTTACACAACTGTGAGTTATAAAATGTAAAGTTTTGATATGATATGATATGACATTATGTTTCATGTTGGCTTAATTGATGGTCAATAGGGAATCTCAAAACAACAGCATGCAAAGAAATCGAGCTGAACGATTAAAAGTATTTTATAAGTAAGTTCTGGTCCTTGATTCTGAATGGCTGAGCCAAGTTCTAAGCTGTTACAAAATACCCCGCTTCACGTCGTGCCACAATGCCCTTAGCTGTCATAAAATGCATTGTTACCCACTGCCCCACAGGTCTTATTGCTTAATTACTTGTGATAATGATTTTTGTCGTATTTTTGAAATACGATGTTGCAAAAGTTCAACAGTGGCCCATTCCAACATGTATTGTGAAGTGAAGTAAATATTTTAAAGTGAAATAACCAAAATGTTAAAACCTGACTTAATAATCGTATTAATCGTAATCATTATTAATGATGATAAAAATGGGGGCAAAATAATCATGAGTTTTTTTATGTTAAAACGGAGAAAAATATTTGTTATTATTCATTGTGATTTAAATGTTAAAACTGACAAAACGATCATGATTCTTTTTTTAGTTTAAGATTGGATGTTTGGCTTTTTGCCTTTATGAGATAGGCAGTGATTTTAGAGAGGACAGGAAGCGAAGTGGATGAGAGAGAGGGGGAGGGGTCGGGGAAAGGACCACGAGCCGGGATTCAAACTCGGGTCGCACCGGCGCCATATGTCGGAACACAAACCACTTGACCATCGGCTCCGACAAACAATCACGACAAAGCCTGACAAAAAATGTATACAAATTAATCATGATTATTAATAATGATTCAAAAAATTTGCAAAATAATAGTCATTAAAATTCTGAGCAAAATAATCGTGATGATCATTTTATCTACATTTAGTCCTACAAAGAAACTTGACATTTCAGGTTTTACACAACCATGCATTACAAAAATCACTATTAATATACTATACGCACACTCTCGTTTAAATTCAACAGTCAGCTAGCTTTTTTTACATCCGCTGCATGGTGTTTCTCACTCGGTCGCTTCAAGATAGGATTACGGTCAACGACGCGAGTCAAAATATCAAAACACCACGTCATACATCAACAACCAAAAAGGGAACAAACTTTTTTTTTAAACATATAAGCGTTTGGTGAAAATTTTTGTCAGCACTATGATAGAAAAAAATGGCTTAGTGGCTGCATAGCAACACAATTGCAACCACCCATATCACTGTAAAAACACATTGGACACAATCGCTTGGAAAATAATTTGCATCTTCCTCTACCAGGCACCATGATGTACCACAAACAAAATACGTACCAGGCTATCCTACCAAACCCTATTAGAAGATTATATGTGCAAGTTAACACCTCAAGCAGGTTAGTTACCCATTTGCAGTGGTAAGTGTACAATCGTATTCTGATGTTTCTGTAATCGTTTGCGGTATCAGTTTTTGCCGACATTCAGGATATGTAAATCAGGTTTTATTTATGCAGCAGCAACTAAACAGATTTCTGAAGTGTGAAGGAATTTTATTAGGCATCACAGTTTCCCGGGGCCGATTTCACAAGCTGCAGCACACGCAGTACATTCATAGCACAAACACAGTCTGACTGACATGCATAAATCTGCAGGGCAAACATGTTACATGTAAACAAACCAGACCACATTTTAACCTGACATCATGTGTGTTGTAAAAAATCTGCTTGTGAGTGTAATAAGTCTTGTGTGCAGATCAATGCAAATTTATACAAAATGATGTGATGCACGGAGACACATTTCTTTGAATTTAGGTTTGGATGCAACAGAGCAGACATAAATATCTCATATATCATGTCATGCATTTTTTATTGTAATTTATTTGGGTTCCCTTAGATTTTTTTTACACCAGTAAGTGTTGTATTCTGTTGTATTTTGCCATAGTGTCCACTTTAATTTTAAACTTCCCATTGTTCACAAAAACGACATTTTGTTATTCTCCTGAAAGATGTGCTGGGATGGGCGTCTGGCCGCATTCCCACATATTATCATATTATCAAGTCTGCCAAATAATAAAATCTTTCCTGCTTTCACTTTATTACATCGCCAATTTTTTGATCGCTCTGTAATTGCGGTCGTCTTATTTTTGTTCGTACATACTTTTTTATAATACAATGAGCTCTTTTGTATGAAAATACAAAGGATTTCTCATAAAATGTCAATTCCCATTATGTATATATTGTACAGTACAGTATTGAAGAAATTGTGTTCTTTTAGTGAGCCTGTGGAGATGTAGGGACACATTTTATTGTTTAAAAATCATTGAGGGATTTACTAAATAATATTCACAAAGTTAAGTTTGCGACTTGAGTTTAGGAATTGTTTTTGTCAACTTCAGGATAGCTTCCTTTTCAATGTTAGGCCAGGATGTTTTGGCCCTCCAGTGGGAAGCAGGGGAAGTCTTTGATGGTCACATAAGGGAATATCTGTCTCCTCTTGAACAATCTGCCCCTTTTGTGTCATTGCTTTTCTTTAGTCTTGTTCCAGGGTAAACTAGATATAAATGGTTGCCAAGCTCAAAAATAGCTCCACACTGTGAAAAAACGTGCAAATTTATGCAGCTTTCTTGAAGTTGGCAGTGAAGAGGCGTGACACTTTCTCCGGAGCCAATACGCAGTCTCGTCTTCTAGCATGAGCGCATACACACATCATACAGATGAAACACATTCACGCCCAGGTAATGAATGAGATTCTCACGAGTAATTGCACGCTTGAAAGCTTTGGCACGTGACGAATTACATTTATACAGAGACATATTCAGCATGTTTGGTAAAAATCTGATGGGGCTTTTAAATGTAATGAACTATGGAACGAAGCAAAGACAGAGATCTTGGTCTTAAGCATGTAAATTAATGAAATGAATGGGCCGTACAGTAGCAAGTATTATAACTAAAATGTCGATATATCACAACGATCTATATATTTATCAATATATTAAATTTTTATGGAAATGATCTTGATAATTGTTGGTTTAATGTGCGCAAAGGAAAATAAACTGTATTACAGTGGCATATTAGTCAGCTGACATGCACTTTTTTACATTGGTGGTGGTATTTTTTTATTATAAACAACTGCTTTTTGTAACCTGGTGTTACATCATGCAGTTCAATGGACTCCGTGAAAAATGAATGTTTCCTGATATAATGCAGCATATCTGTATTTAGAAAGAATCGTGGGAAACCACCCTGAGACTTCCGTCTCTTAAACTTCACAATACTGCTTCTAAAAGAAAAAGAAACGCAAGTGCATCAGTAAAATCCTGTGGATTTTCCCACCCTGAGCTAACGGCTTACTCGGCTGTTGTAATGATTCACTGAATATTTGTTTTCTGTTGGTTATGCATGCAAAGAAAAACTGTTTTCCAATCCATTTCTGTTAAATATGGAACCATGTGGTTGGACAGAGTACACTGACTGAAAGAGAAAGTATCATGCTCAGTATGTCACTGTTCAGCATTACACAAACTCTAGGTCTGTAATACTTAAACTCTTCAAAAACCGGAAGGCCATATACCGTTTCCGGGGTCAAAACGCTCTATCAGATGCCGGAGGGAAGAAACAAAAGATGCTGATATACACTGATAATTTGCTGTAAAATTATAGAATCCTAACATTTCCATAAGAGAATACCAATTGTTCAGACAGAGGTTCATTTTTACAATTTCTTCAAATATTGACGTCAGAGATTTTGCGAGACTGTAGAGCACAATACAAGTTTATTAAAGGTTTGGGAAAATGTGTGATATGAATAAATAGTGCTCGACTTTGAAAACAGTATTAATTTAGGTCACGACTTAACAAGCGGAATATGGCGTAAATTTGCATTAAATATAGTAAAAAATATGCATCCCTTTGTTATTTAAAGAAAAAGTAATTTATAACATGGCTGAAACTAACATAAACTAAGATGTATTGTAGATTTTTGTACTGTATTGTTCATTGTTAGTTCATGTTAGCTAAGACGTTAACAGGTACAACCTTATTGTGAAGTGTTAGCATAAACGTCCTGCCAGTATTTAAATTAGTCTGACCAATCCGATTTCTCATAAAAAGTCACGATGATGATGATCATAAAACAGCACTTTTGTTTTGTTCCAAGACCAAATGAGTCACTGTTTTAATTTGCCATCACCACTGCCCCATTTTTTGTGAACATGTCCTGCTTTTTAGCTTGCGGCAATAATCTGTTATTTTATCGGCAACATTTTTCACATAGATTGTCAGAGCCGAGCATAAAGCCTTGCCATGCCGCATCAGTCCAATATATAATTCCCCCCCCCCCGCTCTCCCCAAACTTCAATTACTAACAACATGATGCCCAATCGTGAGAAACCTACCTAGAGTATGCCACAGCTGGCGTCGATGACAGGATGTAAACTAGACACGCTGGAACATATACACATATACATTTGAGTGAACTGTTGAGTGAAGTTTCCCTGCACAGGCCACACTAGCTGGTCTCCATTACACAAGATTATCAATAATAGTTCATCATAATCACGTCACGATGCAAGGAGCTGTTACCATGTTGTGTTCACTGCGCTCTCGCCCCTAGGTAAGCGCCTAAATCGCCTATGCCACGGGCCGGCCCTGTGTCTAGAATGTATATGTGTATATGTTCCACCGTGTCTAGTTTACATCCTGTCAGCGATGCCAGCTGTGGCATACTCTAGGAAGGTTTCTCCATGCCATCTGTAGTTTCACTCTAATCATAACTGTGTAAATCGCAGACCTATGGGTAGCACTGCCTGTAACCAGAAGCAGTGTAACCATGGCAACAGTCCCGATGGACAAGTAGGCCTCTATACCATTTCTTTTCTTTCCTAAATCTTTTCTCAGATTCAATGAAACAGTATAAGGCTCACTCTCTTCTTTCTTAATCAGATAAGGAAGGAGTTCGATAGATTGACACACAAAAACAGACTTCCCCCTGGGCGTTTAAAGAGCTCAGCAGATGTACGCTGTGTGTGTTTGTTGTCCTACGTGAACCCTGTTCAATTGTTTGTCATGGAACAATAGCCTTCACACAACTTTTTTTTTCTTAACAAACACAATCCAATACGCATATACAAATTCACAAAGTACAGTAGCAAGAGCCCATTTTTCCGCATTCTCTATCATAATGGTTTAAGATCTACAAAGGAAATAGTTTTATTTGTACGGTATCATAATTTCCCAAGTGCTTTGTAAGCAATTGTATAAATGCTGTTTGTTCCTATCATTTATCTTGTTCTCTGGAGAAACAGGTCGTGGTTAAAATCTTCCCACGTATATTTTACAAGACTTAATTCTCTGTAGAAAATGTGAGTAGTGTGTGAGTCTTCACCACATCGAGAGAGCGTTGCTGAGCAGTTTCTGTGTAATTCGGGGTGGTTGCTAGGGCAGCATTGCTCAACGGTTGCAAGGGTGTCATGGGTGATTGCTTACCAGCAGAGCTAGAAAGTAGTGAAGTATTTTTTATGATCTGTAATAGGGCTGTCATGATATAAAATTTTAAAATACACGGTTATCGTGGCCATGTTAATATAAAATGTATAGATTTATAATAAAATACATAAATTATGTCATCAGTGCAATTCATCTTTGTGTTTTGTCTGTCATTTGACCAATGAATCGAATCGCACTCAAAGTACAAGTGTATTGAGACCGAGAGAGAGTTTTAAAAGTGAGACGAATAGTTTACGATATGACAATATGTCTAGACAGGGCAGGCCCAGCCTCTGTTGGTGCCCTAGCCAAGATTTTAGACTGCGCCCCTACTATACAAAATAAATAAATGAATAAAGTTATCTGAAATTAACTTTTTTAAAGCAAAATTCATATTTATTTTAATATAGCATGAATTGTGATCAACATTATTAGGAAGTAAATAAATCACAACAAAAAATATTTGTAATAAAAATGTATCCAAAAATATACAGAAAACTTTCTCAATAATACTGTAGTTGAAAAATAGAGCTCATAAAACAAATATTCGATTAATATTATTATTTAGGTAAAGGTCAATGAGAACGTTTTTTTAACATTTTGTAAATCTCTGCGCAGATGCTGTAGGGACACAGATAAAAGCTTATTGTATCGTTTTGGATTTTCTTAAATACATGGCATGACCTAGTCATTGTGCCAGTTACCACTTTTTGCAGTTCACTTAGGTGAAAACAGTCAAAAACAGCACGCACTGTCAGTGTTACCAGTAAAATAGTTCTAAATAAGCAAGCTGCTCCGAGTGGGATTCAAAATTAAAACAGGCAATGAGTCCAGAATGAGAAGCTAGTGCTTTAACTACAAGGCCACAGTCTTACATAAGTAATGGAGGCTGTAGAAAAGCTCAAGGCTAGGAAGGAAGGAGGCGGGAACCGGCAGACATTTAAATAAACATTTAATCAAATGTCACAGTCGACGAATAAAACATAAATACAAACATAAACATGTTCGGGCCCGGTCCACTCTCCTCGACGGTCCTGTCACTTGTTCTCTTATATGCTACCGATCTCCTACGTGATACGAGACCGGTGCGCGCACAACTGCCGCTCATTAACAATTACTCACCGGTCTCGAACCACGGTCTCGCCCCGCCTACTCTACTACAGAGGCATTTCATGAAATTGTTGAGTGAAGTTTCTCGCCCCTAGGTAACCGCTTAGATCGCCTATGCCACAGACTGGCCCTGTGTCTAGAATTAACACAATATCGATACCTATTGTTTTTATTATCGTGGTTTTTGGAGGGACACCCCTTAATATGTACTTTATCAGAGTGTTTGTACTCCATTGCTTTATATTTTTTCCTCAATTACTCTGCATTTTACATGAAAAATATATATTATAAGTATTTTTTATTTTACTTAAGTAAAGGAAAGTACAATATTTATTAATGCTCATAATTATTTAAGGGTAAAAAAGTCAAAAAGTATAGAAACGTACTAAAGTAAAAACTGCAATATTATGCTTTAAAATGTAAGTTTGTTTCAAGCTAAAAACACTCAACTGAAGTTGTTTATCTGTACCTTTTCAAAGTAAAAACACTCCACTACCGTTCACCTCTGCTTTCCAGCCCTTAGAGAATATTATTGTCTACAGATATGGCTTGGTTGCATCATTTAAAGCAAACTGTATGGGTGGAAACTGTACAGCGAATTGCATAGAAAAATATTAGCACACCTCTTTTCAATAAGCTATGCAAATCTTTCATCTATATCATTCATGTCAAGCGCAGATCCGTCAAGAAGCAAACAACATTTAAAGCTTTTTGAGTGACCACAGTATTTAATACATACAGTATATATTTAACTGTATAAAGCGATGCACTATCCTCTTTCTACTCGACTCATATTTCCACTAATGCAGCACTGTATAAGCGTGTAAATGAATTGTCATGTTACATTAATCACGTCACATCACTTAAATCCATCTTGACATGTTTACAGTCTGTTTACTTTGGAGGACTAATGTATCCAATATCGCAAATTGCTCCCAGAAACCCGAGGTGTTGGGATATGTGCCTGGTAGAGAATGAGAGAGAGATAAAGGGAGTATATGGGGATAACTGCATCTGTTATGTTGCCCAGAGCTAGTGGCTTTATCTAATGTCACAAAGTCACACAGCTGTTTATTGACCATAAAAAAGGCACCGTGTTATTTTAAGCCACGGGCAAAAACGCTACAGGTCCAGGCAAGTTGTGTGTGTCACAACACACACATCTAGTCTTTGATACATGCAGACAGACGGGTATGAGATTGGACGTCTGGAGCAGCACTCGCCGTGCAGCAGTGTATCGAAGCTGGTTCATGGGCGCTAACACAATAAGCCATTTACTTTGAAGTTTCTGAATGGTTTGACATGCAGGTTAAGTGTGTTGGAACGAATGATGGAGGCGTACAGCCTAAAGCGTATGCTCATGACTGCTGCACTGTTAAAAGTGTCCATTGTGATACAAACAGGGTTTGACAGATAGAAATGAACCCAAATCATTTAAGTCGGAAAGATTTATAATAAATGTTTCATATAGTTTGATACTTCAGCGTGCATTAAATATGACAGATCTTTCTGACAGTTGAACAGTCATTTTAACCCAAATTCCTATTTCTAATCATAGATTCATAGATGGATTGTTTTCAGGGTAACTATGACCAGGTAGCCCCAAAATGTTTTGCCACACAGAAGTTGGTTTTAAATGATTAAAGATTTATTGACAAGACATATATTGACAGAGATGAGCTGTAGTAACTGTAGTTGCCCGACTTGAAAGCAATTTCATATTCTGGATGTCCTTCCAAAGCAGTTTTTTAAGAAGAGGTAGAAAACACTGCACTTTTTAAATGTTAAAAACTGTGCTATCAAAATTGATTTTTTATACTAATTTAAACCTAATACTTATTTATTTATGGTTATATTTTTTATTGGTTAGATATTTGCAAAACCCAGTGACGAACATACTGTGAATGGTGCCATCACACCAGAGCCATTGAAAGAGAGAGTGGTGTCAACTCCGTTGACTCCAATGGAACAGTTTTTTCACAGCAATGGCGGTTCATGGGGGCTCTCGATACTTCCTGGAAGTTACTAGTTACGCATGGAGCTGCAACTAAACAGACAATTAAACTGCAACTAAACAGACAGTGTTAAACGTTTAACCCGATTAAAGACGAAAGACATTTACAGAATTAATAGTTAAAGAAATAAAGGTTCTAAAGAGAAAACATAACTCCCTGGAACTATCTGAAGGCTCCATGAATCAAGTGACGCTTCAGCGTTTTGGACTTTCGTTGACAGAACTCTCTCTCTCAACGGTTCTGACACACATTAAAAACAATTGTCTTCAGTTAAGGCTAAAGGTGTTACTGAACACTGTTATTTCTGGGACAACACAATTTATGTTACTTTTAACTCAACTTGTGTGGTCCTTTTATTTTATTTAACACAATATCAAATGTTAAAATGGCACACAATGTGTTAAAAAGCATCACACAAACAGTGTGTTAATAATTAACACTCATTTTTTGAATAATAATTTATGGCGAAAAATACAAATTATAAAATATGCAAACACAAGGTTTCAGAAGGACTGCAGCGATATTTCATTGAGTCTAATAGCTTGAGACAATTTGGCTAAAAACTGCATAAAAGGCTCTGGAAAAGAAAATGAGTTCTGAGAAAAGCTCTACACCAAAAGCAAACGTTTTTATGTTACACGGTGTAATGAAACAACATACATTTTAAGTCGGGCTTAAGCAATTTTTGGAGCTATTGTAGAGAAGATATTTTTCATCTTCTGAAAAAAAAGAAGCATTCTAAAAAGTAGAACAGCGTTGGAATAGACTTTGTTGATGCGAGCATGTTTGTACACACACCCATTACCATTCAGCAACGCAAAGCACATTGTGTGAGAATTACACGGTTTACCGCTGAGGGTTTATGAACACAATAAACGGATCAATATTTTAAATGCCTGCAGTGATGAGAAGGGTACTTATGGGAGCAGCCATTTGTTCTGTGCATGATGTACTTCATGACACTGAATCGAAAGTGTGTTAGACAATATGAAAGATGTATGAAAGACTGAGACAACAGAGCCTTGTTTCACCCCGTTTCAACTCCTCCCCGCCCTTCCTACCGTCTACGAAGCTCTCTGAAATAAATGCACCGTAAGCTGTCAAAAACTACCATTATTCGTTTTGTAAAGCTCATCCGCATGAAACAGGTCTGAACATACGCACAGATACTTTGCACAGAACTTTTCTAAAACATTTTGATGGATTTGTATGTCAGACTCCAGGAAATATTAGAATCCTTTAATGCAGTAGTGTTCCTATATCAAGTTTTATGTGTAGTGCCCAAGGATGCCCTTTAAAAAAGTTCAAATATACACTTCATTCAAATAAGTGTTATTCAAATAGTTACTTTCTTTTATTTATTTCATTACCATTTTAATAAAGCTTAATACATCCATAAATCTAGACTGGAAAGCAACAGCCATGCAGACAAAAACAGTCTTTCGGAAAATTGACGCGATTGACAAAAGGTTACATTATTCTCTTCTGGAAGAGACTTAAAGGGGTGGTTCCCCCAAAAATGAAAATTCTGACATTAATTCCCTCAAACCTGTATGACTTTCTTTCTTCCGCAAACTTAACAGAAGCATCTTTGGTGACACTTTCGTATAGGGACCAATTCTCACTATTAACTGGTTGCGTATCATTATTTTTAAAAGAATGTTGGTAACCCAATGACGTGCAATGGTTTTGTGTCCATACTATAGAAGTGAACAGGTACCGCATTTGATCAGTTAACAACGTTCTTTTAAATATTTTCTTTTATGTTCTGCAGAATAAAGAAAGTCATAAAAATAGAAATGACAAGAAGGTGAGTAAATGATGACATAAGTTGGCAAACTATCCCTTAAAGTATCTCATAGTTGCATTTGATTGTCATGTAAAGTAATATCTACAGCTTAATATCCATTTATGTCGACCAAATCCTTTTTTACCATTCAACATGTATTTCCTAGATACCTCTGCCCTAGGAAAATTCATAAGTACAACATCTGTACAAAAAGTACAAACAGTGCAATGTTTACTCTTTAGTGGGTTCCATTGTAGTTGAAAAGATTAAATAGCCTATTTAAGGGTTTGGCCTCATTAGTTGAGTGGTGTGTTCTATAAGCTAATCAGGTAAAATAGATGCGTGTGTGTGTCGTGTGGGTTGTCAGGATGAGCTAAGCTGTTAGACGGTAATTGGCCTTTGAGAGAGTGTGAGTGATTGATCTATGCTAACTTTAGCTCTCACCTGGTGAGCAACCATAATGATTATGTATTTAAAAAAGGTGTCCGCTAAACAAAATTGGACTTGTTAAAAATATCTTTTAAAATGTCATTAGACGGTATTTTGCTCTAGGTATCACTCCTTATTGCTGAAAACAAGGTACAGCAGAAGTGTTGGGTGTTAATTGTAGTTTATTTATAAAGCACCTTAACATTAACTTTGAGTAACTTGTTTATTTCATAATAAGCCCTCCCAAATATTCACATATATGTAATTTTCATTGTATCTGGGTCCTTGTACTTTATCCCCCTGACCTAGCTCTTGCAAATATCAATAACATGTTCTCTCTTCTTATTTCTGCAGGACGTAATATGAAAATCTGGTCATGAGCCGTTGTCTAATGAGATATGCAGTATTCGGAAGACACAAGCACTTCCTGCCCTGTGGGAGACTATGTGTGGGATTACTCAGATACGCAATCTGAAAAGCTATTGCACACAAGCAAGACTCTGGTCATAACTGAAGCTCACTTTCCAGTGTGATAAGAAGCCAAGCGTACTCGGAAAAAGAGAACAATAAGCCGCTCTCCCAAGTTCACTGAACCTAAACAACGGTCCATGTCATTTCTACATTACATCCAATTATAATTCTAGCTTCGTCCTATTTTCTGTGGAATACAGTATAGGTCAGATACAGATAAGCACCTTGTGGAACCATGACTCAAGCACAGATGACGTCTGGATCCAGTGGACATGGGGGTGGTGTGGTTACCAGTGCCTTATTTTGCTGGGCTATGGCCCTTGTGTTTCTCTCACTGACAAGCGTGCCTGTTGTTCAGGGCGATTGCTGGCTGATCGAGGGCGAAAAGGGATTTGTTTGGTTAGCCATTTGCAGCCAAAACCAGCCTCCATTCGAAAATATTCCATTGCACATTAACAGCACAATCGTTGACTTAAGACTCAATGACAACAAGATTCGAAGCATCCACTTTTCTTCCCTGAGTCGCTTTGGCAATCTCACCTACCTAAATCTGACAAAGAACGACATCTCTTACATTGAAGACGGGGCGTTCTCCGCTCAATTTAATCTGCAAGTGTTACAGATTGGTTTTAATAAGATGAGGAACTTGACCGAGGGAATGCTGAGAGGCCTGGGACGTTTACAGTACCTCTATTTACAAGCTAACCTGATAGAGACTGTAACGGCCAACGCCTTTTGGGAGTGTCCTGCTATTGAAAACATTGACCTCTCTATGAACAGGATTCAGCAACTTGATGGTGCTACATTTCGTGGTCTGTCAAAGTTGACAACATGTGAGCTCTATGCAAACCCGTTTAGCTGCTCATGTGAACTACTGGGATTTCTGCGTTGGCTTGCAGCGTTTCCAAATCGGACGAGCGAGAGGATGGTATGTGACACGCCGGCTGGATATTCAGGCTTCAATCTTTTGAACCCCAGGATGCCTAGATTTCAGAATGCATTCCATAAACTTTTGTCCGTTTGCAACGATGACAATTTGACACCTTATCCTTACAGCTCTTCAGATGGGAGCACCCCCACGATGTTCCCTGATTCAAGCCCTTGTGGATTAGACGACTGCTCTTCAGGGACCATTCCAGAGGAAACTATAAGTATCAGCCCTACATTTTTTGATCCAGATGCCCGTCCTATAATGAAACTAAAAGAAGTGACTCACACAAGTGCAATCATCAAGGTGCAGATTCCCCACCCCTTTCGCAAAATGTACATACTCGTCCTGTACAATAACAGCTTCTTCACAGACATCCAAAACCTAAAGAGTCAGACTGAAGAGATTGAGTTGCAAAACCTAAAATCGCACACTAACTACACATACTGTGTGGCATCCATACGTAACTCGTTGAGATTCAATCACACCTGTCTGACCATCTCTACTGGTCCAAGAACTTTACAAGAACGAGTAGCAACTGACTCGACTGCTACTCACTACATTATGACCATACTTGGTTGCCTCTTTGGAATGCTCATAGTCTTGGGCCTGGCCTTTTACTGTGTGAGAAAGCGCAAGCAGCAAGAGGAACCTAAAAGCAAAAAGCTTGAAAAGATGAAAAGAAATTTGATTGAGATGAAATATGGGACTGAGCTGGAACAAGGCACCATATCACAGCTGTCACAAAAGCAAATGATGTCCACTGGTGAAACAGTGCAAAGGATCCCATACTTGCCAACCGCTAGTGATGCAGATCAATACAAGATGCAAGAGATCTCTGGCACGCCCAAGACAGCAAAAGGGAATTACATGGAAGTAAGATCAGAGCAACCAGACCGCAGCGCTAGAGAATGCAGTGTTGCTCCTTCGGAAACCAGCCAGGGATCTGTCGCAGAGATATCCACCATAGCAAAAGAAGTGGACAAAGTAAACCAAATCATAAACAACTGCATTGACGCACTCAAATCAGATTCAACATCATTCCAGGCTGCAAAATCTGGTGCCGTGTCGACAGCAGAGCCGCAGTTAGTCCTCATATCAGAACACCCACCTGGCAAGACTGATTTTCTTTCTCCAGTGTACAAAGGTGGGTACCATCATCCCATACAGCGTCATCACAGTATGGAAGTTCCACAAAAGCGTCCGAGCACATCGTCAAGTGGTTCACTGCGCAGCCCCCGCTCTTTCCGTTCCGAAGGGGCCTACAGGACTGAATCCAAGTATATTGAGAAGTCCTCCCCACTGGACGAGTCAGGTATCATAACGGTCACTCCAGCCGCGGCAATCCTTAGAGCAGAAGCGGAGCGAATTCGGCAGTACAGCGAGCACAGGCACTCTTACCCGGGACCCCACCATATGGAGGAGTCAATAGAGGAGTCAGGGAGCCGGAAGTCTTCTATTTTGGAGCCCCTAACGCGCTCAAGGGCTCGCGACTTGTCTTATTCTCAGATGTCACCGCAGTATCATAACATGAGCGGCTATTCCAGCCCAGAGTACAGCTGCAGGCCATCGCTTAACCTGTGGGAACGTTTTAAACTCCACCGCAAGCGCCATAGGGATGAGGATGAGTATATAGCAGCAGGTCATGCGTTAAGGAGGAAAGTACAGTTTGCCAAAGATGAGGACCTACATGACATTCTGGACTACTGGAAGGGAGTGTCCGCTCAACAGAAATCATGATTGCTGTTTTTATAGCTAATCCAATTGAAGTGTCTCTGGACCAAACCAGAAAGTATTAACGAGAAGTCAGCACTCACTTTTAGAGGAATAGCTTAGAAGTATTGCTGAATAGCTTTTTTCAATCATTCTGTTTGAGAATGAAAACAAAATACAAGATACAGTAGATCTCGCAGTGAGTGTATGTGCCAAGTGGTAAGAATAGAAAACGTTTAACAGTATTAACCTCAACTCGACATTTGATTTTTATATACTGGAAATAACAATAAACTACTATTATGTAATCATTCTCATCATCATCATTGATCAGTAGTATTACTGTTAAGATTGATTGATTCTTCTTCTTCTTATTACAATGAATCTTTGGTTATCGCATGGCCGTGTCCTGTGACAGTATATTGACTGTTGTGTACTTGGAGAAAAGAACATACAATTCAAAATGTCTGCCGAACACTGTTCTCCACAACCTTAGATTTTATAAAGACTTTGAAGAGCTTTTTCTTTAGTGACTGTTCAAAGAACAACTGCTGAAGCACAGTCTACTGGATTTTAAAACAATGACTTTTTTTGGGGAGGGGAAAAAGCTTCTGTTAATGCTTTCTTCACTCTTTTTTGTAAAGTTTACATTTTCAAAGATACAACGAATGTTTCAAGTCCTTAAAACTCAAACCTGCAACGTGTGGTTGAAACCCGACACACTTTTCGTGCAGGTTTTGTAGAACTGGCTATTATTTTATTTCATCAACAATCTTCAATCTTAAATTGGGGTACTGAGACCCCAACAAACTCTGTCACATGTTGTACACATGTCATGCATACTAGAGAATGTAATCTGTGTTCAATTTATTTTTCTCTGACATCGGTTTATTGTCAGTTTAGCTCAGTTTAAATCCAGTTCTATTCTTGTTTGCTTGACTTGTTTAGGTGTCAGTCTATCAAAGGTTTTGCTACTACATGCCAATTCTAAACCACTGTGAACCTCAAGCTAAATCAATCCTGCAGCTTATTTTTAACTGATAGAAATTCAACAGGTCTTCTCCTAATAGCACTATTTTTCCTTATCGCCATTAATGCTGATCGACAATTTAGATTCCACTGATTCGAGCAATAGAATTGGCTTCTAAATTTTGAGGGAACAGTATCATTTAAGACCAGTACTGTGAAACCAGTTCTTACAAATGTTATCTGAATCAAAGTGCTTGACAGGTAAAAGGTGTCAGCCAAATATTTAAGGAACAGTTCACTCACAATGAAAATTTATGTTGTCATTTATTAACCCAGATAAATTCCAATGTAATGACAAATTGTATTCACGTTGTCTGTGGATCCAGAAGACTTTGAATAAAACACACAAATAAAATGTCTTTGGTGTTCTCATGTCCCTATTGCTTGCTTTGTGAAAAAAATCAACCATATGCCCTTTCCACAATGACGTTACTTCTTCTGCCTTTTCGTAAAGCAGTGTTTCATAACATCCGTCTTGCAACAAACAAGGAGCAGGAGAAGGTTTTCCGTTTTGCCGTTGCGCTGGAATTTGACAACAGTGGGCAAAAAAAATGACATTCAAGTACTTATCCTTCACCTTCACTAACTCAAAAAGAAAACAAAACACTGACCTTCATGATCAAACAGGTACTGTTCTACGAAAAATTGGTATCCTTTATCTAGCTTTGATCTTGTCGTAAGCAAAAATTTGTCTGCATGAAGTTGTACATCATCTAGCCGTATTTGTGGCAGCTGTGCAAGGGACTTTGTATCGCTAGACTGCTTCGCAAGAGAATGGAAGATGCGTGACGTCGTGTGAAAAGAGCCTATTTGGTATAATGTGACAATGACAAAAAGTTCATTTTTGGGTGTACTGTTCCTTTAAGACATAGAGCGTACACAGTTTTGCTATGTTTAAAATGCTGTCAAGTCATGATTTGCATCTAATACATTATATACTAAAGTGATATTTTGTATCTAGATATTTAGTTTATCCAACTTGTTTTTAATGCTTATCAATGAAAATATATTGAATCTTTGTTCTGAAAAGTGTCTCTACTGCAACCCAGTCTTGAACATGGGGTTATTTTTGTATCTCTTTTCCAACCTGAAAGTGTTTCTTTACATTCAGAATTAGGTTTCAAACATTCACTGAAGCAATCTGGCAATTCCTGAGAGCTTTTACTCAATTTAAGTCTACAGGAGAAGACTACGGCATGATATATAAAATGCAGAGACAATATAATTATTTAATCCAAACGTTTGTATAAGTAATGGAATCGAGTTCTTCTGTACACGATAAGGATGTATTTCTGTTAATAAATCTATACACAAAACTGACAAATTTAAAATATTAGTATAATCAAATCTTTATAAAAATGTCCCCTGTGTAAAGCTGTACTTTTCAAGGTTAAACTGTCATGCACTGTATCTCATCAACAGGTTTGTTCAGTTGAATTGTCATCTCTTAAATTGCAAACTGTAGCACCCTGATTTCCATGGACAATGAAAGAAAGTTCGAAATGACTCGGTGAATGTGAAAAAGCAAGAAAACAGCTTCATGTACTGTATGGGGCTGCTTGTAACAAGGAAAGAATGGATCTCAAAAGGGCTTTCATGTCTGGTGGAAATGTCAAAGAGCACAATAAAATGTTTTTATTTCCTAAAAATAAATACTCTTAAAGACATTTTGTGACTCAGGCTGTGAAGCTTTTAAAACGTTCATCTACAAAGCTTAAGGTAGGTCTCCTATTATGCCTCTGTTACAAAAAATTGGGTTATTTCAACCCAGCGTTGGGTAAAAAATGGACAAACCCATTCGTTGGGTTATAAACGCACCTATGCTGGGTTGTTTTAACCTATTGTTAGATCAAATATAAACATTTTTTTGGTTATTTTAACCCAACAATTGTGTTTGTCCATTTTTGATTAAATGATGGGTTAAAACAACCCAACATTTTTTATAATGTACAGAAGCGAGCTGACTGATGTTCTGGTCTTCTAACAGATGATGAAAGGGCCAGTACTGGGATAAAATGGACATAGAAATCTAATACCACAAAAAATCATAAGGCACACAACTTCAGCTAAAATTAATTATTTAAAGAATAAAATTGCATTTCAGGGACACACCGTATTTTCAATTATTAAAACCAATTAAATCCCCAAAAAGCTAAAATTTCCTACAGAACCAAATTCATTTGATGATAAATTCTGTTGAAAGAAAATACAAAACTATCGAAGCGCATATAAGTGAAATATAGATCCTTGTGAAGAGCGTGCATTAAATAATACATACATTTGTGTAAAATTGTTATGGCCATTCTAAATCACTGATTTACATGATGTCATGGGACAAATCTGACACGACATCTTAGCGTTACATACACAAGTGGTTGAATGACTGCACCTGTCATTTTAAAGCAGGTTGAGTCAACCCTGCGTTGGCCTCTTTCATCAAACCCTGTTTGCAGGCACAAGACCATCATTAATGGAGTGATACGACGTCTCAACAAACCTGTGACAGTCTCAAGTCAGAAAATGCACACAGTGTCCCATTTTCAATTTTTATCCTTAGTCTAGTTGTGCGCTGAATTGATATGGATTTGCAGTTCTTGCGTGTCTTTTGTTGAGTTCAATTCACAGATTATGTACACAAACAAACATATTTAAATAAAAAGTCAGTCAGATAAGTTGCACTGCATGTCTAGATTTCCGTACCCTTAAGTTGTTCCAAATCTGTGTATATTTCTTTGTTCTGATGAACACAGAAAAAGATATTTGAAAGAATGTCAGTAACCAAACAGTTCTTGACCACCATTAACTGCCAGAGGAAATTCGTTTTTTGTGACTGTATTTGTTCTGTAAGAAGATATTTTGAAGAATGTAGGAAAGCAAACAGTTCTGGGGCACTTTTAGACAACTATTATAATTTTTCCTACCATGGCAGTCAATGGTGGCCATGAAATGTTTGGTTACAAGCATTCTCCCAAATATCTTTCACTGTGTTCATCAGAATGCATATACATAGATGCACACCTAAGACACATAACCACACAAACAAAGCATCCACTTTTCAACAATATGCTATGAGAGAGAGTGACCTTTTGTCACTCATTACTAGCTACAGTGGGAGCTCACATCATGGGGTTGACTGCGATTCAAACCGGTAATCACCTTCTATTTATAGTCTTTCGATGCCTTCGCTCACCATTAGCAACAACTTTCCCCGCCTCATATTTACTTCCAGTAGTTTTCCAGGTCACTGGAGAGAACATATGATGTTCGCCCATTTCCAAAATGATAGAGAGCGAAAAATATTATCAAACATAATGTGTCTACAATTGAGATGGGTGTCGTGTCGCAAATATAGGGGGTTAGAATATGAGACCAGCAGTTAAAATGTGTTTATTATCCATTACTTTAGCTCATTTTTCTCCATTAGAAATTATATCATTACCAGAATTTAAGGGAGAAGTTTAATTTAAAAAAAAAGGATTACTTGCATCTACAATATGTCACTTTGACATTAAATACGTAGCGTTGGTTGATATCTCTTTCTTCAAAATCTGTCAGAGTGTCTTGTTATTCAATAAAGAAGTCCAATATTTGCTACTTATGAACAATGTACAATATATAACTCACCATCACATTGTCCCACACCAGAATGATGTTATTTCCCAAAACAGTGCTGTCCAACGCCAAACAAAATAAAAGTTATAGAGCCACAAAACAGCTTTGTGGGGGAACAAAGTGAACATACACCAAAATAGGTCTTGTAACACTGTTTAAACACCCGCGTGAATCGTGGGGAAGTTTCTGGTCATGACCATGTATAGAGTGAAGGGGGGCGCAGAGAATGTCAGGGTGGGTAGCTCAAAACTAAACTTAGAGCTGCAGGTTTAAATCAAAACCCTGCGTTTAGGCCCAGAATAACATATGCTTTCTTATTGTACTGAAAGAAAGTTATAACATATAAATTACTTTATTCTTAAAAATATATCTGGTGAAATGTAGTCCATTTAACATTTGTACTTCACTTGCTCTGTGTTTGGGATCTCTGAGCTAACGAGAGTTTATTCAAAGAGTCTATTATGAGAATAGCTCACGTCAAGATTTTGCAGAAGGACTCTGTCAATAAGGAACGAGGGGAGGTCACCTGTCTCCCTGAAATACCATAACAGAATTACACAGATACAAAAACAGTTCATCTTTCTCTCTTAGACACATTTAAACAAACACAGAGGCAGTTTGTCAGAGAGAGGGACAGTCAGGTTTTAATTTGCTAGAGGTTAATCTGTGTCACGACCTCTTTCCAAATCACAGAGTGCATGAAAAAAGGGAAAGTAAGAAAAGCTTAAAAGCAAGGACTCACTTTTGTGGTGTGCACAGATATGTATTCATACGGCTGCGTGCGTCATTCTCAGGAAACAAATCCTTTTTGTGCCAAAAAAACAACAACAAGAAAAAATGAGTATTTCTTTCTAAAAGGTTACTGCAGAACAAAAGAAAAATAGTTCCCACCTGAGGCAGAAGGCTCGATGTCCCATGGTCGGCGACAATTGGGAAAGTTCAAAATTCGTGATTAACAAATATGATTTTGACCGTTTTTTTGACAAATTAAGTAATAATATGTATTTTAATAACATATACGCATTTATTTAACATAATTCAACCAAATTGCAATTTGATGGTCGTTCCTTACCTAAAAAAACGAAAGGTTCCTCGCCGGAAGTCTTCATTCAGTAAAGTGAGCTAAACAAATAATTCAAATTCCCATTTCATGTCCAGTTTTTCTCATGTTCGAAATTTACTAATTCAGGTTATAAGTAGTTAGCTTCCAAACTCAGTACTGTTACAAGATTTTAATTTTAGTTTAGTGTTGTGTGATAAGTGGAATAATGTAGGAGCATCCGGCTGCTATCGCGAAATAAGCCCCTTCCGTCGGGTCCTGATCACACTGTCGGGGCTCATTTATGCGATAACAACCAGCTGCCTGTATATTATTAAGATAACTGCTTAAAATCTGAATAAGTACATTTGAACTCAAACGTCTAAAGATGGCAAATATTGTGGCACCACCAAGCAATGTAATGTACAGTGTGCTGTGTGTCAAGAGCAATGTTTTTTTTCAATCAATGTTAAAAAATTGATACCTGTTATTTCCCTCCCATAACAGAGTTGAAGAGAAACACTAAACACACATCTGTTTTTTGTTTGTTTGAACCATAAAATCAAAAATCATGTTGTATCCTTAAATATAAAATCTGAAAGTTTAAACAAATATTATGGGGAAAATGCCACAGTAACAGGGTTGAACAAATGACAAACTGCATTTGCTTAGAAAACACATAACACAGTCAAAATAAATAAATGCATAATGAATGAATGAATAAATATTGAACAAGTATATTGGAGAAAATACCCCAATTGACACAGTAACAGGGTTGAACAGCTAAACAAACTGTATTTGCTTAGAAAACACAATGCAATTTAAATAAATAAACGAATAGCAAATGAATGAATGAATAATGAATTTTATTACAGTGAAAGCATGATATACAGATGTGCTCAAATTTGTTGGTACTCTTAGAGCTCATTGAAATGATGCTTATTCCTCCTGAAGAGTGATGCAATTAAAAGCAATTGTATCATGTATACTTGCATGCCTTAGGTTTGTCATAGAATAAAGCAAAGAAGCTGTGGAAAGAGATGAATTATTGCTTATTCTACAAAGATATTCTAAAATGGTCTGGACACATTTGTTGTTGGTACCCTTTAGAAAAGATAATACATCATTGGATTATAGTGATATTTCAAACTAACTAGTTTCTTTATTTAGTATCACACATGTATCCAATCTTGTAATCAGTCATTCAGCCTATTTAAACAGAGAAAAGTAGTCACGGTGCTGTTGGGTATCATTTTGTGCACCACACTGAATATGGACCAGAGAAAGCAAAGGATAGAGTTGTCTTAGAAGCTCAGAAAGACAATAATAGACAAGTATGGTAAAGGTAAAGGCTACAAGACAACAGCTCAATCCTCCTGTGACAACAGTTTCAAATATTATTAAGAAGTTTAAGGTCCATGGAATTGTAGCCAACCTCCCTGGGCGCGGCCGCAAGAGGAAAATCTACCCCAGATTGAACTGAATGATAGTGCGGATGGTAGGAAAAGAACAAAGGATTACTGCAAAAGAGATACAAGCTGAACCCCAAGTTGAAGGTACGTCAGTTTCTGATCGCACCATCCGTCGCTTTTTGAGCAAGAAGACCCAGGAGGACTCCACTTTTGAAAGAAGAACATAAAAAAGCCAGACTGGAATTTACTTAAGTTCCTATCGACGAGCTACAATCCTTATGGGATAAGTTCCTTTGGACAGATGAGTCAAAATTTGAGCTTTTTGGCAACTCATATCAGCTCTATGTTCACAGATGAAAAAATCAAGCTTTCAAAGAAGTGAACACCATACCTACAGTAAAACGTGGAGGAGGCTTGGTTATGATTTGGGGCTGCTTTGCTGCATCTGGCACAGGGTGCCTTGAATCTGTGCAGGTCACTATGAAACCTCGAGACTATCAAGGCACTTTGGAGCGAAACATACTTACTAGTGTCAGAAAGCTGTCTCAGTCGCAGGTCATAGGTCCTCCAACAGGATAATGACCCAAAACACACAACACTAAAATCACCAAAGAATGGATGAGAACAAAACATTGGACTACTCTGAAGTGGCCAACTATGAGTCCTGATCTGAATCCTATGGATCATCTATGGAAAGAGCTGAAACTTGCAGTCTGGAGAAGTCACCCATCAAACCTGAGACAGCTGGAGCAGTTTGCTCAGGAAGAGCGGGCCAAACTACCTGTCAACAGAAGTCTCATTGAGAGATACAGAAAACGTTTGCTTGCAGTGATTTGCCTCTAAAGGTTGTGCAACAAAATATTAGCTTAGGGGTCCCATCATTTTTGTCCATGACATTTTCATTTGTTTTATTGTTTACAATATTATGTTGAATAAAAAATCTAAAGCAACCTCTGATTTTTATTAAATATGGAATAAACAATGGTGGATGCCAATTGCTTTTGTCAGATTCAAGTTATTTCAGAGAAAATTGTGCATTCTTCGTTTTTTGTGGAGGGGTCCCAACAAATTTGAGCACGTCTTTATTATATTCAATGAAAATAACATTTCATTTGTTTTAGGGGTAACATAACCCAGTAAAATATACAGAGAAACGAAGGTCGTTCTAAGTTTTTGTAAATCAAATGTATTATTAAGTGGCACAATCACAATTCCAAGATATGACTAAAAACAAACAACACAGCAAAATATCAAAACTTAACTTTTAAAACAAGTTCTCCAATGAATACAATGGCTCTGGTACAAGTTGTATCTCTCTCCCAACCTGAAAATGTTTCTTTACATTCAGAATTAGGTTTCAAACATTCACTGAAGCAATCTGGCAATTCCTGAGAGCTTTTACTCAATTTAAGTCTACAGGAGAAGACTACGGCATGATATATAAAATTCAGAGACAATATAATTATTTAATCCAAATGTTTGTTTAACTAATGGAATCAAGTTCTTCTCTACACGATCAGGATGTATCTA
Organism: Triplophysa tibetana; assembly: GCA_008369825.1. Taxonomy (NCBI): domain Eukaryota; kingdom Metazoa; phylum Chordata; class Actinopteri; order Cypriniformes; family Nemacheilidae; genus Triplophysa; species Triplophysa tibetana. Next base: position 27,368,545 of record CM017896.1, on the reverse strand, counting down.
ACCCTATACACAAAACTGACAAATTTAAAATATTGGTCTCCTATTATGCCACTGTGACATAAATAGGGTTGTTTCAACCCAGCGTTGGGTAAAAAAATGTACAAAACCAACAGTTGGGTTATAAACGCACCTATGCTGGGTCGTTTTAACTCAAAATATTGGGTTGTTCTTACCTATTGTTAGGTTAAATATAAACATTTGGTGGGTTATTCGTCCATATTTGACAAAGAGTTTATGTAAGTCAAATGTATTAGTGGCAAAATCAAAATATATGACCTAAAACAAAACACGCAGCAATTTATCAAAAATTAACTGTAAAAATCAGTTTTTCAATAAATACTATGGCTGTGATAAACTAGCCAAGCTAATACAGCTGTGACATTGCAGTAAATGGGCCATGCACCCGATATAATTGAAGTGTGACCGATTCTGTACATAAATAGATGGTCTGATTACCTTATTATACTCCCTCTTTGGTGTGCTCGAGTAGAAGATAGGGAGCGTCATGCTTCTAATGCTCCTCAAGGTCAGTATGAAGTGGATGAAATATTGCAGGCCATATAAGAAGACACGCAATGCGGTGTAATCCACTAGCGATTTCTATTCAGTCAAAAGCTCAAACGGGGCATCTCTCAGTAACTCGCAGCAAGAGGCTTGCGGATATTCACAGTGACTGGTGGAAGGTTTTGAGAAACACTTTGCCTATAATATCTCACAAGATCCCAGAGACTACAATGAATACGATATGTAGAACATGCAGAATGATGGTGTTGTAGGAAGTGCATGTGCTTGCTGTGATGAAGGTTTGAGTCTTGGCTGCAACAAGCATTTTTCTTACAATTCTTTCTTTACAACCTTTACAACCTCTCTTACAACCAAGAAATTAGGGCAAAAACCTATTAACTAAATTAATTATTAACAAGATAATTAAAGTAATATGATTAAATAAAATCCAAATTGAACATGGGTTATTTTTTTTCAAAAAAATAAAAATATAATTATAAAATATATTTTTAATAAAAAGGATCAATACATTTTAAAAATAAATGTTATCTTATATTTCCGCATAATTCAAATATATACATTTTTCACAGAGTCCTATTATCCTCTGCAGGGTCGCTGGAGTCAAATACATATATACATAATTACATTATTAAGAACTAATATGTATATATTTATGTACTATAAAGCTTTCCTGTAGCTCATTGGTAAGAGCATTGAGTTAACAACGCAAGGTTGTGGGTTCGATCCCAGGGTATTGCACATACCTATGTATAAATGTATAGGATAAAGCAATGTAAGTCGCTTTGGATAAAAGCATCTGCCAAATGCATAAATGTAAATGTACTATGCTAAGCACATTTAAATTTGTCTAAATGATCTCACATTTCACCTTATGGGTGTCTTAAGGAAGCCTCCGACTGTTTATATGGTGCCATACAGTATATGGTCATAAACCATTAATGATTTTTTATTTTAAAACCCTAATGTAAATATTTAGAAGACATTTTGAAAATGAGCTAGATCAAAGCTGGTCTCTGAATGCATCTCAAAACTGATAAATGACCCAGAATCACTATGGCAACAGCAGCCCTGATCTGTCCCCAAAAGAGGACAGACACACTAAAGGACTGTCACCAATCATTCCCAACACCCTCTCTCGCTAACACACACACATACACACAAACAAACAAACACACACTACAGCTTTTGTGCCCCTGGGGACCTCAATTTTGGTCTCCACAGTGACACGGGTCCCCATGAGTTGGTGTGCATTCAGGTTTAGGTCCCCACTAACATATATAAACCAAGTCCACACACACATACACACACACTACACTCACAAATGCAAGAACACACTAAAAGCCCTCTCCTGGTAAACATATTTCACTGTGAAATACAAACATACACACATCCAACATCTCCCCACATACAGAGAAACACATCCATAATCACATCAGCTCTGACCTACATACTGTACTAATGTATTTAAACAAAGATATTGCATTGATATATGAAAAAAATAAAGTCTCATTTTACTGAATTTCTGCGAATCTGTCAAACAATGTTTGCTGTTAATTTATGAAATATACATAACTTTTTTGCTTGAGAGTCAATACTTCTTAAAAAGTGGGATTTTTAAGGTCCTACTTCGGTTTATGGAGTGTCCAACAACAAGTTTATGTTCATAGAATGTGTAGAAACACTTATTTCGTAATAATAGGAAGTTATTCCAACCTTACTTCTTGACTGACTTTCAAATGATTCGTTCCGCAATTCATCCTGTACTAGCCTAGTCTGATGTGATTGGTCAGATGGTCTAGTCTGATGTGATTGGTCAGATGGTCTAGTCTGATGTGATTGGTCAGATGGTCTAGTCTCATGTGATTGGTCAGATGGTCTAGTCTGATGTGATTGGTCAGATGGTCTAGTCTGGTGTGATTGGTCAGATGGTCTAGTCTGGTGTGATTGGTCAGATGGTCTAGTCGGGTGTGATTGTTCAGATGGTCTAGTCTCATGTGATTGGTCAGATTGTCTAGTCTGATGTGATTGGTCAGATGGTCTAGTCTCATGTGATTGGTCAGATGGTCTAGTCTGATGTGATTGGTCAGATGGTCTAGTCTGGTTGTGATTGGTCAGATGGTCTAGTCTGATGTGATTGGTCAGATGATCTAGTCTGGTGTGATTGGTCAGATGGTCTAGTCTGATGTGATTGGTCAGATGGTCTAGTCTGATGTGATTGGTCAGATGGTCTAGTCTGATGTGATTGGTCAGATGGTCTAGTCTGATGTGATTGGTCAGATGGTCTAGTCTGATGTGATTGGTCAGATGGTCTAGTCTGGTGTGATTGGTCAGATGGTCTAGTCTGATGTGATTGGTCAGATGTTCTAGTCTGATGTGATTGGTCAGATGGTCTAGTCTAGTGTGATTGGTCAGATGGTCTAGTCTGATGTGATTGGTCAGATGGTCCAGTCTGATGTGATTGTTCAGATGTTCTAGTCTGATGTGATTGGTCAGATGGTCTAGTCTGGTGTGATTGGTCAGATGGTCTAGTCTGATGTGATTGGTCAGATGGTCTAGTCTGGTGTGATTGGTCAGATGGTCTAGTCTGATGTGATTAGTCAGATGGTCTAGTCTGGTGTGATTGGTCAGATGGTCTAGTCTGATGTGATTGGTCAGATGGTCTAGTCTGATGTGATTGGTCAGATGGTCTAGTCTGGTGTGATTGGTCAGATGGTCTAGTCTGGCGTGATTGGTCAGATGGTCTAGTCTGATGTGATTGGTGAGATGGTCTAGTCTGGTGTGATTGGTCAGATGGTCTAGTCTGATGTGATTGGTCAGATGGTCCAGTCTGATGTGATTGGTCAGATGTTCTAGTCTGATGTGATTGGTCAGATGGTCTAGTCTGGTGTGATTGGTCAGATGGTCTAGTCTGATGTGATTGGTCAGATGGTCTAGTCTGGTGTGATTGGTCAGATGGTCTAGTCTGATGTGATTAGTCAGATGGTCTAGTCTGGTGTGATTGGTCAGATGGTCTAGTCTGATGTGATTGGTCAGATGGTCTAGTCTGATGTGATTGGTCAGATGGTCTAGTCTGGTGTGATTGGTCAGATGGTCTAGTCTGGTGTGATTGGTCAGATGGTCTAGTCTGATGTGATTGGTGAGATGGTCTAGTCTGATGTGATTGGTCAGATGGTCTAGTCTGATGTGATTGGTGAGATGGTCTAGTCTGATGTGATTGGTCAGATGGTCTAGTCTGATGTGATTGGTCAGATGGTCTAGTCTGATGTGATTGGTCAGATGGTCTAGTCTGGTGTGATTGGTCAGATGGTCTAGTCTGGTGTGATTGGTCTACCACGAAAGAGCCTCATGAGTTACAGTGTTTAGGGGAGAATAGTGAAGTTTTCGCAGGCAGTCCTAGAAAAACGTAGGCGGGGACTATATGTAGTGATGTAAATCCGTGGCGGTTCCTGAATTGGACTAGAGACGATTCGTGACTCAGAAACAACTACATTTTATTATTAATTCACCTTCGGATTTACAACTTGGCAGACTGCTAACTTACAAACACGGAAAATTACTCTTTAAGGAAATGCAATATTTTATGCAATAATATCAGCGTTCAATATCTCAATTGCTATGTGAATTTATAAAATATTCAATGCGGTATTTGTGATGCAATGTCATGCTTGTTTAAGTGGTATTTTCTCATGCGTTTCTTTTTTAAATCATATTCACAAGATAGTTATCAGAAAAATGCAATACTTGCATTAAGACCTTGTGGAACTATGTACTTTTGTATGCTAGGAATACATCGAATCATTGCATATTTTATATTTTTACACAACTTTTAAAAATTCATATTTCATCATAAGAGCCAGTACTCACCCAGGCTACAGTAGATGTTAAATGTATTTTAGTACAGTAACTCAGAAGTGAAAGCTCATGCCATCTACCATTTATTCTTGTGCATGAATTTTAGATCTCAAATTATGTATTCATCTTAGATGTAACCAAAAATGACTGGCCTTGATCATCATCGGTATTCTGACAGCTGAAGAATCCTATGTCACGCCTAATTCTTTCAGCACATTTTAGACAGCAAGTACAAACTTCATGAATATTTAGAGATGCACATGGAAATAAAAATATTGCGTTTAGCGTTAATAAAATTTGTAACAATCAATGTTGCGCTTTTGTCAAATAAATAATTTATTACGAGTCCTGATAAATTTAAAAACTGTAAATGATGCAAACAATATATATTTAAGATTATTTATGATCACTGATCATGGACACACAGGCACTTATTTTGACATCTCTCTGCTTTGATCTAAAACTTTTGACTTACTATTTAAAGTAACAAAATCATTCAGTTATCAAGAACCATTGCATTATGTTTGATTCTATATTTCTTTAATTCTGACATTTTATCATGTCCATCATTTTTAGAACAGTTGTATTAACAAATCACACTTTCATTTGTTTAGTTGTACTGAATATCAGCACATAAATATTCACAACAGCACTCCTGCTGGTGTAACAACATTTAAAAACAACAGCCGGTCGGACTCTTTCAGTGCAAGTTTTTGCAAGTACACCCTTACTAATTAATTTGAAAGTCAAAAATTACATTAATTTAATCTCTACAAATGATACTTTTAAGGCTTGGCAGCCTATTCCCGGCATAAAATCCTCTCACAAAGACATAGTCTGCCCATTAAAAATGACAGTAGACCTGAGGGAAGAGAAAAATGAACAGAACAAAAGAGTTAAAGAATGAGGCGGAATAATGGAGAGATTTAGGGTGTAATGGATCATTTTCACAGTGTTCATTCACTCTTTGAAATAAGCTTCTGAAGTCACATTTGTTAATGCTGTTCATGACCAGTCAAAAGTTTGGGCTATTTATGCGTAGCTATTTGAGACCATTTTAAAAAGTTAAATCAAAGACTCTTATATTTGAGATTAATAAAATGATATCACCATTTGCTTAGATTCAAGCACATTCACCTTAAAATTGTAGATTTGTAATCATAAATATACTGCACATTATGTAGTTTTGTGTACATTTATTAACAGTAGATGATTTTATCCAAAGAGAACATTTGACATGTCTAAGAGTTGAACAATAATTATAGTTTTCCGAGCCATGTATACTAGTAGGATTAAAGTTGAGGCAAGAAAAACAAACATTATGAAGACATTAATACAAAATTAAATACACAAAACACATTTAGGGGGGAGGCAGGAATGTTTTCAGTTGTTTTATTGTAAGATTTGTCGGGATGTATATTATCTAATTTGTTTTTAAGTATTTGGTCATTCACTTTTGTTTTTAACTGGCTAGTCTACCAGACCTTCATTATTATTTCTCAAACGTTTTTCTTTGCATTTTATATATTTGTTAAAACCAATAGTGTACGTTTTTAGATGGATAAAAACAATACAAGTTTGAGAACCACTGCAATGTTAAAAATGACTCTGTGTTGTAGTAGCCTTCATGAAATTCATTGTGTAAACTTTACTTAATACAACGGTGTTCTTGTTTTTTAACCAAAATGAAAATTATAGAAACGATCTCAGAATTCTTAATGCACAGATTATTGAGTGAATTCAACTCAATTTTATAATGTTCAACCCACTTTAACGTGTGTAAGGGATCTATAATTCATTACTTTGTGGTGGGACTACGTGAATTCTTTAGCTCATTTTTTCTAACTGAGCAGTGAATTTAGAGTTCCCAGAATGCTTTGCATATGACTGCATTAGGGGAGTCAATTTTGTGAACAAGTGCTATTTTATGTGCTTTACAATAAAATGAAAGACTTGATAGTCTGTATTGGTCAGTTGTCTTTAAGATTGAGAAAAGATTCTGTTTGTATTTTTGAGTTTGGTGGTTACCATCATTCAGAATGAGTGTGCTTTTATCATTCAGCGAACAATAATGCTAGGAATGCCAGTACTCTCAGCTTACTTGTACAGTCGTGCCCAAAAGTTTTGAGAATTAAATAAATATTCGTTTTCAAAAAGTTTGCTGCTAAACTGCGTTTAGATCTTTGTTTCAGTTGTTTCTGTGATGTACTGAAATATAATTACAAGCACTTCATACGTTTCAAAGGCTTTTATCGACAATTTCATGACATTTATGCAAAGAGTCAGTATTTGCAGTGTTGGCCCTTCTTTTTCAGGACCTCTGCAATTCGACTGGTTATGCTCTCAATCAACTTCTGGGCCAAATCCTGACTGATAGCAACCCATTCTTTCTTAATAACTTCTTGGAGTTTGTCAGAATTTGTGGGTTTTTGTTTGTCCACCCGCCTCTTGAGGATTGACCACAAGTTATCAATGGGATTAAGATCTGGGGAGTTTCCAGACCATGGACCCAAAATTTCAACATTCTGGTCCCCGAACCACTTAGTTATCACTTTTGCCTTATGGCACGGTGCTCCATCGTGCTGGAAAATGCATTGTTCTTCACCAAACTGTTGTTGGATTGTCGGAAGAAGTTGCTGTTGGAGGGTGTTTTGGTACCATTCTTTATTCATGGCTGTGTTTTTGGGCAGAATTGTGAGTGAGCCCACTCCCTTGGATGAGAAGCAACCCCACACATGAATGGTGTTAGGATGCTTTACTGTTGGCATGACACAGGACTGATGGTAGCGCTCACCTTTTCTTCTCCGGACAAGCCTTTTTCCAGATGCACCAAACAATCGGAAAGGGGCTTCATCGGAGAATATGACTTTGCCCCAGTCCACAGCAGTCCATTCACTATACTTTCTGCAGAAGATCAATCTGTCCCTGATGTTTTTTTTGGAGAGAAGTGGCTTCTTTGCTGCCCTTCTTGACACCAAGCCATCTTCCAAAAGTCTTCGCCTCACTGTGCGTGCAGATGCGCTCACACCTGCCTGCTGCCATTCCTGAGCAAGCTCTGCACTGGTGGCACTCCGATCCCGCAGCTGAATCCTCTTTAGGAGACGATCCTGGCGCTTGCTGGACTTTCTTGGACGCCCTGAAGCCTTCTTTACAAGAATTGAACCTCTTTCCTTGAAGTTCTTGATGAACCTATAAATTGTTGATTTAGGTGCAATCTTAGTATCCACAATATCCTTGCCTGTGAAGCCATTTTTATGCATCGCAATGATGGCTGCATGCGTTTCTTTGCAGGTCACCATGGTTAACAATGGAAGAACAATGATTTCAAGCATCACCCTCCTTTTAACATGTCAAGTCTGCCATTCTAACCCAATCAGCCTGACATAATGATCTCCAGCTTTGTGCTTGTCAACATTCTCAGCTGAGTTAACAAGATGACTACTGAAATGATCTCAGCAGGTCCTTTAATGACAGCAATGAAATGCAGTGGAAAGGTTTTTTGGGATTAAGTTAATTTTCATGGCAATGAAGGACTATGCAATTCATCTGATCACTCTTCATAACATTCTGGAGTATATGCAAATTGCTATTATAAAAACTTCAGCAGCAACTATTCCAATTTCCAATATTTATGTAATTCTCAAAACTTTCGGCCACGACTGTACATCATATATATGTTGTAAACAATAATACATGTTAAACTGAAATGAAAAAGATCTAGAAATTTACCCCAATGCTCAAATTACTTTTTATTTTTAAGCTTATCATGTGATTGCTTAAATAATTTAGGTAATTTTACTTGATTTATTCATGGAATATTGCGCTAAAAATTAGATTTAAATACTTAAAAAAATTATGGTACCAATATTACACAAAATTTTTTTAAGTAAATATCCGTGTCATTTTTTACAGTGTGACGTACAGAACAATAACACTGAATAAAGCATACATTCTGGGAATGTCTTTTTTATTTAATTGGCTGCAGTTTTACCGATCAGCCAGATTGTGATTCAATACAATCAGAGATTAAAGCCCTGAAGCAGGGAATGTTCGGAATTCGTAAACAGATCGCAAGTAATGACAGCAAGACAACAAAATGAAGAATGAAGAAAACTCCTCCTGGGGTTCTGTAATATACTTATTGTGCCTCTAACACGGCTTCAAAACCCCCCTCAAACAATGTAAGCCATAGCGATTGGCTAGACCCGACTTATGAAAGCTAAAGAGATTGTGACTCAGTGATATCTAATGTTACTGCGCGTGTATGTCGGGAGAAATAGAGAAAGACTGAGGGTGCAGAATTCAAGAGTGCTAATATAATCACAAGTACTGTTATCTAGTTGTAGAACATTTTCGGTAAGCCGAAGAGGAATCAAACGCAGCGAAATCCCTTACCCGCCATTATCCAAAGGAATGTGAAGGAAAATAGGGAGAGACTGACTTTCCAGTTATGGAGCTAATCTTTATTATACTGTAGGCCTATTCTCATTCCTTTACTTGCCCCAGTTAAAAATACAGCGAAAGCGTCGAGCCTGCTCAAATCATACACTTATCACACTTTGAGTTTGATTGACAGGGGTTGTGTCTACTGGGAAGACCTGTCTGTATCTCGGTGGCAATGGGGGAAGCAGAGACACTGGGTGACATTCTCTGCAGTTGCAAATGCCACAGCGGAGTACGAACAGATAAGGCGCACAATGAAGAGAGATATCTCCTGTCTCATCTCCAGCGGAATGCTTTGACAGAAGGTTTGAAGGCACGACCAATCATCATGTATATACACAGCTCATGGCTTGAAGGGATGGTTCAACCAAAAATGTAATTATTTCATTTTTTACTCACGCTCAAGTCATTCCAAATTTGCATGACTTTCCTTTCGGTAACCAATCAACACTCCCATTGTGGTTATATGCGTCCATACAATAGAGACAGAGACATTTATTTTGTGTTCCACAGAAAAATGGGTTATTTACAGGTTCAAAACATCATGAAGGTAAATAAATCACAATTTTTATCTTTATCTTTAAATACTTTATGCATTACACAGTATGTAATCATTTCCGTCTGATTTATTATTATTTTATATAAAAGGCTTGCAACGCTTACAGAAGGTAACACTTTAAATAAAAATTAAATAAAATAATAGAACCCCATCTCACCTCTCAGTTTGAAATCCACACTTTTTCGCAATGTTGTTGTTTGCACTAAAACTTCTCAAATATTCAGTTATCATGCATTTACTGCAGCTCATTAGCATACTGTATAAACCCCACCAGCATCCTCCACCCACAGCTATGAATTATATAACGGCCATTCACCAAAAACAAAAACGCTCATAAATAACCAATGAGCGGCCACCATATTTGACTGGGAAGATAAATGACGGAAAGAATAAAATATTAAAAACGGGTAATGAAAATGCAAATGAGTGTCAAAGAAAGAATAGGGGATCTCATTTGAAGGCCAAAGTGGCTTGAACCAATGCATTGTTAAAAGTGTAAAAAACAAGCAGGTCTGAATACAGGAAGGAAAACGGACTCTGATTCACATGGGTTTGTGCGCAGTTGCCAAAGACTGAGTCTGCATATAATGGGAACATCTAACAGCAGGGCCATTGCATCTGCAATATATTCTCTGGCACTGGAAGAGAGGAGGATACCGGCCAAGCCCTCGACGCACAACCTGAAACGCGGATGGAGGATGAGGGTAACATTCTCTGCTAATTACTTTGGCACAGAGGCACTTTGCCCTGCCATAACAGTACGATAGAGTCGAAATTCGTTTGAAAGCGGTCTGACTCATCTTAGATTAAAACTTATTGTGTGTGGGACAGGAAACTGTAGCACTTTATGTGGCATTTGAACAAAGACAACAGAATGAACAGTAAAAAATGAGCTCTAATTGCTGCCTGTGAAAGCGACGGAGGAAATGAAATACTCCCACATCCACCAGGAGACGGTGCCAGAATGTTCAAAACAAATGTTTTAAAAGACATAATACTTGAAAAGGCTGAGCTGCAAGGCATATACAGTAGGTTCAGAGGAGCTATTAGCTCATCAATGGGGAATTAATAATAATTGGTAGTGTTTTGTGTGTTTATTCTAGTAATTCACAATACAAACAGCTGTTATATAGTAACCCGAGGAACGAATTTTCAATCACTTCAGGTTTTTTTCAAATCCTTCACATCCCAAATGAATAAAACAATTTCTACTAGACTGAAAGTTTAATATTTCTTTATTGTTTCGTTGATAAAAAAGGTGATTGTTAAGCCTCTGATAAGCAAAACACCTCAAACATCATACAGTACTAACCTACACTGTGTAGTCTTTTATAAGGTCTTACATCTGATCTCATGCTTTGAGGGAACCTTTAACCTTTGCTTTTTATTTTAATTTCAGATTACACACAATAAAATCCCACATCATAACCATCTCCTTATCAGCTCACCTATCTACTTTTTATCCCCGTTTAAATGTCCCTAAAAAGCTATTAAAAGAGTTCTTGTCTGTGAGTCTAACTTAGAGGCTCTATGTGTGTGTGTGTTTGTGCACGGGCTCCCTGAATGCTTTTGTGGTCTAGGAATGACGGGTAAATCAGCTGACAGTCTGGCGGCTGAACAGCTCGATGGTGACTGCGCTGAGAAACACTGGGATGCTCTTCTGATGGAAGAGATGCAGATCCACCAGTCCGGTAAGAGTGCGGGAAAAATCCGTCTCCAACAGCTGCATGCTGCCAGTTCCCACTGGACCAGTAGACTAGGGAGAGAGACACAGAGAGAATCTGTTTAAAGATTTATCACTAGAATGTAGCAGCAAACAAATGAAGTAACATACCAAAAAGTTTAGTCTCAAAGTCACTTTTTTTTTTGTTTGTGTGTTTCAGACTTCACTTTAAGTACTATCGCAACTTCTGTTTCATGCGGATTTTATTTCCCTTTATTAACATTTGAAGAGTTTGGTTAAAAAATGAGATAACTCCGTTTGAAACAATTTTCAAAAATCATGTATTTTATTATGTTATCAGGTTTTTATTGTGTTAGTTAGCTGTAATTTTTCAGTTATTATGGCTTAAATCAAAACAAACTAACTAATGAACAAAGAGCAGCGAAGAGGAGTCCAGGACAGATGGACCAAGAAGCTTCTTGATTTAACATTTTTTGAAACTTCTTGGCAAAATTAGACTAAACTGAAGATGCAAAAATACAAAAAAAATGTTTTTGGTCACAAATTAATTCTTTAGTCTCCTTTATGTTATTCCACAGATTTGACGAGTTAACTTTTTTAAAAAAAATTGAAGAAAATAAATTAATAAGTGAGTAAGTGTAGTAAAATATAAAAAAAAAAATACCAGTCAGTGTACATCTTGAATGAAATGACTTTTGCAGTGTAGAAACAACAAAAAATGTAATGTCACAAACAAAATACTTACGTTTTTTTAGTAAATCTGTGTTTAATTTATAATGTTTTGTGTATTTTAGACAAAAAAAAGTTGCGTTGGTGTTCTATAGTTATATATGCGAGTAAAAAAGATTCTGGAAAAAAGAAAAAGTGAAATAATTTATGAAAGGCTAAACACCGCAATATTCCATAAAAAAAGTCTGAATTGTCATTTTTGATTTCACGGTGACTTTATTTTGTTCAAAAATTATTTCACACAATAATAAAATTAGAAAACCAGAGTCAAAACATTTTAAAGAGGGTTGAAATTAGGTTAAAACAAAACATTTTCAGTCACTCGGCCTGGATTTTAAAGTAGAGTATGTACTGTACTGTGTGCAAAGTCACACAATACGCCGTGTTGTATCCTCTGAATTTATTTCACTTCACTTAGTGATCTTTCTTGCACTCAATATGTTTTCAATATGTGTCCTATTCAGACACAGAATATGAATGAATATGCAAAATAATATGGTCGCTCTGTCGCTTAAATAGACTCATACTCGCTATGTCCACCAGGAGCACATGCAGAATTTCCGAAATGTCCAACTTCACCTCTTTATTCATGATACAACACTTACTCATTTGTAGCAAAATAAAGTTTCTCATGACTAAATAAACCACTACACTGCCTTAACAAACTGACACATTTATTTTCCTAGAATGCTTAATGACAGACATCAGAATAACAAACTGGATTTGTTTTATTGGATTTGTGTGAAGTGAAAATAAAGTCTAAAATTTATAATCTAATAATAATATAAATTAAACAAACAAACCATTAAAAAAATAGCAGCTAAAAAGAAGTAAACAAAAATCTGCACTCACTCGCTCCCTTAACAGCAAACTACCCGACTATCACTAATTAATCGTCACTAACTAGTTATTGACCACTTACTAATCACTTTACTCACCATAGCTACTTTCAATTAGTTCTGTCAATCGAGTAAAAAATATTTGATTAATCAAGTTTTTTCTTTGATTAATCACAATCACACATAACATTGATGTTTTCAAATATACTTTTACATTCTAATCATTGTACATTTAATCTCCAACTTAATGTAGAAACAATAGATTCTTTAACAACATCATTTATGAATGAAAGGCAACATTCTGATATTTGTATTGCAACCGATTCTCTATTAAATTGATGATTTTTTCTTTATTTTTACATTAATTCAATGTTCAATGGTAATTCATCAATTCAGCATTCATTTTGGATAAAAGCATCTGCCAAATGAATAAAAAATAGCCGTTCATCATTAAAGTACAGTATAATGGAGAGCTATCATGTCTAACGGGTAGTAAATATACAGAAATTGAATTAAGTCCTCAAACGCTTTACAGTCTTTAATGGTAAACTCTAAATTAAATACAGAATTAAAGCTACAAAACACATTGAATTCCTCTTTTCTTTTGTTCTTTGATTAACATTAGAGACAGATGTCACAGAAGCAGGTTAAAGAACGCGGCCCCTTTAAGAGCTGCATCTCTACCCAGATCTGATGTCCTTTCCCGTTTTCACAACTCCTTGCATTCATTTATTTAACATGTTGAAGTCTGTGCCGACAAAAATGCAAGACAAAACACGCTTTCTGGCATAATCTTGTGTGGTTTTGTTCATTCAAGCACGAAAGAGAACTTGACATAGCAAAAGATTAAAAAACTAACAATGAAGAGATCTCTCTTATGCATTTTTTTCCCTCAATAAATATAAATATGAATATTGTAAAAATATATTATTACTACATTACAAACATTATTTGTTTTCTACATTTTTGCCATCACACCATAGGACACATGGTAAGGTTTAGTTGTCAACTTCTGTGCATTTTACCAGTATGTGTGTTTCCAAGAATCAAACTCGTGACCTGTGTAATGCAACGCTCTACTAGAAACGCCACAGGTTTATTTTATCATTTAAAAGCCTTCAAACACAATTTTAGGTTCGCTTTCCCACTGTATACAAATCTCTCAAAAACCTCAGACAGACACGAAATGAAAAAGCATGAAGCCTTTGATTAATTTCTTGCCCAGAGTCGATCCAACAGAGAGCGAACACAAAATGAGGCCATCAATACACAAAGGTGCTTTTCCTGTCAAATCTTCTCCCAAGTTCATTTCTTGCTGAGCCATTTCTCCGAAAGACACACTTTATATCTCTGACCTCCATAAAGACAAGTTAGCAGCAAATCTATTTTACATTTAGCACAAAGTCCTCCAGTAAAGATTTTTTTTAGTGTTTTATCCATTGCCCCTGAAGGGCCCTTGACACCAGACGTTCTAATACCTGTCCCAGCAAACAGACCGTGTCAAAAGCCTCTCCATTGTCTCCAACTTGGTTTTGTTTTCCATTTTCCCACATCACATTTTGATAAAAGGTCAGGCCGTATTTTCTCTTTCTTTTTATTCTTTATTAGAGAGGGAGTTATTCAGATTGTGACCTTATCAATGTGTGTTTGTATTTCCACCGCCACAAAAGGGTGTTATGAACAATATTTGACCTTTCGGCAAACAACAAGTTCTTGTTGATGTTAAAACCTCCCTAAAGTCCATATGAAAAAAGAACAGTCGCGCTTGGGAAAGACAGAAAAGTTAAAGTATAATAAAAAGAGAAACGGTGAAGAAAAATGGCCGACGCGGTGGGGCCGGCAGACACCGGTACAGTGCTCCTAACAGATAGAGTGAAGCTCTGCTGGTGTTCAAATGAGCTTCATTTCTCTTCTTTCTTTCATCCTTTCGTTCTCAACGGACCTTCAATTATTTCGCCTCTACCGCAACTGTCGAGCTCGAGTCATCAAACCCTGCGAGTAACAGCAGGTCCCGCTGAGCTTTCTTTGGTGAAGATCAACTCCATCCGTCTTTTTTCTTGTCTCTTCGAAGACTTTTCTATGAATTCAATAAGACGGTTCTTTATAAACTTTCTTTTTCGTTTCTTTGACTGGCGCTCGAGCTCTTTAACTTTTCTTTAAAACCCAAATCATCTCTCTCCGTTCTGTATCATCAAATATTTAAAGTCGAGACACTTGCTTCAGGCTTACATAAATAAGAAATGTCTGTCCTTTTGGTCCTTTATCAAAACATAACTAATTAAAACGTTTTTGATTTTTTGTAATTAAAACAAGTAAAATTAGTATTTGTGAATTTAGTAAAGTAATTCAGAAAACCAACTAGTGACAAATTCCTTTTCAAATGTACTTTATTTAGATTAAGGGATAGTTCCACTCAAAATGTCATTTCAAACCTGTGTGACTTCCTTCCTTCCGCAGAACACAGAAGAAGATATTTTGAAGAATGTTGGTGGCCTACAACAGCGGTACCCATTCACTTCGATTGTATGTTCAGAAAATCATGTAAGTCAATGGGTGTCGTCGTTATTTGGTTATCAACATTCTTCAAAATATCTACTTTGTGTTTTGTAGAAAAAAAGAAAGTCATACAGGTTTGAAATTAACCATCTGTAAGATACATTGAGCTCCTCTTTTCAAGAAACATGTATAATGTAAACAGGCATGTATGCGTGTCAAATATGATTTATTGATGCTTCAGCAGCCGCTTATACTGCTGGTTAATGTCTCTCCATTCTTTCATTTTAAAATTAATGAAAAGGCTGAAATATTACTGTGTCTATATATTCTATAGACTATATATGCCTTTATGTTCCTTTTGCCTCACAAACACACACACTGCACAATATAGAAACCCACACACGTATACAGAAGTGGGGAGGCAATGAGGAAGAAAGAAGAAACATGCCGGGCTTGAGTTTGCTCAGGGTGCATGTATGGGACGACATCTGTAATGACTCAGCCTCCAGAAGCTTCCAGGGATTTACACTATGTAACAGCCTATATATCTCCTGACAAATCCAGAGAGAATGCCAAGAACCATCTGCAGTCCAAACACTAAAACATACACAGCCAAGAAAACAGGAGCCGAGCTGAAAAAAAGACCTAATTTACTTCCGCGCTGAAACCATCCATCAAAATCAAAGGACGGGACGATTGCGTGACAAGTTTGACAATGATCATACATTACTGCGATATTTACACTTAAATTCAGATTATTTACACTTAAATTTAGATTATTTTTCTTTCTATGGATGATCAGAAGGTTAAACAAATCTAACATTCGTTCACAACAAAATACATTTGATTTTCAATCATAATATTAAAAGTACTATTATTGTGGCACCAAGTCTGTTTTCTAATCGCAGAAACAATAAACATGACAAAACTACACAGTTCTAGTCCTCATTGCATTGCTTTTGTCGGCTACATGCAAAAACGAATCAACAACAAAATAATGTAAAAATCGAACAGCGTAGCACGTTCACAAACAAATGACAAGTCAGTTCATTAGTGATTCTCTGAATCAGTCATAAGGGAATCAGACAAAATCAGTAATTTGTTTGTTTTTATCGTACATCAACGTGTACAAAATATTGTAAAGACAAGAAAGCGCATCCCAACAAATTTCATTTCCAGTTGTTCAGTTATTGAGTCATCTGTTGGTGCGAGAGCTCCCTGCCGAGCTTAAAGAGAGGAAACGGGAACCTGTCATTGCAGTGAGTGTGAGGCGGAGGTGTGTGAAGAGCTGTAATTGGCTGTTTAATTAGCTTTATCTGCTGATTAGCCAGATGTATAATTAGCCAACTGCTCCTTACTAACGGCAAATGGTGCTTTAACATACCCATGACTTGATACAACACACGAATTGATGAAAGGCTACATCAGCTACCAAAATCACTATCCGTCTTACACATTTATGAAGAAAACACAACAATAATAAGCACAGTCACCCCTAATGGTTTGTGGATATATTTAAGGCAATATCGATTTAAATATTTAACAAAAAATCACACCAAGTGGAACTTAAAAAAATATTATGAACGAAGCAAAACATTTTATCCTTCAGAGGTTCTTAACAAAACGCAAGGTTACAAACTGCTTGTCTGCATTTTCTATTGTAATAAAATAAACATTTTTAACAGTTCCTTAAATGTAAAAATACTCTTTTTGGAGCCACTGCACTAACAAAGACTTCCAGACTATTTTTATTTAAATATACTTTAACATAATACGCGTGACCAAACGTGATTTTTTTGCTATTGTGATATGAATTCGTAAAGGGTTCTTAAAGTGTTTTGAACAAAACACTACTGTTTTGATGAGCTCGTGACGGCTTGTTAGGAAAACAACAGATGTGTTTAGTGGATAAGCAATCTATGATGTCACTGAAAGCAGATGCAGTGAATCTAGAGACTTTGAAACGTGATTCTGAAAGTTCCCAGCTCCAAAACTTTAACGGGACGACTTTAATGTACAAAATGTTGTTCTCAAAATGTATGGTGCCCTAAAATGAGAAATACCATGTGTACAACGTGCGACATTTCTATATTCTAAAGTCCAGGAGTATATTTCAAATAATTAAACAAACCTGTAGAGAACAGGTGTAAAATCACGAATAAAATGAAGATTGTATTTTTCAAGAAAAAAGTTGCTGCTGTCCTTTTGAAACCTTGTATCTTCACATTTCCAGATTTGTACTTTTTGCCTCGAATTGTTATTATTAGTCACCCTTTATTTTGGTCACTGGGTTTGAAATGTAAATGTAAAAGAATTAAAATTGCTTGTCAATTTAATCATTTAAAAAGTAGATTTATGTCCCATTGCTGAAAAACAGTCCATTTGGACATCTGAGGTTTCAGAAAGACAGCGACGTTATTTAAGTTTTTATTTGTAGTAAAAAAAAAAAGTATTATGTGTCTACATGCATACATAGAAGGCTTTTTAAAACAAAACAAATTCAAAATGCATTGAACACATTTTCTTCCAACTAAATATAATGCTGCCATCCTTACAAACACGTAACACATGACTTAAAGTGTGACCTCTGACCCAAATTTTTTAGCTTTTAGACACCTTTAACTTCAAGCTGCACTAGACCACCAGCACAGTCAAAGAAACTCTCCTGAGACCCCAGAATCGATGTGAATGACTGAAGCCGGTCAAGATGCAATGTCTCTGATTTTCCAACCCTGTGGTCTCCATCTTTGTCCATGATACAGTTTGCAAACCTACGCAAAGTGTCAAACCCTTCGTCTCCATTCAGCTGCTGTGGTCTTCACTAGACACTTTCCAGCAAGAAGGCGTTTGATACTGTCAAAGGAACCCTTGCCAAACGTTTTCTGCATTTTGCCGCTTCGGTGTTGAGTGTAGAAGAATAACTCCATCTGTGCAGTCAGAAGAACAGTTTTCCGGCGATCTTTACCACATTGGTCGTAACCTCCTTAAGATCTGCTTGGAGAATTATTCAGCGCTGATTCGTGATGGTGTGACCCACTTTTCCTCAATTAACTCGCCGGATCCTCTCTGCGTTCAAACAGCAGTCTGAACACCGTCTACAGTCTTCCTGATGTCGATCGCTCACTGCTCAAAGTGTCAATAAACACTATGTCTTCCACCTTTTGTTGTGTCCGGTGTTGGATTAAACAATTTCTAATATTTTTTTTTAATATGTAATTTACATCCATTCTCACATCATGTACTAGGCTAAATACACCTGTATCTTTCAAGCAAGCTGTTTGTCGAACACTTACATTCCCTGACCATTTCTCTATGTTTAATAAATTACATCTAAGCAAACATGAAAGCCTCAACATATTCGCCATCAGTGAATGACATTGTGTTTTCGATAGCTTGCTTAAGTGCCATTATTGTCAAGGAGAGGAAAAGTAATGAAGGATGCTGTTTTGTTTCTTACAACCGAAACGGCTTGTTTGATGGATTCTGCCTATTATGCCTCATCTTTGACCGTAGTGCTTTCATCTCCAAATGACACACAACACGTTCGACCTAGCATTCAGATGGAGATGCATCTACAGTATGGCTAAATAAACGAAATCAAAGGAAAACAAGGATAAAAATCCAAGACAACATAATAAGTGACAGGATGAAACAATCACGCATACAAGAGACTTCCTGTAATTCTTTCTGACACAAACAACCAAATAACGAACACAATATTTGTCTCTTCCTTGTGACCCAAGTTGATGTTTTTGCTTTTGTGATAAGGATTTCAAAAGGATTCTTAAAGTGTTTTGAAAAAAACGCTACTGTTTTGATGAACTAGTGACGGCTTGTTAGAAAAACAACAGATGTGTTTAGTGGAGAAGCAATCTATGATGTCACTGAAAACAGATGCAGTGAATCTAGAGACTTTGAAACATGCAAGAGAATGTGATTCTGAAAGTTTCCATCACCAAAACTTTAACGAGACGACTTTAATTTACAAAACGTTGTTCTCCAAAAATGTCAATCGGTCCCTCCTAATCGGTCACGCATACAAGAGACTTCCTGTAATTCTTTCTGACACAAACAACCAAATAACAAACACAATATTTGTCTCTTCCTTTCATTCTCTGGTAGCCTACTTATGCACGCGTATCTAAGGTTGGCGAACGCTGATCTGGAATCAGCGCCCTGTGACCTCCCGACAGAGACTGAGGGCCAGACACTGCGAACGGAGGAGAGGAGACGTAATTGAATAATCAGAAATATGCAAACGAAAAACAAAAAGGCTTCCATTTAAATGCAGATTTTGACATTTTGCCTCAGAACAACAGAATGAGTGGCAGAGTAAATATCAAAAGCATTCTCGAGGGTTTACTTTCGCTGTCCTAATAAACTACACACATATGTCGGTTTTAGCGATAAGAGCTTTATAGAATTCTATATTTTATGGAGCTTGCAAATGAGCAACGAAAACGTACAATCTGGATGCAATTTAAAACCCATTTGTTTGACCGGCTAAATTTTCAATTTTAACTACAAATACAGGAAACCATTCCAAATTTTTATTCAATCAGCATTTCTAGATGTATTGTGGTCATTTCAGTCCAGTGTCTGTTGAAATTCAACAAAATCAACCCTCAGAAGTAACATGAAGCCATCCAAGAGCAATGTAAAAGTCTGACAGCATGAACTGAACATGAAAACGGATTAAAATCTTTTTTATCTTAGTTTCCCTAAATAACATTGTATTGCTTAAAAGGGTTTATGAACTTGTATTTTTCGCAGTATTGATGTGTGAAAAAATACAGAGCATCTTTTCTGTTATTTTGAAACGTTCCTCCAGTTTTTATTTTTATTTAAATACATTTATTTTTATTAGAAATATATGAAATTTAGGAGAAATTGGGATATTAATTTGCCTAAACCTAACTAAATAGTAAATAAATTAAAAAAGGAAAAAAGTGTTGAAAGTAATTTTTTTCTGCGTCTATATACATTTTATAATGTATACTTTTTATATTTATATAATACTCAGGGTTTGTTATACAGTTCTGTACTGAAGTGCACAGCACACACGTTGTTTATCCACAATGACACCTCTCATTCTGTTTCCTTTGATGTTCGCAAGAAATTTCCGGCATTTCCATTTTATGTTTCTGCTATATGCTTATCTTAATAGAGCGCTAAAGAATGCTTGACTGGATACGAGTCAGATTTACAGCAGGCTGGCTGCCATCAATAACAAACAGCACAAAAACATCAACGTATGTCAAAGACGTTGTTATCTACAGATCACACATTAAAACGGACAGATGAACGAGTGGCGAGGCCATTATTTCTCAAACAGTCCGAGACATACTGTAAATCAAAAATTTATATCGCAAAAAAAACATTAAAACCTACCTGACCATGTTTATTGATGCTTGCTATGCCTATTACTGTTGATAACACTTAAGATATATATATTTAAGTATAAAAAATGTTGCACATAATTCATCATACCTAATTTCTGCAAAAGAAAACGTCCTAAAATTGTGTGGTTGTTATTTTTCCAAGCAACTGGACTAAAGATTTTTGCCTACAAAGGGAAACGGCTAAAATAAATGAAATAAGTAAATAAATTAATTATTCGAAACACCTAGCTGCTGCATAGCAACACCCTAGCAACCACTAATTCGAAACTAATTGTGTTTCCAGCACCACAAAATAAAACCGATCGCTTTTTTTCCATTTTTGCAAAAAATCCCATTTCTTGAACATTACATCTGTGAAATGCCCTCCTCCCCGTGCTTCTCTAACCTCACCGTAACCACATAAATATTAATCGTTACAAAAAGCTCTCTGTCCCTACAAAACCTCGTCCCCCATGACAAACATCCGCCACAGACAAACACTATCTAGAGTCGTGACATGCTAACATGACGGCTGACATATGCTTTATGAGCCGAGCGAGGTCTGGGAGGAATAAAAGCGAGCTGGAAGGTCTGGCATACAGTAGAATGTCACCTGCAATAGCACTCAAACCCTCACAGCCAGACAGATGTGATGGACAGAAATGATGTCTTTATACTTTGCCACTCTTTTCTTCGGCAGACTCTGCAGTCTCCTGAGATCAAATCAAAGCTCAAGCCACTCATTGCATTCATGTTTTCTGGAAAAACACAGAGCGCTGTTACGCATGAATACACGCTGCATGTGCGCACGCTACGCTTGCCTGTAATCTAGAAGAGTGTTTGGCATGGATGACATATTACAGGCTTTTAAATCTGAAGGAAACAAACAAAACATGAGCAAGTAATCGGATCAATTATGCTTACGTTTTATTTTATTTTTTGTGAAGCATTTAATATGACTTGCCTAGTTCTGTAAATGTTATTTGTTCGGACATCAGAACAGTGTTTATTGTTCTTAAAAATGTAAATAAAATCAAAAGGTACCGGAAGAGCCATAGATTAGCCATGGACGAGCATGCAGATGTGCACAAAAATGTACTTTATTCACCAGTACAGAATAGACTCTCGATCTAAATAGCACATCTGTTCATGAACTTGGATTTCACCATGCATGAATTCTGAACATATACCGCAAACAAAATCTTTATTAACACATATAGCCGTCATAAGAGACGGATAAAGAGTAACATTGTGACTCAGACGAATGAGTTTATTAAAGATCATTTCTCTTTCTCTCTTGCAGGGATGATGTACAAGCAGGTGTTGGATGAAAGGATTTAGTGTTAGATTCAAAGATAATTCCTGAGGTACTAAACGAGGACCATAAAAAATATTGCGTTCATATATCTTTAACTGTGACTAAATGAGCACTTTACAATTGTGAAATAACAAAGATTTTGTGTTGACATTTAAAAAATAAATGTTCTAGGAATCCCACATGGGAGAGATTTGGAGAGTCCTTCAGCAGGCAGCGTAGATTGTTTTTGGTGAGCAAATTTGATTGTTTCGAATGTTACAGTGAAGGCGAATCAAAAGCAAACAAGATGAATAAAACCATGTGGTATTTGCAATCAAAGTTGAATAAAATTATCAAATGATTTCTATAGGACAGCTCAGGCTGCAAGCAATTTCATCTATTGTCTGCGAGTACTGCAAATTCAAATATCGCTTTTAGCCATGGGGTCTTTCAGACTTTCATGCCAAGGACCTCTAAATACGATGAACCTTTTGCGAAGGACCTCCATTTAAAAACACATCCATTTTTTTTATTAAGAAGCATTTAACTTTAAACTGTTTGACAAAGAGTAAGTGTGATATTATAAAGACAACATACTATTTGTAGAAATTAAACTGTCTTTTGTTTCTCAAACATTTCCTGGGGACCCGTTACAACATTTGACCCCAGTTTGAAAGCCCCTGCTATAAGCACCTTAAAGGTACATTTTAAACCTTGACTTTAGACTCTCGATATCAAATGATCCAGAGAAAATTCTGGAAAATCAAACAACCAAGGCCTCCTCGATTATGACAAAGATAACATTCACGATTATTTTGGCCAATACTAAGATCACGATTATTTACAATGATTGCTCGCTGACTTTTAAAACGAGATAAACAAATTAATAACTTGTCTTTTTAACGAAGTTAAAATAAAAAAAAAATTGTTCAAAGGTACACAGTGGTTCCTTGCAAAATGGATTGCCACACAATAATAGTTTCACCACAATTATTTAGTTTTTGTAATCGTTGCAAGGCAAAAGTGACTATTACGATTAATCTCGATGAATTGCAGAGCCCTAAAGAAACCACTATATTACCAACTAGAATATTTTCTCAACATGAGCAGTAGCCAGGGCATCCCTATGCGGTTGCTAGGGGGATCAGGTGGTTGCTAGGTGTCGCTTCCTGATCCAAATCAACACAACACTCTCATATTTGAGGTTGTGAACCTTTTATAAAAAACCAACAGGTTAAAAACTGAAGTAAATATTAACCCAATGAATTCAACCCACTTTACAAACCGTTATAAGTGTCTGTGAGCTGTTTATTGGTTTATTTTCTCTTTACTTCCGGTTTCACAGGCCACGCCATTGGTATAAGGTCCTGTCGGTTTCCGATAAGCTAAAAGATAACATGACAACAATTACCTGTGTCACTTTAAACCCTATGATTTCTCATTCCTACCTATTTTCATAAATTAGCATATTTAACTCCGTTACTAGTCCTCGGGAGCTCACTCTCACTACGCTCACAAACATATTCTTGATTTCTCTCTGATTATTAGCTCATCAGCGAGGTGTAATCAAGCCCTGATTGGACGAGAGGAAATGCCAGAACGTTGATTAAAACCGTCGCAGAGACACCTGCCGTCCCGGCGTCACAATCAAAGCAGGCCTGCTGTTACTATGGAGATTATCAAAGCAGAATTTTTCGTCATCCTAACCTTTGATGTTTCGGCGAGACACAAAGGTTAAAGCTGAGACACGGTAAAGTGTCGGTAAACACATACAGTTGGGTTAATGACATTTGTGGAGGCGTTATAAAGGCCACTGGATGCTTAACATAATGAAAGGGGGTCAAAGTGTACGACATCTGGTATGACCTTCAATTGAATTCTGTACTTTTTCGAATACAGAACTGGTGATAATAACTGTTCTGATGCCCAGATGTGAAAGCATACGTTTCTCTCGCAGCCGATGTGCTCTTATGCTAAACCCTGCAACAAACAATGAACGTTTTGTAAAAGCCCCACAATGACTGTGGCGCTCGCCTCACGGTGGGAATAGGCTGTCCGCTAAAATTATAGGCATCCAGAAATGAGCTTTCCCAGAGCTGTTTTTATCCAGCTGAATAGACACAGACATATTGGCTTAAATATTGCAAAAGCAGACAGAATGAAACTCGGACTGTTTTTTACCGCTTCTTTGAAGGTGAACACTGTAGAGGAGACAAAGTGTTAGAGGGTGAAATTAATCTAATATTACTTGAGAAATGGAAGCCGGGTACATTAGTAACAAAATTTGCCCACCATCAAAGCACAGATATACTAATTACAGCGGAGATGAGAGGCCACATAGGATTCAAAGGTTTGCTTTGATGCTGCAGAACATGTTGTTCATGGGTTCGGGACAAATGTAAACGCAATATGGTGCTGCATTTGTACATGCAAAATGTGCAACACAATGCTAGGTGCTGGGGTGAATGTGAAGCAGTGGATCAACTCTTTTTTTATACTTTACAACCCCCCACTGGTAAAGCAGCACTGCAACCACGTGTCATGCATTCTGACTTCTTTACAATGTTAAACGTGCTGTCTTCTCATGCTTAACATGGTCAACTTGTCAAAAAACAAAAAGTTTTTTTCGAACATACAAAACGGTTTTGTAACAACTTTCCTAGTCCCTTATTGGACAATAGGTTGGTTTCACGTGACGTCATGCTTCTGCATCGCGAGGGCGCGAAATTCAGATGGAGGGCAGGAAGTGAAATACCTGAGGATCTACCAGACAGTGCCGTCTAAAAAAATGCCAATGTTTTGTGTAGTTTACGGCTGCTCCAATCGTTCAAACCGAGAAGATGGAAAGGGATTTTACAGAGTACCAAAGATTGTCACTCATAAATGTGAGAAATGTAAAAAGCTCACAGAACAACGCCGTAAAAAGTGAATTTTAAGGTACGTCTGCGGTCGGGAGGGGCAGAGTGTGTTAATGCCCGTGTCTGCAGCGACCTCTTCGTCGGAGGTTATGTTAGTTAGCCAACTTATTTTTTGTTTCTGTGTTTATATAGCATTAGGTTTTCGTTAAATCCCCATTTACTTAGTAATGATTATTAAGTTACCGGTAGTCTAATATGGACTTCTTTCGGGGCTTCTTAGGCTGCCGTAGCGCTTTGGGTGACGTTGAGTCTGTAGATTGAGCTCCGACGGTCAACCTAGGGTCCTAAAAAACTAAACCCAAATCAGAGCAGAGGATGAAGCTCAATGAAGACCAACAAAGACGGTCGGAATGTGCAGAGGCTATGTTGGATCTCCTAAAGACAGATGAGAGCCCGGATCTGACACAGACAGCCGAAACCTCCGAACCGAAGCAGCGTGACTAATGGATAAAAGTATTACACTTGGGTAATGCTAGTGACTAGTCCAATTGTACTGGCTATATGTATTATATGTAATGAAATGGATTCTAATGTTATTGCACACCATGTTCTTATTATAACAATTGTTAAACAATCTAATATTGTAAATAAACCACCATTTATAATTCTGTCTTCTCAATGGTATTTAATGTTTTCATTGATATTACACAACAGCCAGAACTCACAGAGACCACACTAATAACTATAGTCAAAATGATAGATAGTTGGTGATGTCAACAGCCTCCACTGTCGGCAAATCTTCAAGTTCGACCGAAAACTCACTCATCTTCACGAGGAACGGGTCACGTACAACATATCTGTTTACTAACTCCTTGTATCTATTTCTTGAAACTGGTTCTAAATTCAAACAATACGGACTCTCCACAACGATTTCCTCCATAGACGTATTGTCCATGTTTACTTCCTGCCCTCCATCTGAAATCGCCCCGCCTTCGCGCGTCATCATAATCACGTGACTGAAACCCAGCAATTCTCCAGGAAAAGCACGCAGCACAGCCACAGGAGAACTGGAGAAGGAGCATGCGCAGACGTCACTTTCACTTGTGAGCAGAGAGAGAGCATACGCTTGCGATGTTCAGTAGTTTGTTTGTTCACTGCATTTGGGTGATGAATGTTATACAAACTGTGGATATAACGCTGGATTTGGAGACCGTTTGAAACAGATAGATGTAGCCGTCCCAGCGATAAAAGATGCTTGACATGAACCGCATGCGGTGAATAAAACCGATGTCTGTGTTTTCTTGACAATGGGTGAACACGTGTTTTGAGTCAGCCTACCCCTCCCCCCCGCACGCGCCGTATGTTTTCGGAAACAATCGTAAAACTGTGTCTATCTTTTATAAATGTGATCAAACTAAATACTCTTCGAAGATACGAAGTATGCAATACTACCCTATAGGTACTCAAGAATAATATGAGACTGACAGAAACCCTGTGTGTTACACCCGATTTAACTAAATTTAAGGCCCCCAGCTCAATACATTTTAACCTAGAAATATCTTGATTTGATCTTATTTCAACGCTTTTTTGTTGTTGTTGTTTTTAAGTTATCCTGAGACCCCGTTTGAAGTTTGATAAGGGCTCACTGTGGACCACAATGGTTTATATTTTACTAAACCCCTGATGATAGAGTGCACACATCAGAAAAATACGTATCAGACTGTCCACATGGTTTATATATTAAAAGAGAGAAAGAATGGGTTAAGTTACGGATGTGACAAAAAAGATACAGCTTTTTGAGACAACACACTTTGCAGGATTTCTGTGAATTAAAATCTGCAAACCAAAGGCAACAACACCCAACAAATGGAGATGGCTCTTTATAGAATTTCTAAATTGTCATTTTCAGTTCCTATTTATGACCTTTATAGACCCTAATGGATGTGAAAATACACTTACCAGACTATCAAAAACTACAGTGTGCTTTAAAAACTAATAGAGACTTCACATGGGTATTAAGACCATCAAATATTAGCATGTGACATTTCGGTTTGTTGAAACCATGTTAAAAACCAAATCATCTTAAGGGTGACATTTGCATGAAATTGCCTAATCGTTGGGAATGGTTATTAGCCGACTGCTATGTGGTTGCTAGGGGTTTGTACGTGGTTGCCAGGTTAAGGCAATGGGATTAGACCTACTCATTTCCCACCAGTTTTGTACACGACAAGCATCAAAAGCCCCATGGGCAATTTATGATAAAAACAAACCATTTATTGTAACAAGAAACAAAGTGACCTTTGGCATGAAAAACACAGACATTCCAAACCAGTCTCTAACTTTT
The DNA here is from genome assembly GCA_008369825.1 of Triplophysa tibetana. Lineage (NCBI taxonomy): Eukaryota > Metazoa > Chordata > Actinopteri > Cypriniformes > Nemacheilidae > Triplophysa > Triplophysa tibetana. Next base: position 27,341,538 of record CM017896.1, on the reverse strand, counting down.
AACACAATTGCAAAAGTTGCCAAGTAGGAGTGAAAAAGCGAAAAGTATTGCGACAGAAATCAAGAAGTTTTTCCATCGTCTCATGTTTTGCTCCTTTAATTATTTCTCATTTAATTGTGACCATTGATTGAGTATTTTCTCTGGGTAGCTCCCTGTTGAGACGAGCTCAGCGGGGAAAAAGTCTGATTGGTTTCACGTCTGAGAAGCGTCTGATTACCGCTGGAGCTGAAGACATAGCTGAGGGCAGCAATCACGACGACCAACCTGGACTGACAATAACCGAAACTGAGTTAAGAGGTGATAAGAGAGAACGGCAAGAACTGGAAAACACTGCTGGGAGATAAAGAGGATGCTTCCTTAGGTGGTGGCCGCGCTACAGATAAACGCCGGACAGTGCTAAAGTTAAACTGCCAGATACTGTAACGTTATGAGTACATTCACGCAAATAGAAACGTCGCAATTATTTTCCTGTCATGTTTCGATTTATTTGTGGTGGATTGGATGCTTTGAGGCTGTCACATTTACCAGCAGAACAGAATTAAGCATGCATCATTATGAAAGTGTATTCATTTGGTTTTCAAACTGTTCATTCATGCCTAAAATCTGTGCGCTTGTCATTACCTGAATGCGGTTAATGACGTGGCCTGTAAAGGAGTTGACGCATGGGATTTAGAAGTTGTAGGAATACGAATACTCAACTGCTCATTTGGTAAATTAAACTCAGAATGTTGCGATGATGATATTTTCCCATTGGTAAATCGACTTGTAAAAACACAGGTTGTATCACTGATACCGGGGGTGAGGGGTTTGCTGTGGGGTGGTCGAAGATGCGGCCGTGAGCATGGCGCATTTTACTTTCGATTTTATACTTTCAATTGTTGATAGAAAAAAATATTCAAGAAGCATTTCAGGGTTCATTGTAAATACCTCATCAATGTGGGTCATTCTCTTTTTAAAATTTGTGTGCCTTCATAATCTTCAATTAAAATCTGAAAATCACTTGCTTCCTGTAATGACTATTCATCTTAGATGATGTATGTTAAACTGTTTGGGCGGAGCATCCGTTAACTCCTCCCATTCCTCTTTTTATACATACAATCAAATCGCAAAGAAAGACAAAAATCACAGCCACTATTTTTCTCATACTAAACTCCATTTCACTCGGAAATGCAGAAGGAAAAACGATCGCAACTTCCGGTTGACGGGGACGTCAGTCTGACTTCCTAACAACACAAGGAACAGAAATACACAAATCAAGTATTTTTCTCAACCATTTATACATTTTGCATTTTCAACGCTTTGAAATCGAAACTAAGAATCATTAGGAATCGATAAGCAGATTCAAATTGGGAATCGGAATCAATCAATTTTAAACGATGCCCAGCCCTAGTCACAGGTGCTTCGACCTCCTCAAAACTGCGGAAAGTTGCGACCGCCTGTGGTTTCCTACCTTCCCAGATGCACTACTATGTACACAATCTAATTTTACAAGCAATATATCTATGATTTGAGTCCACCTGAACATTTAGGAGGATACTCTATATCTTCTTGATCAATACAAATCGATTTAACTGCAGGAGTCACTCGCGATTAGAATTAACAGCTGGACTGAAATTCACTTACTGTCTTGAGTTACTGCCACGCTAATAATGAAGCCAATCTAATGGCTTTGAAAGAAAAACATACACCCATGACATTCGGGTAACTTTCCATCCAGGGTTTGGTAACAAGGTTTCCTATTATGAAGTGCACAGGTAATACCCGGGGAAAGTATTAAACTTGAACTCGCACAACCCCACATCAGTTTGTGCAACAGACAAAAATGGGACCTCAAGTTGTGCAACTTGGACATGTGGGCTTTTACTTTTCTTTGTGACTGGACATACAAAAATGAAACCTAAGAGAAACCCCAAGTCATACAGAGATTCAGAACATAATTAAGACTTGAGGAAGGGTTCGAAATAAACCACCTACAAAGAATATTCACAGAACAGCCATACGATAAAAATCTAGTTGATGCATTTTAAAAGGGATTGTTCCCCCAAAAATACAAAATCTGTGATTATTTTATGTTGTTTAAAACCTGTATATGATAAAAGAATATATTTTGAGAAATGTCTCAGTTTTTTTATCTATACAATGGAAGTCAATGGTGTCCAATGTTGTTTGGTTAAAGAAGTAGTTCACCTTCAAAATTAATATTCTGTCATGACTTGCTCACCCTCTTGTCATTTCAAACCCGTATGACTTTCTTTTTTCTGCAGAACACAAAAGAAGATCTTTAAAAAAAAATTGGTAACAAAACAACACAGGACCCCCGATCACTTCTATTGTAACCAATGCAAGTGAATAGGGGGCTGTTATTGTAACAACATTCTTCAAACATCCTCTTTTGTGTGAATAAACGATAGAAGAACTTTCATTTTGGGTGAACTACTGTATCACTTAAACATACCTTATGCATTGCATAAACAAACATGTTAATTCGTATTTATTTACAGTAATGAGATGTATTCGAATACAGTGCAAGTCAGATAAGCTGTTACACAACAAAGTCTAAACATTAATAAACAAACAATAATGCCGAATTAATGCAATGACTCATACATCACTTGGCAAAAAGTTCACTGATTTGAATAAAAACATTAAATCTTTTCCAATTTATGTCCTCTGAGAATGCGTCCCAACATCGCTGGTTTACATTAACTAAATACAAGCACGGCACAGTATTAACAGCACCTCTAATTAAAAACTTTACTCGCATCTGCTGAAACTATTAACCATGATTTAATATGAAACTCTAATTAACAGAGACAGCAGTTGTCTCCAAAGTTTTTACTTCATGGCTCACTGAACTGAATCCTAGAAACACTTTGAACAGATTTGTGTGTCTGTTCTCTCCTTTAAACTGTATAGAGCTTCGTATATATTTCCTCGTCTGTTAACACTCAGTAGTCCACACCAAAATGCTTTGAGTTTTACAATCAAACTGCAGTCAATGTGTAATGATTTGATCTTAATGGATGAGGTGTGTGTGTGTGTGTTTTTGAGTGAATGGTAACATATGAATGTCTGTGTGTGTGTGTAACTCAAGGTTAACAAATATTGACAGTGAATTATCTTCAGCAGAAGGGTCGCAGGTGGCTTCAACGGGCCTAATTTCACAGGCAAGAACAAAAAACACACACGCACAAACACTCTGACAAGATTCATTCATGCAATACCATATTGGAAAGATCACAATTGTCTGTTCTATCGAATAAAAACTGTTCAAAAAAAATCTCTCTTCAGTTATTCAAAATGAAAAATCTGTCATTATTTACATCCCTTTTTGTCATTTTAAACCTGTATGACCTTCTTTCTTCTCCCGAACACAAAAGAAGATATTTTGAAAAATGTTGGTAACAGAAAACAGTTGGTCCCCATTGACTTGTATTGGTTTTGTGTCCGGTTCCCAACAATTTTTTAATTTCTTCTTTTGCATTTGAAGGAGAAAGAAATCATGCAGGTTTAATTTGACAACAGTGTGAGAAATGACAGAATTTTTATTTTGAAGGTGAACTATTCCTTTAAAATCCCAATGAAAATTTACTTAAAACAAACAGCCTTTAACAAAATAAAATACATTGTATCTAAACGTTACTGTGCTTTTATCTTGTATTTACAGCCAAGTAAATCAGCCAAATCTGACAATTCCTTTATTCGAAGATGCATTTGATGTCATATCAAAGTCAATTTGAAATCTTAAATGTACTATTTAGTAAGATATCAAAACTATGATGGCACGGCCTGTTAGATCCACCATTGAATCATAAGGAAAAATAACAACAGTATTTAACAACTCAAGATTTTAATATGACATACAGCATACATGTAAACTGCATAATCATTTTGTAGTCAACTCGTCGGGCCCATAAAATCATGCCATGTGAATTTAACAGCCCTTGTTAAACAATGACCCTACAATGATCATCAGTAACAAATGGTAGACGCATCGTTTTGTCAATGCACAATGCAATAGGGCTCTCTACCGTGATAGAAAGTGCATGATAATGTCTTATCCACTGCTCTCAATTTACTCCTGCAAAGCACAGACACACATCAGCCTGACAACCAGTGAACGGATAATTACACTGACCTGCTCTCCAACCCCAAAATTAACCTGAGACTAACACAGAGTCTAGCCAGATCTGATGCAAATGACATCAAGACCGAAGGGAATTGAAGTAAAGTACCTTCAATAGGATGTACTGTTGAGCACAATCTCAATGTGTCAGTGTGATAATATTATACTTTTATTTCTCTTATTGAAATTGAATAACATCCGCAAAACACAAAAGAAGATATTTTGTAGAATGTTATTAACCGGCACCTATTCACTTCCATTGGTTTTGTGTACATACATTAGAAGTGAATGTGAGCCGGTGCTGTGCCTATCTTCAAAATATCTTCTGTTGTGTTCTGCGGAAGGAAGAAAGTCATTCAGGTTTGAAATGAGAAGAGGGTCAATAAATGATGACAGACGTTTCATTTTTGGTTGAACTATCACTTCAACATACAGATATTCTCTAAATGTAATCCTACAGAAGATTATGTGTATTGTTCTGATAGCGATGTACGTGAAATAGTTCAGTATGTCATTTAATCCCAGTTAGTATGCAATCTGGGTTGAACTGATGCATTCATTTATCTTCAACAATAAGCTTGTGTTCATTAAGATGCACTTACCGAATTACATGCGCTAAAAACTGTTTCGGATACATTTTCATTGTTCGACTGCTATAATGACAATGAGAAAACATCATCAAACTGCTAATTTGGAATAAAATGCATCGTATCCCACTATATCAACCAATTCTACTCACTTTTTTTTGCAGGTAATAACATTTGGAAGTACTGCTATACTGCGTTATCACAACAAAATGGATTGCACTTCAGGCCTGGTTGTTAAAACTAATCCTTTATCAGAGAACTGCACAGTGCGACCTCATTTCCATATTCCTAAAGTATCGAGTAATGCCGCCCATTACTCCTTTATGAAATGTTCCCCCGCTCTCCTACCTCTTAACTCTACAGACAGTCTGATAGATAGACGTGTTATTGATCTCCAATGGGTAATTCGGAATATCCAGGCATACTGTTAAACAGGACATGCAAATATTGAGCAATATATTCATTGCTGCCATATAACGCTGATTCAGCGCGGCGTTTGATGAAAAGTGCTAATGCGAATATCATATTAATTATTGATGTCGTGACATAACCTCTCTCTTTAAAACAACTTTCAAACACAGAACAGCTGTGGATACTGTGGATATTTAGGCATAGAAATTGCTATTCATACCAGCTGCAGATTTTCCCTTAGCATTTAGGAAATGTGTTGTTACTTTTGAAAGTTGAAAGTGTAATTTTAGATCTTTGTGGTTTTGTTTTTTACCTATTTGTTCGGAACAAGGGAGAAATTCAACGACTCTGCGCTGACAATTCTCACGAGTACCAGTCAATGACAGTTTGACAAATGAGAGACAAAAAAACTAGCTTTCTCTCTCATTATTCTCTATTCCTCAGACCAAAAATGGAAAGCATTTCAATTCAGTCCTTTGATCCTTTAGGGATCCTACAATAACCAACACATTGACTTAAGAAAAAAAATGGCGGGTTTTTATTCATTTATCTTTGAGTGCTTGCGCTTTAAAAACAACTCGATGCCAATAATATGCTGAGCGAGAGAGAATAATTAGCCATCTGTTTTCAGCGGGGATTGCACATTCATAACATCATTCATTATGATCAATTTCAGTCATTTTTGTGAATTTTGCAATTCTTCCAGGCTTGGGGAACTACTAATGTGATTTTGCTGCACTGCTGTTAGCATTTAATTGGCCGGTAAAGCTTGGCAACCAAAATGCTACCACGTCAGAGCAATGAAAAATAAATAAATTGGCTCGAACTTGTTGAATTGTCACAACTTAAAATATTTTTATGTTCTCCAGTTAGCAAACAAACTAGCTGTCAAGTATTTGCATAGGAAAATTGAAGTTTAAGCGTCAAAACAAACCGAAAGTAGTACATGCTTTGGTAAAATAAAATAAAGTTTCATTTGGAACGGCATCACTCTTCTAAATCTTATATACACACATTCAACTTATATACACAAGGACAAAGCTATAGAAACCCTTAGCGAATCCCACAGACTTACTTAAAGGGACAGTTAAACCAAAAATGAAAATTCTGTCACCATTTACCCTCTTGTCATTTAAACCTGTATGACTTTTTAAGTAGAACATGTTGGTAACCGAACAACAGCGGTACGCATTCACTTCAGTTGCATTGACACAAAACCAATGCAAGTCAATGGGTACCGCCGTTGTTCTTCTTTTGGGTTCTGTTTACAAGTTAGGACCAACTTAAGGGTGAGTAAATGATGAAAGAATTTTCATTTTTGGGTGAACTATCCCTTTAAGTAAGGGAAAATAAATAATATATTATGTTTTAGTTTTATTATTTGCTGCATCCAAACAAGATATAACATTTAACTTTTCGCCCGAAGCTCACAGCAAACGCTTTAATTCCTACATTAGCTTTCTGACTGACATCTATATCTTTTATTATTAATGCTACTGAGTGGAGGTTGAGTGACAAAGCAGTGAACGAGTACTTACTTGACATAAACACAAATCAATCTATCAAATTGAACAATATAAATGTTAATGTCTGCAGTTATGTTCAAAAAAACATCCAATTACTTTCATAGTCCACAAACAATCTGTATTAATAAATGAACACCACATACCTAAACTCTAATAGTTCACGTGTTGGTAAATATTTGCACAAAAACACAGCAGTAACAACCCAACTCAGACGCACTGAAGCTTTTCTGCAACCTTAATTAAACAGCCTGAGGAAACTAGCGATCAAAAAACAAAACTTAAATCCAATTATTACACTGTGTGTGTGTGTGTCTATAAGGGATTATTATAACCCAACATTTTTCCAGTTCACAAAGGAAGAAAATTAATTAAAGATAAATTACGTCTGCAGGTACATTATCGTAAGAGCATTCAGTTTTGCAACACATTAATAACATTTTTTATATCATATGCACCCCTGTCCAAAATAAGAACAATGTCGTCTCATTTGCATTAAAAGACGGATGACTACCATTATGATGCGCAATGATAAATTGCGAATATTTTAGGAGTGCTTGCAAAACCACTGTGCACTTCACCGTTTTAAAATCTAATGAGCGTTCTAAAGGGACTAAAGTAACTTATTTCAATCTCAAGTCAACAGGCTTCAGGCAGGATGCAAAAATAAAACCCACCCAAACCGATTTGCAATCTGAAAAGAAAACGACGAACCAGATCCAAAGAATTTCCACATGTGTACGTCACTTATAACACAAGTAGTGTCTATAGGGCCCTATGATTTCCGTGATGCGGAAAAAGCAGACGGAATCACAGAATCCAGGCATGAAAATGGAATTTGCTGTTTAACACTGAATGGCACGGAATCTGGCAAATGTATTACTGCTTAAAAAAAAATTAGTGCTGAACAGCTGACAAAAGGCTATTTGTTCTATGAATAATGTTAGAATTATTCAAATGCGGTTTAAATAATCTGCTTGTTTTGCGTATCTGTATTAAAAGTGGTTAGATTGATTGTGCTGCACGCATTAAGCTCGTGTGGAGCTTTCAACTGCATTGAAGCTACTGTCAAACAACCTTGTGGTGACATGTCAAAATAAAAGTCTGGTTAACTTGAATAAGTTATTACACTCACAGTTTACCACACCAATATTAGTATAATTCGACCATTTATATTGTTTACCATAGTAAATGGAAATTAATGTGCTTGTAAAATGATAAAAAATAGTACCCATTTTAAATGACTTTTAAAATAGTACTTAAATTTAAGAAGACCTGAAAACAAAGATAATGTAAAAGTTTATTAACATAGTTAAGTACATTAAACCATTTTTTCAGATTTTTTTATGGTTCAAAGTATCCAGTGTATGAATTTTTGATAGTTTAGCAAATATATTACTTAGTATTGTACAGTAAAAAAAGGAAAACACTAAATCAGTGAATAACTTATCAAGTGGCCTCTTAAATTGGGGGAGTAGGGGCGTAGAAAAAGTTTCTCTTAATTATCTTTTCATTGTTTAATAAAAATAAACAATTCATGCCATTAATATGTAGGCAAAAAAGACGTAAAATCAACCATCTGTTCGTCACATCATTCATTATGATCAACTTCATTCATTTTTAAACATTTTGTGAAGACAGCTAATTTTCAAGTGTCTGTGAAACGCTGCATTGATTCCAGGTTTTTTATAATGCTTGCGAGCACTTTATTGGCCCGTTTAGTTTGCAAAGCAAAACTTCACATAAATGCAAACAGAACTACATTATCTACATAAATCAGTTTTACCTGTGACTGACAGCAAAGTTGTTCAAGCTCTCCGATTGGCAAAAAACTCATGGGTGCATAGCTCTCTAGCACGCTCATTCTGCTCCAAACAAAAAAAGGCTGGATACAGAAAGTCTATCGGCAATATTTCCACACAACTGATATTTAACAAATTGATTCAAATAAAATCTAAAAGGACTAAAAAGGACAAAATTGGACAATAAGAATTATAACTTGTTACATTTATATAGCACTTTTCTGGACACTCAAAGCGCATTACAAGGAAGGGGGGATCTCCTCAACCACCAGTAATGTGCATTTCCACCATAATCATACTTAAGCAGCTGTATACAGTTTCAGAGACTAACTTTACTTGAACAAATGGCGTACTTATCAAAAGTACTTTGGTGAAGGTGATTTTCTTGATTATAAGATATTTCAGACCATGAACTCTTGCTGTTAAAGTGAACAAACTAATTTCCTGAATTTTTCCTTCTGCTAGAATCTGTGCTTTTACTCAGCAACCAATAAGAAGAGCATAACCCCTGGGGAGATCAACGCTACGTTCCTCATATGCACCCGAGCTTGAAGAAGCGCTGAGCTGGTTCACATAAGGACACACACAGACACACACCCTCACTTACCACAAACACACACCTTAAGTTCTTCCTCTAGCTCTTTGGATGCTTGACCTTGACAATGGGTTCTAATGTCATTCTTTTGATTTGTATGCATTCAAACATGCAATATAAAGAACACATTTCTAAAAAACAAGATTTGTTTCTTGAAAATCTCTCAAGGTAATAATTTAGATTGACCTAAAATCCTATTCATGTTGCCAGCAAATGCTTGCTTTGACATGCCTACGTGTTTTCAATTGTTTCTAGTTTCAGGTACGGTTGCACTTTAAAACATTGGGCCTCACGCATTAAAACTTCAACAGCTTCCATAGAGCATGAATATATTTGTAAAATTATTCAAGATATCGTAAAGAACATTATGTGAAAACATAAGCTTGACAACTTCAATAATGGCTCAATAAGGCCACATCATAGATTGAAATCAATGTTTAGAAAACCAACTTCAGGTATCTTTGTTCAAAATATTAAAACATAGAGTTTATAAAATCATTAAATTCAGTATTAAAAATAATACAAATGTAAGTATCTTTTTTTTAGGCTATAACTACTTGGATTCTCCTATTCTCACTTCAGCGTGGATTTCACAGTGAGGGTTACCTTTAAGTTTACAATTGATAAATCCTGACATGTGAAAAATGTTGTATCCCTTTCTAACATTTATACATCAAGCCCATTATGTTTCAAGTCTTTGCTGTGTAAAGTGAACGGGCTACTTCAACATACACCGTGTGCATATGGATAAATGTACCTTAAACAGAAGCGAATCTTCCATGTGTTCAGCATACACGGACGTGAGCCGATACTGGTTTTCCACAGTGATATCGATCTGGTACCCGGTCAATACGTAGCAAGCCGTGCGAAACTCTTGAATCTTCTTCTGGAACACTTCCTTCAGGCGCTGGTTCTTTAATTCAGCACTTTCCAACTGTTTACGCAGGTCTGAAAAAACATTTAAATCATTGATTTTTAGCAAACACACTAAAAGTCATTCATTTTTCAAGGTTGATCAATGCAATTCCCCCAATCTACCTATATAATTACTTTCATGGCTGACCCGTTCATTGTGAATGACTAGTAAACAAGAAAAACATTAAAGGCCAAGATCATATGACAATATTCATTTGAATATAACAGAACTATGAAAAGTGATTTCCTAAATGTTCAATATGAAAAACTCAACTGCGTCTTACAGCAGCAGCCATTTCTGCATGTGCAACAGCAGCCGCATCTCTACACCAACTTTAATTTTCTAATGGCGGATTCATGAACATTGTATTATGGACCATAAAAGATCTGCAGGCAAGAGAGATAAATGTTCTGCTATGGTCTACTGTAATTGCAAACCAGAGAGGTGCAGTTAAAGTGCGAATGCAGCACATAACTAAACACACCGATGCGTTCAGCATCTCATTTTATTTGTCTTTTACAATTTGTATGCATTAGTTTTAATGAAATACCGTATTCATTTATCTCCTCTTTACATCCACAAGTAGCTCTTTTTAAACATTATAATTTTCTCATTCAGTTGCCATAGAGAACAGGACAGATGAACACGGAGAAAGATATTTGGAAGAATACTTCTAACCACAGTTCTTGCCCACCAATGACAACCATGGTAGGAAAAAAGACAATGGTGGTCAAAAGTGCCTACTTGTTTAGCAGAACACTTTTACTACCTGCTATGGTAGTCAATGGTGGCCAGGAACTGTTTGGTTACAAGCATTCTTCCAAATATCTTTCTCTATGTTCACCAGAACAAAGACATTTAAACAGATCAGGAACAACTCTAGTGTGATTAAATGATGACATAATTTTCATTCTTGTGTTGAACTGTTCCTTTAAATTAAGTAATTAAAGATACATTTCTCATTGGACATCCTTTTGCAAATTCGTGATGAATGTAAACATTTAAAACCAACTTTCTAAAACAATGGTCTCTTTTGAGGTTAAATAAAAATAACCGTAACAAAACAATTCTGGGCAGGGATCGGTATCGTTAAGATTTTATCGATATCGATACGGCCTACCGATACCGGCACTTATCAATAGTGTTATCGATACTACATTCTATAATTTGATGTTAAAACACATGATGTGAAAGATGTTAAACATTTTAAGTTTCTTTATTACAGCTGAGCTTTAGAACTGCAGTTTAAAAATGCTTTGAAGCAACAGAAAATGACGCAAACAAAACGTGTGTCTGTGTTCCTTAGCATACCACTTACGGCACTTAGCATGTCCATAGGAGCACACCATAATGTTATTCAACATATTTACTTTACATTACTATGGTTATTTGACTGGTAGACCGTATTTCTTTTTTCCTTTCTGGTTTTAGGTCTTCATACATTTCTAAGCAAGTAATCTTTTTTTAATTATATGAACTATATTTGAATAATTTTACTAGCCCATTAACTTCAATTTACTAAAGTCAGTAAATATACTCCGTGACCGAATTATTAAACACAATGTTATAACTTGTTCTCAAATAAAGGACTTTTATTTTTACGGGTTAACACTAATAGGGTGTTTGACGGAAGCTTCCTCGTTGTGAAACGCGGGCGCTGAAAGCTCCACAAGCGCAACCATGCCACTCTTTCACCCATGAACACGCAAAACAAGCAGATTACAAATACATGGCGGAAATCATATGGCCTTAGATATCCCACATACGTCGAACAAACTTCGGCCATTCGGACATCTTTCAGGGATGGAAAATGACAGGCAGCAGCCTTTAATTCACCATTTAACATCCGAATACACGGAGATAAAACAACAAGTATCGATAACAGTATTGTTTGTCATGAAGCTTATTGATACTCTGGTATCGACCCAATTATGTACCAGTCCAGAAAAATACCGGTTCTTGGTACCCATCCCTAATTCTGGGTGTGTGAAAGATCACTTTTTCCAGATTTCATCCAGACTCCATTTCAAATGCCAGAAAATAGAGTAGATAAACAGCAATTAAACATTCTTTACCCAAATATAAATTACTTAATGGCCACAGAGTGAGAGTGCATAAACAAACAGGTAAAAATGATGATTGCTAATTCAATAAAACCAAAACATGAAGAATTGCATTGAGCTAATGGCACTTTACGAGCCAAATCATTGACTTATGCAATAAACAGTGACAGCCGCAGCCATACTTAATGTGTAAATGCTTATGCTTTAAATACAAAATATAAAACCAAACAAATACTGCTTTTCGCTGCACCTGCTCTCAAAACTAACTTTTCATTGCACTTGCTTCAACAGCGTTTAATTCTCTGGCCCAAAGGTCATTTTTTATGGATGTTAAGTCAGTTCCCACAGGTACAACAGCAATGCAACCACGGGTATATTTTATCACATTAACAATGGACATGTGCCAGGAGGTTTAGCGACCAGAAAGTGTCCAAATACTCCATCTTAATTCCCAAAAATAAGAAGAACCGAGCAAAATGCTGCAGTGCGTCAGTAGTAAATATCAGTTTACATTTCCGTCTGTATAAACTGTATATATATACAGCTGAGGTAAAACTAAGAGGCCTGACCGCCCCAACTTTTAAATGTATTGTGGCCATTTTAGTGCAGCGTCTGTTGTTTTTCAACAAAATAAAACCTCAGGAGAGACACAATCATGCAACAGCAATGTGAAAGACACATGAAAACTGTGATAAAACTCGTGGTTATGTGTTTGTTTTCTTTGCAGTATTTCACGTCTGCAAAAATACAGGGCACATTTTCTGTTATTTGTACTTGTTTCCCCAGTTTTTATTTACTAAAATCAATGGAATTGTATATATATATATACACTTCTATTTACTATTTATAGTTATGTGTTTTGGTTAAATTATCATTTTTGTTAAGTTCTGTGAACTAAAATATTTCTCCCAAACTTCAAATAAAACTATTATTTCTATTTGTAGAATATGTAAATTTAAGAAACCGTTCAAAATAACAGAAAAGATGTTCTGTGAAAACAAGTTCATATTCACTTTTAAGCATGCTGTCAGTCGTTCAGATTGATGTTGGATGACATTATGTTGGTGGTTAAAATTCAACATACACTGGACTGGAATGGCTACAATACATCTAGTAATGCTGATTAAATGAAGATGGTCTATTAATGTACAACCCTTTACTCCAGGGTCAGTTCAAAGCAAACCTTGTCAAGTTATTCACCGGGTCAGTCATTACAACAGGCAATCAAGTCATCAAAAGCTCACTAAGTAACCACATCTTTGCATTCTGACTTGTACAAACAAACAAGTGTATAATCATCTGCGCATATAGAAGGAAAAGCAGGTCACAGAAAAAAGCAGCAACAGTAAGAAGAGAGAAGTTAAAAGCAACCCTGAGGGTGTTTGTTTACCCGTGGGTCTGAGTCCTAATTAGACTCTCACCTCTTCGGTCACACGAACACAGAGAGAGAGACATAGAGACGGAGAGAGAGGGAGAGCTGGAGAGACGGAGAGAGAGAGGGAGGGAGTTAGAGGGAGGGAGTGAGAGAGAGGCAGGGAGAGAGAGATGGAGGGAGGGAGGGAGAGAGAGAGGGAGAGATAGAGAGGGAGGGGGGAGAGAGAGGGAGGGGGGGAGAGAGAGAGAGAGAGAATACAATAAATAAATGCGATCCAACTAATTATGGATGATAGGAACACCCCAATTAAGACCATTGAGCATCTTGTCATGGATTAAAAAAAAAAAAACGCCACAATCACTGTGAGGATGTGGGATTAGGAAGAAGTAAGAAGTTTAGACTTAGGTATATTCACCCAGTATTTCCTGTGAAGGTGGGATGATGAGTGTAGTATCATCTGTTGACATGGCCCCGCCTGCCTCCATTTTTCTGAGACGGTCCCTCAAACGTTGACATTCGGCCCTGAGCTGTTCCACCTCTTCAGCTCGTTGCTGCTTGGCGATGCTGGTGGGATTCATCTGGAGGTGGATCACCTTGGTCTTCACTGGATCATAGTCGCCCTGATGGACATGAAAAATGTTAAGAGAGATATTTGTTTTAAACATTCACTCAGTTCAAGCTTAATATGTAAACTTTATAGATGCTGTGTGTGATATTAAGGAGGATCTATTGACAGAAATATAATATACATAACAGTTTTCATAAAGACCTTAAATTATGTTTTTATTACCTTAGAAAGAGATATTTCTCATCTATATACACCGCGGGTCCCCTTACATGGAATTCACCATGTTGTTTCTACAGTAGCCCTCAATGGACAAACTGCTCTATGGAGCGTTTCATAAATATGTTATCTCCAAATTACATACTGTGATGGCCCCTGCTTCATCGTTGCTTTAAGTAACTGATTGTTCCCGGATGGGTTTATTGAGGACACCTGCTGCTGATTTCCGGTCATGCCTTTAAATAGGGCAATTTGCCATTGACCGGGAGCGCGGCCCTTTTGGACTTGGTTTTCTTTGTTTTGCTTGATTTGACTTCGGTTACGTTATACAGTTAACATAGCTTCATTACACTTCCATTCATTACACATCACTTCACACCACTGACTCCTGACTATTTCATGCGCTCTTGTTTTTCTTATGTATAGTTTCATTTTGTTAATAAATTCTATACATTATTTGCACTTTCTTGTGTCCCCTTTTTGATGCGTCCTTTTCGAGCCATAGGGCGTAACACATACACTGGACCTTTAACTGAGCCAGTTATGTGTTTATTTCCATGAAATGTGTGAAAACTATGGTGCTTTGAAATATGGCGAAACATCCCAGACCAACATAGACACATGAAGGATGAAATAGGGTCTTCGATGTCTTTTTGAAAGTAAACTGGTTTGAAAGCAATTACAATTTTGGCATTTCGATGAAACAAGCAGTGCAGAATGTCAGCTGTAACTATTTAACTAAAACATTCATCTGATTTATTTTTAAGAAAAGAAAAGACTCAAAACACTTATCAGAATCCCTTCAAAATTGTTTTGCACCGTATTAATAATTTAAAAAAAAAGTAATATACATAAATATAAAGTAAACCATCAATTCCAGCTATTCCACTAAAATATAATTACACTTTAAAATAAGTTGCTATTTGTTAACAATTAGTTAATGCATTAGCTAACATGAACTAACAATGAACAATACCTCGATAGCATTTGTCAATATTAATTCATGTTAATTTCAGCATTTACTAATACATTATTAAAATCAAATGTTGTCCCTGTTAAGTTAGGGATAGTCAGCCAGATGTTGAGCGCAGAAATGAGCACTGACAGTGTACATTGGAGGCTGCATGTACATTTTTAGCTTAATACACGGCTACTTGCCACATGAGAAAAAAACTGGACATAAAATGTGAATTTGAAATCTTGATTAGCTCAGTTTTACCAAATGCAGACCTTCCGCGAGGAAAAGCATGTTTAGTTGAATTTACAAATGTTAACAAACAGAACCTTATTGAAGAGTGTTAACAATATAATCAAACTTCGGTAACACTTTAGTATGGGGACCAATTCTCACTATTAACTAGTTGCTTATTAGATGCCTATTTTTAGCATATCGTCTGTTCATTATTAATTGTAAAGCACATAATCAACATGACCATATTCTACTGCCGTAATCCTACCGAATACATAATATAACATCTACCTTAATAACTATTAATAAGCAACAAATTAGTAGTTTACGGAGGCAAAAGTCATAATTAATGGTTTATTAATACCGAGAACTGGACCAATTTTAAGTGTGACCAAAAGTGAAAGAAGTCTGAAAACAAAAGGCTGAAACATCTGCAACTCTATATGGCATTTAGATTTTCTTACCTTCACAGCGCTTAAAAACTTTCATAATATCAAAACCATTCAATCATAAGTGACACTGAAAACCTTCACTGAATAAAAAGTTATTAAAGAAACGACAACAACAGAAGGAGAGATGTAAAGTGGAGTGTGAGGTTCAGACTTCAGATAGAAATTTCAGACAGAAAACTTTCAACATGTCTAGATACTGACTTGCCACATAATCTCTGAATCATTCCACATCTCAAAGTCTGCCAGAGGATGATTCAGCTAAAATAATCGGAGGAAACCAATCTGAAACTAAGTATGTGATAACTCGGTAAAGTGAGGTTTAACAGCTCATCCTTCAAACAATTATATACATATCATAAAGTTCAACAACTGAGACTTAAAACATGGCGTCAAAGAAAAGCGTTTAACATGAGAAGTTAAAATAACGAATTCTTCAAATGGCTCTCATGCCTAAAAACTACATTTATCCAAATTACGTTCCAAACAAAAGAACCGTGCACAGCGATAGTTCATCCCGGCCTGAAACGAATGGCTTTATCTCGTGGAACAATTCTTCATTTGGGTGTAAAACTTCAGGGGTTTAAAAGCCATTACTGAGACTTCTGGAGAATTAAAGGACCCATCAAAGAATAATGCCTCAATCTGAACATCTCATTACTGAGCAAATCACATCACCCTGAGCTGAACACCCGAGTACGAGAAGAGGGGCAGAGAGACCCGAAGAGGCGACATACTGCAAAGCGAGAGGACGAACGGAAAAAAAAACCCACTCGCTAAATGAAAGATTTAACAGTCGTAAATTGGTGTTTCAAAAGTTGATTGAAATTAAAGACACAAGGGCTGACATCTAAACCTCGTAAAGGTGACGTGTATCTAACATTCAGCTGAGCAACCAGACATTTAAAATTGGTAAAGGTTTGCAGGGCTCAGGCCAAGAATAAACCCTCGATAACTTTAGAGTGGCTATCCATAAACGTCTGCCTGAGTTCGCTTATTTTACTCCGACACGTTGAACGTCACACTTAATGGATAGCAGAGGCATATAAATATTGCAGACGAAGTCGAAGCGCATTACAAGGCCCAAGCGTCGGATGGAGCGAGATGAATGAGAGACGTGGCTTTTGGATTCCAGACTTTTCTGTTTGTTTTGAGCTGGAACCAGTGTCGAGGTCTAGTGGAGCATGTCGGACCTATTCCAGCCTGGCCGATCGCATCATTGCGTCAGGTAGTGAAACATAGGAATAAATGGACAGGATGCTGCCTATAAATATAAAAGCATCACTATAAAGATAAATGTGGGGAGAAAAATACCCACATACTGTTACACGGGCACTGGGCTTGAGGTACACTAGCTGCAATACATCATAAACACTTCCGACAATTTAAGTGGCTTCTAAACAATACAGAGTAGATGTGGGCATTTGGTCTAACTCGAGCGAGTACTCGAGGGGAATGCATCGGAGCTATTATTTAATGAACCGATCACTGTAAGCAATGACTTAATTAAAAACATACTGGCGTATACGTTGTTCTTTGTAACCATTTAGACGAACTACACTGCAAAAACAAATAAAAACAAAATACACAAGTGACAGAAGTCGGTTGCATTTTATATTAAAGAAGTATATTGCTCTGCAACCATAATGAAATAAACTTCATGTTGTACCAAACAACACCCCATAATAGCAAGCTCTAACTCTTCTGTGCCCTGTTGCATAAAGCACCTTAAGTTTTTCCCTTAAGCACGACACTTAAGGGGTGATTTCCCATTACCAAAGACAATAGGAGAACTTCAGTAAAACTTAAGGTGTATTCAAGGGCACACTTCAGGGAAATTTACACTTAAGGTGCTTTATGCAACTGGGCCCTGGATCTTAACTTGCCAGGACACGTCCGGACCTCTGTACCCACATCGATTCAAAAATATAAATAATCCGTACACCGGTGCGTTTCCCAAAAGCATCGTTAACCAACTATAGTCGCAAGTTCCGTCTTTCCAGCATAGTTCAACGATTTAAGTGTTTCCCAAAACAATCGTTCAAACGATCAATCGCAAGCACCATTGCAAAGTTAGGTGGTTGCAACTACAGGTCTAGAGCTGTGGTTAGAAGCATCGTTCCTTGTTATTTTGACATGTAAACTTACATGCATCAAGCTTTGATCAAAGTAAGCAAGGAAAATCCAGTGCATTCCATATCCATCGTTCGAAACATATACACATGTTTTTTGACATCTATAAGTTCGTCAAGCAAATAGAAGCACTATTTTTTTTTAATGGGCATGCGCATAATATGCATGCGCTAGGACCCTGGGGAATCCCTGGTTGGAATGACGAAGAAGGACACTTATAAATGAATTAAATATTATGAAATAAAACAACAGATAACAAAAGTAGTCCTTAAATGCAATTCATATTACTTACAGCAAGAATTTAACATTAATTCAATCTGAATGTATTCATTACCCCTCCACCTGTGTGGCAGCATCCACTAGATTGCTGAACCAACTTGGTTCAAACAATTGATCACCGAAAGAGTTACTACAGTTTCGGGAAATGGTCGTAACTACATGGTTAATTTCCCCAACGATGCATCGAGGTATGGTGGTTCTACTATGGTGGTTAACCAGCGAGTTATGTCGTTGTTCGGGAAACGCACCCTAGATTAAGAGTCTGAACATCCCATGTCCCGTTTTTGACTCCAGGTACATACAACGTGAAGTACTTACTCAACATTATGAATCTTTCATTTCACATCATCAAGTATTAAAAACATTGATACAAATATAAGTATAAGTATTTTAATCCAAACCACTAAAATATGTTTGGGTTTTGCCGGTAGTAAATAAATCTTAATTGTGTCCTATAGCGTGACAGCAAAAATGTAGAGAAAAAACTAACAATGTAGAGAAATCTCTCTTAAGCTCTTTTATACTGTGCTTATAAATATTTATAATTTAAAAGAATATATTATTAACGGTTTGCTTTTTATTTTTGTTGTCACACCATAAGACAAATGTACAGTATACTTGCCAAAGAATCATAAACATATTTTGGCTATATGTAAAGCAAATATAATTATACAAATAATATTTATGAATTAGTCGCTGTGATATAATACCTCGATCTTCCTTCCCGACACAGTAAATGTGTACTGTAAATATACCCATAGACATGCTTCTAAAAACATTAAATATTTAAACAGTAGGACATATAGTCCAACTTCTTTAAGTGCCTCTAGCCAAACATCATTTATTCATTGACCAATAAAAAAAAATACAAAACAACATTATTAAAGGAAGATCATCAAGTATGTTTAAGTTGAGTCTTTGAAGACGAAAACCCAAATGTTCAGAGAAGCTACAGCCAAGGGAAGTCAAACGTGGGTGTGTGCACGCAAGCTTCAACAATATTCTTTTTATGTTCCTACAATGGCACACATCACCAATAAATTGCCGATTTACAATTAGACCAGCATTGAAACCATGTTATTTTGCACGAAGAGAGGATGTTTTGACTGCACCTGTGTGTATGACCTTTTCTACAATGATCGCAAAACTACAACTGAGAGAGCTATCTCTGAGGCCTGATGGGTAGCGCACGTCACGGCGCATTAAGCTGTGGTGAGCATCCAGGGATGGCGAGTTTCAATCTGACTCGCTTCATTACCTGAACCTGTCTCCCCTTTCATATCATTTACAGTCCACTTAGGAATAAAACATAAAACCAAACAACAAAACTATTGGTTAACTTCAGTATTTCAAATAAGGTCGACGTTTCAAATAGGTTTGATCTTACACAGAGAACACCGGGGTCGGTCTAAAGCGAAAAAAGAAACCAAATGGCCAACCTGAATCACAATAAAACTCTGACAGAATTAAATCAGTAATAATGATCAGACTAATGATCATGCAGCACAGACTGTGCCAACTAAATGATGGACTACTGTGTGCAATTGGCTTCATTTAATAATAATATTTACATTAATATTAACTTTTTTAATAAAGAAGGCATAGGTTTTATTTTGCGGGTGGTTCACGTCCCCACCACACAAGTTATATTTGCAGAATACAGAGAGCAGAAACGCCAGTATAAAAAATGCATGCATCATCCACACTCGCGGTGCTTGCTTGTGCATCCAGTGTTCAAGCACAAAAACGTGTAAACCAATGTACAAGTGACATTTTTGTCAAAGGAATAAACAGTTTTTAGTTGTAATGCACAGCAGAAGCCCAGTGACCTTCCCAAAATGACAGTTTGGGAACCACATCCTGGGAGAGCTGGAGTCGAAAAGCGGAGTAGCCAATGGACCGCCCACTATATATGATAAATATTCCCAACAAGTTATTACAGAAACAATTTATTTAAGTATTGTTTTTGTCATCTCTGCCCCCACCACTTTTCAAAACAAAGTTACGCCACTAAAAGAAGGGCATTCAAGTGCATTTTCTACTGTGCAACAAAAAGTCAAACTTGACAATTTCTGGTTACATTTTGAAAAGAAAATGTATTAATAAATTGATAAACAGATGTCAGAATTTCAGTGTGTTGGTGATGTAAGTTTAAGCATAACCTAATACGTGACTGTGCCTTAAAGAGACAGTTCAACCAAAAATGAAAATTCTGTCATGATTTACTCACCATCAAGTTGTTCCAAACCTGTCTTAATTTCTTTGTTCTGTTTAACACAAAGAAGATATGTAAAGTATGTTTGTAACCAAACAGTCCTGGCACTATTGACTGCCATTGTAGTTTTCTGCCCCAGTACTGTTTGGTTACAAACATTCATCCAAATATGTGTTCAACAGAACCTGATACAAGTTTGGAGCAAATTGTGTAAATCATGATACTAGTGTCATACTAGTCGCACTGAATTGAAAGTTTTCCAAAATTCGATTTTTTAATAAACAGTCAAAATTAGAGCTCAGGTTTAAAATGTCACCTGGAGGTTGTGCCTTTCCAGTCTCATCTCCAGGATGTTGTTTTGCTCTTCAAGTCGCTGACGTTCTGCCTCCAATTCCTCAATCTTCTGCCTAAACCCACAAAAAGTATTTTGCATTTAATAAAATAAACACAGACTGTTTTTCAACTTATGAATGGACAAACTGTACAAAATGTATTCCGCAAAACAAACCACGAACACAAAAACTACAGTAAATACATTCTATAAACCAATTCAGATGGGTCCACTGAACAACTGAAACTTGTAGTTTGATTTATATTCTGGATTTATATGACAGATTTTGAAATAGCCGAAAAGGAAAAGGCTATGACGTAAAACGAAGACAAAATATTCAAGGTGATGCTTTATTTCTAGGTCAATGATCAAAAAGAGAATGTGACATTGAGCGTGTAAGCTCCTTTGTGCAAAAGGTCAGATGTCCTTGCTTCCACTGAAGCACACAAGATGCTCTCTGGAACATTCTCTAATCATGCTGGGATAACATGGATCATCAGGTTTGGCTCTAACTGGTGGCATCCATGCCAGCTCAAGGGCATGTTATCATTAAAGTGAAAGAGATATGCCAACTTTTCATTGAAATTCATGATGCCAATAAATACAAACAAAAGACTAAAAACAGCTGTGTGCAATTAGAAATATGCAAAACAGAAGCAGAAGCATTGTAATATTACGATCAAACAAATGAATGCGTAATATTAGTACTGTCGATTTTGCAACTTGTAACTTTATTCTTTTCTTATCTTGCCAGTTTTTGTTCTATTGTCTATAACATTACATATTTTTTTTGATGCGGCTATACATTTAAAACATAACGGAATGTGCTTATGTTAACTTTTTGTGTTTTTGACATTACAGTGTGTGTATTTGACAGTATAAGAACATATACAAGAGGCGAAAGGGAACTTCATAATTATTAGTAGGCTAACGGAGATGTCTGGAACAGAGATATGGTTATATATGCCATTGAATGGAAATGTACAGGCGCATCGCAGCATGTAAAATGTACGTTACACTGTAAGACAATCTAAAGATCCATCAGGAAAAGTAGAAAGAGCCCAATTTGTGATAAATCGCTCAGTGTCTCAATTTAAATTGTCCCAAAAGTGCTTGTAGAGCGATTCATCTTGTTCTTCTATGTTGCCGGTTCTGCGACAGGTCTGTGGCATACTGCCGCATAGCAGTGAACTTTGGAACAGCAGTGTTTCATGTACCGAAACAAGCAAAATTCTGGTATTGAACCAATTGAAATCTAACATGTACTGGTAAATTTCCAGAACCGGTTTATCGCGCAACACCGGACGTTCCGAGTTAAGAAGTAATTCAGTCTTTCCAAAACTATTTCAGAATGTCATGCAACATTTAGCCTGGATTAATTTAGCTTTTGTAGACTTATGCACGAGCCCAAGTCTTTCCTTCAAAACAAAACAAAACAAAACGAATATTCAATTAAGGTCTAAACTACTTACTGAAACGGTTCCAAGAGCGACTCGTGACATTTCTTTGAGGGTAGTTACAGGATCAAAAAGTAAGAGGAACTAGTGGTTGAATGAAAGCTCACTCCTCAAATGAGCGAACAAGGCCACAAAAGCTCATGTAGAATAATCACATTTCCATAGTAATTAGGCAAAGCAGCAGGCCATGACAAAAACCACAGACACAAGCTAATGCTTCACATGCTAATATTTATCCAGGCCACTTTAATATGATAATAGTGGGAAGAGAAATCCACCGCTTTCCAAGCCCCTTTATTTTTAAAATGCGGTAGAAAGACTCAAAATGCTAATAGCTCACGCTCGAGGTTATTTATTTGCCCTGTTTTGTTCGTGTCTGTGTGGCTTCCTACAAACTGCGTTGTAAAATAAACTGCCGTCGACCCCCAGGTCCCTCTTTAATTTACTCAGCGGTCAGGATGCATTTATCAATCAATGCTTCTGTGTTATACACACCTAATGGGAATACACAGCCTCAAAGATATTTGAGTCACACGGGCTAAGACAGGAATGGGCAGCGAATGTAAAACTGCCAAACACAGCCAGCTTTTTCATGCCATGCTGAAAGCGTCGGTAAATAGGAAAACTAAGCAGATCGCAAGCTGTGCTCAAGGGAATCTCATTTACATTTTACTGAAAACAAGATTTGAATATCTTTGAAAGATGTGATGCAAGCCATTCAAATGCACCCGGTAATTGCACAGAAGCCAGCCAATCAAAACAAAGCTTATGAATTTGAGAAAGCTCTCGACGTGTCATGACTCCCGCAACTGGACCAGTGCGCAGGGCAACCTTGTCGTTTGACACAGAGCTGTCCTGAACAATCATATAGACCAAAATACATCAAATTACCTTAGTGTAGCGTTCTCTTCCGCCGTTGCTAAGGTGCTTGTTTCAGTATTTGACTTCAGCTGCTCTCTGAGATCCTCTAGTTCTGCAGCAACCTGACAAAGCAAAGAAATGAAAGATCAAGAAGATTATATAGTACATATAGGCCAGGAAAAATTCAACTTTAGTTTTGACTCTTATGCTGATTTTATATTTCTGGTATACATTGTACAACCTATTTTTATTAAATATGATTCAATCAGGACCCAACTTAAAGCAACACGTTGTAGTTTTCTACCTTAAAATAATGTCTCAAAATGATTTCAGTGGTAGAACAACTCTTATCTTGACGAATTTATATTGGCGCTGTGAGCTGAGCAGCCTTATAGCGGCTACAACCACACTCTGTAAGTTCTGTGTTCGGGTCGGTAGACACAGCCCCGTCCATCCCCTGCTTGCAGAAGAGTGCGAGTCAGTTCCAAATGATGCGTTTGCCGGGTTTATCAGGTTAGTAAATATATTCACGTGTATTTTTGTACGTGACATTTGTAGAGCGACATTATTAATGACACTGGTAACAGACAATTGCGCTTATCAACCAGATGGGGGAGCCGTGAATCAAAAAGTGTTGCTTTAATGGTTTAAAAGTCAAGATTCCCGCGATAACAAATGACACTTACCATCTGAGCTTGTAGTTTGAAGGTGCCTGCCTCCTCTTGGGCTTTGGACAGCTGAATCTATCAGAGCGAAACAGATCATTCCCATAAACACAAGATCTATAACATTAAATTATAAAGTCACGAGGGCGGTCAATATCAGAAGCGTTGCCTGGATATTTCTCCAATGAGGCCAGCCTACACTTTTCCAGCCAGGTCTAGACTTTCTAATGTGCGCTTTGTTTTCATAAATATCCCGTCCAGTTTTGTGTAACTTGTGCTTAATTAAATCCCACAACATTTTTTGAACATAACAACGGCATGAACTCTGTGCACTTCTATGATAAACATCCCTGGTGTTGTTGTGCGTGATTCATCAATGTATGTTACTCTGAAGAAAACAATTTGCTTCATTTTCCGCCTACTGACCACGGCTAAACAGGCACGCTTAAAATGACTGCAAAATGCATGCTGTTGATACATTTTACACAACAGTTCCTCTAATATGACAACAAGTGCTAAAATTAAAGTGATACTTCACCCAAAAATTAGAATTCTGTCATCATTTACTCACCTTCGAGTTGTTTCAAATCTGTATAAATGTTTTCTGATGATCTCAGAGAAAGATATTTGGAAGAATGCTTGTAACCAGAAAGATTTTAACCCCCATTGACTACCAGAGTAGAAAAAAATTAAACGGAAGTCAAAAGTGCACCAGAAATGTTTGCTGTCATACACTCTTCAAAATGTATTTTGTGTTCAACAAGAAAAAAAGATAAAGCAATGTTTTCCAATCAATATGGGGGGCAAGATCTGTAAGGTTACAAGCATTCATCCAAATATCTTTCTCGGAGTTCATCAGAAAAAAAGACATTAATACAGACTTGAAACATCTCGAAAGTGAGTAAATGATGACAGAATTTTTGGGTATCACTTTAACGGAATAGTTCCCCTTTAAAATGAAAATTCTGTCATTATTTACACGCTCTCTTGTCATTTCAAAGCTGTATGACTTTTGAAGAACACAAAAGAAGATATTTTTAAACGTGATGGTAAAAGAAAATCACTGGTCCCCTTTGACTTGTGTCCATACAATAGAAATAAACAGAAACAAATGTTTTATTGGATACAAGCGTTCTTCAAAATATCTTCTTTTGTGTTTTGCAGAAGAAAGAAATTCACACAGATTAAAAATGACAACAAGGTTAGTAAATGATAACAGATTATACATTTAAAGATGAACTAATCCTTTAGGAATAAATCATAAATCATGAATCAAAGTTTGCATCAATCTGTCTACGTTTCAAATTAACTACCAATCTTATTTGACCTTCGGCTTCAGATGACTTATGTGAACAATATATAAAACAGTTACTTAGTGTCAGTTTTTTTATATACAAACCTGTTAGTACCATACATTATGATAAAACAAACCATTCCCATTAGGAAGAATTCCTAATGCATTATGGGAAAAGTAGCTCTCTCACCTCCATCTCAGCATTGTGGGCCTGGACTTTCTGCAGCATGTCCTCCGCCTCCTTGACCCGGAGTGTTAGCTGAGGTGAGTATTCACTTACGACCAGCTCGCTATCGTACGACGACAATATGGCCCTCATCCCATCTCGTTCCTGACCCACATACACAGAAATGAGTTTTAATTTCATTCAGTTCAGAGCAAGCTAGGTCAGTGCAGTACATCAAAGACATTATATGCATGGAAAAGCTATCTGAGATGCTTATACACACACTTGAACATTATAGATCTTTACGCCAGGGTGAGCTGGTGGCATAATCCAATTTCTTAATATAAGAATCGACTCACTGTCCTAATGTAAATTTTATTACAGCCGCTTGATTGCGATTCACTTATTACTGGACTTATTGCGTACGCTTTGCTGCTCGACCGAATCAATGTACGACATTTCAATCCGCAAGCCTAACGTTGCTGTTTGGTTCTGGATGTACAAAGCGAGTTGAAAGAAATATTAGAAGAGAATTAATGGGGTGGACGAACTCTGTGCCCGAGTCATCTGTTTAAATATCTCATTTTAGAGTCGATTAAGCTGAAATTAAATCTAGTCTGGTCTCTAGAGCTCAAACCAGTAGGATCAATAAAACCATGGGATTCATTATGCGGAGTGTGAACTGAAAAAGCCATAAGATTAAAGAGACAAGCGATGGGGAATAACACATACATGCACAGTATGCACAAATATACATAATTGTAAAGCATATAGGCCGCACCAACAGACCTCAAACAACAGTTCACGGTCGAAAGGAAAAGGTAATGATGTATTTCTGGAGCTTTAGTTAAGTTGATCTGATGTAGTGATCGATATGCCTGACGTCAGTCTTCAATGACCAACCAGGCAGAAAATAGCTGAATCTCATAAAAAAGGCTATATTTCACACTGAAATCAATAGAAAAACATTGATTATACTTTGCAAAAAAAGCAAAAAAAAGATGGTTTTTATTATTAATTATAGGTATTATTTATTATGGTTTTGTTTTTAGTTCTATTTATATTTTAAATGAGCTTTTATTTTTATTTTTTAAGTTATGTTATTTTAGTTGCATTTTTAAATACTTGTTATTTCGTTTTCATTTTAGTTTTGTTTATTATCATAATTTTAGTGCCTTAAACTTAACGGAAAAATGGAAATGCTGCCGCACACGTAAATAAACGTTTTTTCAATCATTCAAGGCTATATTTTATTTGATTTCAAGGAACAGAAACGTTTTCAAAGTTTTGATTTTAGTAAACTAAAACAACATTGTTATGAAATAAATGCATCCTGCCTCCAAATCCTCAACTAGAAGGGTGGACGCATAATTTATACTCCAAGTATTTTATATTTGTATTATTGTAGGTGTATTTTTAACAGTATTCTAAAAATTCACATCCTTCATGTTTTGGTCTTTATTTCTTTGTTTCTTTATTTCCTTTGTTTTTATTTTGTGGTAATCATGACCGATTCTGTACGATCGAACATAATATAACAAATGAATTGCTTATTTGATGACAACTCTGGCTATCCCAATTCTGGATGTGCAAATTTATGATCCCAATAAGGGAATTGAATAAATCGGCATACAGACCGAAGGACAGACAGACATACAAAAACTGAAGGTTTCATTTAAAGTTCTGTGGTACTTTTTAAAGGTCAAAGTAAATTTCGCTTTACTTCCCACACTCAATAAAACAGTTCATGTCAATCTTTGAATAGGAGTTTTGCAACCTAAGGGGTTCACACACAGACATGCTGGAATGTCGCTGCACACACATGCACACTTACACACACCTCTTCAAAAGCTATCTCTGTTAATAATATTTACCTGCGCTTTTATCTCAAACTCACTCCATTCGTTCCCATGATGGCAAACTCTCTTCCTGGACTCTATTATTTTGGTACTGCCTTCAGTGTTTTTGTGCCAGACAGAATCTGTGTTGGCCCATGAGAGAGTGCCGCACACTCACCCCCTTTAACCCCCAATGGATCTTCATTTAAGAGAGAACTTGGGTCATTGCTTCAATAAAACCTCTTTTGTCGTGGCTTTTAATCATGAATAGAAAACTGTTAATCTATTAAATTGGCCGATGCATTATCCATATGCCAATAATGACTGGCGACCTAGAAAGTAAAATTTTAAACTTTAAACACCGTCTAAAACTCTGTTGTATTGCCAATTTAAAGCGTGTTTCCACTACTACCAGAGAATTATAAACAGGTTTGCTCATCTTTATTCTTATTTAGATGCTCTGACAGGTTTAATTTTCTACATGTCTGCTTCCAGTGTGGGATGCTGAAAGCGAAGATGCTGTGAATGTTCTCACCGTAGACATCATTACACCCAGCCATTGACCTCATTAAAACAAATACAATCTATTTAGGAAATATGATTGGGGTTTACTGAAGCCTTTGTTTGTCAACATCTTTGTTAATTGGTAATTAACAAAGAACAAGGCTGATTATTATTCACATGCACTGCTCAAGTCATTTATCTGAAGCCAGCGTATGGCTAGAAGACTAGGTAAGGTGGGCAGATACGTTCTAGATTTTTGGCTCTAGAGTTGCTGGCCATAAAGATAATATCAGACAGATTACATTTTTTGTCTTATTTTTTTACCCCTGCGGCCCTATTCACGAAGGTTTCTCGCTCCAGACCCAAAATAATTTAGTTTTCGTGAACATTTCCCAACCTGTTTTAAAATTAAACGGGACATTTCTTCTTTAAGGCCCACTTTAACGTCGGCAAAGTGTTCTTGTGCCAAAACGTATGTCATAGTCTCATATTCGATGACCAATTTCCACCTTCTTTCTGACCCCTGGCCAGTGTGTTGCTTTGCTACTGTGTTATTAATTGAAATGAGAAACACTTTGTTTCGTGGGCTGTGCATTTTCTATTGTGTCCAACTGAGTTTTCATAGTTTTAATAGCTTCTTTATTTCTGTTCTCCTTCAATAACTGTCTCTTTTAAAGCCTGCGGCCTTAACAATAACAAAAACTATTATCCTTGTGGCTGGAATACACCACAGTACTTTTAAAATCTGAAGAGATTTTTTTTTAATTAGACATCTTGGACCTACAGACTTTTTGAAAGTTTCAGATAGAAACACGCTGATCAAATCTGCAAACTGGCTCAGACTTTCTGCAACAAGTCCAGACTGAAAATCTGGGCAAAATCTGAGCAAAAGTATTGTAGTGAAATTTGGGGTTAACTCATATAAATTTTTATAAGAGCTAATAAAAAGAGCTACACAAGAGTTGTCACAGATTTAGTATTTGGTGGGAAAATTTCCTCACCATAGAATCCAAATCCTTGGTTAGTGTTACGTTGTATTAATTCCAGTGGTAACGAAAGCATACGGATCATTAAAGGATGTATAATAAGGCATAATGCATGCATTGTCATGCAGATTCCCTAATGATGTTTTTTTATGTAGGCTTCATAGAAACCGTAATCCAAAATTAATTGTATACAATAGTCATTTTACAACTCATGATTCTTTAATTCAATTTTAGGTAAAATCAAATCACACATTTAAAAAAAAATTTTCTTTTGAAAATTCCAAGAAGCAATGTGATTGGATGAACAGTGTTGATTTATTCCCTTTAGGTGATTTCAAGTGCTTTATACATTTAATTGAACCTCAAAACCATCAGTGAAACATTACAATACAGCGTATAAAACATTTAAATAAACATCATTAAATAATGAAAACTCAAATGATATAAGAAAGTTAAATATGAAATAAAAAAGCTCTTGTTGCAGTGACAACTTCAGTCAGTGCCGTAATCCTTACAGTCCTTAACAATTACATTTGAATCAAACTGAATAAACCCGCCTCGGCTTTCCTATTCAGATTGCCATAAAAACTTTACTTTTTCCAACTCGTCGACGGGAACTTTACATGTTTATGTTGTCCAGATTAAAATGTACAGCTGCACTAAATGCACATTCAGAAGATATGCACAGGAGCACAAAATTAATAGATGTCTCTCTGCAACCTGCGCGCGCTCCGACACTAAGCAAGCAGGTCATAGAAAGGTTTTGATTTTACGACAAACATCATTGTAATGTCTTTAGCTGTGCAGTTGGATCGCTGAATCACGAATACTGTACACAGCGAGTTCGCCAGTATGAACGCACATTGTGTTTCATTTAAAATATTGAACTTTACAGTCACTGGCGTATAAAAGGGATCATTGAATCCTTCAAAGTGAGCCACAGAGAATGCAAGATGTGAATTTAGAAAGACTGGTTCCTTTAGTGGGCTATTGTGGGCTGAAAAGCGAGTTGAAAATGATAAAAAAGCTTTATTTAATAAAAAAAACATTTCTATTTGGTTGAATAAAAGTAATGTTTTATACAACTTAATAATTGTCATTTTTATGTCAAACTCAAAGTAACTTTGGTTAATCCACTTTAAGGTACGGTAGGCCTACGTGTGTGTGTGTACAAGATCAAGATGGCACCACCTCCGCCTCATTTTGAGCCATGAAAAACCCTGTATACGTCTGTAATTTAAATGATGGCTTTTTAGAAAATGTAACACAAAAGTAATTTTATAACTCATGAATCTATAATTCACCTTTCATGTGATATCAAGTTATACATTAAAATGAACCTCAAGATTAGAGACAATAACCCAGTTTATATTAAGAAATCCAAAGAAGCCACGTGATTGGCTGAACAGTGTTGATTAATTCCCTTTCAGGTGACATCACTTGTTGTTTACATTTAAATGAACCTTAAGGTTATATAATAACTTTGTTTATTTTTGAAAATTCTAAGCAGCCACGTGATTGGCTGTACAGTGTTCTAAAATACTGTGTTGTTTTGTTGGTAGCCAACACACTCATAACCTAAAAGCACACTGAAGAAAGAGCATACAGTATCTTCTCTGAGATATCCCTTGAGATTTTACAAACAATCACTACTTTTCTCTGAGCAATTTACTTTCAGCACCATGAAGGTATGTTAATCCAAACTTGTGGTAACATATAAAACATTAAGGCATTTAAAAAAGAGCTAAATCCCCTTGATCAATCTGTACTCAATCTGTCGCTTCACTTTTAAAGCGAAGTGCAGATGGTACCTTCTCTGGTCCAGGCTATAACCTGAGAAAGACCAGAAAACCTTCGAGCCCTCTGAAGAATCCCAACCTGTCTGACAAACTTGCAGTGATAGCACATGCAGTCAGCTTGGACCACAAGTACAGCTCCAAGTCTGGTAGCTCTCACTCCACACATAAACAACTAAAGGGAGTAAAGCTAGAGAATAACATCATTAAAAATGCAGCTGTAATTCCGGAGTTATCTCCAGTACATACAAACACTCAAACCCCAGCACATCAGTTAGCACATGCCGTCTGCTTGGACCACAACTACATCTTCAAGTCTGGTAGCTCTCACTCAACAACACATAAACAACTAAAGGGAATAAAGATAGAGAACCACTACTTTAAAAACGCAGCTGTGATTCCTGAGTTTTGCCCAGAATTTACAAAGTCTCACACCGAAGCCCATCTGGTGCACACCAGCCCTGAGGAACCTCTGTTAATCCATGGGAACAGCACAGAAGACCATCAAAGAATGTATCGTGCTGTGGTGGATTCTATGTTAAAGAAATCCTCTGGAGAGCCTCATAACTACAGCCTGCAGTTAGGGCTTCGTGTGAAGCAACGCCTCTGGAAAACTCTAAACTGCCCCACCATGATTGAAGAAGAGCAGCCTGATGGACTCATCCAAGTTAAAGAGATGTTCTCCAGACCAAGTTTAAAGAGATCTGCCCCACGTATAAATGTCGACATTAGTGGTGAACCCCTGCCATACGCACCACAGAGGAAGAGGCCCTGCCTGTGACATCCATGAAGAGCCTAGATTATATTTAGTGTATATATTGTACATAGTTCTTGAATAAATGTTTGTTTCTTATTACTATGAATCTGTCTCATTTATATTCAACCTTTTCATACAATTTCATACAATTGCAGCTCAACTACTTGCTGGAATATTTGATTAAAAAAACGATTTAAAAAGAATAAAATCACTTCACAAATACATTGAAATAAATCAAGTAGCTTATCATAAAGTGTGTATTTTTGTGAAAGATGTAAAAACACAAATACCTTTCATTTTGTGATTGTCAAAACATTGATAACATAATTTAATTACTCTTATGAATTTTAGGTGAACTGTCTTTTGAGCACAGACCAGATGAAAGAAAATGTAAAATTAAAAGAAATAAAGAAATGGACAAAGATGCAAAAAGAGACTATTATAATTAGTTAAATAATGCATTAAAGGCATAATCCTTCCAAAACTGAACATTCTGTCATCATTTTTCACCCTCAAGTTGTTACCAACCAGCAAACATTTATTTGTTCTCCTTAAGACAAAGAAAGATTTTTGAAAAATGTTAGAAACTCACATTTCCTAATTGGCCGCCATAGTAGGAAAAACTATTGTATCATTATTTTTGTTATGTTGAACACAAAATGTGATATTTTGAAGAATTTAGCAAAGCAAACAGTTCTAGGGCTCCTTTGACTACATTTTCCCACTATGATAGTTTATGATGTTCCAGAAATGTCCATTGAAAACATTATTCCAAATAAATTTGTGTTCAACAGAACAATTAAATTTATAATTCTGTAGTGTTCATTGCCAATACGAGTGTACATTGACAGCTGCCATTGTTTCGATCATTGGGGACAGAGACACGATTATGGCACAAAATGAATAGATTCCTCCTTTCTGGATTTTCTTTCTCAGGCTGGATTCTGTATATGCAAAACTCAGGCCAGTGTCCTCAACGATGGTTCAATTTTATTAAACAATGAAAACTACGGATATATTCTTTAAAATCCTGGACTGGTGGCATGTATAGGCATGGGCTTGGCATTTTACAATACTTGCCCACTGCCCCGCTGTCTTTTGCATTTTTACAGAAATCAAAAATATTTTGTTCACCTGACAATTTAGACAACGGACGCTCATCACGTGTGCACCTGCTCCATGACACATTCACAGCACAGAGGTCACATGACGGTACGATGACAGTAGAAAATTTGTTATAAATGAGATACGTTTTTATTTGTTTATGATTTGTGAGATAAATACGTCTTTGTTTTTATGTGTGTGTATTTATAAACAAAAGATCTAAAACAAAACCTCACAAACCGTTTTGTTAATAAAAGATCTTTAATGTAATGTTTTTCATAAAAAACGATAAAAAAACCTTTCAACACATTTGTTTTGTTCAAAGCAAGAGAAATGTGTAACTATCTGAAGTTAAAGATCAAAATGAGAAAATAGAACCTGAACGTCACTGATGAATTTATTTTCTTATGCGGTGTAATTGGTAATAATGGTGTTGTCCATCTGTATTTTAAATGTAGGCTTTTTAGAAAATTGTTGTATAATTAAGAAGTTATTTCTCATGAATCTATAGTTCACCTTTCATGTGATATCAAGTTATACATTTAAATGAACCTCAAGATAAGAGACAATAAACCAGTTTATACTTAGAAATCCCAACAAGCCACGTGATTGGCTGAACAATGTTGATTAATTCACTTTCAGGTGACATCACTTGTTGTTTACATTTAAATGAACCTTAAGGTTATATAATAACTTTGTTTATTTTTGAAAATTCTAAGCAGCCACGTGATTGGCTGTACAGTGTTCTAAAATACTGTGTTGTTTTGTTGGTAGCCACCACACTCATAACCTAAAAGCACACTGAAGAAAGAGCATACAGTATCTTCTCTGAGATATCCCTTGAGATTTTACAAACAATCACTACTTTTCTCTGAGCAATTTACTTTCAGCACCATGAAGGTATGTTAATCCAAACTTGTGGTAACATACAAAACATTAAGGCATTTAAAAAAAAGCTAAATCCCCTTGATCAATCTGTACTCAATCTGTGGCTTCACTTTTAAAGCAAAGTGCAGATGGTACCTTCTCTGGTCCAGGCTATAACCTGAGAAAGACCAGAAAACCTTCGAGCCCTCTGAAGAATCCCAACCTGTCTGACAAACTTGCAGTGATAGCACATGCAGTCAGCTTGGACCACAAGTACAGCTCCAAGTCTGGTAGCTCTCACTCCACACATAAACAACTAAAGGGAGTAAAGCTAGAGAACCACATCATTAAAAATGCAGCTGTAATTCCTGAGTCATCTCCAGTACATACAAACACTCAAACCCCAGCACATCTGGTAGCACATGCCGTCTGCTTGGACCACAACTACATCACCAAGTCTGGTAGCTTTCACTCAACAACACATAAACAACTAAAGGGAATAAAGATAGAGAACCACTACTTTAAAAACGCAGCTGTGATTCCTGAGTTTTGCCCAGAATTTACAAAGTCTCACACCGAAGCCCATCTGGTGCACACCAGCACTGAGGAACCTCTTTTAATCCATGGCAACAGCACAGAAGACCATCAAAGAATGTATCGTGCTGTGGTGGATTCTATGATAAAGAAATCCTCTGGAGAGCCTCATAACTACAGCCTGCAGTTAGGGCTTCGTGTGAAGCAACGCCTCTGGAAAACTCTAAACTGCCCCACCATGATTGAAGAACAGCAGCCTGATGGACTCATCCAAGTTAAAGAGATGTTCTCCAGACCAAGTTTAAAGAGATCTGCCCCACGTATAAATGTCGACATTAGTGGTGAACCCCTGCCATACGCACCACAGAGGAAGAGCCCCTGCCTGTGACATCCATGAAGAGCCTAGATTATATTTAGTGTATATATTGTACATAGTTCTTGAATAAATGTTTGCTTCTTATTACTATGAATCTGTCTCATTTATATTCAACCGCCTCATACAATTTCATACAATTGCAGCTCAGCTACTTGCTGGAATATTTGATTAAAAAAACGATTTAAAAAGATTAAAATCACTTCACAAATACATTGAATTAAGTCAAGTAGCTTATCAAAAAGTGTTTGTTTTTGTGAAAGATGTAAAAAACACAAATACCTTTCATTTTGTGATTGTCAATAACATTGGTAACATAATTGAATAACTCTTATGAATTTTAGGTGAACTTTCTTTTGAGCAGAGACCAGATGAAAGAAAATGTAAAATTAAAAGAAATAAAGAAATGGACAAAGATGCAAAAAGAGACTATTATAATTAGTTAAATAATGCATTAAAGGGATAATTCACCCAAAAATGAATAAATGAGGATGAAACATCAGTCAATGTTTAACGCGCAAAACCATCAGTGAAACATTACAATACAGCGTATAAAACAATTAAATAAACATCATTAAATAATGAAAACTCAAATGATATAAGAAAGTTAAATATGAAATAAAAAAGCTCTTGTTGCAATGACAACTTCAGTCAGTGCCGTAATCCTTACAGTCCTTAACAATTACATTTGAATCAAACTGAATAAACCCGCCTCGGCTTTCCTATTCAGATTGCCATAAAAACTTTACTTTTTCCAACTCGTCGACGGGAACTTTACATGTTTATGTTGTCCAGATTAAAATGTACAGCTGCACTAAATGCACGTTCAGAAGATATGCACAGTAGCACAAATTAATAGATGTCTCTCTGCAACCTGCGCGCGCTCCGACACTAAGCAAGCAGGTCATAGAAAGGTTTAGATTTTACGACAAACATCATTGTAATGTCTTTAGCTGTGCAGTTGGATCGCTGAATCACGAATACTGTACACAGCGAGTTCGCCAGTATGAACGCACATTGTGTTCAGAACGACTCGCACATGAATGACTCCTTTGAACAGAATTATTTAAAATATTGAACTTTACAGTCACTAGCGTATAAAAGTGATCATTGAATCATTCAAAGTGAGCCACAGAGAATGCAAGATGTGAATTTAGAAAGACTGGTTCCTTTAGTGGGCTATTGTGGGCTGAAAAGCGAATTGAAAATGATAAAAAAGCTTTATTTAATAAAAAAAACATTTCTATTTGGTTGAATAAAAGTAATGTTTTATACGACTTAATAATTGTCATTTTTATGTCAAACTCAAAGTAACTTTGGTTAATCCACTTTAAGGTACGGTAGGCCTACGTGTGTGTGTGTACAAGATCAAGATGGCACCACCTCCGCCTCATTTTGAGCCATGAAAAACCCTGTATACGTCTGTAATTTAAATGTAGGCTTTTTAGAAAATGTAACACAAAAGTTATTTTATAACTCATGAATCTATAATTCACCTTTCATGTGATATCAAGTTATACATTTAAATGAACCTCAAGATTAAAGACAATAACCCAGTTTATACTTAGAAATCCCAACAAGCCACGTGATTGGCTGAACAGTGTTGATTAATTCACTTTCAGGTGACATCACTTGTTGTTTACATTTAAATGAACCTTAAGGTTATATAATAACTTTGTTTATTTTTGAAAATTCTAAGCAGCCACGTGATTGGCTGTACAGTGTTCTAAAATACTGTGTTGTTTTGTTGGTAGCCACCACACTCATAACCTAAAAGCACACTGAAGAAAGAGCATACAGTATCTTCTCTGAGATATCCCTTGAGATTTTACAAACAATCACTACTTTTCTCTGAGCAATTTACTTTCAGCACCATGAAGGTATGTTAATCCAAACTTGTGGTAACATAAAAAACATTAAGGCATTTAAAAAAGAGCTAAATCCCCTTGATCAATCTGTCCTCAATCTGTGGCTTCACTTTTAAAGCAAAGTGCAGATGGTACCTTCTCTGGTCCAGGCTATAACCTGAGAAAGACCAGAAAACCTTCGAGCCCTCTGAAGGATCCCAACCCGTCTGACAAACTTGCAGTGATAGCACATGCAGTCAGCTTGGATCACAAGTACAGCTCCAAGTCTGGTAGCTCTCACTCCACACATAAACAACTAAAGGGAGTAAAGCTAGAGAACCACATCATTAAAAATACAGCTCTAATTCCTGAGTTATCTCCAGTACATACAAACACACAAACCCCAGCACATCTGGTAGCACATGCCGTGTGCTTGGACCACAACTACATCTTCAAGTCTGGTAGCTCTCACTCAACAACACATAAACAACTAAAGGGAATAAAGATAGAGAACCACTACTTTAAAAACGCAGCTGTGATTCCTGAGTTTTGCACAGAATTGACAAAGTCTCACACCGAAGCCCATCTGGTGCACACCAGCACTGAGGAACCTCTTTTAATCCATGGGAACAGCACAGAAGACCATCAAAGAATGTATCGTGCTGTGGTGGATTCTATGTTAAAGAAATCCTCTGGAGAGCCTCATAACTACAGCCTGCAGTTAGGGCTTCGTGTGAAGCAACGCCTCTGGAAAACTCTAAACTGCCCCACCATGATTGAAGAAGAGCAGCCTGATGGACTCATCCAAGTTAAAGAGATGTTCTCCAGACCAAGTTTAAAGAGATCTGCCCCACGTATAAATGTCGACATTAGTGGTGAACCCCTGCCATACGCACCACAGAGGAAGAGGCCCTGCCTGTGACATCCATGAAGAGCCTAGATTATATTTAGTGTATATATTGTACATAGTTCTTGAATAAATGTTTGCTTCTTATTACTATGAATCTGTCTCATTTATATTCAACCGTCTTATATAATTTCACACAATTGCAACTCGACGACTAGTTAGATTATTTTATTTAAAAAACGATTTGAAAACAATAAAATCACTTTACAAATACATTGAAATAAATCAAGTAGCTTATCATAAAGTGTGTATTTTTGTGAAAGATGTACAAAACACAAATACCTTTCATTTCATGATTGTCAAAACATTGGTAACATAATTGAATAACTCTTATGAATTTTAGGTGAACTGTCTTTTGAGCAGAGACCAGATGAAAGAAAATGTAAAATTAAAAGAAATAAAGAAATGGACAAAGATGCAAAAAGAGACTATTATAATTAGTTAAATAGAGCATTAAAGGGATAATTCACCCAAAAATGAATAAATGAGGATGAAACATCAGTCAATGTTTAACGCGCAAAACCATCAGTGAAACATTACAATACAGCGTATAAAACAATTAAATAAACATCATTAAATAATGAAAACTCAAATGATATAAGAAAGTTAAATATGAAATAAAAAAGCTCTTGTTGCAGTGACAACTTCAGTCAGTGCCGTAATCCTTACAGTCCTTAACAATTACATTTGAATCAAACTGAATAAACCCGCCTCGGCTTTCCTATTCAGATTGCCATAAAAACTTTACTTTTTCAAACTCGTCGACGGGAACTTTACATGTTTATGTTGTCCAGATTAAAATGTACAGCTGCACTAAATGCACATTCAGAAGATATGCACAGGAGCAAAAAATTAATAGATGTCTCTCTGCAACCTGCACGCGCTCCGACACTAAGCAAGCGGATCATAGTCAGTTTTGATTTTACGAAAAACATCATTGTAATGTCTTTAGCTGTGCAGTTGGATCGCTGAATCACGAATACTGTACACAGCGAGTTCGCCAGTATGAACGCACATTGTGTTCAGAACGACTCGCACATGAATGACTCCTTTGAACAGAATTATTTAAAATATTGAACTTTACAGTCACTAGCGTATAAAAGTGATCATTGAATCCTTCAAAGTGAGCCACAGAGAATGCAAGATGTGAATTTAGAAAGACTGGTTAATTTAGTTGGCAATTGTGGGCTGAAAAGCGAGTTGAAAATGATAAAAAAGCCTTATTTAATAAAAAAAAACATTTCTATTTGGTTGAATAAAAGTAATGTTTTATACAACTTAATAA
Source organism: Triplophysa tibetana (assembly GCA_008369825.1). NCBI lineage: Eukaryota > Metazoa > Chordata > Actinopteri > Cypriniformes > Nemacheilidae > Triplophysa > Triplophysa tibetana. The sequence continues at coordinate 27,303,519 of CM017896.1, read as the reverse complement.
TTGTCATTTTTATGTCAAACTCAAAGTAACTTTGGTTAATCCACTTTAAGGTACGGTAGGCCTACGTGTGTGTGTGTACAAGATCAAGATGGCACCACCTCCGCCTCATTTTGAGCCATGAAAAACCCTGTATACGTCTGTAATTTAAATGTAGGCTTTTTAGAAAATGTAACACAAAAGTTATTTTATAGCTCATGAATCTATAATTCACCTTTCATGTGATATCAAGTTATACATTTAAATGAACCTCAAGATTAAAGACAATAACCCAGATTATATTGAGAAATCACAAGAAGCCACGTGATTGGCTGAACAGTGTTGATTAATTCACTTTCAGGTGACATCACTTGTTGTTTACATTTAAATGAACCTTAAGGTTATATAATAACTTTGTTTATTTTTGAAAATTCTAAGCAGCCACGTGATTGGCTGTACAGTGTTCTAAAATACTGTGTTGTTTTGTTGGTAGCCAACACACTCATAACCTAAAAGCACACTGAAGAAAGAGCATACAGTATCTTCTCTGAGATATCCCTTGAGATTTTACAAACAATCACTACTTTTCTCTGAGCAATTTACTTTCAGCACCATGAAGGTATGTTAATCCAAACTTGTGGTAACATATAAAACATTAAGGCATTTAAAAAAAGCTAAATCCCCTTGATCAATCTGTACTCAATCTGTGGCTTCACTTTTAAAGCGAAGTGCAGATGGTACCTTCTCTGGTCCAGGCTATAACCTGAGAAAGACCAGAAAACCTTCGAGCCCTCTGAAGGATCCCAACCTGTCTGACAACCTTGCAGTGATAGCACATGCAGTCAGCTTGGACCACAAGTACAGCTCCAAGTCTGGTAGCTCTCACTCCACACATAAACAACTAAAGGGAGTAAAGCTAGAGAACCACATCATTAAAAATGCAGCTGTGATTCCTGAGTTATCTCCAGTACATACAAACACTCAAACCCCAGCACATCTGGTAGCACATGCCGTCTGCTTGGACCACAACTACATCACCAAGTCTGGTAGCTTTCACTCAACAACACATAAACAACTAAAGGGAATAAAGATAGAGAACCACTACTTTAAAAACGCAGCTGTGATTCCTGAGTTTTGCCCAGAATTTACAAAGTCTCACACCGAAGCCCATCTGGTGCACACCAGCACTGAGGAACCTCTTTTAATCCATGGCAACAGCACAGAAGACCATCAAAGAATGTATCGTGCTGTGGTGGATTCTATGATAAAGAAATCCTCTGGAGAGCCTCATAACTACAGCCTGCAGTTAGGGCTTCGTGTGAAGCAACGCCTCTGGAAAACTCTAAACTGCCCCACCATGATTGAAGAACAGCAGCCTGATGGACTCATCCAAGTTAAAGAGATGTTCTCCAGACCAAGTTTAAAGAGATCTGCCCCACGTATAAATGTCGACATTAGTGGTGAACCCCTGCCATACGCACCACAGAGGAAGAGCCCCTGCCTGTGACATCCATGAAGAGCCTAGATTATATTTAGTGTATATATTGTACATAGTTCTTGAATAAATGTTTGCTTCTTATTACTATGAATCTGTCTCATTTATATTCAACCGCCTCATACAATTTCATACAATTGCAGCTCAGCTACTTGCTGGAATATTTGATTAAAAAAACGATTTAAAAAGATTAAAATCACTTCACAAATACATTGAATTAAGTCAAGTAGCTTATCAAAAAGTGTTTGTTTTTGTGAAAGATGTAAAAAACACAAATACCTTTCATTTTGTGATTGTCAATAACATTGATAACATAATTTAATTACTCTTATGAATTTTAGGTGAACTTTCTTTTGAGCAGAGACCAGATGAAAGAAAATGTAAAATTAAAAGAAATAAAGAAATGGACAAAGATGCAAAAAGAGACTATTATAATTAGTTAAATAATGCATTAAAGGGATAATTCACCCAAAAATGAATAAATGAGGATGAAACATCAGTCAATGTTTAACGCGCAAAACCATCAGTGAAACATTACAATACAGCGTATAAAACAATTAAATAAACATCATTAAATAATGAAAACTCAAATGATATAAGAAAGTTAAATATGAAATAAAAAAGCTCTTGTTGCAGTGACAACTTCAGTCAGTGCCGTAATCCTTACAGTCCTTAACAATTACATTTGAATCAAACTGAATAAACCCGCCTCGGCTTTCCTATTCAGATTGCCATAAAAACTTTACTTTTTCCAACTCGTCGACGGGAACTTTACATGTTTATGTTGTCCAGATTAAAATGTACAGCTGCACTAAATGCACGTTCAGAAGATATGCACAGTAGCACAAATTAATAGATGTCTCTCTGCAACCTGCGCGCGCTCCGACACTAAGCAAGCAGGTCATAGAAAGGTTTAGATTTTACGACAAACATCATTGTAATGTCTTTAGCTGTGCAGTTGGATCGCTGAATCACGAATACTGTACACAGCGAGTTCGCCAGTATGAACGCACATTGTGTTCAGAACGACTCGCACATGAATGAGTCCTTTGAACAGAATTATTTAAAATATTGAACTTTACAGTCACTAGCGTATAAAAGTGATCATTGAATCATTCAAAGTGAGCCACAGAGAATGCAAGATGTGAATTTAGAAAGACTGGTTCCTTTAGTGGGCTATTGTGGGCTGAAAAGCGAATTGAAAATGATAAAAAAGCTTTATTTAATAAAAAAAACATTTCTATTTGGTTGAATAAAAGTAATGTTTTATACGACTTAATAATTGTCATTTTTATGTCAAACTCAAAGTAACTTTGGTTAATCCACTTTAAGGTACGGTAGGCCTACGTGTGTGTGTGTACAAGATCAAGATGGCACCACCTCCGCCTCATTTTGAGCCATGAAAAACCCTGTATACGTCTGTAATTTAAATGTAGGCTTTTTAGAAAATGTAACACAAAAGTTATTTTATAACTCATGAATCTATAATTCACCTTTCATGTGATATCAAGTTATACATTTAAATGAACCTCAAGATTAAAGACAATAACCCAGTTTATACTTAGAAATCCCAACAAGCCACGTGATTGGCTGAACAGTGTTGATTAATTCACTTTCAGGTGACATCACTTGTTGTTTACATTTAAATGAACCTTAAGGTTATATAATAACTTTGTTTATTTTTGAAAATTCTAAGCAGCCACGTGATTGGCTGTACAGTGTTCTAAAATACTGTGTTGTTTTGTTGGTAGCCAACACACTCATAACCTAAAAGCACACTGAAGAAAGAGCATACAGTATCTTCTCTGAGATATCCCTTGAGATTTTACAAACAATCACTACTTTTCTCTGAGCAATTTACTTTCAGCACCATGAAGGTATGTTAATCCAAACTTGTGGTAACATAAAAAACATTAAGGCATTTAAAAAAGAGCTAAATCCCCTTGATCAATCTGTACTCAATCTGTGGCTTCACTTTTAAAGCAAAGTGCAGATGGTACCTTCTCTGGTCCAGGCTATAACCTGAGAAAGACCAGAAAACCTTCGAGCCCTCTGAAGGATCCCAACCCGTCTGACAAACTTGCAGTGATAGCACATGCAGTCAGCTTGGATCACAAGTACAGCTCCAAGTCTGGTAGCTCTCACTCCACACATAAACAACTAAAGGGAGTAAAGCTAGAGAACCACATCATTAAAAATACAGCTCTAATTCCTGAGTTATCTCCAGTACATACAAACACACAAACCCCAACACATCTGGTAGCACATGCCGTGTGCTTGGACCACAACTACATCTTCAAGTCTGGTAGCTCTCACTCAACAACACATAAACAACTAAAGGGAATAAAGATAGAGAACCACTACTTTAAAAACGCAGCTGTGATTCCTGAGTTTTGCACAGAATTGACAAAGTCTCACACCGAAGCCCATCTGGTGCACACCAGCACTGAGGAACCTCTTTTAATCCATGGGAACAGCACAGAAGACCATCAAAGAATGTATCGTGCTGTGGTGGATTCTATGTTAAAGAAATCCTCTGGAGAGCCTCATAACTACAGCCTGCAGTTAGGGCTTCGTGTGAAGCAACGCCTCTGGAAAACTCTAAACTGCCCCACCATGATTGAAGAAGAGCAGCCTGATGGACTCATCCAAGTTAAAGAGATGTTCTCCAGACCAAGTTTAAAGAGATCTGCCCCACGTATAAATGTCGACATTAGTGGTGAACCCCTGCCATACGCACCACAGAGGAAGAGGCCCTGCCTGTGACATCCATGAAGAGCCTAGATTATATTTAGTGTATATATTGTACATAGTTCTTGAATAAATGTTTGCTTCTTATTACTATGAATCTGTCTCATTTATATTCAACCGTCTTATATAATTTCACACAATTGCAACTCGACGACTAGTTAGATTATTTTATTTAAAAAACGATTTGAAAACAATAAAATCACTTTACAAATACATTGAAATAAATCAAGTAGCTTATCATAAAGTGTGTATTTTTGTGAAAGATGTACAAAACACAAATACCTTTCATTTCATGATTGTCAAAACATTGATAACATAATTGAATAACTCTTATGAATTTTAGGTGAACTGTCTTTTGAGCAGAGACCAGATGAAAGAAAATGTAAAATTAAAAGAAATAAAGAAATGGACAAAGATGCAAAAAGAGACTATTATAATTAGTTAAATAGAGCATTAAAGGGATAATTCACCCAAAAATGAATAAATGAGGATGAAACATCAGTCAATGTTTAACGCGCAAAACCATCAGTGAAACATTACAATACAGCGTATAAAACAATTAAATAAACATCATTAAATAATGAAAACTCAAATGATATAAGAAAGTTAAATATGAAATAAAAAAGCTCTTGTTGCAGTGACAACTTCAGTCAGTGCCGTAATCCTTACAGTCCTTAACAATTACATTTGAATCAAACTGAATAAACCCGCCTCGGCTTTCCTATTCAGATTGCCATAAAAACTTTACTTTTTCAAACTCGTCGACGGGAACTTTACATGTTTATGTTGTCCAGATTAAAATGTACAGCTGCACTAAATGCACATTCAGAAGATATGCACAGGAGCAAAAAATTAATAGATGTCTCTCTGCAACCTGCACGCGCTCCGACACTAAGCAAGCGGATCATAGTCAGTTTTGATTTTACGAAAAACATCATTGTAATGTCTTTAGCTGTGCAGTTGGATCGCTGAATCACGAATACTGTACACAGCGAGTTCGCCAGTATGAACGCACATTGTGTTCAGAACGACTCGCACATGAATGACTCCTTTGAACAGAATTATTTAAAATATTGAACTTTACAGTCACTAGCGTATAAAAGTGATCATTGAATCCTTCAAAGTGAGCCACAGAGAATGCAAGATGTGAATTTAGAAAGACTGGTTAATTTAGTTGGCAATTGTGGGCTGAAAAGCGAGTTGAAAATGATAAAAAAGCCTTATTTAATAAAAAAAAACATTTCTATTTGGTTGAATAAAAGTAATGTTTTATACAACTTAATAATTGTCATTTTTATGTCAAACTCAAAGTAACTTTGGTTAATCCACTTTAAGGTACGGTAGGCCTACGTGTGTGTGTGTACAAGATCAAGATGGCACCACCTCCGCCTCATTTTGAGCCATGAAAAACCCTGTATACGTCTGTAATTTAAATGTAGGCTTTTTAGAAAATGTAACACAAAAGTTATTTTATAGCTCATGAATCTATAATTCACCTTTCATGTGATATCAAGTTATACATTTAAATGAACCTCAAGATTAAAGACAATAACCCAGATTATATTGAGAAATCACAAGAAGCCACGTGATTGGCTGAACAGTGTTGATTAATTCACTTTCAGGTGACATCACTTGTTGTTTACATTTAAATGAACCTTAAGGTTATATAATAACTTTGTTTATTTTTGAAAATTCTAAGCAGCCACGTGATTGGCTGTACAGTGTTCTAAAATACTGTGTTGTTTTGTTGGTAGCCAACACACTCATAACCTAAAAGCACACTGAAGAAAGAGCATACAGTATCTTCTCTGAGATATCCCTTGAGATTTTACAAACAATCACTACTTTTCTCTGAGCAATTTACTTTCAGCACCATGAAGGTATGTTAATCCAAACTTGTGGTAACATATAAAACATTAAGGCATTTCAAAAAAAGCTAAATCCCCTTGATCAATCTGTACTCAATCTGTGGCTTCACTTTTAAAGCGAAGTGCAGATGGTACCTTCTCTGGTCCAGGCTATAACCTGAGAAAGACCAGAAAACCTTCGAGCCCTCTGAAGGATCCCAACCTGTCTGACAACCTTGCAGTGATAGCACATGCAGTCAGCTTGGACCACAAGTACAGCTCCAAGTCTGGTAGCTCTCACTCCACACATAAACAACTAAAGGGAGTAAAGCTAGAGAACCACATCATTAAAAATGCAGCTGTAATTCCCGAGTTATCTCCAGTACATACAAACACTCAAACCCCAGCACATCTGGTAGCACATGCCGTCCGCTTGGACCACAACTACATCACCAAGTCTGGTAGCTCTCACTCAACAACACATAAACAACTAAAGGGAATAAAGATAGAGAACCACTACTTTAAAAACGCAGCTGTGATTCCTGAGTTTTGCACAGAATTGACAAAGTCTCACACCGAAGCCCATCTGGTGCACACCAGCACTGAGGAACCTCTTTTAATCCATGGGAACAGCACAGAAGACCATCAAAGAATGTATCGTGCTGTGGTGGATTCTATGTTAAAGAAATCCTCTGGAGAGCCTCATAACTACAGCCTGCAGTTAGGGCTTCGTGTGAAGCAACGCCTCTGGAAAACTCTAAACTGCCCCACCATGACTGAAGAAGAGCAGCCTGATGGACTCATCCAAGTTAAACAGATGTTCTCCAGACCAAGTTTAAAGAGATCTGCCCCACGTATAAATGTCGACATTAGTGGTGAACCCCTGCCATACGCACCACAGAGGAAGAGGCCCTGCCTGTGACATCCATGAAGAGCCTAGATTATATTTAGTGTATATATTGTACATAGTTCTTGAATAAATGTTTGCTTCTTATTACTATGAATCTGTCTCATTTATATTCAACCGTCTTATATAATTTCACACAATTGCAACTCGACGACTAGTTAGATTATTTTATTTAAAAAACGATTTGAAAACAATAAAATCACTTTACAAATACATTGAAATAAATCAAGTAGCTTATCATAAAGTGTGTATTTTTGTGAAAGATGTACAAAACACAAATACCTTTCATTTCATGATTGTCAAAACATTGGTAACATAATTGAATAACTCTTATGAATTTTAGGTGAACTGTCTTTTGAGCAGAGACCAGATGAAAGAAAATGTAAAATTAAAAGAAATAAAGAAATGGACAAAGATGCAAAAAGAGACTATTATAATTAGTTAAATAGAGCATTAAAGGGATAATTCACCCAAAAATGAATAAATGAGGATGAAACATCAGTCAATGTTTAACGCGCAAAACCATCAGTGAAACATTACAATACAGCGTATAAAACAATTAAATAAACATCATTAAATAATGAAAACTCAAATGATATAAGAAAGTTAAATATGAAATAAAAAAGCTCTTGTTGCAGTGACAACTTCAGTCAGTGCCGTAATCCTTACAGTCCTTAACAATTACATTTGAATCAAACTGAATAAACCCGCCTCGGCTTTCCTATTCAGATTGCCATAAAAACTTTACTTTTTCAAACTCGTCGACGGGAACTTTACATGTTTATGTTGTCCAGATTAAAATGTACAGCTGCACTAAATGCACATTCAGAAGATATGCACAGGAGCAAAAAATTTATAGATGTCTCTCTGCAACCTGCACGCGCTCCGACACTAAGCAAGCGGATCATAGTCAGTTTTGATTTTACGAAAAACATCATTGTAATGTCTTTAGCTGTGCAGTTGGATCGCTGAATCACGAATACTGTACACAGCGAGTTCGCCAGTATGAACGCACATTGTGTTCAGAACGACTCGCACATGAATGACTCCTTTGAACAGAATTATTTAAAATATTGAACTTTACAGTCACTAGCGTATAAAAGTGATCATTGAATCCTTCAAAGTGAGCCACAGAGAATGCAAGATGTGAATTTAGAAAGACTGGTTAATTTAGTTGGCAATTGTGGGCTGAAAAGCGAGTTGAAAATGATAAAAAAGCCTTATTTAATAAAAAAAAACATTTCTATTTGGTTGAATAAAAGTAATGTTTTATACAACTTAATAATTGTCATTTTTATGTCAAACTCAAAGTAACTTTGGTTAATCCACTTTAAGGTACGGTAGGCCTACGTGTGTGTGTGTACAAGATCAAGATGGCACCACCTCCGCCTCATTTTGAGCCATGAAAAACCCTGTATACGTCTGTAATTTAAATGTAGGCTTTTTAGAAAATGTAACACAAAAGTTATTTTATAGCTCATGAATCTATAATTCACCTTTCATGTGATATCAAGTTATACATTTAAATGAACCTCAAGATTAAAGACAATAACCCAGATTATATTGAGAAATCACAAGAAGCCACGTGATTGGCTGAACAGTGTTGATTAATTCACTTTCAGGTGACATCACTTGTTGTTTACATTTAAATGAACCTTAAGGTTATATAATAACTTTGTTTATTTTTGAAAATTCTAAGCAGCCACGTGATTGGCTGTACAGTGTTCTAAAATACTGTGTTGTTTTGTTGGTAGCCAACACACTCATAACCTAAAAGCACACTGAAGAAAGAGCATACAGTATCTTCTCTGAGATATCCCTTGAGATTTTACAAACAATCACTACTTTTCTCTGAGCAATTTACTTTCAGCACCATGAAGGTATGTTAATCCAAACTTGTGGTAACATATAAAACATTAAGGCATTTCAAAAAAAGCTAAATCCCCTTGATCAATCTGTACTCAATCTGTGGCTTCACTTTTAAAGCGAAGTGCAGATGGTACCTTCTCTGGTCCAGGCTATAACCTGAGAAAGACCAGAAAACCTTCGAGCCCTCTGAAGGATCCCAACCTGTCTGACAACCTTGCAGTGATAGCACATGCAGTCAGCTTGGACCACAAGTACAGCTCCAAGTCTGGTAGCTCTCACTCCACACATAAACAACTAAAGGGAGTAAAGCTAGAGAACCACATCATTAAAAATGCAGCTGTAATTCCCGAGTTATCTCCAGTACATACAAACACTCAAACCCCAGCACATCTGGTAGCACATGCCGTCCGCTTGGACCACAACTACATCACCAAGTCTGGTAGCTCTCACTCAACAACACATAAACAACTAAAGGGAATAAAGATAGAGAACCACTACTTTAAAAACGCAGCTGTGATTCCTGAGTTTTGCACAGAATTGACAAAGTCTCACACCGAAGCCCATCTGGTGCACACCAGCACTGAGGAACCTCTTTTAATCCATGGGAACAGCACAGAAGACCATCAAAGAATGTATCGTGCTGTGGTGGATTCTATGTTAAAGAAATCCTCTGGAGAGCCTCATAACTACAGCCTGCAGTTAGGGCTTCGTGTGAAGCAACGCCTCTGGAAAACTCTAAACTGCCCCACCATGACTGAAGAAGAGCAGCCTGATGGACTCATCCAAGTTAAACAGATGTTCTCCAGACCAAGTTTAAAGAGATCTGCCCCACGTATAAATGTCGACATTAGTGGTGAACCCCTGCCATACGCACCACAGAGGAAGAGGCCCTGCCTGTGACATCCATGAAGAGCCTAGATTATATTTAGTGTATATATTGTACATAGTTCTTGAATAAATGTTTGCTTCTTATTACTATGAATCTGTCTCATTTATATTCAACCGTCTTATACAATTTCATACAATTGCAGCTCAACTACTTGCTGGAATATTTGAATAAAAAAACGATTTAAAAAGAATAAAATCACTTCACAAATACATTGAAATAAATCCAGTAGCTTATCATAAAGTGTGTATTTTTGTAAAGATGTGAAAAACACAAATACCTTTCATTTTGTGATTGTCAATAACATTGATAACATCATTTAATTACTCTTATGAATTTTAGGTGAACTGTCTTTTGAGCAGAGACCAGATGAAAGAAAATGTAAAATTAAAAGAAATAAAGTAATGGACAAAGATGAAAAAAGAGACTATTATAATTAGTTAAATAGTGCATTAAAGGCATAATCCTTCCAAAACTGAACATTCTGTCATCATTTTTCACCCTCAAGTTGTTACAAACCAGCAAACATTTATTTGTTCTCCTTAAGACAAAGAAAGATTTTTGAAAAAATGTTAGCAACTCACATTTCCTAATTGGCCGCCATAGTAGGAAAAAATATTGTATCATTATTTTTGTTCTGTTGAACTAAAAATTTGATATTTTGAAGAATTTAGAGAAAGCAAACAGTTCTAGGGCTACTTTGACTACTTTTTCCCACTATGATAGTTTATGATGTTCCAAAAATGTGCATTGAAAACATTTTTCCAAATATCTTTGTGTTCAACAGAACAATTAAATTTATAATTCTGTAATTCATGCAAGTATGTCATAATTTTCATTTTTGGGAGGGAGTGTAACTTATCGCTGTAATAGGTGTCCTAGTCCACAACAACAATTTATGAAGGAGTATTACATAAATATGACTTGTGGGTAAAATACAATGATTAATATATCCAGTGTACACATGAGGTTACCTTTGAGGAAGAGTTCACTGCCAATACGAGTGTACATTGACAGCTGCCATTGTTTCGATCATTGGGGACAGAGACACGATTATGGCAAAAAATGAACATATTCCTCCTTTCTGGATTTTCTTTCTCAGGCTGGATTCTGTATTTGCAAAACTCAGGCCAGTGTCCTCAACGACGGTTCAATTTTATTGCACAATGAAAACTACGGATATATTCTTTAAAATCCTGGACTGGTGGCATGTATAGGCATGGGCTTGGCATTTTACAATACTTGCCCACTGCCCCGCTGTCTTTTGCATTTTTACAGAAATCAAAAATATTTTGTTCACCTGACAATTTAGACAACGGACGCTCATCACGTGTGCACCTGCTCCATGACACATTCACAGCACAGAGCCTCAGAGGTCACATGACGGTACGATAGCAGAGGCCATTTGTTATATACGAGATAAGTTTTTATTTCTTAATTAATTGTGAGATAAATATATCTTTGTTTTTATATGTGTGTGTAAAAAAAAAAAACATCTAAAACAAAACTTCAAAACCGATTTGTTAATAAAAGATGTTTAATGTAATATTAATCATAAAAAAAAGATAAATCAACCTTTCAACACATTTGTTTTGTTCAAGGAAAGAGAAATGTGTAACTATTTGAAGTTAAAGATCAAAATGAGAAAATAGAACCTGAACGTCATTGATGAATTTATTTTCTTATGCGGTGTAATTGGTAATAATGGTGTTGATTGTCTGTATTTTAAATGTAGGCTTTTTAGAAAATGTGACACAGAAGTAATTTTATAACTCATGAATCTAAAATTCACATTTCATGTGATATGAAGTTATACATTTAAATGAACCTCAAGATTAAAGACAATAACCCAGTTTATACTTAGAAATCCCAAGAAGCCACGTGATTGGCTGAACAGTGTTGATTAATTCACTTTCAGGTGACATCACTTGTTGTTTACATTTAAATGAACCTTAAGGTTATATAATAACTTTGTTTATTTTTGAAAATTCAAAGCAGCCACGTGATTGGCTGTACAGTGTTCTAAAATACTGTGTTGTTTTGTTGGTAGCCAACACACTCATAACCTAAAAGCACACTGAAGAAAGAGCATACAGTATCTTCTCTGAGATATCCCTTGAGATTTTACAAACAATCACTACTTTTCTCTGAGCAATTTACTTTCAGCACCATGAAGGTATGTTAATCCAAACTTGTGGTAACATAAAAAACATTAAGGCATTTAAAAAAAAGCTAAATCCCCTTGATCAATCTGTACTCAATCTGTGGCTTCACTTTTAAAGCAAAGTGCAGATGGTACCTTCTCTGGTCCAGGCTATAACCTGAGAAAGACCAGAAAACCTTCGAGCCCTTTGAAGGATCCCAACCTGTCTGACAAACTTGCAGTGATAGCACATGCAGTCAGCTTGGACCACAAGTACAGCTCCAAGTCTGGTAGCTCTCACTCCACACATAAACAACTAAAGGGAGTAAAGCTAGAGAAGCACATCCTTAAAAATGCAGCTGTAATTCCTGAGTTATCTCCAGTACATACAAACACTCAAACCCCAGCACATCAGTTAGCACATGCAGTCCGCTTGGACCACAACTACATCTCCAAGTCTGGTAGCTCTCACTCAACAACACATAAACAACTAAAGGGAATAAAGATAGAGAACCACTACTTTAAAAACGCAGCTGTTATTCCTGAGTTTTCCCCAGAATTTACAAAGTCTCACACCGAAGCCCATCTGGTGCACACCAGCACTGAGGAACCTCTTTTAATCCATGGGAACAGCACAGAAGACCATCAAAGAATGTATCGTGCTGTGGTGGATTCTATGTTAAAGAAATCCTCTGGAGAGCCTCATAACTACAGCCTGCAGTTAGGGCTTCGTGTGAAGCAACGCCTCTGGAAAACTCTAAACTGCCCCACCATGATTGAAGAAGAGCAGCCTGATGGACTCATCCAAGTTAAAGAGATGTTCTCCAGACCAAGTTTAAAGAGATCTGCCCCACGTATAAATGTCGACATTAGTGGTGAACCCCTGCCATACGCACCACAGAGGAAGAGGCCCTGCCTGTGACATCCATGAAGAGCCTAGATTATATTTAGTGTATATATTGTACATAGTTCTTGAATAAATGTTTGCTTCTTATTACTATGAATCTGTCTTATTTATATTCAACCGTCTTATACAATTTCACACAATTGCAGCTCAACTACTTGTTGGAATATTCTTTTCAAAAATAGATTTAAAAACAAAAAATCACTTTACAAATACATTGAAATAAATCAAGTAGCTTATCATAAAGTGTGTATTTTTGTGAAAGATGTAAAAAACACAAATACCTTTCATTTCATGATTGTCAAAACATTGATAACATCATTTAATTACTCTTATGAATTTTAGGTGAACTGTCTTTTGAGCACAGACCAGATGAAAGAAAATGTAAAATTAAAAGAAATAAAGAAATGGACAAAGATGCAAAAAGAGACTATTATAATTAGTTTAATAATGCATTAAAGGGATAATCCACCCAAAAACATCATTGTAATGTCTTTAGCTGTGTAGTTGGATCCCTGAATCACGAATACTGTACACAGCGAGTTCGCCAGTATGAACGCACATTGTGTTCAGAACGACTCGGACACGAATGACTCATTTGAACAGAATTATTTAAAATATTGAACTTTACAGTCACTAGCGTATAAAAGTGATCATTGAATCATTCAAAGTGAGCCACAGAGAATGCAAGATGTGAATTTAGAAAAACTGGTTACTTTAGTTGGCAATTGTGGGCTGAAAAGCGAGTTGAAAATGAAAAAAAGCTTTATTTAATAAAAAAAAACATTTCTATTAGGTTGAATAAAAGTAATGTTTTATACAACTTAATAAATGTCATTTTTATGTCAAACTCAAAGTCACTTTGGTTAATGCACTTTAAGGTACGGTAGGCCTACGTGTGTGTGTGTACAAGATCAAGATGGCACCACCTCCGCCTCATTTTGAGCCACGAAAAACCCTGTATACGTCTGTAATTTAAATGATGGCTTTTTAGAAAATGTAACACAAAAGTTATTTTATAACTCATGAATCTATAATTCACCTTTCATGTGATATCAAGTTATACATTTAAATGAACCTCAAGATTAGAGACAATAACCCAGTTTATACTTAGAAATCCCAACAAGCCACGTGATTGGCTGAACAGTGTTGATTAATTCACTTTCAGGTGACATCACTTGTTGTTTACATTTAAATGAACCTTAAGGTTATATAATAACTTTGTTTATTTTTGAAAATTCTAAGCAGCCACGTGATTGGCTGTACAGTGTTCTATAATACTGTGTTGTTTTGTTGGTAGCCACCACACTCATAACCTAAAAGCACACTGAAGAAAGAGCATACAGTATCTTCTCTGAGATATCCCTTGAGATTTTACAAACAATCACTACTTTTCTCTGAGCAATTTACTTTCAGCACCATGAAGGTATGTTAATCCAAACTTGTAGTAACATACAAAACATTAAGGCATTTAAAAAAAGCTAAATCCCCTTGATCAATCTGTACTCAATCTGTGGCTTCACTTTTAAAGCAAAGTGCAGATGGTACCTTCTCTGGTCCAGGCTATAACCTGAGAAAGACCAGAAAACCTTCGAGCCCTCTGAAGAATTCCAACCTGTCTGACAAACTTGCAGTGATAGCACATGCAGTCAGCTTGGACCACAAGTACAGCTCCAAGTCTGGTAGCTCTCACTCCACACATAAACAACTAAAGGGAGTAAAGCTAGAGAACCACATCATTAAAAATGCATCTGTAATTCCTGAGTTAACTCCAGTACAAACAAACACTCAAACCCAAGCACATCAGTTAGCACATGCCGTCTGCTTGGACCACAACTACATCTCCAAGTCTGGTAGCTCTCACTCAACAACACATAAACAACTAAAGGGAATAAAGATAGAGAACCACTACTTTAAAAACGCAGCTGTAATTCCTGAGTTTTGCACAGAATTTACAAAGTCTCACACCGAAGCCCATCTGGTGCACACCAGCACTGAGGAACCTCTTTTAATCCATGGGAACAGCACAGAAGACCATCAAAGAATGTATCGTGCTGTGGTGGATTCTATGTTAAAGAAATCCTCTGGAGAGCCTCATAACTACAGCCTGCAGTTAGGGCTTCGTGTGAAGCAACGCCTCTGGAAAACTCTAAACTGCCCCACCATGATTGAAGAAGAGCAGCCTGATGGACTCATCCAAGTTAAAGAGATGTTCTCCAGACCAAGTTTGAAGAGATCTGCCCCACGTATAAATGTCGACATTAGTGGTGAACCCCTGCCATACGCACCACAGAGGAAGAGGCCCTGCCTGTGACATCCATGAAGAGCCTAGATTATATTTAGTGTATATATTGTACATAGTTCTTGAATAAATGTTTGTTTCTTATTACTATGAATCTGTCTCATTTATATTCAACCTTTTCATACAATTTCATACAATTGCAACTCAACTACTTGCTGGAATATTTGATTAAAAAAACGATTTGAAAACAATAAAATCACTTTACAAATACATTGAAATAAATCAAGTAGCTTATCAAAAAGTGTGTATTTTTGTAAAGATGTGAAAAACACAAATACCTTTCATTTTGTGATTGTCAATAACATTGATAACATCATTTAATTACTCTTATGAACTTGAGGTGAACTGTCTTTTGAGCACAGACCAGATGAAAGAAAATGTAAAATTAAAAGAAATAAAGAAATGGACAAAGATGAAAAAAGAGACTATTATAATTAGTTAAAGAGTGCATTAAAGGCATAATCCTTCCAAAACTGAACATTCTGTCATCATTTTTCACCCTCAAGTTGTTACAAACAAGCAAACATTTATTTGTTCTCCTTAAGACAAAGAAAGATTTTTGAAAAAATGTTAGCAACTCACATTTCCTAATTGGCCGCCATAGTAGGAAAAACTATTGTATCATTATTTTTGTTATGTTGAACACAAAATGTGATATTTTGCAGAATTTAGCAAAGCAAACAGTTCTAGGGCTCCTTTGACTACTTTTTCCCACTATGATAGTTTATGATGTTCCAGAAATGTCCATTGAAAACATTATTCCAAATAAATTTGTGTTCAACAGAACAATTAAATTTATAATTCTGTAGTGTTCATTGCCAATACGAGTGTACATTGACAGCTGCCATTGTTTCGATCATTGGGGACAGAGACACGATTATGGCACAAAATGAACAGATTCCTCCTTTCCGGATTTTCTTTCTCAGGCTGGATTCTGTATTTGCAAAACTCAGGCCAGTGTCCTCAACGATGGTTCAATTTTATTGCACAATGAAAACTACGGATATATTCTTTAAAATCCTGGACTGGTGGCATGTATAGGCATGGGCTTGGCATTTTACAATACTTGCCCACTGCCCCGCTGTCTTTTGCATTTTTACAGAAATCAAAAATATTTTGTTCACCTGACAATTTAGACAACGGATGCTCATCACGTGTGCACCTGCTCCATGACACATTCACAGCACAGAGGTCACATGACGGTACGATGGCAGAGAAATTTGTTATAAATGAGATACGTTTTTATTTGTTTATGAATTGTGAGATAAATACGTCTTTGTTTTTATGTGTGTGTATTTATAAACAAAAGATCTAAAACAAAACCTCACAAACCGTTTTGTTAATAAAAGATCTTTAATGTAATGTTTTTCATAAAAAACGATAAATCAACCTTTTAACACATTTGTTTTGTTCAAAGCAAGAGAAATGTGTCACTATCTGAAGTTAAAGATCAAAATGAGAAAATAGAACCTGAACGTCACTGATGAATTTATTTTCTTATGCGGTGTAATTGGTAATAATGGTGTTGTCCATCTGTATTTTAAATGTAGGCTTTTTAGAAAATTGTTATATTATTAAGAAGTTATTTCTCATGAATCTATAATTCACCTTTCATGTGATATCAAGTTATACATTTAAATGAACCTCAAGATTAAGACAATAACCCAGATTATACTTAGAAATCCCAACAAGCCACGTGATTGGCTGAACAGTGTTGATTAATTCACTTTCAGGTGACATCACTTGTTGTTTACATTTAAATGAACCTTAAGGTTATATAATAACTTTGTTTATTTTTGAAAATTCTAAGCAGCCACGTGATTGGCTGTACAGTGTTCTAAAATACTGTGTTGTTTTGTTGGTAGCCAACACACTCATAACCTAAAAGCACACTGAAGAAAGAGCATACAGTATCTTCTCTGAGATATCCCTTGAGATTTTACAAACAATCACTACTTTTCTCTGAGCAATTTACTTTCAGCACCATGAAGGTATGTTAATCCAAACTTGTGGTAACATAAAAAACATTAAGGCATTTAAAAAAGAGCTAAATCCCCTTGATCAATCTGTACTCAATCTGTGGCTTCACTTTTAAAGCGAAGTGCAGATGGTACCTTCTCTGGTCCAGGCTATAACCTGAGAAAGACCAGAAAACCTTCGAGCCCTCTGAAGGATCCCAACCTGTCTGACAACCTTGCAGTGATAGCACATGCAGTCAGCTTGGACCACAAGTACAGCTCCAAGTCTGGTAGCTCTCACTCCACACATAAACAACTAAAGGGAGTAAAGCTAGAGAACCACATCATTAAAAATGCAGCTGTGATTCCTGAGTTATCTCCAGTACATACAAACACTCAAACCCCAGCACATCAGTTAGCACATGCCGTCTGCTTGGACCACAACTACATCTCCAAGTCTGGTAGCTCTCACTCAACAACACATAAACAACTAAAGGGAATAAAGATAGAGAACCACTTCTTTAAAAACGCAGCTGTGATTCCTGAGTTTTGCCCAGAATTTACAAAGTCTCACACCGAAGCCCATCTGGTGCACACCAGCACTGAGGAACCTCTTTTAATCCATGGGAACAGCACAGAAGACCATCAAAGAATGTATCGTGCTGTGGTGGATTCTATGTTAAAGAAATCCTCTGGAGAGCCTCATAACTACAGCCTGCAGTTAGGGCTTCGTGTGAAGCAACGCCTCTGGAAAACTCTAAACTGCCCCACCATGATTGAAGAAGAGCAGCCTGATGGACTCATCCAAGTTAAAGAGATGTTCTCCAGACCAAGTTTAAAGAGATCTGCCCCACGTATAAATGTCGACATTAGTGGTGAACCCCTGCCATACGCACCACAGAGGAAGAGCCCCTGCCTGTGACATCCATGAAGAGCCTAGATTATATTTAGTGTATATATTGTACATAGTTCTTGAATAAATGTTTGCTTCTTATTACTATGAATCTGTCTCATTTATATTCAACCTTTTCATACAATTTCATACAATTGGAGCTCAACTACTTGTTGGATTATTTTATTTAAAAAACGATTAGAAAACAATAAAATCACTTTACAAATACATTGAATTAAGTCAAGTAGCTTATCATAAAGTGTTTGTTTTTGTGAAAGATGTAAAAAACACAAATACCTTTCATTTCATGATTGTCAATAACATTGATAACATAATTTAATTACTCTTATGAATTTTAGGTGAACTGTCTTTTGAGCAGAGACCAGATGAAAGAAAATGTCAAATTAAAGTAAATAAAGAAATGGACAAAGATGCAAAAAGAGACTATTATAATTAGTTAAATAGTGCATTAAAGGGATAATTCACCCAAAAATGAATAAATGAGGATGAAACATCAGTCAATGTTTAAAGCGCAAAACCATCAGTGAAACATTACAATACAGCGTATAAAACATTTAAATAAACATCATTTAAAAAATGAAAACTCAAATGATATAAGAAAGTTAAATATGAAATAAAAAAGCTCTTGTTGCAGTGACAACTTCAGTCAGTGCCGTAATCCTTACAGTCCTTAACAATTACATTTGAATCAAACTGAATAAACCCGCCTCGGCTTTCCTATTCAGATTGCCATAAAAACTTTACTTTTTCCAACTCGTCGACGGGAACTTTACATGTTTATGTGGTCCAGATTAAAATGTACAGCTGCACTAAATGCACATTCAGAAGATATGCACAGGAGCACAAATTAATAGATGTCTCTCTGCAACCTGCGCGCGCTCCGACACTAAGCAAGCAGGTCATAGAAAGGTTTTGATTTTACGACAAACATCATTGTAATGTCTTTAGCTGTGCAGTTGGATCGCTGAATCACGAATACTGTACACAGCGAGTTCGCCAGTATGAACGCACATTGTGTTTCATTTAAAATATTGAACTTTACAGTCACTGGCGTATAAAAGGGATCATTGAATCCTTCAAAGTGAGCCACAGAGAATGCAAGATGTGAATTTAGAAAGACTGGTTCCTTTAGTGGGCTATTGTGGGCTGAAAAGCGAATTGAAAATGATAAAAAAGCTTTATTTAATAAAAAAAACATTTCTATTTGGTTGAATAAAAGTAATGTTTTATACAACTTAATAATTGTCATTTTTATGTCAAACTCAAAGTAACTTTGGTTAATCCACTTTAAGGTACGGTAGGCCTACGTGTGTGTGTGTACAAGATCAAGATGGCACCACCTCCGCCTCATTTTGAGCCACGAAAAACCCTGTATACGTCTGTAATTTAAATGTAGGCTTTTTAGAAAATGTAACACAAAAGTTATTTTATAACTCATGAATCTATAATTCACCTTTCATGTGATATCAAGTTATACATTTAAATGAACCTCAAGATTAGAGACAATAACCCAGTTTATACTTAGAAATCCCAACAAGCCACGTGATTGGCTGAACAGTGTTGATTAATTCACTTTCAGGTGACATCACTTTTTGTTTACATTTAAATGAACCTTAAGGTTATATAATAACTTTGTTTATTTTTGAAAATTCTAAGCAGCCACGTGATTGGCTGTACAGTGTTCTAAAATACTGTGTTGTTTTGTTGGTAGCCACCACACTCATAACCTAAAAGCACACTGAAGAAAGAGCATACAGTATCTTCTCTGAGATATCCCTTGAGATTTTACAAACAATCACTACTTTTCTCTGAGCAATTTACTTTCAGCACCATGAAGGTATGTTAATCCAAACTTGTGGTAACATACAAAACATTAAGGCATTTAAAAAAAAGCTAAATCCCCTTGATCAATCTGTACTCAATCTGTGGCTTCACTTTTAAAGCAAAGTGCAGATGGTACCTTCTCTGGTCCAGGCTATAACCTGAGAAAGACCAGAAAACCTTCGAGCCCTCTGAAGAATCCCAACCTGTCTGACAAACTTGCAGTGATAGCACATGCAGTCAGCTTGGACCACAAGTACAGCTCCAAGTCTGGTAGCTCTCACTCCACACATAAACAACTAAAGGGAGTAAAGCTAGAGAACCACATCATTAAAAATGCAGCTGTAATTCCTGAGTCATCTCCAGTACATACAAACACTCAAACCCCAGCACATCTGGTAGCACATGCCGTCTGCTTGGACCACAACTACATCACCAAGTCTGGTAGCTCTCACTCAACAACACATAAACAACTAAAGGGAATAAAGATAGAGAACCACTTCTTTAAAAACGCAGCTGTGATTCCTGAGTTTTGCCCAGAATTTACAAAGTTTCAAACCGAAGCCCATCTGGTGCACACCAGCACTGAGGAACCTCTGTTAATCCATGGGAACAGCACAGAAGACCATCAAAGAATGTATCGTGCTGTGGTGGATTCTATGTTAAAGAAATCCTCTGGAGAGCCTCATAACTACAGCCTGCAGTTAGGGCTTCGTGTGAAGCAACGCCTCTGGAAAACTCTAAACTGCCCCACCATGATTGAAGAAGAGCAGCCTGATGGACTCATCCAAGTTAAAGAGATGTTCTCCAGACCAAGTTTAAAGAGATCTGCCCCACGTATAAATGTCGACATTAGTGGTGAACCCCTGCCATACGCACCACAGAGGAAGAGGCCCTGCCTGTGACATCCATGAAGAGCCTAGATTATATTTAGTGTATATATTGTACATAATTCTTGAATAAATGTTTGCTACTTATTACTATGAATCTTTCTTATTTGTATTAATTTATTTAATAAATACTTCAAGACTATGACCTTACTTCTTGTTGTCAAATTTATTGAAAACAATAAAATCACTTTACAAATATATTGTAGTTTGAATTTGCTTGCCATAAAATATGTTTATTCAGGTAAGATAGCCTTAAAATGTTTGACGTCTTTCCCAGGTTTTTAACCCATGTACAAAGTCATCCAAGCGTGAAAAATTATCCAAGCTCTGATTTTCTCTTAAATCCACTTATAAAACCATCAGTCAATGTCTTTGCACCAAACACGTTCGGTAGTTTCACATAAATATTTCTCAAACTTTCTCTGACAAATGCCATTTAATTTAAGCTTCTATGCGTGTTCACAATTTGTTGAACACCACATAGTTGTTGTTAACACGTAAATGTGGGCGGCCATGTGTTGAAGGTGCACATCTGTGCATGTCGACTGTGAATGTGCCTAAAACTGACAAAGCAGTCACCGTCTGCACTCAGTGAATGCATCCGTATGGCCTGTTCGTCAACAGAGTACACTATTGAAAGACCAGAACCCTCAACTGTGAACGAGGCACAAAACAAAGACATTGAAAAGCTCTACTGCAGCCTGTGCAAACACTGTGTGTTTACACAGTGAAAAAACTCTATTTTAAAACACTGAGAAAATTTTCAATAAACAGCCTGTGTAGCTGTATGGGTTTTATTATATGTCAAACACACCTTGGTGAGCAGCAACACTCTTTTCTGCAGCCGACGGACGAGCGAGTCCTGGTTCTCTCGTTTCTTCTGCTCCTCTTGAGCTTTGGCACGCAGTTGAGAAATCTCGGGAATCAGTTCGGCACGGGCCTTCTCGACTGAGCGAATGCTGAGACACACATATAGAAAAACAAGATTATGACAGAGTACTCCCCTCTTTAACCTGCAAGTAGGGATGCTTATTTCGGTTAATTTCCCTAACCGACAACCGACACACATTATCCGAACATTAACCGTTAACCGATAAGATTTTGATAATAAATTGGAATAAAAAAATACATTCTGAGTCTCATTTTGAAGAAATCCGGAGGACGCAGACTTTGAAATGAGAACACAACCACAGTTGACGAGGGTCCGTGACACAGTAAAATACAAACATTTATTTCACACATTTATTTTAACATGCAAACAGCAGCATAACGAATACATCAACAACAGCACCTGCATTTTACCACATTTTCACGAACCTGCAGCATTTTGGACAATGGAGGAAAACTAAATTATTTAAATCCAAAGCATAAAATAAACAGGCAAGAAAAAAAAAAATAAACACTGAAACACTGGAGCTTGTTGACAATTAAACCCGCGGCAGAAAATAGCATTTCAGAGGGCACGGATGTCCCGGGAATGTCGAAATAACGCCTCGGGAAGCGCGTCACATTTACCAATAGCCAGTCTTAGCTAAACATATATAAATTCGATCTGCTATACCACTCAAAATACAAACTTTATTTTTTCCTTATTCATATTTCACATTCGTATTTTTACGTCACGTCTAAAAGAAGGCAGGGAAACCACCGGTCGCGCCCTTATCTTCTCCTTTCCAAAGCGCACGGGCAGCCGATGCTAGCATACATGTGATAAGTTTATGTGAAGGATAAATTGATGGCTAGCACCGAAATTCCATTGCAAATTTCGTAACGTAAATCCTATATTCATTGTAATTATATTAGTGACGTGCCGAATACAAAATCTTGATGTTTATGATCCTAAAGGAACAATTTCTTTCAAAACAATAATTCCGAGAGCTAGGTATTTTGACACATTTGGTGGCACTTGTGTTCAAAATTGGTCACTTTATAACTTTTATTACAGCTGGTTGCTGCCTTAGAAGTCAACTGCCTATTAAGCAATGGGCACCAATGTAGCTCACGAGATTTTCAATAAACATTACGACATAAAACCCTACGCCAGAGGTACTAATTTGAAAACCGCAAACATATTGTCATGAGTGTGCGTGCAAACGCCACTGTTTATTCGTGTGTGAACGTGTCTGCTTGAGATAAAGGTTGAGAGATGTTTGATACAGATCAGCTCTGACTAGGAAAGCACTTTTCCACTTGACCTTACAGAGAGAGAGAAATTACCCACAGCACGAGTTCAATTCCATCAAATGCACTGGAAAACCATGTGTGTGTCTTCTTGTATCTGATGGATTAACGTGTGAGCGAGCATTAAGGCTGTGTACGATTGGAAGTAATTTGGCTTCCAGGAGGTAGTTGACAAGGGAAATTTGTTTGTGGGTGGAGGGCGGGCGCATGTGTGTGTGTGTCCTCGTAGCTAAATTGATTAACTCCTCTCATCTCCTCCAGATGCTAACTATTCAGCCCAATTTAAGCTTTAATGAAAATCATCATAGCCTGCCGTGCAGGGTCAATAAGACAATAACGCACAATCTAATCACAAAACCATACTCTCCTATCTCCTTTCAGTCTGACCCCGGCACGTACCGAGGCTTATTATGTAAATTGCCTCTATTTGTTAGCGAATAGGGTAATTGATTTAGTTGGCCCAGGCGTTCTCCACGCTGAAGGAGTATATTCAATAAAGTAACATAAGATGAAGAAATGTACATTTAAACATGAATAAGACAAATGCGAATCGCAGCAAACTAAAGAAATCAAAATGCACTTCAAATATACTTTTGCCAAACATGGTTTCTGTCATTTTAGATAGTATTTGCTAGTGTATGTTCAAAATTTCTTTTTTTAATATATATGTGACCCTGGATCACAAAACCGGTCTTAATGGGCACGGGCCCATTTTTAGTAAAAATATATTGTATTGCCAAAATTATAATTTTTTCTTTTATGCCGAAAATCATTAGGATGTTAAGTAAGGATCATGTTCCATGAAGATATTTTGTAAATTTCCTACTGTGAGGGGATTGCCTGCTAAAGTGCCTCAGATTTTTGGCACCCTAAGATTCCTTAGCTTTGAACGGTTGTATCTCCGCCATACATTGTCCTATTCTAACAACTCAGATATCAATAGAAAGCTTGTTTATTTAACTTTTGGATGATGCAAACATCTCAATTTCGAAAAATTGACCCATAAGATTGGTTTTGTCGTCTCTGGTCACATATTTGGTTTTAGCTACTTGTAAGATGCTATAAAAAGGGGCGTGGTAACATGATTTCTTTTTTTCAAGGCGGGACCTTGAAACCGCGCCTTCATCTCGCACTCACTATGGTACAGACTCTCGTTCCAAATGACATCATCCTCGACATATCTCTGACATTTTGGCTTCGTTTTACTACAGTTGAAGTGAATGAGGATGCGTTGTCCCATCTTTTTAGGGTCCATGGTCTAAAATCTGTTTCTGTGGTCACCCCATTGCTCTTCGCTGACGACATTCAAAAGGCTGCCAAATAAATGTAAGCATTTGGTAGAGCTTGGCACTGACAAAAAACAATGACAGCCTTTCAATCGCAAGGAACAAACATACACATAAAAATTTTTTGGCAGTATTTCTGCCAAATGTAAATAGTTCTTTTTTAAGAAATGAGAATCAGTTCCATTTTAAATCTCAGACGTCCTAACTCAACTAGACTACTCTCAAAGCAATCTGTCTTAGATCTCACATCGATAGTACCGGAAAGGACAAGACAGCCCAAACTTCATCCAGACAGAAGTTGAGCCGACTCATTACTTTGCGAAGCTGTTTTAGACGACATCATAGTTCATGATTAGCCCGATCTCAATACTCAGCTCATTAGCGAGATGTGATATTGTCAGAGTTTCGTTTGACTCGACTGCTCAACTGACGAGTGGTGCAGCGCCGTCACACACCAGCTCCCGTCGACCAATTACCATCTGACAATTAGAGCGGAGGAGAGACCAGAGGAAGACAGAAAGAGCATCAAAGAGATGGCTAATATTGGCCAAAGCAACTCAAGAAAAGAGCCCATTACAGCTTTTGAAAGAACGGAACGAGATGAAAAGAGAACCATATTAGAAAGCTTGTCAAATAATGACATTTTTTGGAACAAAAACAGACATGGTCCCAGAGACTGGCATGTGAGAAAGACAGTCCCGATCCGTCGGACAAGGGACAGATCAGATGCTCTAGAGCAAAGCTGTCGCTCCTAACTGAAGGTTCAATCGAGACAGTCAGTCTCGATTTTTTCAAGGGATGTCAAATCGTACAAACCGAGCAATGACAGTGCGGCTCGACTATATCAAATATTTCATCAGGCATCGATTCGGCTCGTACCTTCAATCAAACCGTTAATATAAAAGAAATAACTTTGGAATTGCGGTGTAAAAGTTTTAGGTTTAGCTACGGGCAACTTTCCTAAATCAAATGAATGGTGTTAAGTGGCCCAGGATTCCCGACAGAAGTCAGCGGTCCAAGTCTTTAACAGTGTATGTGTGTGTGTTACCTGCTGTTGACTGTGTAGTTCTGCTGTTTCAGGGTCAGTTCTCGCTGCTGAATCTGTATCACTTCCCTGGATAAATCTTCAGGTTTCCTTCAAGAAAAAGAATACTCATCTATTATAATAAAAACAAACAGAATTCAAGAAGAGGCAAACCATGAAAAAATATAGATCATCCACCTCATAAGGTCAAACTAAATTACTCCTAAACCGGTTTTATTTTGTGTACTTCATATGAAGGTCACAACATTTGCAACCCCTTCATCAAATCTTGTCACATGTTAATTTCAAATTGCAATTGATAACTTTGCATCTAGATTTGCCATCTCTGTCTGAAACATTAATTTGCAGGTAACTTTACATACTTCTTTTTAAAGGAGCCGTATGTAACATTGACACAGAGCAGTTAAGCTTTGTATCTCAGTCCAAATTAAAAATATTGCACAGGGTATTTCCCCTCCCCTTCTCCTCCTCCTCAGACTCGACGCTCACAGGAGTTGCCAGACACTTACAGGAGTGTTATGGAAGCCGTCAACTCTTACACAAAGTTTATACGTTTGCAGTGGTTTTGTTTTTTGCAAATATACCTCAATCAGCAGCTCGTTTCAGAGGTTGCATTCTCCTGAGGTTGCATTTACGGGACATACTGCTAGCACGTTATCATTTCTTCTTCTCTAAACAGTGGTTGCTTGTGACCACACAGAACATCTTCCCGTGTTTGCATTCTGAGCAGCGTTTACAGGGTTAGGCAAAGCTAGCAGGCATAACTATGTCCTGTTTAAAAAATGGAATTGGATTGGTACGTGGATTCAGGTACTCGTCGTTTGATTGCTGCAATATGCTGTGATTGTCGGCAACTGGCAACAAAGCTGTTGAAATACACTATTGGTTAAATAGTCAGTGGGCGGGGTCACACGGTATCCAAATAAAAAGACATTACGGCCCAGAACGCACATTTCAGAGTAGAAAAACTGGCTACCGTATTGTTTTTGGGCCAAACCAATACATGAGAAACCAACAAAGCATGTTTCCTAAATGTAAACAAACATATTAAGGTGTATTTAATACAGTAAATTATTACAGACAGCACCTTTAAGTGGGTAGAAGTTAGATGACGTCAAACCGACATTTCAAGCAAAATCACAACTGTTTTTATGCACTGGCTCAAGAACGGTTTTGGTTTATTTTGAACCAAAAGCTTTAAAGGGACAGTTCACCCAAAATCATCAATGTCATGAATAACTCACCATCTAGTTGTTCCAAGCCTCAATACATTTCCTTTTTCAGTTGAACGAACACGAAGAAAAATAAAATGGAGGTCAAAGGAGCCCCAGAACTGTTTGCTTTCTTAAATTCCTCGAAATATCTTATTTTGTTTCCAACAGAACAAAACAATAAAAAGTATTTTCTTTTTAATGGTAGTCAATGGTGCCCCAGAACTGTCAGTTAATAACATTCTTCCAAATATCGTTCTTTGTGTTCAGCAGAAAAAAATAGCTTATACAGGCTTCGAACAACTTGAGGTTGAGTAATTCATGAGAGAATATTCATTATTGGGTAACCTGTCTCTTTAATACCCCGAGTTTTTGTGGTTGCATTTTATTCATAAAAATGATGTATAAAATCATATATAAATCAAATACCTATACCCAAATGAGTAACAACCTAAATTACACTATTACTTAATAGGGAACACACAAAATTGTGAAAGACCACAAACTTTAACAGCATCCTCTAAAGAAACCATTAGCACCTTCTAATGAAACCTGAATTCATGATGTACTTAAAGGTGGAAGCTGTTCTCTAATAAAGATAAAGATAATTTCTCAAGCCTAAAGCTTTAAACGTCCTCTTTTCTAATTGCAAGTAAAATGGTTTCTCCAAAACTGCGTCTCCGACTTTCTTTTATTGCTTTATTTTCAAAATGTGTCTCTGTGTTACAACAACCTTTTGCAAGAGCACATTATTGACTTTCTAAACATTTGGTTTCCCACAATAAGCCATAGTGTTCTTTTTTTTGTTTGTGGTTATGTAAATTATGGCTGTAATTTAGTACTTAATGGAAAAGGTAAATACAATCCGGAATTCTTTCATTTGTGAAATATGCTCTCACTGTATTCTTAATGCAAAAATAAAAATGACCAACTCATACACTAAACAAATTACGAAAATATGATGAGCACATTATACCTAAATGCAAGAAATAATTAAACCTAATATAGGGCAAATATATAAAAACAACCTAACAAGACTCAATACTGGTAATATGTTCATCTGACTCTCATGTCGGCCTCATTAAATATTATTTGCTTAGCCACAAATCCACTGATACAGGCATATAACAACACTGTAAGCGCTCTACAAAAAACTTTTCCAATCCCATTGGAAGCAACTTAAAATCAGTTAAAAATCTGTTACATGAGGCTCCATTGTATTAATGCTGTTATTCTCTTCAAGCATTCTCATAAAAGCAGACTTTAAAACAATTATGCAAATGTAGTTGCAAAATGTTATGTTGTGCTTGCAGGAAGTACTCCGAGCACAAAAAAGTTGCAATATATATTCAAACTGCATAAATTACATTTATAACGCAAACAGCTAACTGACTGGGTCATGCTTCAAATGATCATAGTGCATGTTAAATTACATTTGCCGTCGTTGATTTGCATAATTAACGGAGCTGTCAGGATCAAACAAAAGGCTCATGAACTTTATCACGCCTACAGACGGAAAGGCTCTGAATGCATTCGCTCGCGTTAGCCGATTTAAAAAAAATGTGTGATGAAAGCGCTACATCTCACAGCTGACACCTTTGTTCTGTATTCAAGATTAAAGCTAATTCTGAAGACGACTGGTTAGGCGCTCAAACAAAGGCGAAATTGCCGCGGGAACATAAAGAAATGAAACCGTAAGACATTTTTTCCCCTTTCACACTTCATTTTTCAGGAAGTTATCTGCCGTTTCCTTCACAGCGTGACGAAATGAGTCTACGCCGCAAAAAGGAAAGTTCACGTCGCTTTTCTTTGCTGACACAAAACATTGTGGAGATATGAGACCGGTTTCTTTCATTTGGAGA
Source organism: Triplophysa tibetana (assembly GCA_008369825.1). Taxonomy (NCBI): domain Eukaryota; kingdom Metazoa; phylum Chordata; class Actinopteri; order Cypriniformes; family Nemacheilidae; genus Triplophysa; species Triplophysa tibetana. Next base: position 27,275,272 of record CM017896.1, on the reverse strand, counting down.
ATCCCCGTGAGAGTTGAATCGCTCACCCAGGTGAGACATGAGAAAGCTACTTCTTGTCATATTTATACCGCCGGTGAACGTGGTGGTTTGTATGCCCGCGGAGCAGAGGGAACGGTATGGAAATGTTCAATGATCAATCAGAATCCCGGGTTGCTCCAGTAAAGCGGGACGGGGATCTTATGCTGATTCAACTTGGTTTTATTCTGTCAGAGCGCAAAGTAATAAAGCTTTCTGGAGAGTCTGATTATGTGCTGTGCTGATACACGAGCGTGGGCATTATCGCGTGAATCACGCATCCAAATGTCTTGCTCAAGGCCGTATAACACGAGATGATAAGTGCCATCAAACGGGAGCAGAGTAGTTCGCAGAGTAACAGGAACGTCCTGGTGAACAGGGAGGAGAAAAATGATCCAAGCAGGAACATAATAACCCATATGAGAATTAAAGGAATAGTACATCTAAAATAAAAATATGATTTTTTATGGGTGAACAGTTCCTTTAAGATTCCAATCAGATATATGCTTGACTCTGACGCGACAAGCCGCAAGCAACTGCGTGGTGTTTGAATGAATAATAATTACGGATAATTACCGAACACTCATTCGGAAATGCAGAAGGTTCATCTCTACCTCGCTCAAACAAACACAGACACGGAAAATAATCATTACAGGATAATTGGATACATCTCAAGAGACAGGGTTTGAAAGCTACCTCCTTAAAAAAATAAATCACTGCCACCGCTATTGATTGTAAGAGAAATGGCAGGTTGAAAGGAACTTGTACGGTGAGGTAATTTTGCTCAAAGCTCTTCCAGTTTCCGCCATATGATGTAACCAAGATAACAGGCCTGCTGTTAAAAATTACAGCACTTACACAACATTACAAGCGTTGTTTTCACATTTCAGAACTGACAGAGGCATCGTGACTTCGTATTTAAAGGGATCGTTCCTCCTACCAATTAAAACTCATTAATGTCGTTCCGAACCCGAATTAATTTCTTCCACAGTGCGTGCACATACAAAAATGAGATTTAGGAACTACATTGAAGATGAGATGTTATTAAAGATTTTCAGCCAGATTTTCAGCCAGTTAAAAATAAACAAAGTTGAAATTCACGACACAACTTTACCCAGACTTCTGCCCTCATCTGCATTCAGAGCCATTGTGCAAATTTGGAGAAGTTAGTGTATAATGTGTGAGAGTATATTTCACCAAATTCCTCATTCCAAAAGCTATTAAAAGAATTAGTTTACATCTTTCCACATGGCTGATAAAGCACATCCACGCCTCAGACAATCAACAGAACGCACGCATATATAAACACGTTAAACATGTTTGGCAAAACTATTTTAGCAACCATGACAAGCTGACCTTGAAAACAATGCAGTACCAGAAAGTATTAACAGCACATCACTCTAAATAACCTTAGGTAGACATAAGTCCATAAAGATATACAGGTGCAGTTGGGCAGAAACAAATACTTAAGTTTTGTTAGATCAGAGCACCCTCTTGTGGCTTAGCAATCCACCAAAACGTCCAAAACACGTGTGCTTATGGACAAGTGTAACTTTGTACTGTAATTCTCCTCTCTCCAACAATAATTGTTTTACAAGTTGTGAAAGATGATGATTTGAGATGTTCTGCCATTGTATGTATGTGAATCATATGCATCAACTTACAAGATTTCCATTCAACAATTTATTGCTTTAGTCCATGTGTCAAGAAAACACCTACCGAATATTAAGTCCAGTGACCTGCCCGATGTTTTCCCAAGCCTGGAGTTCATGTTCCAATTTCTAAAACATAGCAGAAACACATTAACAAACAGTGAGTCACTCATGCACATCATCTAATATTCAACGAATTATGCGAAGATTGCACCTTCTGCAAGTAACATAAAATATTCACAAGGCTATTCACAACTATTTTGTGTCAGAATCGGTCTGAAATAACACCGTCACATTTTGTTGAGCATTACAAACACATGGGTGCATTCTTCTGTCTACAGACATATTTAAGATCACAAAAATGAAAATGAATGCCCGTGAAACATTACAAAAAAGCAGGTTGCATCTGCTGTGGATGTAAAGGAACTTTACAGTATCTTGTTTATGTTGGCCTTTAAGTAAATAGAGAACTCAGCTCATCACAATTCGACATAAAGAGATGGATGGATGTATAAAGATAGATCAACTGACCTCTTTCTCTAACTCTAGTTTGAGTTTCTCCTCTATCACTCTCTCCATTCTCTCCAACTTCCTCCTCAGCCCTTCCGTTTCTTCTTTCAGCAGGCTGCTGTTCTCTTTTGTCTCTCTGAACAGGAAAATAAAAAGATGGAAATAGAAATTCTGTTGTCGTTATGAATATTCACAATAATTAAACGCATCTACCAGAGAAACTTTGGCATCTCTGTACCTTAAGAAAGTATTCTCCTCCCGCAGGCGTTTAATCTCTCGCTCCATCTCAGGCAGTCTGGCCACTTCGGACTTCATGTTCTTCACGATCACAGAGTCTTGCTCCTGCAGGGCCAAACGCCTCTCCAACTCCTGCAGATGAACAACAGCGATAAAATCTCATTGTTTTACATCCCTATAAGTGATCAAAAATATTTGATGAACAATACTAAAATAGCTGAACCTTAATTTTGAGTTCACTCTCTGTGCTGGTGGATTGAGACGACTGTACGTTCTGGTACTTCTGATTCACGTCCTGGAATTTCCTATTAGCATAAAATTCAATATTATAGAATAAAATGAAAGCATCCGATGTAAATGTGTATTTTCAAATTAAGTAAATAATGAAGCAATGAGTATGAATATGTTCATGCTAGGGCTGTGCATTTAACTAACACGATTTAAAATAATTACGCACCCGACCCAGACATAAGTAGGTCATCTTACATTTCATACAGTTGACTGGTGACCAATATGATGCTGGCAACTTACTGCTTGATATATAACTTGCAAAATACTGTCAAAAAGAACTTGAAATTAAAGATATCTGTGCAAAAATTACCCTGAATGAGCATTTGCCTCATATCTATTCAATTATGCAAATCACAAAAGCGCAATATCGTAACATGTGCACTCGTTGTGTTCTGGACAAAAATAGCACTGCTATGTTGATTTTATACAACATCTTACTATCAATTCTATAGACAACATTGTCTGTTTTTCAAACTTTTCAACAAAAATATATAAAAAATATAAAGCCTCAGGAGAAGTGTCTCTGAGGAACATAAAGTATGGTTTAGGTTCTAAATGAATACGCAAATTAATTAATCAGTGGCTCGTTCATAAAGAGTAATTTACTGTATTCCTGAACAAATTCAGTGAATCTAATGAATTAATGGCATTTACCGCCACGCCACCTACTGGCAAATTTTATTTATTCAAATAATTTTAACAGTATTAAAATAAGAAAAAAGTTAAATAATAACAATGCTAATAAATTGGTGACAGTTTGCCTCCCAAACAATTCTGCTAATTTACATTTATGTCGTTTCAAACTTGATTTACTATTCCTTTGGGGGAAAGGAAGAGATTTCTTAAGAATGTTAGTAACCAATCTGTTTTGGTCTTTAATTATAATCATTCAGGTTCTGAAAAAACAAACAAAATGTATAGTCTTATTTTGACTTTAAATGACATTTTGGCCTCAAATGTGGTTTGTGATTAAGTTAATCATAAAATGTAATTAATTAGATTAAAAATGTTAATCGCTTCACAGCCCTGGTTCATGTGTATGGGCTCGTACTTGCGCTGTACATCCAGTTGCTCTTGAAGGGCCTGGATCTCCAGATTCTGAGTGGAGAATTTAGACTCCTGAATCTGGATCTGTTGATTGAGTCTTCGCGTCTCATCTTTTAACTCACCAATCGTCTACAATGCAAGAACAGTTTAATTAATTTTTCATTTAATGAATTATAAACTTTTATTGTTATTATTGTGCACTGTAGATCTCCTCAACTCTGACAATACTGACAGATACATAAGCAGATATCATATTAACATATAAATGTATAGTTTTCTTCCCACAGGTAAATAAACCAGAAGCATTTATGACTCATCTTGTCTGCAGAGGCGTAAACATATTCACAACAGCAATTGTGTACAAGCGACAGCACAAATACAAATCATGGTTCACTTCACTTATTATGAAACTATATCAATACGCAAATTTCTTGAAATATTGAAACACTTTCATTTTCTTCTCTCAAACCATTCAAATGATTTATCGTGATTAATTGCATTCAGAATAAAGGTTTGTGTTTGGATGATCCATGTCTGTGTACTGTTCATATTAAATTTGTATTTATAAACACATACATGTACTATATATATATATTTATAAAATGTTTATACATTATACATATAATTTCAATAATTGGTTGCGTCAATGCATCACAAAATTTATTGGACATATATATATATATATATATATATATATACTCTACATGTATGTGAATGTTTATGTGTTGACAGAAAACAAAATTAATATGGACAGTTGACAGATATATTACGTAAACACAAACTTTATTTCTGGATGCGATTAATCACTTGACAGCTCTACCTCTTACATACCTGTTCTCCCTCTGCAAGTTTGAGGTCTTTCTCATTTGCTTTTTTCTGGAGCTCTTCAATGTTACGTTTCAGAGTCTTGTTCTTTTCAATTTGTTCGCGAAGAGCTTGATTTGCTTTCTCTTCTCTTTCATCCAGACGTTTGATCTTCATCAGAAAATCGCGGTTACGGTCAACTTCCCTCTGCAAATGTAAGGCATCCATGCATACAAACACACACACACACACACACACACACACACACAACAGATAGGTTTTTACAACAGCAAATTTGTTGGTAACACTTTCCTTGAAGCATGTATGTATAATGTGTTATAAATTGTTATTAAAGTGTAAAATGCATTATAATTCCTCACAATGTGTGTTGTAATGCATTATATGTAGTTGTAAAGAATTATAACCAATTTAAAAAATGTTTAAAAGGCAACATTGATTTGGCACCATATAGCATGCACAACGTATTGGAAAGCATGATAAACTTAGCTTACTGGTTATTATTGATTGTACCAGGGGGGCTATTGAATACTGAATTGTGATTGGCTGACAAACATTCTAAGGGTGTTTTTCAGGAAGAGCACATTTATAAAGTAGTTACAGATCTGTCAACCACATTACAGTTACATATCACTGCGCCAAGCTAAACTACATAACGTTATTATACTGTAGCCTGCTGTACACCACAGAATATAGACAAACATAAACATGCAGGGAATGAATCATTAACATATATTTAATAAACATATGCTTAATTGATAACATTTGATTTGAGATTTACAAGGGATGAAATCAAATTGCGCATTAGTCTTGTTCGAACTTTGTGTCTTGCAAGGAAGCTCTCAACAAAAGAGAAAAAAAAAACAGAGCCAATTCTCAACCAAACAGTGGCACAACTTTGTTTAGAAAAGAAAACAATACTTTAATAAATTGTTTCTGTAATAACTTGTTGGGAATATTTATCATATATAGGTGATAGTTGGTCCATCTTGGCTACTCCGCTAGCGACTCCAGTTCTCACAGTATGTGGTTCCCAAACCGCCATTTTGGGAGAGTCACTTGGCTGATGCGGTGCATTACATTAAAACACAGGGTATTCCTATGACAAAAAAATGTCACTTGTTCATGGGTTTTACACGTTTTTGTGCTTGGACACTGGATGCACAAGCAAGCGCCGTGAGCACGGGTGATGCACACATTTCATACTGGACCGCGTTTCTGGAGTTGCGGCTCTCTGTCTTCCACAAATATAGTTAACTTAAGCCCCGGGTATACTTGACTTTCCGTGTCCGTCTTGTGCATCAACCCGTCCGCACAATTTCTTGAGCATACTCATCACGGATTAAGTCTTACTGTTCTTGGTTTCAGCATTGGCATTTTATAGTTCTTCTTCGACAACGGGACAATGCACACTTTCTGTGTGTGTATTCACCCCTAGTCGACTAGTGGACTTTTCTCACACAATTGCTGTTAAACGCAACACATTCGCGGACCCTCCTGGTGACGCGCAGACCATACCTACTCCTTTACAAGTGTGAGCAACAGGAGTAGGTGAGAAAGCAGCGCATCCTGCATTTTCCACGAGTATTAGATGTTAATGCGATCACTCAAAGCAACGCCATAGAGAATAATTTATCCTGCGTCCAACAAGCGTCAGTTATGCCAGACACACATCCATACAAACGACACCTGTTGAAACACTCACGCACCCACACAGACTAAGGACATTACCTCAGAAATTAAAGTAAAAGTCAAAGCACTTAATAGCACATATTCCGCATAACAAGAACTCCGCTCAGTTGACTAGAATGAAAAGCAGCCTATCGCAGTGCAAAATGTCAAATCATATCAGCATGGAGACACATTTGGTACTTATAGGTTTCTTAAATTTGGTTGTAAATGGGTTCAATCGGGTCATTCCCACCAGCGTACCTAAATATTTTTCAAGGTCGCAGTGCATTTAGAAAATTAGCAAAAACAAAAAATACATACAACTACTGTGATCGCTTATGTAGGTCAAGTTAGGAGTTTGTTCAAATCTCTAAGTTTGACCAAGACCAACAGTGATGCTTGTCTTAGCAAGTACCACTGAAACATCCTTCTATTTTAGGGATGATGCAAGATGTCGGGAGCACGTTTTGAATGCGCTGCCAACCCATCACTCACCTGTAAGTCTCTGGAGCTGCTGTTTGCCTCTTTCTCCAGCTCAATACGGGCACGCTTGTGACTCAGCTCCATCTGCTGTTTCTCCTGAGTGAGCTGCAGCAGGCTGGTGTGAGAGCGGATGCGTGACGCTGCCTCCTCCATCTACCAGAATCACAACATTTCAGTTATTATCAATAATCTTTCATTTTTGGGGTCTTTATAAAAATAAATGTTGATGTAAAAATAAATATTTCAATAAACAAATAAATCAGTAATAGCCTCCATGCAACTGATTGAGAATGGCACTAGCCTCTCAATTCTATTGTTTACACTGAAATCAATGGCAATAAAACGTAGTATGCAGATTAAATACTTCCATTACATATTGATATACTTATTAATATTTCATGGTTTGTTCTTGCTATACATTTAAACATAGAACAGCTTTAATAAAACATTATCATGGCACACCCAGGCCTCAAAACTACACAGGAAGGTCAATGATAACTGTAGAAATGTTAAAAAGTTCCTTTTTGACCATAAACAAGGGCACATTTTAAAGTAAGGAGGGTGACTTGCCTCCACTCTTTTAGTATAAAGTTTCTGAAGGTCACTTCTGCCATAAGATGACTCGGCCTCCAGCACAGAACGGTCTGGACAAGATATTAAACTATTGAACGACCTTAGCGTTGATATGATCGTGGTGTCATCCTCCATGTCATCCATGCTGACAATATCTTGATGACCTGTCAGAAATTAAACTATATTCAAGTTAATCCAAATTAATGTACAATTTCTTCTATAAAGCAATATAAAAATCCATTTAAAACACTGTAGAATGCGCCAAACATGTTAATATGTACAAAAACGATTAATTGAGATTATTTTTAAATGTTCAACCAAGCAATTTCTACATTAATGTTGACTTTGTCTATGTACGTTAGACAGCTAAAGTATTCTGTCATCTGAAGATGGGAAACCTATGGAGGTAAAATAATACAGAAATATTTTGGCCACAGGGTTATACCGCATCAATCGAAAAATAAATAAACAAATACAAATAATTCACTGTAGTATGTTACTTTTGATATGGTTCAATTATATACAGTGTCGGACAGAATAATTTCCGTTGAAACGTTTCTATGAGGTGAGATAAACTAACCTCATGAATAGTTAAGCGTTAATAAACCTACTAACGTTTCAAAACATCATGCATGCATGCTAACAACTCGGTATGATTTAGCTAGCAACCGTTAGCTAACTTTCCCACACTAAACCTCTGAACAAGCTGAGAACTAAAAGACAAATTGAATATCTATAAAAGTACTTTTTCTCTAAATATAAAGAATATGACACAGAAAACACATAAGTTACTTCAGTCTTCAGAGCTGTCTCTCTCCCGGCGCTTATTCTGGGGTTTGAATTTGCTGCAGTTTTGTATTCGTTGGTAGATATTGGAGCCGCTATCTTCACAATAGCGCCATCTGCACATGAGGAGGAAAAGTATCGAAAGTGTTCTGTGTTCGACGTCATGCGATGCTGCGCAGATTGCTCGGAGAATGACACAAAGTATCGCGATAGTGCTTGAAAGGCACTGCTTTCGAATCTCTCTCGCGGTACTTTGATGAAATATGCCTGTAAATCGGGGCTGCGCGCATCCACTCAAACAACTACTATTATGAGACTTCAGTTACACAGTTATAAAACTAAAGCAAGAAATCTTGCTTCAGGGTTGGAAAATCCACGTGCTTTATGCAACAGCATCGCCTATTTGCTGAACAGGTAATTGTCTGGAACGTGCACTGTTTTACACTGACTGTACTCAGTGTATTTGTTTGCATTATGCCACACACACATTTTTACCGTTCACCGCATTTCCACAATTTTGTTTTTGAACTATGTTTTGAACCAGAAAGAGCGTCATGGTCACGTGGTGGACGTTCACTGACGTACAGTTCCACTACACTTCCGACAACACGGAAGCTGTGACGTTGCACTGCTGAATGTATGAACTGAAACTCGCATATTGGCAATACTGAGCTTTCGCTGGACTTTACATATACTGACCCGCGCGGTTTGCAAGTCTTACGATGGCCGATTCAAAAGTGGACACTGCTACACTGTGTTTGTTTGATGTGGACGGGACTTTAACAGCAGCTCGTCAGGTGAGTGACTTAACGTTAGTTCATTTTAACTAGTTAAACTGATCTGCAATTAAACCACATTTAATATAATATTTATTATTATAGGGAAAAAAGATTTACCATCATTTATTTAACCTGGGTTTGACACGAATTAACTGTTGCTGTTTTACAAAAGTGGCATTGATTGACGGAAGTAAACTAATAGAAACTACAATATGACGTATATGTGTGTAATCACGTGGTAGTCATAACTGTTAGCCAAACAATATTTTGGCTTAATTTACTCTGGGCTTTAAAAACCAAAGAAAGAAACTACACATACTTATCAGCTTAAATTGGGGAACCTCCCTTAAAAACATGCATGTTGTCAAAACATATGGGGTAAGTCGTCACAACAGGAACCTGTTGATCATTTATAATAATATTCAAATGTTTAGTTCAAATCAATGAATTTCCCTGATGTTTGCTTAGAAATCAACATAGCGCCAACTTCCTGTCTGACTACTTGCCCCAGTCTCTTAAAAAAACATTTTAGAAACAAACGCTTAATCAAATTAGTGTATTGACCTATATGTTTGTTTTCATGTTTTGTGTTTAGAAGGTTACTCCTGACATGCTGGAGTTCTTGAATAAACTGAAACAGCGTGTGAGAGTCGGGGTCGTAGGTGGTTCAGATTTGGACAAAATTAAAGAGCAGTTGGGTGATAATGGTGTGTACACATTAACTAATACAAATAAATACAAATAATTACAAATGTAAGCACAACGCATTAAGTCTATTGTTAAAGTGCATATTGCCTTTTTATTTTGACAGTTATTGAAAGATTGGATTATGTGTTTGCTGAGAACGGGTTGGTAGCGTACAGATTTGGGCAGCTACACTCTGTGCAGGTAATATTTGATTCTCATTAATCTCATGAAGTTTTTGAGATACTTCTATGAATACTAGTAGCTGAACATATTGCCTTTCTATTTTGTTGCTGAGTTCATTTTTTTTTCAGAATATTCAAGCATACCTAGGAGAGGAAATCTTACAAGATTTTATTAATTTCTGTCTAAATTATCTTTCAAAGATTAAACTGCCTAAGAAGAGGTAAAGTTGTTACACCTGGATTTTTTCTCAACTTTTTTGTCTATACAGATGCATTTTATCAATATTTTTATTCTGAGTTTCACTTTTCTATTTTCTACTTCTCCTAATAATAAGATTTATGATAATATTTTTTTACTATATGTTTGTGATGAGGAAGGTGGGACGAGAGCCAGGAGATGGGACCAGCGTGCGCAAAGCTGATTCCAACTACCGGCCCCGCCTCCCGGCTCTCGTCCCACCTTCCTCACCACAATGTTTAAATACCATTCATACATTAATTTATTTGTATTTTCACTATGTCGTTCCAGGGGCACATTTGTTGAATTTCGTAACGGAATGTTAAATATTTCTCCAATTGGTCGAAGCTGTAGCCAACAGGAAAGAATCGAATTCTTTGAACTTGATAAGGTCATTTTAACTTCTGTCAACACATAGAATTGTCTTTTTTTTTTACGGAAAAAATGGCTGACATTTTGTTTCATGTTCTTTCAAATGCAGAAGGAGAAGATCAGAGAAAAGTTTGTCTCCGTTTTGAAAGAAGAGTTTGCTGGGAAAGGACTAGCGTTCTCCATTGGTTAGTCAATCCGTGTCTATTTGTGTCTGTCTAGCATATATAACATATAGCAATATACTGATGTACAGTATGTGTATGGTTATTTCCTGTAGGTGGGCAGATCAGCTTTGACGTGTTTCCAGAGGGTTGGGATAAGCGGTACTGTCTGGGAATTGTGGAGAAGGACTCATACCAGGTCATTCATTTCTTTGGAGACAAAACCATGCCTGTGAGTCAAAGACTAGTGTTAAGCTAGCTCCCATTCAAACATTACTGTCCACAAATAGTCAAGAACTCTTGAAGATCAAAATTCTTCTTTAGCAAATATAAAAATCTAGTTTGCATTAAGGTAACTTTTAGTTTTTCTCTAAACAGGGAGGAAATGATTATGAAATCTTCACAGATCCTCGAACAATTGGACACGTCGTCACATCACCCGAGGACACACAAAGGATCTGCAAGGAGCTTTTCTTTAGTTGAGAACTTGAACTCTGACCTTCAGACTAAAATGACAGACTGAACAATCTGAACTGTACAACTATGAACATCTAACCTTTTTTGCTAAACTGTTACATCACTATGCATTTAAACAAATGTAAGGCATTGGGATCCATGCCTTCATTTTTAATCATTTTAAATAGGACCTGATACATTATTTACAGGTTTACTGGTACTAGGGTCATTATGTGCTGATCTTTAGTGCCTTCTTGTTTCAGAAGACGTTGGAACATGACAATACTGTATATGCTGTATGTTCCTCTTTTCTTGTATCCGCTGGTCAAAAACAGAGATCTTTCTTTTGCAATTAAAGAAACGTTGCCCAGTAAGGACCAAAAGTAGTAGTAGGCTACAGAAATAATGATTTTATGCAATAAATAAAAAACAGTGATGGATAGGGTTAGACAAGGTGTGGGGTTATATCTAAATTTAAGGTTTAAGGGCACGTTTTAGGTCTTATTTTGATTTTTCTAATAGAATGAGTTTTTACTGGAACAGCTTTTTGCTTTGCAAGTAATTCAATCAGTTTATTATCAATGAGGTTACTGTCATAATAACATTTGACACCTGTCTAGCAACACATTTGTCTACACACAATAAAATTTCATTTCAAAGTTTCAATTGACACACACGCGTGGCCTGACGTTAAGTTCTGGCCTGTGTTTGGTTATAACAATTTATTTGATATTAAACTTTTATTAATATTACATCATTCAAACAAACAAGCAACGGAGAAATATAGTCGTAATCTGTAAAGAGGTATTTTATTAGTAACACACTTTTTAAAAAGTTTTTTCATTGTTCTGCTGTATTTCATAATCAACTCACATGCAAAACTGTTGCTGATCATCAAATTTGTAACCTAAAGGACATTTTGGAAACGGGACAAAGGAATTCATAAACAAATACATAAAAAGTGGTTGTTCTGCTACTTAAACCATCTTCCACATTATAGTACACACAAATGAGTTTTTTCATAAAATATATTTCGTGGTTTGTAAAAGATTGTGGTTTAAGGATACAGCTACATTTCAGCTGGAATAAACACATAGAGAAAGCTTTAAAAATGCTTTAGATTTTATTTGTACAAGCGTGAGGTGAGTCGAAATAAGTGTAAAATAATGAGTCCCAGTGTAGGAAACAGGATTCAACCTGGTAATCCAAAACATATGATAAAAAGAATATCTGTTTAAAGTAAACTACAATAGCATTTCCAGAGTTTTCAAGGTTGTCCGATATAAAAGATAAAAAAATCTTGCCGTAGCTCATGATATGATGCAAATTTCTTCTTTGTCCAAACCCCAAAATCATACAAAATGTTCTCTTCCCAAGAAGCAAGAAGTCTATGTGGTGGTTTTCTGGTCAACGAATGGGCCGGTATGGAAAGACCACGGCTGCAGGATGGTAGGCGTGTGGAGATAAAGCACCATGGGGTGTTAAAGGGCGATGCGGGGACATTGCTGGGTGTGGTGACAGGACCGGGTGTGGACTGTGTGGAGAGGACAGGGCGGACTGATGTGGACTGTGAGGAGAGGGTCGGCCGGGGTGGATGTGGGGGTACATGTTGGGCTGGAAAGGTCCGCTGTGAGGTTGGGGCTGCACGACGGGACCGGACATCACCAGCTGTAACAGACTGCAGCAAAAGAATAAGTTGTCATTTAAGTATTCCAAGTTGTAAGTAAAATAGCTCAAATATATTTTCTACACAGTATAAACTGGGATTTCAGTGTCGGTTTTGCTTTGTGTGATAAGTAACTTACTTATTGTGGGGAAGTCTGGAGCACAAAGTCCGTAGGTCCTCTGAGGGACAAATGACACAAAGAAAAACATGTCACTAAAATGGTGCCTTCAGATGGAAAGAGGTCTTTATAAAGTACACCTCACTCACCCCTGGTACACAAAAGAGCTCCTGTTGCCATGGCAACCTGAAGGGCTTGTGCCAGCCTATCCAGAGCAAGCTGAATTTGACTGGCAGCATGGAGAGGCGTGAGTTTCTCACATATACGAATGACTTCCTCCACCAGTGCGGCAACAGACTCAACAGGAAGCACGGCTAGGCGACCAATGAGATTCTGTTCTGTCAGGTGGACCTACAGAAATTAGAGTTTAGTTGGTTTTAGATTACACCCAAAAACCACAAGACAAAATCAAATGACATTAATGTATGTCTGTTATACATAATAATAGAGGTTATACAGTCCTATAAAATTAAACGAAAATATTTTAAGCCAGATGCAACACCTGTAGCATGAGAAAGACTTGAAGAACACTCAGGTGCAGTTTAGAGTACAGGTCTTCATTGGCCGTCACTTTGTCACTTTCTCCATGCCCGTTGCTCATTGCCGGCTTTCGTGCTCTCTGATAGGCTAAAGGAGCTTTGACACACCATCTGAGCAGTCCCAAAAGAGGAGTGATCTCAAGGCAACCTAATGGCAGGTTAGAATTGAGGGGTGTGTTGATGAAGGTGAGGAGAAGCAGTCTGGGATCCTCTGTGATCCAACCAACTAGCATCTCCAAGAGAGCAGGGGGCGGAGTCAGCTCATCTACAAGCAACAATGTTAAACAGTATATAAAATACTTTCAGTCACCAGACAGAAAGTATAGCGATTTTCAAAAATAACTGTTTGTGCAAACATATACTTTCCTTTTAGTATAATTTTTTTGAACAAAAAATATAAATGCCCTGAATATATTGAAATTCTCTCAATACTATTTAAAAAGCTTCCAAGGTTGAGACCTCATGAAGCTAAATGATAAAATGCCAAGAGAACGATTTTGAAAAGTCTAGTCAAAGGGTGGCAAATTTGAAGATGCTAAAATATAGCATAGTTTTGATTTTTTATCTGATAACTGAATAATGTATTCCCCCACTACAACTTTATATCTGAAATTTGCTTGATTTTACTGCTTTTTTTGAATGGCGACAAGCACAATACCTGAGGAGAAGTCATAGAGGGCTGTTACTGCAGTGATGAGCTGGCAGCAGAATCGGGGACTGGCTGAACAGATGTTCTGCAGTGTGGAGATGGCACATGGCACCAGTGAGCAGTAATCATCCATCAACACCTGAGCCAACCGAACACACCACGCAGAGTGTGTGCGCTGCACAAAAACATTGCATCACTTACATAATTTTATCACTTAAATAGCATACAAATATATATTGTAGTACACTATGAGATAAATTTCTATTTGGAATTCTTTTTTCCGATGTTCATCTAAGTTATTTGTTAAATTTTAAATCCCTGTGAGACTACACAAGACCCCCTGTCAGGGTCCTGGTCATGTCTGGAGTTGTTTTGCAAATATGATAGGTCCTATAAACTATACATGCCATTTAAGTAATAACTTATCAATACAATACTAACAGTAATACTTCAAAAATGTACACAAAAAAGAACAAATATCCTCAATAAGTCGATTTGAACTAGCATTAAAAAACTTTTTTTCCTCACACACCTGTAGCCAGGTGGCTGCACATTCTAGTATGGTCACCCGAGATACAGCTATCGCCATAGAGACCAGCTTCCCAAGCATGGCCATGCGGCTCTCATCAGCCTTGTTGCCTTGGAGACTGAAGAGGGCGGAGAAAATTATCTGTCGGATTGCATCTTTGCTTTGCTCCTGGAAATAACTGCACATGATTTCCAGCAGCTGGAGCTCCTGAACGCAGCTCATCCTCTGTGCCAAACACAACGAAAGTTGCATCACAAACTGTACCAGCCTAAATATCTCCTTTTTTTATTGCTAAAACATAAGGACATTTTCATACTAATGCAGGACAATCTTAACCTCTCATCCTACGAGCCTGTGGCTATACCATAGTAACGTGATGGTATCAGATAATAAAATCATGGTCACTGATGATATTTACACAAGTACTTTAAGAAAAATAAAAATATATTTTTTAATATCTCTTTTTGTAGAGGCTATAAAGTTTTAATGGTTTTATCTCAGTCTACGTAGATATTCTCACCTTGGGCTGTATGTTTCTGTCTTTATAGACGTGAAATATGAATTCCTCCACAAGGTCCACGGTGCTCTTCTCCAGTCCAGGTGTGGGACCTGTGGAGCTCTGCAGAGCACTGCCAAGAGAGATGTCCAGATGATACAGAACCTCTTTAGCTGCACTCAGCGGATCACGCCGCAGCAACGCATGGCGGATATCACTCATCTCTGCTGCAGAACAGAAACATTATTAATACAAGCAAGAGTTAGACATCATCAGGAATACAAATAAAAGTACAAAAAATCACAATGGTACTATAATGTTTATAGGATATAAACTAATAATAGCAATAATGGTAACGTTATGATTTCAAATGCATCTTGGTACCCTGCTAAAAAAATCTTAGGAGCGTTTCTAAAGGATTGATGATAACAAAGCACTACCATCTGGTATATCGCTGTATCATTGTACCAGCACTGTGTTGTACAGAAAACAAACACGGAACTGGAAATGATTTGTCCGAAGAACATGTGCTTAGATCTTATTAAATCCTCATATTGCATTAGAATAGGTAAATCCCGATCAGCGACGAAAAAACACGTCTAATCTAATCTATGGTGACACACACTGTCTAAACGACGCTTCACAACGCTTTTCAAACACTGTCTGTGTTTTTGAACAAAAGTACATGATTTCTTGTTAACAAGATTAAATGTTCATTCATAACCTTAACACCACTATCTTACCTGGTTAATTAATAAGCCGTATTATTCGTTTATTCTAAGCGGTAAATAAAATGTCCATATTGACAATGTGAAAGTTGTTCATAGCATCATAACTACGGAAGCCCGTTATGGGCATTTCATTCGTTGTTGCGTTACGAGTGACTCAGCTCGTGGGCGCCCCCTGCGTGCTGGAGTTAATAAATATATATATACACAAAAACCAAAAGATGTATGAATGGGATTGTATTTGGTTGTTTTTCATTCTGAAATGTGATAGCGCATAGTGAAATTCAATGAAAGGCCAACTGCCCTTATAATAAAGGTCATGGGTTTCAAGTCCATGTAAATATTCAAGTTTCATATAATTACTACACACAATATAATTATTTAAAGATAAACAAAAATTCACTAGTGGGAACAAACTGAAAGAAATCTATTATGGCTGTCTATTAAACAACCTCAAATCTTGCAGTCAACTACTTCAGTACTGTTTGTAACCACTGAGTGGCGCTACCCTTTACCTGCTTGACATGTGGAACTCGAATGAAGCACCACCCCATCTCCTCTCCTCTGACAGGACACTGTACTCTCCATTATAATCAGCAGCATCAGCATCCAACTTCACATCTCGAGTGAGAAGCTGCAAACATGACCATCAACACGCTCAGTCAGGATGGAGTGCAACGACAACAAATGCCCTGCTTGTCCAAGGTAGGCTAACACTTAAAAAATGTCCTTCTTACAGAACTAGTTTAAAAAAGATAGTCATATTGTAGATATAGAGTCCTGGGAGCTTTTTCTTTCATCTTAATGATTTTTGTGCTGTGGTAAAATAGATGAATAAATGTATACAATAATACTTATAAACAGTATTTCAGTATATGTAGTGCAATTGTATAGCAAAGCAACTATTATGAGGTTTTATTAATTATATCCTGCTATGGATGAAAGCTTTTGTCTTTGTTTTCTTACCAAAGAACGTTTTGTGCATAATTTTTGTGTGCATGCTGTCATTTATGCTCTTTATGTAGAAGTTGACAAAGAACACATCAGCTCTTTTATTTTCAAAATCAAGTTTGAGTTTTTATTGAGTTGAACATTGTTGTTATGAGTCATATAACTTCATATTTAAGAAAGAATGTTGAAAAGTGTTGATATAGAATTTTAGATTAAAACTTTCACTATTTCTGTCAACTCTTTGCACATAGATGGAGCGCATGATCATTTCAATGCAGGATCCAGATATGGGCATCAAATTGCGCAACCAGCGTCTTCTTATTACTGTTATACCGCACGCAATGACTGGTGAGACGCGCTCTCTCTCTCTCTCTCTCTCTCTCTCTCTCTCTCTCTCTCTCTCTCTCTCTCTCTCTCTCTCTCTCTCTCTCTCTCTCTCTCTCTATAAGTGCATCAAACTTGACACACTTTATCACATAATCCCAAATGGACTCAAATGTTCCGTTCCGCTTATTTACCCGGCACTGACATGCAAGATTAGAGATACCGCCTAGGCGCGACAGGAATAGTTCCCCGATATTATTGTGGAAATATCGTGCATTTGCCGGCAAAGTCTACATGCGCACCTCTGGAAAGTGTGGCGCGCGCATGAGGAAAGAGAATCAATAGAAGCTTGCGCAGTGAAACCAGACTCCAGTGTGCGCGCTCGGTCTCTGCGCTCCTATTTTTTTAATTAGACCAACAGTGCATGTTTATTCCGCCTGCGCGCGCCTCTCTGAGGACACAGGGACTGCGTGTGCATGACCAAATTACTTTATTTTGCACAACAAAAAAATATATGTCAAAGTCACTAAATTCAAGTCAATGTAATGAATTATTTAGGCTATTTATGTAACAGTGTTGTGTTGGAATACAAACTCGAAAAAAATAAATTATCCATGGTTTAACCAGTAGGCTCACAATAACTTTTAACATTAATTAAACCTTAATCACAAATTTAACATTGTATCACCATCCATATATGTAAGCTGCCCATTAAATGCGTTTGCAGTAAAACTATGGCAACACAATGTTAATACAATTTATTATTTGTACTTTTATCCAGGTGTAGACATCAGTAAATGGCTGATTAAAAAGTTTGCAATTTGTGATGAAGGTAAGACAGTAATGATTGTGTGTGAGCATGTATGCGTGTTGTTATGTGTTGTGGTATATTATTAGGAAATTACAAAGTAGGGCTATGCATATACAGAACACTTTGTTAAAAACCATTTGCCATTTTAACTTTTTGTGTAATGATTTCCATGCTGCTGTGATTTTCCAGTTACCTGTGTGTGACTTGCAGAGAGTGCCCTCTGGAGACCGCATTTTTCTCCGTGTGCAGTCCTTCTAGGGACATCAAAACATAACACACCTACACAGTCCCAAAGGAACTTGGTGCTTGTTAGGTTTGCTTTAGGCTAGTCCGATTTTATGTAATCTTATGTGAGTTGTGAGCCCTATTATTTTAGGAGAACGCGTACTTGTCACACACAGAGAACAGTTAGGACTCAGAAAGCTCAAAATATAATTTGCTGTCCACAGCTATAACATCTGCCGTGTTATAATCTAAAATTGCTAAAAGTTCAGTGTTTAGAATTATAGGCATACATACACTGTCATTGTGAAAGTTACTTTGAAACAGACTTATTTTTTCAAAAATATAGATACATCTTAGGCCTTGGTTGTAGTTGTTTGTGTGCTTACTTCATATTTTCTTCAGACATAATAAATATTTCTTTTTTAAATCTGCCATATTTTGTTTTTTATCCCTAATGTAAACGTAATTATTTAAATTTCAATATATAATTTTGTGAGCCTGTGGCCTGAGGAGTCTATGCCCTGAAGAGATCAAGAGGGTATGTTTTGTTGAGTGCAATATTAAGTATTTTTGTGTGTACTTATGTTTTAGAGGCGTTGCACATTGGGCAGTTTCTTGTGAAATACGGTTACATCTATCCTTTAAAAGAGCCCAGGAACCTTATTTTGAAATCTGACGATTCACCATATCGTTTTCAGGTACACGCACACACACACACACACAAACACACACTCGCACACAAACAGACACAATTTTGTGCTTTGTCAGCGTTTTCAAATGTTCATTTATCAAATTAATTGATTCTTTTATCAGACACCATACTATTGGGCTTCAACACGCTGGCCTGCCTCAGAACTCGATTACGGTGAGTTGTTTCAATTAAAGGTACAGTACACACAACCATTTTGAGATTGTTAGCACCAACATAACATTTCTTTGCAATCGTTCTTATTAATGCTGCATTTTGTTAGTTGAAATTAATTATACTTAGGCATATATACTGTACCTTAACAAATGTGCAATATTCAAGCACATTTTAAGCACTTAAGGTGTCAATTCAGACTCTTGGGATTGTACAACAATGCTGTACAGTCCCAGTAAAGTATGGGACTGAACAAATAAGAATAAATCAAAGAATAAACCATCACAGACAGCACACAAAATATGTGACTTTGAACCAAGGAATGTATTTACATGTTGTGTTCTAGCAATCTACTTGGCCAAGAAGAACATCCGAAAACAAGGAGAGCTGATAGAATATGAAAAAGTACGTACAACACCCAACACTACAATGCAGAGATGGAACAATGAAGCAATCTCTTGGTCATTCTCTCTCTCTCTCGCTCACTCTCTCTTTGTAAGGAGTGCTATAATGCTTTACATAAACGGATTAATCACACCTGGGATTTTGTTGTGATGCAGGCAAGAGAGCAGCTCAGGTAACTATCATCACAAAACACATATCACATGATGCTTCCTTTGACCTATTAAGGAGAGGAGAAACAAAGTTGATACACTACAATGCACTTTAAAGATGTTGAAACACATCTTTAGTTTTTGTCCCAAAACAGAATCACCTAATAACAAAATTGAATGTTATAACTTTTAAGTAAAATTTATGTCACTTTAAATATGGGCAAAGGGCAATGGGACCTTCAGTGATGTCTTGTAAATACGAGGGTAATAGTGATCTGGTGCATTATTGTACTATTAACCTTACATATAGACTAGCCTCATTCTTAGTTATTGTAACTGTTATCTTTTTTATTCAATGTAAGATCAAATTATCATGATCTCCTTAAGTTTCATGAAACGTTTGATTTTCTATGCTAAGGGCTTCAAAGCAACGCCGGAAAGCAGATCGTATAGTGCTGGAGTGTCAAGAGCAAGCCTGCTGGCTAGTAAACAGACCTCCTGTGAGTAATAAACAACCTTCTTACAACACTAGCAAAAAAGTAACCAAAAGTGGCATGGTAATACACAATAGTTTTTCATTACCAAGTGCAATTGAATAGTATTGAATCACAGCTACATAAAAGCCAGCTTTAGCCAAGCCTTTCAGAAATGTGATACAGAAATGTGAAAGCATGCAAGGCATGAGCCAATCATGCTGCAGAGCAAAGCTTAAGCTGACCTGGCAACTGTGCCCGCCCGCCGTGAGCCCGCACATCTGTACCCAGCCTCTGCTTATGAAATATTGAGCCAGTCGGTTAAAAGCGTCGCAAAGCAGAGGACAGGGGGGAAGGGGGAGAATGAGAAGAGATTGTGAAAAGGGAGGGCAGATTGTTGCAATAATGGTAAAAAAGGAGAAGTAGAGTGGAACATATTGGTGCCTTCAAAAAGAACACCAATGAATGCGCACACATGCAAACGGGAAAGTAAAGGGTATAGTGCATTGCTTTAGATCAAAATATTAAATTATAGTTTTTTCATCTTCTATTGAACTTCATATTGTTCCAAACCTACTTTATTGTCTTCTGTTTTATGTAGAATGTTAGACACACCATCAGTCACCATTCACTTCTATTGCATAAAAATTAACATTCATTAAAATGGCTTTGTTTTTTATAAGAAAGTCTTGCATGTTTGGAAAAACATGACGTTGAGTAAATGATACTTTTCATATATGTTTTTTTCATAATTTGGGTGAACTGTCCCTTTAAGAACCGTGTATTTGCTGTACATGTCTAATTTTTCCATCTTTTCACTGAGCACTTAAGAGGATATTCTATTTCTAAGTGACAGTGTGGTGTGTCTGTGTATGTGATACTGGTAGGTTTTGTACGCCGTGTGTTTGTGAATCATGTTCACTACATTGTGGACGAAATGGAAAATAAATAAACATATTAAATAACAATGCGGACAATATTAAAATGTTAAGGTTCTGGGAGGTGGAAGGTGGGCTAAAAAAACTGAAAAGGTCAATGAGAACTCCCAGCCGATGTGTGTGTTTGTGTGTGTGTGTTTTTGTTACTAAGCTCTATTGCACAAGAACATTTTAGCGTGAAATCCTGATGACGATTAATCTGGGGGGATTTAAAAACCATTTCATTCTTGCCACTTTGTGTGCGTGTGTGTATACAGTAAGCATGGTCAGAGATGTTGATTTAGCCTAGTTTGTAAGCTTTAAAAAAACACACAATATTTAAGTTTTCAGAAACACATGGTACCAATATAAGACAAACATTCCATTTCAAAGAACTTTGCTAAAGCCTTTTGTATACAGTAGACTAGTCGCTTTGTCATTTCGGACCCCCTTATTTGTCATTTAGCTGTGTGTATCTTCATTCAAACATTTTGCAGCCGGGGGCTTTGGACATTCTTGATAACGGACCGCAGAGACGGACTATGAATACTAGAGTGCAGCTGGTCAGTGAGTTACCAACCACAACACAACATCAACACATAACATCATACAGACATAGTTTTAACAATATATGAACTAACATTCACAGCAGAATCGTTCATGTTTAAGCTTTCCTGTAGCTCAGTGGTTAGAGCATTGCGTTAACTACGCAAGGTTGTGGGTTTGATCGCAGGGTATTGCACATACCTAAGTATAAATGTATAGGATAATGCAATGTAAGTCGCTTTGGATAAAAGCGTCTGCCAAATGCATAAATGTTAATGTAAGCATCATCTATAACATTCTTTTTATTTCTGTTTTTGTGTTTCTCATGCGTCCTTATTCAAGTAAGTAAACACTTCTTAATTTCCAACTATCATTTCATAGCAAAGACCATTCATACATACTGCATGCGCACATTTTGAAATGTTTGGAAACCATAATGGAAATGTTTTCCTTATTATATTTTTAGAAAAGAACACAGAATTCTACAAAAAAGAGGTAAGGTCATGAAATTAAAATATTTATTAGGAGTGTTAAGCGATTATTCGCGATTAATCGCATGCAGAATACAAGCTTGCATTATGTATGTCCGTGTACTGTGCGTTCTAATTTTGAATTTATAAAAACATATACATACAGGCATATATTTAAGAAAAATACCAAAATTAATAAACATTTATTTTTATTTTAATGATTCGTAAATATAATATATGTAAATATTTCCTACATTTGTATCTGTGTATGTGTTAATAAAACCAAAATTAATATTCAAAGTACACAGACTTATATTATGTAAACACAAACTTTTATTCTGTATGCGATTAATCACGATTGATCTTTTGACAGCCCAACAATTTATTAAAAATAAATTATATATAAATGATATATATAACAATAACATAAAACACATGTACAATAAAAAAGATGTTATACCGTATTGAATAATATATTTTTAATATTTAATATGTTTTTAAATGCATGACTAATTTAAGTTTCCGTCATTCATTAGTTCGGTTTTGAGTTTGTTTATTTGTTAAATGGCTTTAGATTGAACACAACAGGAAAAGTCTGGCCAGAAATCGTCTCAAATCTTCAATTTGCCTTGAGAGGTACTGAATTTGTGTGTTATTTCTCCTCTACCATACACTCTATCCTCAGGCTAGATCTAATGGACTGTCTTCAAAAATATCCTTGTAAATGGAAGCCTAATATAAACCTTTCTGCGGGTTGTTCATGTGTGTGTGCAGTTATGTCAAGTACTTTGAGCAGTACCAGTCTCATGACCCCATAATGCAAGGATCCCTTCCCAGCAACCCCTGGATAACAGATGATGTCACGTTTTGGAGCATTAACTCTAACACGTGAGTCATGTGATCACATGCCAGTTAGCATTATATAAAAGATTAAACATTAAAAACGAAACACAATTAATGGACGTGCAAACGCCTCATATCTTATGTTTAAAATCTTAAACATTAATCTGAACACGTTTGTGATGATATCAACCTGTTTGAAGGTCAGAGAGGATTTTATGTTTGTGGATCAGGGCTGCTGTCCCGACTAAACTACGCCTGGAGCGCTGGAGCTTCAGTTTTATGGAGCTGCTCGATGACCCATTGGGAAGAAAAGAGTTCATGACGTATCTGGAAAAAGAATTTAGCGGTAAATGCAGAAGACACACAATATTTTTCAAGAGAATGTGAAATGTGAAAGAGCAGTATGATGTCCTGGTTCCAACAGTTAGCTGTGCAGTTGTAACAATTTGTACAAAAAACATATTTAATTATAAATATACCTCCCTCTCATATTTTCTTATGGTGCCTTTTCGATTATCAGCGGAGAACCTGTGTTTCTGGCAGGCTTGTGAGGATGTGCGACATGGAGAGACCTCAAAGATTCCTGAGAAAGTGGGGGAAGTGTACAAGTATGTCTATTTGAATGGTTTTTTGGGAGGCATCGGACATCCATAATTGATTTTCATTCTTAAAGTCCCCATGAAGATGCATTTTTTTCATATTTTTACGCATTCCGAGGGAAATGAAATTATAAATGGGAAAAAAAGTTGACGTGGCTTTCGTCTTTCTCTGCGCTTTATTCGATGTACGAAAACAGCTGATGCATATTGAAATGAAACTGGTAGCAGACTGACAGTTGAAGGGGAGGAGTTAACAGATGCTCCGCCCAAGCCGTCTAACATTGGTCATCTAAGTTGCATTGTCACTACAGGACGGATGTGCATTTACAGATTTTAACCGAAGATTATGAGGGCAAACGAACATTAAAAAGAGAATGACCCACATTTATGAGCTATTTACAATTAAGGCTGCAATATTTCATGAAAAAATTGGAATTGTAAATTTTTAATTTCACTGGGACTTTAATCTTTCAGGCAATTTCTTGCCCCTGGTGCGAATCGCTGGGTGAATATTGACAGTAAAACCATGGAAAAAACTCTTCAAGGAATCAAGCAGCCCCATCGGTTTATTTTGGATGATGCCCAGATGCATATTTACTTTCTCATGAAAAAGGTAAGTTCAAGAATGTGTATATTAAAAATGAATAAAGATAAAATACAACATGTCATAAATGTTAACACTAGATAATTTTGGCCAATTCATTTAGCACAATAACAATATATATTATTAAACTGGGCCATGAAAGCATTTGCAATTCATAATATGTTGTGTTTTTGCGAAAAACCAAAACAAACTGTTTGGCAGGTAAGGTGATTGGAGAGACAAAAACATAAGAGGTTATGATGACATTTTGACAAAAGACAAAAACACTTTTGTGTACAAAAAAGCAGAACATTTAGGTACAATATTGATTTAAATGTTAAAAACATCCACCTCAAACTATTCCTCTGTTTATGTGCACAGGATTCATACCCTCGGTATCTCAAATCAGAGCTCTACAAGAATTTGTTTGGTCGAGCTGTAGTACCACAGGAGACCAAGAAAAGGTACAAGTGCATACATGAATCATACTGTATCTATA
The DNA here is from genome assembly GCA_008369825.1 of Triplophysa tibetana. Lineage (NCBI taxonomy): Eukaryota > Metazoa > Chordata > Actinopteri > Cypriniformes > Nemacheilidae > Triplophysa > Triplophysa tibetana. The sequence continues at coordinate 27,250,928 of CM017896.1, read as the reverse complement.
TAGATCAAACTGAGTCACGTCATTGGTATTTGTGTGTCCAGCGTTTTCCCATTCACGCGACGCCAACGTCACTCCAGCCCCTCCCCTGCACTCACAACCCAAACCGCAGAGAATGATGGAAAGCCGAAGAACTCCATCTCCATCAAAGGCAATCCTGGAACAGCATCCCGGCTTTAATCATTCAACACGCAACAGCTTAAATACATTTCCCAAAGTTGGACTTCACCTTTGGGCACTAGTGTATTCCTCTGTTCATATCACAAAGCAATACTGCTTCATCTCATGAATCATTATAATCATAGATGACATCGAGCAATAACTCTTGGAAAGTCTTTTTAAAATAATTATAGTTTCCAGGTATGTTTATTAGCATGTTTTTTGGCATTTCAAGTGAATTGCTTTTTTAATATTTTTTTTCTGTTTAATCATTTTGATTACGTGATTTTTTATGTTGTTATAATGCACAATAGTAAAGAAAAGCAATGAGCGGTTTAAATATTAGTCGTTTTAAAGACAATTATTCAAAGTAACTTCATAGAAAGAGCTAATTCCTGGTTCCTTAAGAAATGAATTTTTTTACACTTTCAAACGTGAACATTGTGCACATTTCGATACATTAGCAATTGGTCAATATGCAAAATCATTTAAAACAAAACTCTTGATTGTTGACATAAAATCCATGCGATTTCATGTGAAAGTATTATTTTTTTGTGGCCTATCCTTTAAAGATCCTTAGGAAATTTTTCTCTACTAATGCAAGAGAAGACTTCTTTCCTAACTTCTATATGCCAGCATAGGAATGAGGTGAAGCACAATGGCAATGAAAATGTCTCCACATCATCATTTCCTCTCTGTAGATGTCTATAATAGACACCACACCTTCAACCAGACAATTAAAAGAGAATTTAATACTGAAAATGTGTGTTGTATTTCACTAAAGTGGCCAGCATGAACTAATAAGGAAAGGAGGTGGTCTTTTTTGAGTGTGTTAAATCTACACAATCAAGTGGGTTTACAAAGGATAAGTCTTTGTATTGTCGTGTTTTTCATTTATTAGCATATTTTCGAGAACATTTAATATAAGAAACAGGGATATAGAGAACTAAAACGACTAAAAAAAATGAACAACCTTCATCAACATAAATAGATATTCATGTGATTCCACCTCAAATAGATGTGCATGAATGTGCAAGATCTGCCGTTTGACGCAAATACAAAGGAGGACTGTTAGAATAAAAAATATATGTAGTGAACAAAACAAAACAAGTATTGAGTGGTGCACTGAACTTAACATAAATCATAATCTTTTTTTAATTGTAAGTCATAAGACAATATTTTCCATGATTCAAATACAAAATTATATACAAAACCATTTATGTAAAACAAATCACATTTCAACCCTAATTTACACTTAACAACACTAGGAAAAACAAGAGACAAGCTCACAAATAGAAAACTGTCATGACAAATGAAATTCAAGAAAATTTCACAAATGTCTTTATGACAGCCTGAGGTTAAGAAGTACAGTAGATCCATTTCTACGTGAAGCCTCGATCAATACGGACATCCAGCGTAAATACACCAGTATGACCTTCCAAAGAACACACATACTGTAACCAAGCAAGTGCATAAAGTGTTTCACCTTAAATAGTTAGCACAACATTTCAAGGAAGCTATCAAGGCATTCAAAGTGTATTATAAAGACAAAATGTGGGAGGTATTTAAACATTCCTACGCAAATTGTTCCTGACAGTAGTTTAAATAAACTCGTGAAACAAGTTTGGCTAATTAAATAAAATAAAGGAACTGCTTTGACACAGGCAAACATAAGGTTAGTTTATAAGAACAGCGTATAATACCCAACAAATCAAATCTAACCAAGTATTCTCAATGAAGAAAGTGCTAATTAAAAATGTATAACAAAAAATCATGTTCGTCCAGAAGCGAGAGGACTTTCTGGTTGACTCACTTTCTCTTACAAAGTGATTGTCTTCATATTATAAAAGTGCTTAATGGAGTAAACAGAATCATTCATTGACATTCACGGTCTACCTTTCAAATAAAAGGTTTCTATTGTGACACACAATATTCTGGTTAAAGCTTGATTCAACTCTTAAAGCTAAAATTGCAATGTAACATGGCCATCCACTGAGGTTTGTGCAAATATTACGTTCCACTGACAGTGTAAAATTCTTCTTTCTCATTTTTACATAATTTATAACCGCAGATTTTGTGCGTCCAGCCCCAGGGTGGGATGTGTTTTTCGCGGGGCGGCAGGAGGAAGACCACGCTTGTCGCTACCATCATGTGCCATATGGAATGAGTGTAGAAGTAGTTAATGTCGGTCTGTGCGAAGACGTACACGCATACTCCGATAACTGCAGACACGATGCCCGGCAGCAAGAACAAGACCCAGCGACGCCATGACGGAGGGTAACAGTGGTGACGTTTCACACTTCGATAGGTCTGTTGAGGAACAGAAATACATTGCTTTATAAATGTATGCATTAAGTAGATGCCTTCTTCCAAAGCAGCTTAAAGTGAATTCAAGCAATACATTGTTAAAACTTTTAGCATTTGAGTCCATGAATTTCTTTGACATTCAAACAACTAAAAAAAGATTCTCGTTTCAGGACGGTATTCTTTTTGGGTACCAAAACTCTAAAATTACATATTTGAGTTTCGAAATGACACACGTTATTAAGAAAAACATTGAATACAGAGTCTGACAATGCAATAGGTCGCTCTGGAATTTTAGGTTCTATCTTACATTTATGCAAGAAATTAGTAATTCATATACGGTTTATATTCTGCAAATACTTATTTACAATATTTTACCTTCATGTTTGTACATTTTGGGACTTTGGGAACAAAAAGGTTACGTATCCACAAAGTCAAGTTGAAAAAACTAAAGCTCAATATCTCAAAACTGCTCATAATGTAGATAAAACCTTATCATTTCAAGGCAACGAAAAGTTTAAAATAATAAATTGTGATCTATAAGTAATGTATAGCCAAGCTTACCCAGGCAGCGACCATAATGACCAAAGAAAAGAGGACGGGGCCTAAAAGGTTCCACAGCCCCCTGCGATCCAACTGCATCACCATGGAAATGACAAGAGTGCCCCCCATAAACAACATCTAAAATGCAAGAAAAACTATTTTAACCAAATAAAAAATGTACGAATCATAGTTACAATGTAGTGGATAAATAGCTTTTAACATTTTTGGAAGGAATGCAATTGTTGAAAAGCACTTCGAAGCTATTATTAGAGCGTTGCTATGCAGCTGCTGAGCTTTTCTGGATTTCAGCATGTTATCTGATAGTTGAGGATTTCCATGTGGTTACTTACAGAAAGCTAAAACTTTAAGATTATATATTAGCAACAGGGCCAGTAAAAAGAGCTATGCGACCTTGTGGAGGGTTGCTATGCAACAAACATACATCTAATACAGAAACGGTTTTCTTATGAACAGGAAAATCTGGTTTGACAAGCTATTATATACCAATAGATTCATTGTCGTTGAACTCATGGAACACATATTTACAAACCCATAGCGCTGTACTCACATATTTGACCGGCTCCAGGAGTCGTGCCATGCAAAGGATGGTGACCCACACTGACACGACAGAACCCAGGAAATCACAGAACTGGAGAGTGTCGTAGTCCATGATACACATGACGGTTACACCAGGCTGGTCACATGCATGATAAAACTACAAACATACAACTGGTTATATATACATATATAAATAGGATTTTAAATATTTATGCACATTTGTATTCATTTCTGATGACAGCGAACATTTTTGGCTATTTTTAAAACAGTAGCTTAAAGAAAATACAAACAAAGCAGAAAAACGCTTGACATCATGTACCGTTGAGAAGAACATGGTAAAGAAGTATACAGCCGCCTCAGTGTGATAGCCTCTGTAAAGCGCCACAATGATGGGTGGAATGAAGAAGAGGTTACTGAGGGTGAGGAGCAGAGCTGCAGCCATCTGACGAGAGAACGACAGCGCAGTCGAGCCATCCGTACAGCCCCATCCCTGCCAACCTGCCAACAGAAATCCAATAAGAGCCGATTCAGACTATAATGTGTTTTTGACCTCAGTTCTCACTCTCTCTGTGTGTGCGCATATGTGTGTGTTTACCAGCTTTGCATACACACGCGGCATAGAGGTATCCGTTTGTGCGCAGCAGTCTGCACTCTCCGTAGGGCCCGCAGTCTTCGATGCAAGCGGTGACACTCACAGACACACTGACTATGGCTGATGAATTTTTGCAGTCAACACTGGAAAGAAAATATTATGGAATATAACACATATAAATAAATCAACGGCAAAAAAACTACACAACACTATATTATGATAATGGTATCCACGCTGTTGAGTTAAACATACAAATTTCAAAATCCCATTGGAATAATCGAATTGTGTTGGGTTAAAAAAATATTTTATAAAATATAGAACTTATTTGTAATAAACAAACAAATTTTATTACTGGTTTGTACTTGATTTTTTATTTTACATAAGATACACAATGTTATCTTATAGCTATTATAGATTTCATAGCTAGTTACATTAATATTTTAAATGAGCTTTTATTTTTACATTTTTTGTTTTTGCATTTATATGTTGGCAGATGCTTTTTTCCAAAGCGACTTACAGTGTATTTAGTGTACAGTATACATGTGTCTCTTATCATCAGTATGTATTTTTAGAATTACATATGTTGTCATTTCACTATATGATTTTTTTGCTATATAGGCTTCATTTATTTAACCTCAATTTCTGTTTTAGTATTGTAATAATTTTATTACCTGAACTCATTTCAGTTTATTGCTAAGGAAAATTCAAATTTCCGTCAAGTTTAATTTATATGTAACATATACATATATCCATTTTACCTGATTTAAATGAATTGTTTTAGTTTAAGTCAACTTTAAACTTGGCACAAATGTGCAAACTAAAACCTCATGTCTGTTCATGCAATAGGTCTTCAATGTTGTGCTCTATAGGACGTGTTTAAACAATAAAATGTATATTGACCTGTCATTGCAGAGCGTCTGTAGGCTGAGGTACCACATCGCTGCCTCTGGAAAAGGAATCCTCAACTGCACACGTGATTCATTTTTGCTCACGCTCAGAGAATATCCCTGTGCGAACGCTAGAGGCACACACAAAGACCATGCATGTCAAATGAGTCAAGCAATACATGAAGCATAACGCCTGAATGCTCATGTATTACTAACCTGTATAGCATTGTTTGCTAGTGTTGACGTTTATTACTGGAGCTTCAGGTGTGAGGCATGCTTTGACGCTTCCAAATCGACCAATCAGAGCACTCTGTCACAATCACATGACACAATGTATAACATCACTATGTATAACTTAAAACTATTATTTATAACATGCACGTAGATGCTTACAGTGTTCAAAAGGAGCTGTACTACAAATGTACCCCCACTGTCAGCGGAAGAGTCTAGATCCAGTGTGAGCACCGTCGGGAGGTCAGAGGTCACATTCAGGTTGCTGGATACAATGAAGCGTAGTGAAAGCACATCCTGTTCGTCTCTCAATACAGTCGGGGTCCTCATGCACACAGGCTCAGAACTGTTACCCCCCAGTCTCTGCTGGTTCGTCACAGAAAGAGATTCGTTGCCGATTGAGTTGCCAACAGAGCTATTGCTTTGGGGGGAAATGAATGCTGAGGTCTGGAAATTCGAAGAGACGCTTAAAGGTTTACACCCCACTGTATGAAAACGAGGAAACATGGAATTAAAAGACTTTTAGTGTAGCAAAACAGACAAAAAGCTATTTAGGGAAACAAAAGTGGTAGATGACCTGTGACCTTGGCGGAGATGTTGAAATCCACTGTGGTGTTAGGTTGACCGGTCTTGATCGTAACTAGCACCCAAGTGTTCCACGGAGGGGTTGAGAGTGACGCAGAGCAGGGCTCTAACTGTGAACAGTTCACTGTCACTACAGAGCCGGGCCTTAAAGTGCTGAAGCCAAGGGTGATGGAGAGCGCCGCAGAATTTCCCTTCAAAGAGATGTTTTGGATGAAAACATCCAGTCTGGACGAGAGCTCTGGGACGAATACTCTAAAAAGAAAAAAGCATTGCATTTTAATAAAATAAATTATAAAGCAAACACACAACAACCAGTGACACCTCTACGCAGTTCAGATAAATTTATAAAAAAAGTGGTGTCAGCTACAATGTTAGCACCTACAGTATTGGTATTTTGAATGAAGAAATTAAGCCCGTTTTAAGACCAATACAAATATTTGATATTTTCACAAAGAATTAAGATTAATTTTTTTGTATGGTTTCATAAATATCTTTTCTGCATTAGCCCTACATTCTTTTAATCACTGCTTCAAAAATGTCTTTACAGAGGCCTGCGCTTGACATGGGAAAAAGAATGATTATATCGTGGTCACGAATAAATATTAATTTTCACATTTTTAATTTATTTTATTAATTTAGGTCAATCAAACTCTTTTTTTGGGCCTTGTTTTAGATAAATCAGTTTATTGATTTCACTCACCGTGATATTTGTTTTGTGAACAGGTTTACCATCACAGTTCTGCCCTTTTACTGTTTTAGCTCATGATTTCTAATTCAATAAACATCAAAGTCATGGCGGTTTTATTTTATAAAGTGCAGAAAATTATCAAAAATGAGCATGATTTACCTAAAAGGAGAGAACAAATTCATGTATAAATAAATTGAGGGGACAATCCAGGCTTATTAGTAGATAATGAGCATCCAAGTTTGATTTCAAGCATTAATTTAATTATAAATTCTTTTTTCTATATTATGTAAAATGATTTTATGTCGAAAACATTAAATCACAAAAACGGCTTATATCAGCTATAATTATTATAATTAAATTTTTTTTGTCATGTATGGGTCTCGGTAGATCTATGAGTGAAGACTGACTTTACAAATTTCTGGAGACAAACTATGTGCATAACAAAGAGAATATACGTAAGAAACCAACAATGACAATATAAACAGCGCAATCTATTTATACACACAAAAGCACATACTTAAACAGAGCTGATGCTTCCTTGGTTGTTAGCGTTTGATGAAGTGGAATGTCGTGAGTCAAGACTGGCAGGTCCGCCGCTCTTCTCACAAACATCTGCGGCTGAAACAAATACGAGCAAGACGGCAATCCCTATAAGAGAAAAACACATATTGCACTTCTATTCTTTGGAAGCAAGAAGAGCATTAAGTGTTTAAACAAAAAAAAGATAAATATGAACCTGCTGCTCTATCTTGCCGTCATCCTTGGGCATGTGAGCGGCCATGAACCAGTCGCCAGGTTTGGGGTGGGTCACATTGAACAGTGTTACGTTACTACCCTGCCCACTTGGAACTATCAAGGTTATGTTGTGGGCAAGAGTGACTGATGTTGAGTTCGGGAACTCTGTGTCGATGGGGTTGATGACCGGTGGTGCTCCTGACCTAAAGTGCCTGGTGATTTGGATTAGATTGACAAAAATCAATGCATATTTAAATTCGATGTGTTGCTTCTTGATCATTTAGCTCCTACTTTGTCCACTTACTGTCCACTATCTGCAGTCTACCTTTGATATATTATACTATTTTACAGTAGTAACTACAGCATTTTGATGGCCAGTATGGTTATACTATGCCAACAGAGGATTCGTCTTCACTTTCCAGTGATTTTGACATCATTACATATCTATATAAACGATATATTGCGCAAATGAATACAATATATGCATACACAGTAATGTTCTGGTTGCCGCAGTTCATCACGGACCCCCTCGTGACCGTGAGCAGCCACCGCACGAGCACAGTATCCTCCGGGACCCGGAAGTGATGGAGCCGAACATTTCCGAACCAGCTGTATTTGGACAACTTCTGAGCCGTTTTAGAGTAAAACCCGTTGACGTAAGTTATGTCTAAAGGGGGCAGAAAATGACATCACGAAACGTCAGAGGTAAACAATCACAATCTGTGTTACCGGCAAAATCCGTGGTGAACTTCACGCTGTTCTTCTATTATAACATATTTACCTTAGATACGTTTAAGAAAACTGCCGACAATTTTAATTGAAACACAACCGGTGTCAATGTCATAAAAAAAGATTGCTCAAACGCGTCAACGACATCAAACTCACCGTCAGATAAACAGCCAGCGATGCCATAAAGTAAAAGGCACAGTGCAAAATACTTTTCCATTTTTCAGTATAACATTTCTCTAGTCAGCCCATTGTTGTGTGTAACAAGTCTTCAGAAGAGTGTTTTAACACAATACTTCCTGGTTCGGGTTACTGTACTGCCTCCAGCGTGCATGCGCACGACTTCTGGCTGCTCGCGATGCTTGCGTCATGAATATTAATCCTACATCGTGACGTTCAGCCAGCGGATTTGATCGCAGTTAAGCCTCATGAATATTAATCATCTAATGAATCTGTTTATGGATGAAAAATGATTCTTGGCTATATTCGACAGGGGGCGTCAAACGAGTGATTTTAATGATTTAAAAAATTCAGCCATCAAGTATAATGATGATCGGGATAAGAAGAAGTACAGTCTTGATACACTGCCATCTGCTGGTCAATAATTGTCCTTACTGTGAGGTAAATGCAGAAAGCTACATAACACAACTGTCATTAAAGGGGTCATATGACACGACTTAATCGAATATTATCTTTGATTCAGATGAAATGCAATGTGTATTCACGATTATTACGTTCAAATGCGCTTTATTTTCCACATATTGTGCATGTTTGTATCTCAGATTTACCATCTCCTATTTCTCCTATTTGCCTGGAACCAAAGCAATTGTACTGACAGGTACAACCACCTTATACATTTGGGTGATCTTAGTGAAATCATATCACGAACTAACGTAGATTTGTGTTGGTGCTGTTACATGAGGCTCTTCAGGCAGGTCTGGGTTAGCATTAACTTTTAGGTGGAATGCATCTTTTGTTACGTCACTACACTTGTTGAAATTTTACTTGTCTATTACATGTATAGGCAACTCATAACAAACCAAAGACACAGAGAAACACCTATTTAGCCATAGAACCCCTGAATTACACCAAAAGATATAACAATTTAATTAAAATATGTATTTGACGAGTTTTTGTCCTTCAAATATCCATTTGACAAAACATTTTTTTTTTCGCCTACTTAAAAGCTGTCGAGGAAATTAACTCACTTCTTTTGTTGGATTTTAACTTAAATTATTATTATTATAGCCATTTCCTTTTGGGTGATTTAAAGAATTCTGAATCATGTGTTATTGTAGATATCTCTAACCTTATGGCAAACTTTCTTTAAAAATAAGATTAAAACAAACCTTTAAGATATTACTTAAAAAGGGAAATCAAAAGCATAGGCCAGTTGCATAAATATGGCCACTAAGTTAAGACTGTGTCTTAACAAAAAGTCTCACTGACACCAATTAGTTAGGACTAATAAGTTTTACTTTTCAGATATACATTTTAAATTAATTGACTTAAAGGTGTCATATGACACAGCTGAAACTAATATTAGAATTTGTTTTAGATCAAATGCATTAAGCGAGGTGTGCTATGATTGGCCAGTTAACCAGTGTGTAGTAAATGGTCGAATACTGCAAGTGATGGAAAGGTTACCCTGTTTTACCATATTTGGAACATCAGGTTCAAAAGCAATTGTACTGACAGGTACGCCCACCTTACTTGCCTTTACATTTGGACGGTCTTAGTGAACATACCACGAACTGATGTAGATTTGTGGGGTTGTAGTTACACGAGGCATTTTAGGTCTGGGTGAGCATTAACTTTTAGATAGAATGCATCTTTTTATATGACACTATAATTGCTACAATTTTTCTTGTCTAATACATGGGCAACTTATAACAAACCAAAGACACAGAGAAAAACGCATTTGTGCCATATGACCCCTTTAAATAATGTGACATTGAGAGAGACAAGGTACTCATCCTGTTTTTGAAAAAATTGAAATGAAAGCTTACGTTTAATTGGGTCGGTTGAACTTTAATGGTTTCCTTTCTCTTGTACTGTCTTGATATGGACCTAAGGGTCTGAAATAAAGCATGAATTGAATTGAATAATTCTAATTCAGTATATTGTTTACTGTGTCTGATTTTTACCTTTATATAAGTGTTTGGTTTGCTTAAACGAGCTAGTTTACTCATAAAACATATGACTTATAGGAGTTAGGAAAAGCATCCCCACACAATTCTTAAAACTAGAACTCACAGCTTTATTCTCGCAAACAACCATCATTGTACTTTATAAAGCAACTCTTTAGGCAGCATTGTTAAGATGTAATAATTTATTTTATTTACTGCAGAATTTTTGTGATGTAGTATTGTCTACCTGTGGTTTATGGATAGTTAAACCATTATATGCTGCCTCGGCTGCTGTTAAGTGTTCTTGTTCTCTAACATATGTTAGTCCAGATGCTACACTCTCTGCTACTGGTCATTAGTGCCTCTATTGCCCTGCGTCCGACTCTTATTTAACCCATGCTGTACACACACACACACACTCTTGCTTTTTTGCCACCTCCTATCTATATACTTTCAAAGACTGTTTACCTGGCAAGATGGCACATAAGTTTGCACAGTGCATATGTGTTTACCAATGTTTTGACTCAATTTATGCATTTCAACAAAAGTAATTTCAAGCAAAAGACTTCGGATGAAAAGATAAACACTGCAATAACAAATAGCAAAGATTCTATTGATTTGCCGAAACTTTTGACATCAAACCTTTTGTGACTGTTATATTAGCCTGTTATAATGTAATATTATATGTTGTGCATTTGAAAATAAGAATGCTTTGACCTTATATAAATTGTATATATAAGGTCTAACACACCATGCACAGGTAGGATAACATAATTTGCATTGCTTGTCTTTTTAATGGGTTTTTATAAAGGGGCTCATTCAAAAGTCAAAACAGCGTAAGATGCGATTTCACGCCTTTTTAGGTTTACCCTTAAGTGCCCACCGTGTACGAGATAAGCTTTGTAGTCTCGGACTGTTTGCATGCGAGTCTCTGTTCATGTGTGTGTGTCGGGGACACTTGAGCGTCCCCCGGCAGACGCGGCGTTATAGCGGCCGCCGCTATGCGCCTGTTTCCGTTCGACTCTCCGGTTGCCGGGCGCCAAGACAAACTCATGCTCTGTTTAACCAGAACACAATTACAGACGTGCGCGTAAATATTTGCTCGGAAAACAGACTCACCTGAAGCGATGGGTATAAATGACCGAACCGATAAATGCCCATAACGCGAAACGGAGAGCATCAATTCAGAAGCAACATCCATACGGTAAGAGACTCACAAATGATGCATTGGATTAAGATTTATCACTTTTATTTCCTTTCTTTCTCTTAACAAAACCCATCATTTATTTTTTTGACACTGGTTTTAAAGGGATAGTTCATCCAAAATTAAAAATGCTGTCGCCATTTACTCACCTTCGATTAGTTTAAAATCTGTATACATTTCTTTGTTCTAATGAACACAAAGAAAGATATTTTGAAGAATGAAGTATTGTATTTTGTGGGATTGTATTTTTTTGCCAATGGTGGCCAAGAACTGTTTACAAGCATTCTTCCAAATATCTTTCTCTGTGTTTAACCAAAGAAATTAAAGTGAGAACAACTACTGGTGAGTAAATCATGACAGAATTTAAACTTACGGGTGAACTAAAGCCTACCTATAATGTCTAAGTTTATATTTGTTTTTTAATTGTTGTTTCTTTCAACACAATCACAATTTTTTCACACTGATTGTATCATCTTGTTTTTTACATTTTTGTTTTTTGTTTTCAGACGATATGGTGGTATAAACACATAATGTGCTTTGGCAAAGTTATAGGATATTTTTCTTATAATGCAGCGTTACATTGACGTAAGCTTTTGCATGCAAGGTACTTTCATTCTTTTTGAGTTTTGCTCAAATGGCTGATTTCACAAGTTTGTGCAGTGGTTTGTTGGGTTGTATGGTGGTTTTAATTCAAACTTAATTTTAACATAGGCATTCATTTTAAACAATGGCTTTGTATTTTGTCTTTCACTTGCTGTACTGCTGTTTCATGCATTTCTAAACTTAAAATTCCCTTTATCGTCTATTTAATGGCATATATCCATTATGACAAATAAACAGCATAGCCCACTATTGAGCTACATCTTTTAATGTTTGTGCTAATATTAAAATTGAAAATTTCACCAAAGTAACAAGTGACAATCTTTAGGTCCGTTTATGCACACATTCTCACATTATTTTTTTTCTTCATTTTTATAGCATGGCAGCGAGCGTGATCAGACCGCTGAGTAATTTTGCTCTAGCAAGACCTTTGCAGGCTTGCTTCCTTTCTGTGGAGGATGAGAAGGAGACTGAGGAAGAGTATGAAGAGGAGCTGAGGGAGGAGGTTGAAGAAAGTTTGGACGATGATGAGGATGTAGTCTCCATTGTGTCTCACGAAGAAGAGCCATGGAGTTTTGACCCCACCCCCCATAACTCTGAGATGACCAATCAGTTGCTGCGGTTCGCAGAGCTCATCAGCAATGATGTCCAACGCTACTTTGGTCGGAGCCAAGACCCTGATACCTGTGACATTTATGCAGAGACACCGTGTTCCAAAGTCGGGGGCCGTCAGCGCTACTATGCTGACTTCATTAAAGTTGCTTCATCCGGGCAGGGGGGGGAGCCTGAGCCGCTAGGGCCCCTGGCAGAGCTCTTTCGAGATGCTCAAAGGAAGGGGCGTGGTCTACCCATGAGCCAACGTCGCCTGCCAATCAGCTTTTGGACAGAGCCTCTCTCACACCAGTTGTTTAGTGATACAAACACGCAGGAGAACTCATTCGATGTGGCCAACACTTCAGAGAGCTCAGTTAATATCAATTCTTCATTGAGCATTTACAATAATACTAATGTTTGCACCATGACCAGCTCTTGTATTCCAGGGACTCTCAGTAGCTCAAGCACCCCAGATTTTAGTGATTTACTTGCTCACTGGGCCATTGATAAAGATACCAATGAATTCAACTGTGACCTCCAGCTGTTATAACATACATTTTAACATAAACAGTCCCATGCAGTCCAAAGCAATTGTTCATTAGTATCTTGTTGTCCGATAACCACAACATTAAATATTGTTCAAGCAGCTGTTATTAGAAGACAAACAGTTTTTTATTTCCATCACTGTTTTGCGAGAATGTATAATAAATATTAAATGTATTTTGTTGCATCCACTGGTGGATGCTTTCACTTGTTTAAGTAATATATCTGAATGTTTTTATTTTATTTTTAGTCGGGGATTAAATACGAACAATATATAGGTGGGTCAACCCTTCACTGCTGCCTGCATTTGGGTTCTCCATTTGGGACATTTCCTGACAAGGGCCTATATAAACGTTTATAAATGTTTACATTTCTCTTAAATATATGTGTATGAGTTTTAAATACAAAATGAATATGCACAGTGCACAGACATATATTATGTAAACACAAACTTTTATTCTGGATGCGATTAACCCCGACTATACAGCCCTACTTTAAAAGGTAATATGTGGGGAAAATACTTTGGTCAATGGTGTTCTCTTAATCTTGAATTTACAACTTTGTTTATCTATAGCTCTAAAAACAGGAACATTGGTAAACCACCCTGGATAGCCTATTCATCTTACCTAAAGTTGCCTACTCATACATGCACACACATAACTTATTATCTTCAAAAGTTGCATGCTGTCAAAATAAATATGCTTTTGAACTAATTTTAAAGCCACGTGTAGTCCTGGAGACATGCATTGGAGGGCACAAAAGCTGGTCACATCGATTCAAATTCTGTGTGTTTTTGAGTGAAGTACTTTTGCTTAAGGGCTCACGTTACAAAATAACAAACATCTTTGCAGAAAATGAGTTGAATAGGCTACTTCTTCATAGCACATCTTCATCTCTGTGTGAGTGCTTACGTGTACGTGAGCAAGCTCAACAGTCTACACAGCACGTCACGTGACAAAGACTTGTTCTGCGCGTGGTTGATCATTGCTAATTCATACACAATTGATATTCAATCATTACATCCCAAAATGCAAAAATATCTCTCTACATTCATATGCTGGGGCACAATTACATAATAAATATTAATTATTACTCTTATTGATAAATCCAACATTGCTGTAATTTTATCAATGAATGCTATACATTCTATTAGATGTGATCACGCACTTAAAGAGATTCTTGAAAGAAAGAAAGAAAGAAGAGACAAAGAAAGTATGTTCATACGTTGATATTGTTTGCAGTGTAATCTAATGCCTTACTGTGCGGAACTGGGAGAGCACGTGAAGTGAGACCAGTAGTTTTGCACCACGCACGCTCTCTATAATGACTCGTCACTGTTGACTCTCTTATCAGCACCACATGATCGGACAGCAGCATCGACAGGTTCATTTCAGCACCATCCGATCATGAGGCTCCTACCTGCACTGGCTTTCACCCTTCTTCTCTGCGCCTCGTGCGTAAGGACAGACGAGCAAAAGGTTGAAGAAGAAGTTAAGGAAAAAGTTGAGGAACATGTCGAGAAAGAAGAGGAGGGCAATTCTGAGAAGGATCCAGAACCAGTAAAGACGGACGAAATTACAGAGGAGAAAAACGTCATGGTCCTTCATAGCGTCAACTTCGACAGGGCGTTGAATGAGAACAAGTACCTGCTCGTGGAGTTTTGTAAGTCGGTCTTATAATTTTGCCAAATAAGCTTATTTTGCGCTCGTCGGGTTTTTTTGGATATTGCAATAGAAGGAAAACACATGCAAAAATGTTAATTCGTGTGGCAATATTTCTTCGAAATATTATAATATAAAATGAAATATATAGTCTATAAATATATATAATATTGACAAAAGTTGGTGTATGTTGTGGAAGGCGGAGAAAAGTTAAAAGAAGGCTTACGCAAGCTTGACACATCATCCATTAAGAGCGCAGATGTTATTTCTCTCACGGTTAAAGCGGTTAAGTTAAGCAAACTTTAAAGCCATGGAGTGTCATTCATAGTAGTGCAACGTTCCTTAAGACAGGCTATAGTGTAAAGAACTGTAAATGTATATTAGGCCTACATAAAATTCACATCTGAATTTTGACGGTGTTGTAACTATAAATTCAAAAGTATTTTTACGCAATTTTCTGCACATGCCTATCTTAATAAACTGTATTTTATTCTTAAGAAAATATTAATAGATTTTTTGCGCAAATTGCATCTTTGAAAAAAAACCTTGTTGTAAGACAATTTCAACTTTTGCGTCAAATCTTTATTATACATGAGCCATGTAACTTACATGTATGTGTTTACAGAACACTTTATCATTTTAAGTTTTAAGAGTAGATTTTGCAGTCAACTGTCCCCACCTGTCTTTAAAGATGCCCCGTGGTGTGGTCACTGTCGTTCTTTGGAGCCTATATATGCTGAAGTTGCTGAACAGCTCAAGAAAGAGTCTTCAGATATACGACTGGCCAAAGTAGAAGCGACAGATGAAAGGGAACTTGCCAAAGAGTTCAACATCGACGGTTTCCCCACAATTAAATTCTTCAAAGACGGCAACAGGCAAAGCGTCACAGATTTTACTGGTAATGCTTGATTTGCTTAAATGCACAATGTGATATCCATATGGGGGAGTGTTTGTATAGATATGATCTTGTGATTTGCATAGGAAAGCGAACTGTTAAGGGTATCAGGAGATGGCTGGAGCGACACACAGGACCGAGCGCTACTGTTCTCAGTGATGTAAAGAGCGCAAAGGAACTGCTGGACTCAAACGACGTGGTGGTGGTCGGATTCTTCCAGGTAAAACATGTATTGTTTGCGTAAGGTAACTGACTTTTAGGATCCAGCAACCTATATATCCGCACTAGAATATACAAAATAACATTGACCAATGATCACTTTTTTTTTCAAGTTTCATGTTGTAATAAAATGGGAAGTTCTTTATTTCTTGCATGAGTTGTCAGTTTACCGGCTAATCTTTAGTATTCTCTATCTGTAAGGATCTTGAAGGGGAGGAGGCAAAGATGTTTTATGATGTAACTTTAACAATAGTGGACATCAACTTTGGCATGACAAGTAATCCGGAGCTCTTTAAGAAGTATGATGTGAAGGGCGATTCAGTGGTGCTCTTTAAAAAGGTAATTTTGAAGTGATATATTATCTAAAAATATAAAACTTTTGAAGTTCTGGTGGTACTAAGAAAAAAAGGAAGTGTAGGGATAGTTCACCAAAAAATAAAGTTCTGTCATCATTTACTCACACTCGAGTTGTTCCAAATCTGTATAACTATCCTAGTTCTGTTGAACACAAAATATGTTATTTTGAAGACTAGATGAAAGCAAACAGTATTGGGGCACTTTTGACTGGTTCTTACTAAATCCTTGGTGTTACGAATCAGTCGACATCATACATCATTTCTTTTTTTTGGCACGTTCAAGGAGCATAGCTAGTCGACACAGAACAAAGAAATGTATACAGATTTGGAACAACTTGAGGGTGAGTAAATGAAGACAAGGTTTCAATTTTGGGGTGAACTGTTCCTTTAATCTGTTATCTGGCAAAACGTTAAGTTCTTTGTGAAATTGTTTCAGTTCGATGATAAGCGTGCAGACATGTTGCTTTCCAAAGATGAAAAGCTAGACAAAGATGACCTGATTTCCTTCATCAATTCCAACCGCGTAGAGCTTGTCATTACATTCAATGAAGAGGTAACATCTATTCATTTAACCATTTTAACTTTAAACAACAAAATCAGAAGTGGTTCAACACAATTTACTTTTATCTTTTCTTCCCAGAATGGTGAAAATATTTTTGGCTCCAAGATACGCAAGCACTTTATTCTATTCATAAATTCATCTGTGGAATCCCACAATGCACTGCTGGAGGATTTTAGAGCCGTTGCCAGCGAGTTTAAGGACAAAGTGAGTTTTTTAAGAATTTATCTACACTTCAAAAACTGTTGTGTTTACTTTAAACCCAACCTGTGTTGTCCCTTTTTCACCATGAGATGACACATAATGTGTTAAAAAGATGTGTTAAACAAAAATGGTTTATTATTGAACACGCTTTGTTTTGAGTGTTTCTACTACACATTTGTTTGTGTTGTTTAATGAACATTTATGCTAAATGCACTTTTTAGTAAAGAAGTCAAGAGTCATGGTTTTTAAGCCCTCCTGACCTTTTTGTCAATGTTTCTAATAAAATATTCCTAAACGTGTGATTTTAGGTGCTCTTCATCAAGCTTGACATTTCATCTGACAAAGTGAACCACGTGCTACAATACTTCAGTCTTTCTGAAAAGGATGTTCCTATTACTCGCCTCATCAACACAGAGACCGTGATGAAATACGCAATGAATGGGACAGTCATCAATAAAGACACATTAAGAACATTTTGCCAGGGAGTACTGGATGGTACAGTACAGGTGTGTATCTGTTTTAACCAATCATCTTCATTTAGAACATACCTATACACTGTAAAAACAAATTTGTTTACTTTACTAAATGCAATTGTGCAAACTCGTTGCCTTGGTTCAATTAAGTAAGTTTTACTGAACTGTATTAAAAAAATTATGTTTAATTTACTAAAATGAGTAAAATTATTTACTCTTCTAAAGAAAGGTAACCACAAAACTGAGAAATATGTCAAACTCTTTTAAATATCTAACACCAGTGAACATTATGCACTAACAAATTTTTAACCTTACTGAAAAACACATCAAATATTCATATTCTTTCAAATGTACTCTCCTAATTCAATCTGACACAAAGCACGCTGGGTATTGGCAATTCTTCTCGAACAATTGTGTTGAATTAACAGGAGCAACTCTTATTTTTTGAGATTTAGTCAAAACTTCAAGTTAATATAAAATAATCATTATACTTTACTTAAAAGTAAAATTGTGTTTCAGGAACTTACAATATTTAAGTAAATCTAACTTTTTTAGGGATATTAAGTTTAGATTACTTAATCCGTATGATTATTTTGAGCATTTGGTTATCTTAAAATAGAATTAAAAGTTATAATAAAAATGTCTCCCCTACAAATGCTGCATTTAATTCAAAGTGCTATTCCTAGCCTATTTTCCAGCCATAGAATTTCTGATATTTCACAGATAACCACATCTAAGCAACCACATCTAAGCAAACAAAAGGCAACACTTCCGTTAGTTTTGCAAATGTTTGATTGTAATGAAAGAATTTAAAGAAGTGTAAACAACGGTGTGCAGCGCTAACATTTGTTTTGAACATCTCTGCTTTGCTAAACCTGTTTATTCAACGTAACATAAGATGTTTGACTCATTATTGCATTTTATTTGCTTAAAATTAATGTTTACTTTTACCTTTACCTTTCGACTTTTTACCATGTTTGAATAGTGTCTGTCACACTATTTGTAAAATGGGGGTCCAGAATACGAAATTTGAAATTTCGACCTTCCATGTTTAATGGAATGCAGCAGTTTTTAAAGAATAAACCAGGAAAACATGTAAACTTGTCTAATAAAATACTTTCAATATAGCCCCATTTGAAGAGTCAAGAAATTCCAGAAGACTGGGACAAGAATCCTGTTAAAGTCCTTGTAGGGAAGAACTTTGCCGAAGTGGCTTTTGATGACTCTAAGAATGTCTTTGTGGAGTTCTGTAAGTTAAGCCGCTTATCTTTTTAAATTCAAATAAAAGCATGCAAAACCAACACCGACGGGATCTTTGGTTCCGTCTCACAGATGCTCCGTGGTGTGGCCACTGTAAGGAACTGGCGCCAATCTGGGATGAGTTGGGTGAGAAGTACAAAGAGCATGAGAATATAATCATTGCTAAAATGGATGCCACGGAAAATGAGGTGGAGGAGGTCTCAGTACAGGGATTTCCCATGTTTAAATACTTTCCTGCTGTGGCTGAAAAGAAGGTGAAAAAAAATGATGCACACAAACATGCAGCATTATTACGACAAAGGACCACTTCACCGTTAAAACATATGCGAGTTCATACATTGTGAAATGAAACATGACTTTGAATGTACTAAAAAAACACAATCCTCTGAAATCAGATTGTCGACTACAATGGACAGAGGGATTTAGAGACTTTCTCAAAATTCCTGGACAATGGTGGAGTTTTACCAGAAGCAGAGGATGGAGGTGATGAAGATGATGATGAGAATGAAGATGATGTAAGTAAAAAGTGTATAAATGGGCATTTAACAGCTTTTATATTTATTTATGTGTGCTGGTGTGTCTCAAACTCTCCTCGTGATTTTCAGGTGTCAGCTGAACCGACCGAAGAGTCACCAAAATCTACCAATGAAACCAGCAAGGATGAGCTGTAAAACAAAATAAATCAACTGAAATTTATGCCAGGATGAGCCCATGTATTTTATCGCAATATCATTTCTTCTGCACTTGACAATTTCAACAAATTGAATAAAAAATAACTTAATAACATGGATGTTTAGTTTATGGTCATGATTCACAATTTCAGTAAAGATCTATTGCGTACAATCAGTTTAAAATATACAATATTCTGTTAAGAAAAATTGGTGAGCGAGTTTCATGAAACCTGTCATCCAGTTTTTAAAATGACCCCAAAATAAAAAAGTAAAAAAAGAAAAGAAGGAAACTCTGTTCTTGTATAACTGTCCTGTATAACATCTTACTCTCATTCCGGTAAAAAGCGATGTCATTTAAATTGTGCAGTATTTTTAATCATCATTTTGGTATTTGGGGTTCTATCCTTATAACTTTATGTATATGATTTCAAAAAAAAATATGTAGACCCTTTTAAGAACAATGGGTACTACAAAATATTGGAAGTTGAGCGTGTGGAGCATGGTGTTATTTGATTTTTTTGCCTTTTTATTACAATTTTTCATTTAAAATACCGCTGTCCATGATGCCGACACTGTGCTCACTGAAACCAAGTTTAAGGACAGATCTTTAAGAGACAGCCTTGTGGCCAAAAAACAACTTATTACAGCAAAAGTAGACGAAGCTAAACTAAATACTTTAAGTAGCAAAAACATTGTGTCATGCATTTATTTTAGTGCATACTCATTACGTTTGGCAGGAACAGTACATTCCTTTTTACTGCACTGGAATGCACAGATAGGAATGATAGACAAGAAACAGGTAGAGTGAGTAAGACAGAGATGTCACAATACACGGAAGACAGTCTCTTGACACGCAGGTAAGAATAATTCAGCTCTTGTTTTTAGTTATCTGCTCAAAATAAATGATACATTGATTGAAGGAGAATAGACGACATTTTCAAGTACAGTGAAAAGTGAAACGCATATTATGGTAGATTATGAGATGGTTTGTGTTATTTCAATTTAGCTTGTGTAGTATGTTAGGCCAATAAAGAAATAACTTGAGGAAAAACCGATCTCAGATTAGAAGCTCGCTGTAAATTTAGTACTGTCAGAATTTGACTTCATAGAAACAACAAAAAAAGAAATTGTTGCTTTGATGAGGTCATGTGATGTAAATAGTATTTGATTCCAGCAAATTGTGGTTAGACATGATACAATTTTTTGATTACAATTCAGAAATGTAAGGCTGTCTTTTCCTTAAAACTTTTCTTTAGAAGAGCAGAGCATGCAAAATATAAAGTCTTTTCACGATTCAGCAGATTGTCGTGTACCATTTCTATGTGACTGTAATACTCGAGCCTACTTTTTTCTATATTGGTTTAGTGGTTACAGTGTCTAGGAAAGCGTGTAAACTGTAGTAACTCACAGAAGCTTGTCCCAACAATTATGTAGCTTTGATGAAAAAGTGATTACCAAATACAATAGGAAAGAAAATATTTTGCATTTAAGAATACTGTGGTCATTTTTAATTTGTGAATGTTAAAGAGAGCTTAATTAATTTACCGAACCAACATATAGTAAATACTTTATGAACAGTTTGAATGACTCATCATTTTATAAAACTTTTTATTTACGGAAATCATTATTCAGGTTGTTCTTAAGAGGTAAAAAAAATATTTTAAAGCAATGTAAAAGGGATACTCACCCAAAAATGGAAATGTTGTCATCATTTACTCACCTTCAAGTTGTTCCAAATCTGTATTAATGTCTTTGTTCTGATGAACACAGAGAAAGATATTTGAAGAATCCTTATAAACAGATCTTGCCCCCCATTGACTCTCATAGTAGGAACAATGACTGTTTCTGTATCCTTCATTTTTCTTCTGTTGAACAGCCACCACCCCCATACACTGAGGTCACAGCGCCTCCTGCAGGTTCGTTTTTCAAACAGTTCTGGGGCACTTGTGTCCATACCATTGTATTTTCCCACTATGGTGGTCAAAGGGGTGCAAAATCTGCCTGTTTACAAGCATTCCTCCAAATATCTTTCTCTGTGTTCATCAGAACAAAGAAATGTATTCAGATTTGGAAGAATACTTTTACTTGTACCACATTAAATGATTTCACAAAATATTTATATGAGCAATAAAAAAATTTACAACGTGTTTATTTAAAAAAGGTTTAAACTTAATGTCTAAAACTTATCTAATAACAATAATAAGGAAACTCAGGAATGTTAATCCCAGAAGTTCAGTTTCGAAGTCAAATCATGTACAATTCAATTTTTTTTTTTAAATCTGGGATATTTTTGAGCAACTCAGTTTGACATAGATGTTGTACTATCCATTTTAATCTCAATCCTGAACTTCAATTTACTTATGCATTTACTTATGCTTCGATAGATTCAATAAATGGCCACCCCTTCATATCCCGCTGCTGCCACCGCCAACCCATGGTACCAACCTCCCTCTTACCATGAGATTAATGGACTTTCCATCCATGAAGGCCTTCCAGCGAAGCCACCACCCCCATACACTGAGGTCACAGCGCCTCCTGCAGGTTGGTTCTTCACCTGGTGTTGACATTTCTAAAAACATTTAATCAACCAGCCACTACAAGAGGAACTTTTATCTATTGTTTAACACATTTTCTTGTTCATGTTTGCTTATAGAAATGTATCAACAGCAAGCAAACCGATTTCCGAGTGGTGCACAAGCAAACCAGTTTCCTGTGCTTAATATGCCCACAGTCGTAACGGTGAACCACAGAGAACAAGGTAAAGTGTTCAGGTCAGACCTGTCATGTCTTAATAAATGTGACCCTGGATCACAAAACCAGTCTTAAGTAGCACGGGAACATTTTTTGTAAAGGACAATAATACATTGTAACGGTCAAAATTATTGATTGTTCTTTCATGCCAAAAATCACTAGCCTATTATAAACATCATGTTCCATGAAAATATTTTGTAAATTTCCTTTTTTTCACACTCAGATTCCTGAAATATCTCAGCCAGATATTGCCATATTCTAACAACTCATACATCAATAGAAAGCTCATTTATTCAGCTTTAAGATTGTGTAAAAATCTCAACTTCGAAAAATTGACCCATAAGATTGGTTTTGTTGTCCAGAGTCACAAATGCTTACATTACTTACTATAAAATGCTTAAAAAAATGTAATGTAGTCCCCATTTAACTTTTATATATATTTTTTCACCGACCAAACAGTAAATGGCACACAATAGGACTACCTTACGCACTAGCTAGGCAACCTAAGGCAGCTATTTCATTCTATTTCATTGATTTCATACAACCAGTGCTCGAATTAAAGGGGGGCTGGGGGAATCCGGGTCCCCCCATAATGCATGAGGGATCCCCCTTAAGAAGTAAAAATTGGATATTCGGGGGTCCCTCAGATATTTGTATTTGAGTAAAAATTTTGTGAATTAATTATTTACAATAATTTATATTAAGTTTGTTTATGGGCTAGTTGTTATGTCCCTTTAAATTTGAAACGTCCCGCCCCACGTCTAAAGACCGCTGAGCGCAGGACAGTGAAAGAAGCCTGTTCTTCTATGTTATCCTGATTTAAATATAATAGTATATAGTTATGCATGTTATAATCAAATATATTGTGTATTTTCTATCAATTGTATATCGCGAGACTAACCCCCACCAAAAAAAAGTCTTATGAGGAGGACCCCATAAGACTTAGTTCAATTTGAGAGCTGCATACAACAAGTCCCCTCGACTTAAATAAATATCTGTCATCAACTTTACTGTACCAAAAATTGTATTTCTCATTGATCTATGACTGAATTTGAAACGCACTTGTTTTTTTTATTGATGCAGTGATTGTGCAGCAGCAGATCATGAGGAATGAAGCCCCTCAGGTGTTTATGGTCCAGCCACAGCAGATTGTTCTGTCTCTGGGTGACACACAAACAGCGACTGTTTGTAGATACTGTCATAACAGCATCCTGACTGTTGTTGAATATAAACCGGGTTGTGCTGCATGGGCCATGTGTCTCGTAATAGCACTGCTCGGGTAAGTCCAGAATAACCAAAGTTTGTAATTAAACATCATAGTGTATAGCCTGTGTGTCTGTAAATTTTCTTATGGTGTTTTACAGGTTGATTTGTGGATTTTGCCTCATCCCATTCTGTGTCAGGGGCTTCCAAGACGCCCATCATTCCTGTCCTCATTGCCATAGCCACTTAGGGATATACAGACGCAAATAACTACATACAGTATATGTCTATACGTACAGCTGTTTACAACCTCTTTTCCACACATTTTATATTATAATCATGATATGTTAAAAAGAAATATTCTACCTATATTAAAGATCACAACGGCCAAAATAGTATTTTTGAAGATGATTGAATACACTGTTCACGCTGTCTTTATACTCTATATCTTTATGAACTTTCTGCTGTAGTTGTAATTTTAATATATATTGTAATTTATGTAATAAATACGAAAACCGCATCCATGTCCTGGTTGAAAAATAAAAAAATGTTCAGATATTGTAATCAACTGATTTCTACTGATAATTATACAAATACATATGAAGTCATTAAAATAATTCAAGAAAATCACAATATGAACAATTATAAATTATTATTATTATATTTTTAATCTTTGAAATAGAATTCTAAAACTCTCCTGTCCCTCACTGTTGCTAAAACAGTAGGTGCAGACAGCACTTGCATTTGGATCTGGTGGATCTTATTTAATTGTTGGTCATAAATAAGTTGTTTATATGACTTTAACAAGCAATTTCAGAGATATTTGTCATCCCTCATTTAGCAGATGACTTGATCTCGTATGACTGAAAGAGCTGCAAATACATGAGTGAAAATAATATCAAAGTGAGTACGGAGGATTAGCGTTCAAATAAAATGAGTTTGTGGTTTTACTGCCCTATAACACAAAACATTAAAGTGCACTCTGAAAGCTATATAGACAGAGATGAACCATATAGGTCATGTAGTTAAAGCCTAAACTAATGGATGAAAATAATATCAAGATGCAG
Source organism: Triplophysa tibetana (assembly GCA_008369825.1). NCBI lineage: Eukaryota > Metazoa > Chordata > Actinopteri > Cypriniformes > Nemacheilidae > Triplophysa > Triplophysa tibetana. The sequence continues at coordinate 27,226,534 of CM017896.1, read as the reverse complement.
AATGAACAAACAATGAAGCAAAATCCATAAAATGCACAACCACAAAAACCATTGTTTTAGTTTTAACAATGTTTAGAGAGGAAATGATTAGGAAATGATTTAAAAAAAAAAGACATTACACTGACATTAAACAATTTAGTCCTCATTTAGAGTTAAAAAATAACAGGTATCTGTTTTAGTTTTATACCATTTTGCTGTTAACATTTCTTTTTTTATTTCGCCATCCCTACACTATATAGTGGTTTATAGTGGTAGTATCCTCACAATACTATCTTCTCTCTGATTTTTAATATTCAGTTGATCAGTTGTTCTTTTTTTTGTTTGGACAGTGATGAGAGAAAACAATGACTTATTTTGGCACTGTCACACTAATTTGAGTCAGTTTACAATTGACAGTCAAATTGACACTATTGGATTCACTTTTTATGTTAATTGAACTGGTGGAAATATGACTTGATAGAGTTTATCATTTATTGTATTTCAGATTCTTCAAACATCTTTCTGAAATGTTGTTGTTGATGTTAATGTGCTTTGATGGATCATTGCTGGTGCCAGTTATGTTACACATGGTGGTCACACTGGTTCATTCTTAACAAAAACTGAGCATATAGACCTGTTTCTCCAGTTTTCATTTTCTGCAAACAAATTCAAATGGAAACAACATTTCTGTTTCAAAATTTGGGAGAAATACTGTTAGTAGTTTACAGAAAAAAAGTCACCTAAGAACATACCTATAAAAAGTAAATTCAGAAAACTTAAAATGTATATGAATTTTAAATAAAATTGCCGCGGAATTCAGGAGTGGAAGAGATTTTGGTTTAACTTTAATCATGTTATGTACAGTTTATGAAATACAGTAGTTTAACGCAATGGAGCTTTTTATGAATTGGATACAGACACCATTTGAATGCATTCAACATGAGAGTGTTAACTTCATAAGACTATAGCATATTCCCAAAAAGTAACAATAATAGTAAAAATTATATTTATTAGTAAAGAAGTAAATGTTGAATGGTGCATCAACCATATAATTACTTATATTTTATTTAATTAATTATTTTTCATTTAACTTGATAAAATCACTTGAAAATAAGTAAGCCATCATTTTTCACAATAAAGAAATACATTTCACATAATCTGGTTGTTAAACATCAGTCTTCCTTTGAAGTGGCATTTGTTTTCTTTTCTTTATGGTCCTTCACATAGTCACTGGCAAAGTTTACAATATTAAGTACTGCATTTAAAATCAGAATGTCCAGTTCTGTGTTAGTGGTATGTTCATCATGGTAGTTCTTTATAGGGTAGATGTAGCACATAGGAACTCCAAGTCTAGCCTGGCACTGCTCCATCTATGATATAAATGATATATTTATTCTCAAATGTCTGCATGTGTTAGGGTATCTGTCTACATGTAATATAGGTTAAACAAAACGTAGTTTTTCTGCAAAAAAATGTGTACATTTATGCAGTAGTCTTACATTTAGTTTAATATCTTTGCTTGTGTAGACATTTCTAATGTTGTATTTAACCTGTGGACATGCTTCATCCGCATTGGTCATGATTATGACTTGAGGAATCTCTGCGAACAATAAACACCGACAAACAAAATCATTAGGATCTATTGTCAGTAATTATTAACTCCAGCGTGATTTATGACCAGGAGTCTGTAAAGTTATAACAATTGTTTTATATACATTTTTTTAATTACCTACTGTGGTTTATATGCACTTTGAGGAATGTTGACGTTTTAAGAAAATATTAGTGCTGTCACAACCAGATATTCACTATACAATGATTGTGCTATTTTTTTTCAAAATAATAATATTAAATACAATACAAAATATAGTAAAGTATTATCAAATAAAGTATGTGAGCTCACCTCAATATGAAAATTATTATACGTAAAAAATTATTAATTTTCAAACATACCCATGTCGCGTGCTCTCAGACGGACTTCTCTCATTTTTCTCAGCAAATCATCTTCCATGGAGGATATTTTGTTTGCTGGAAGAACAGCCACCAGACAGTGAATCTTGTCTTTCATTGTCGTCTTGTTCTTTTCGTTTTTAGGTGTGTCTGTTTTTTTCTGAAGAGACCAAAAAGAAGAACAACAATATGTTCTTCTCCATAAATAATACTGAAATAAAAATAATACTGAAACAAAAGAAATGACTTCTGCAGCTTTGCCAGAGTTTCAATATATTGCAAACAACGTTATCGTGGCTCTGCATAATTTAGCTGTTTATTTAGTGATTATGTGAAAATGAATCAAAAGTGTACCACATCACTATAAGAAGAACATTTATATTTTGAGAGTTTTATATCTTTCATTTTTTATCACAACCAATTGTATTTGGTTTAAAAATGTCTAACCAAAGTTCTACATTTAACAACATATTTATAAAAAATATATATATTTTTGAATTTAAATGTTCACCAACTTCCACGTGACCCTGTAAAATTCTGAAGATTTCATCTGTGTTCATCTCACTTCCATGTTCAATACCCTTGGTGTCAATCAATGTAAAGGGTAAATGTGTTTTCTCTTTATTTTTTAGATCATAAGCTTTGGTCTGGAAAAAAACACACAAAAAAGTTTAACGATCATAAACATGTTTAATAAGTTAAATGTTTCTGGCTTTGATAAATAGTAGAGCGAAAGCAAATCGTAGTTACCTCCATCATTTTTTTCTCAAACTAACTGATGCTGTTGGTACAACTATGGATTCTATATACGTATAATAATTGCTTTTACCTGCTGAGTGAAACATTGCCCACTGTCTGAATCTGTCAGGGCTCTGTTTGTAATACGGCCTTGAAGAGCACTATCCACCGAGTTGATAAAGCTTGACTTTCCAGCTCCTACTGGTCCATACAGAAGAATTCTGAATGTGATATCTGAGTTACCGGGCTGGAAAGTGTTTAGTTCTTTCAACAAGTTTTCTTTCTTATCATCACTGCAGTTAAAAAAATAGAAAGTGGAGAAAAACACAAGGTAGCTCTTTTGTAAGAACCAATCAGCCGCACTGAACAGTTTTATGTCTGAATTTGTATACAATAGGGTATGCACAAAGGTTTACACGTGCATTACTAAGTCAAATAATGTGAGAAAGAGATATTTTACCCATTTTGGTTTGAAATAAAATTAAAATAGATGTAGATCAGTTTTTGTCATTGTCCCTCTCTTTTTGTTTTGCCCTGTAATGGTGTGATACACCCCCCACCTTGAACTATAGGTTGATTCTTTTTTTTTTTGTGAAATAACATAGAAATGTGGATCACACATATATTACAAAATAAAAAAAAAACAACACCCAACTTTGTGTAGGCTGCTTATGATACACTTAGAAACATAAGCGTTCGATTGTGTCATTTAAAAAATTGAAACAGATTTTAATGGATTGATATCTTACCTCCAGTCCACATCTGTTAAATGAAAATCAGTCAAAACTTTAGAAATGTTTCGCATAAAACTCTACTTTAATTTTTACCACAGACAACGTTAGAAAAGATAAGGTTGGAGATAAAACTTCACTGTGATGCCATTGAAATAAAAGTTGAAGTCAACACTTATTTTTAAATAAATCAATAGATAATGATTTTATCTGGTTCTGGTCTAATGGAGAAAATCACTTACTGCTTGCTTCTGCACCCATTTTAGCGACTGTTTGTCCTCATATGCTTACTGTGAAAAATCAAATATTAATTATCAAATTATCAAAATGTAAAAGCTGATTAAAACATTTCTTAACATTGACCTTTGGTATTACTGACATTATTTAGATTTTTGTTACATTGGCTAGTAGCCATATGCTTAACATAGAACAGAAACAAAGACATCACTAAAGCCAGAAAAGTTTTTGCTAGATAATCATCATTTCACTATTATGTAATCGTAAAAATGGATCAAATGTATAAAAAGGTTTTAAACATGTGGGCTTAGGTCTTATTTGCAAATGAATGATTATATGTATGCACCTGCTTCTAAACTCTTATCCACGCACTATGAATTAATATTACATGTTCGAATAAAGTCTGTCTTGACCGTTGACAATTAAGAGACACATTACTGCTTATATAAAGATTGCCACTATCAAATAGTTTTATTATTTATCTAACTGCAGTACAATACACCAAACCCCAAACATAATAACAAGAAAAAGATAGTAATATTTAGATCACATATTTAAAACAAGAAATCATAAAAGCAGTGTTTAGCCATCCATATTATATATTTAATTTGTTTAATGATTTGTAATCCTTCACACTCTAGACAGGACAACACTGCAAGACAACATTGCCTAGATTTATTAAAATAAAAACTTTTAAAATACCAAAATAACTTATATATATAATTTATCGAAAGTTGTCAAAATATTATTTTACATCATGAATATAAGTTACCATTTTCAGCAGAGAATGTATCAGAAAGAAGTTATGTTATATATTGTACCACCACCAATAAACATGAGGGTGATTGCAGTTGAATTGTGAATTTTTATTTGGCTCTATATAATAGATTAGATTATATTAGATTCAACTTTATTGTCATTACACATATACAAGTACAGTGTAACGAAATGTAGTTTAGGTCTAACCAGAAGTGCAATTAGCAAGTGCAGGATATACAGTGTGAATAAATACAGAATACAATATAAGGAAAATACTTTACAATGGGAATGTACTATGAAAATACTTTACAATGGGCACGTACTATGAAAATACTTTACAATGGGCACGTACTATGAAAATACTTAACAATGGGCACGTACTATGAAAATACTTAACAATGGGCATGTACTATGAAAATACTTAACAATGGGCATGTACTATGAAAATACTTAACAATGGGCATGTACTAAGAAAATACTTAACAATGGGCATGTACTAAGAAAATACTTAACAATGGGCATGTACTAAGAAAATACTTTACAATGGGCATGTACTATGAAAATACTTAACAATGGGCATGTACTATGAAAATACTTAACAATGGGCACGTACTATGAAAATATGACAAGTCGGTATGTACTATGAACAATATATACAGAAGGCTATATACTGTGAACATTAATGTACAGGAGGTAATGAACAGATAACAATATAGACAATACAATAGTGCAAGTGACTTAAGTGTGCATTAGTTACAGACATTAGCTATTAAAGTTACAGTGCAGTAGATGAATTAATGTGGTTATTAAATGTACGGTGCAGTACATGTGTTAATGCAGTTATTGAAGTTATGGTGCAATACATGAGTAGATGCAGATATACAGTTACAGTGCAGTAGATGAGTTAGTGCAGTCATTGAAGTTACAATGCAGTAGATGCGTTAATGCGGTTATTGAAGTTATAGTGCAATAGATGAGTAGATGCAGTTAGTTATGCGATAGATGCAGTAATGCAATAGATGAGTTACAGTGCAGTAGGTGGGTTAGTGCAGTTATTTAAGCTACAGTGGAGTAGATGAGGTAATGCAGTTATGAGAGTAGTCCATTAGTGCAAATGAGCATTCAGTGTAATATTCCTGGTGTGCAAGTGAGCAGTATAGAGTGCAAATGATGCTGTGTGTGTGTAAACAGTCCGGTAGAGCAGATACATTAAGTACTGGTGTGTACAGTTCAGTCATGCATGGCAGCCCTGTAGTGCAATGTAAATAGTGTAATAGCAGCATTACAGTTAAGGTTATGAGTGTAGTGGAATCAGGGGGGGGGCTGAGTTCAATAATGAAACAGTTCTGGGAAAAAAGCTGTTTCCTAGTCTGCTGGTTCTTGCCCGGAGGCACCTGAAGCGCCAACCAGAAGGCAGGAGAGTAAACAGTCTATGAGCGGGGTGAGAGGAGTCCTTGAGAATGCTGCGAGCTCGACGCAGACAGCGTTTCTTCTGGATGTCCTCAATGGAAGGGAGTGTAGTTCCTGTGATGCGCTGGGCTGTTTTCACCACCCGCTGCAGTGCCTTGCGCTCAGCAACAGAACAGTTCCCGTACCAGACTGTGACACTGTTGGTCAGGATGCTCTCTATCGTGCAGCGATAGAAGTTCACCAGGATAGTTGAAGACAGTTGGTTCTTCTTCAGTGTCCTCAGAAAGAAGAGACGCTGGTGAGCCTTCTTGACCAGGGATGAGGTGTTGGTGGTCCAGGACAGGTCCTCCGAAATATGGGTCCCCAGGAACTTAAAACTGGAAACACGTTCAACAGCCGTCCCGTTAATGTGGATGGGGTCGTGTGTGCCTCCTTTCGCCTTCCTGAAGTCCACGATGATCTCCTTTGTCTTGGAGGTGTTAAGGAGCAGGTTGTTGTTTGAGCACCATGTGGCCAGGTGCCGTACCTCCTCCCTGTAAGCAGTCTCATCGTTGTTGCTGATGAGACCAATCACTGTTGTATCGTCTGCAAACTTGATGGAGTTAGTTCCATTCACAGGCCTGCAGTCGAGAATGAAAAGGGAGTAGAGAAAGGGGCTCAGTACGCAGCCCTGTGGTACACCAGTGTTGAGGGTGATGGTGGTGGAGCAGATGTGGCCTAACCTAAAAAACTGAGGCCTGTTCGTCAGGAAATCTAATGCTAATGCCTCGGTTTCCAAGTTTGGTGATTAGCTTGGAAGGGATGACGGTATTGAATGCAGAGCTGAAGTCTACAAACAGCATGCGTGCATAAGTGCCCTTATTGTCCAGATGTGTGAGCACAGAGTGCAGCGCCATAGACACCGCATCATCTGTGCTCCTACTGCTACGGTAAAAATCAAAGCAGTCCTCCCCGTCGGGGAATCGAACCCCGGTCTTACGCGTGACAGGTGGAGATACTGTCCACTATACTAACCAGGAACACATAATACATAGTAATAACTGTATGCTCTCAGTATTAATGACATGAAACATTTTTGCATTGTGCCACCCTAACATTTATATGGCCCCATTCTGTCACCCCATAAATAAAATCCTGGGGGCGCCACAGTGTCCGATCTCTTTTATAGAGCCTTAATATACATCATTCTGTATACTTAAAACAGGTCATACGTTTTGTTTTCTCAATGGTTGTGTGAGTATTGCATAGATGATCAGCTCTTTGATATCGTGTCTTTGAACAGGAGGACACTCTCGTGCAACCGCTCGCGTGACACTATCGTGAAATTAAGACTTTAATGTTAAAGACCCAGTAAAATCAAAAGGAAAGTTTTTTTCCTTTTAAAAATGCATAGATTAATAGATAATTAACATTTAGTGCGTCACTATTGCCTTGTTAGAGATCTGATGTACCCTGAGCACTTTTCGCATGATATAAGTATTACCTGGGTACCTCTAGTCAATTGTATTAATTGCAGAGGTTGTCTGAGATCTTAAACTCGTGCGAATCGGCATCTCTGGGATTTGGTTGGCTCATATATCATTTTTCATGGTTTTATACACTGTTTGCGAATAATGAAGGCTGTTTTAAAGTGTTTTGGTATTATTTCGGATGCTGGGTGATATCCATAAGTTACCGGGAGTCACCCATTTGTTTATTTATCGTGGAAACTCTCGTAACATTTGCGACGCGCCATCGCGGTGAACTTTTGTTAGGTTCAGGATCACTGGTCTCAAATGCTGACAGGTACGGTCATTTATCATTAAACGCAATACAAGTATAGGCTATACAAACTATACGCAAAGCCTTGCCATCACATCCAAGAAAGTCAGTAAACTTGAGTAAAATCATCCCGTGGGAATGCGTCACATGAAACACGGGTGTGGGGAGGTCATTTATAAATCACAGGAGGTTTCCAGATAATACTGATGCCATGCGCAAAAAATGAATGGTGCTAATGTGTAAAATAACGTTACATCTCTAACCAAATTCACAGAAGGCTCCACCTATGCAAACTCAGGGCTCTAGACTAACTTTTTGCACTGGTGCGCCTAACTTTTTTTCTTAGGTGCACCAGCATAAATGTTAGGTGCACCCAAATTTTAGACCACATTTTATTTAACATTTACCTGCTTTTACCAGTTCACTTTTTTTTAATGTCCATATAGGCAAAATTTACTTGTTAATGTTTATCTTACAAACTGTTTAACATTAAGTTCTTTATTTGAAGCACAAATCTACAAGAAAGGAAACTTACTGATAAAGTGTTTGTGCTTAAAGTGCTTCAGTGAAGTGAAATTTAAACTTAAAAGATTTCAAGATAAATGGACCAGGGCTTGAAGGCTCCGTGTCAGAGCATTGCTTATGATTTTCGGACGGATCAGGCCTTAACTTTAATCAGGCCTTAACCTTTAACATTATTCACGAAAAAGTTGTGAATTGTTCTTTTCATCTTCTCTCATCATCCCCTGCTACATCCACTCTGTTTAACTAACAGCATTAGTCTACTCACCTCTCTCTCACTGCAGCACACGCATTTTCAAACGTACACACCAGAGGTTGCAAAAGAGTTTTTTTTGTCCGTCATTTTGACAGACAGGCTCGTAAAAAATCCGTCATAATCTATTATTACCCGTAACTATGGTTCAAGGTGGCGTTAGGTGGTAATTTGCATGTTTGTGACGTCATCACGCTGTACTGGCGTCTCGGAACTTGTTGTATTGTAATACAACCGAATGCCCAATAAAGCCGATACAGTTATTGATACCATATTCAAGCCCTTTCCAAATCACTTTTTATTTTGCTCATATCTTGTGTATGTAACAAATGTTATGGCTGATGTCGGCTGAAGCGCTGTGATGTTCAGGAACGGAATTTGGAGTAAATCGTGTTTTAAGTTCAGTGATGAAATTAAAAGCACAAGAGTCCAGTATCTCAAGTAAAAGTCTATTTACCGTGGTGAGAGATTTACTCTATTAAAAATGTATTAAAAAAATACTAGTGTTGAAGTCTATAAAAATACTGAACAAAACCGTTTGAATAAAATGAAAGTACTGCAAATGGTGCAGCGCACACTTAAAGAACGAGAGCTCTGCCGTTATCACTACACAAGGAAACTAACAAACATTACGGACAACAAATAATAAGCAGTGAAAAAAGTTTTACGTTGTTTATCATGTGCAGTGTCTGGACTTTTGATCATCACTTATATGTTTTGCGATCGCGGTCCGGCTCGCGTGAGCAGCGGAGGGGTGATAACTCCCGGTGCTGCAGACTAGTGAGCTCTGTCATCTCACGAAAACATTGTATAAAATAACTTTGCGTGACATAGTTTACACAGGACTGGCGGGAAATGTGCATTGATACTCCTTCATTCTTCATGTTTTTTGGTTTACTTTGATATGTGAACTATCTCCCCGCACCCCAGCGCGACATCAGACGGGTTTTCCCAGCACGCATAACATATGTCTAGGCAGTAATAATGACAGGTGAAAACACTCAGGTCGCTTCTCGCTGAAGGGAAACGGGGATTTACAAATTGGCGTCATTGTGATCCGACAAAATGACGGACGGCCTTCAGGTTTTTTCGAAAATTTTCAGTAAACGCGCCCTCTGGTACACACACGTGCAGGAATGTCTGGACCACGTCCAAAATCAGAGGGGGGGTCCGCCCTTCACTATCTCTGATTGGTGAAATGTCTGTTGTTGAATCACAGGAAGACTTTCAGAATTGCGGATACTTTTTTCCCTTCGAACGGCTGGTCGCACCGGTGCGACCTCTGATAATTTTAAGTCGCACCATTGAAAAATAAGGTTGCATGTGCGACTAAATTGGTCGCACTCTAGAGCCCTGAAACTGCTATCCTATCAAAGCAGTGGGCGTTTACTTATAAAGTCTTCAATGCGACACGCCCATTAAAACCGAGCATTTGCAGAGCTGGCCTCAAAACCTGGGTAGAAAAGAGCTTATGTAGCGGATTTCACCCAGCCCCACAAATAAATCACCGACTCCAAGCTCTTTGGTGGATCACATCTGCAGTTTAATCAAACAGAAGACAAGGGACACACACATCCTCAGTCAATGGTCTGTCAGCTGACTCTAGTCACCAGCTGAACTGAGCGTTCTTAAATACTGCAAAACCCAAGTTTGCATGAGAGTCTTATTTTCCGGTCTTGCATTAACAATAATTGACAAAAATACATATTGAACATAAAATGAAATGACAAACATACAATTAACCCAATATGTTAGTATATGATGGTGTTAAGCAGATACATCCGTGTCACGTGATCATATAGTGGTTTTCTGGTAACATACCTGCAGTTTAATCAAACAGAAGACAAGGGACACACACATCCTCAGTCAATGGTCTGTCAGCTATTTATGTTTTGTATGAGACAAAACATAAATAAATCCCCATCCTCCATTTACACAATACTGCAAGTTCGTAAAATCTGAGTCACATTTGTGTAAAATAAAACTTGCACGCATCCATTTCACATTAAACATGACAAATAACATTGACAGACACACAATCCACCGATATTAAGTATATTAACCTGATAAAAACATTATAAACTCGTGCTCAAAATTTGCGCACAGGCCGCCATTTCAACCAAACAAATGGCTATATTGTTAACAAGGAATAATGTACATGAACGCAATCGCATTTTTTAACATTTTCATAATCAATATTGACTCCTATTTTCTCTATATTTCACATTTTTTTAGACATAGTTACAGAGCAATGCAGAAACGTACCTGACTATCTAGTCACCGGCTGAACTGAGAGAGATTAAAGCGCGACGGCGCACTCAAGTGACATCACTTACTTGTAAATACACCTTTTTTAGAAAAAGCACAATTTTCCTTGTACCGTATAAAGAAAATAACTGTCTGCATGAAATATATATAAAAAAACATAAATTCTGAAAATAATGAATTTCTTCAAACAATTTCAAAATAAAAGACACAAAGATTTACTGAATCAAACACACATCATTACACTTACTTATTGATTTTTATGTTTTTGAATGTAAAAACCACGCGAACGTCATAAGTAGACCTCATCCAACAGTATAAAACAATAAACAAGTCCAGTTCATCAGATCTTAAGCGAACAAGTTAGGGACTGTCTGGTAGTCAGTTTCTTATATTTGTCTAGTTCACTATAGGGTAGGCTATAAGATAAAGTAAAGTTGTTTTGGATCGATATGAATCATGCAAAGCTTCTTACAATTTAAAAATAATTTTCCCTGCTGAATTTCCTTTCAAAACTACAATTGAATAATCGTATGTATATAAATACGTTTTTTGAGTAAAATAGGAAAAAACACTATTATTTTGCCAGAAAATATAACCATCTGAATATTAAAGTGGAGCATACTTCATACTGCTTTTTTGCACATTTTGTTCTTTTATATTTCCCCTATGATATTTTTCATTTGCTTTAAATATAAATATAAGAGGAGTCTTACCTGCTGGTTAAAGGTATGTGATGAGTTTTTTTTGTTTTGTGGAAACACACCTCTTGTATGCAACTACTGTCATGGAATAGCAGGCTCTCCCCTCAATCACCTGCAGCTTATCACCGGCCTTATCACAACAGCATAAAACACTCCTCACTTTACTCAGTTGATGTCTGGTCTTCCACATGAAAGGACTTTCTAAACCGCTTACCGAAGGTACTTGTCTTCCTAGTCTTCACCGAGTGTCTACCGAGTCTTACAAGCCAAGTCTATCGAATCTTCTAAGTCGAATTAATCGACACATTCCTCCGGTTGGTCACGCCTGCCACGTCATCATGTCTCCTCACGGCACACCCGGAGCACACCCCGTCATCCACAATCTCCTGAAATCAAAGGACAATATCATTACCTTCGCCATTCCAGTTATCTATCTATTTATGTGTTTACTTGCCTGTCTGTTAATAAACTCATTGTTCATTTTATCTCACATCTGCGAGTGATTCTGTGATAACTAGATTAATGGTTACTTTTTGATTTCACCTGCTCTCAGAGTCATGTTGTTTACATGTAAATTCCCAGCATGATTTTTATATGGGGTTAAGCTGGACCATCTTGGGCTCCAGTTCCTCGCTGTAATGCAATATAAAGGTTCCCCTTACAAACCTTAAACATGACTTGATAAACTGTAATTGTTGATTAGCTTTTTGACTAAATGTTACTGTAAATGCTCTATCATTTTAAATAGCTTTGGATGAAAGTGTCTGCTAAGTGAATAAATGCAAATACAAATGTTCTCTGGCCAAAGCACTGTACTTGTGTGTGTGCGCTTATTTGCGGCAGAGCTACACATTTTAAACAAAATTGCCTTAAGAAATATTTTTACTTTAAATATTGCAAAATTAGAAACAAAGGCATTTACTTCTCAGTTTAGTTTTAATAAACAACAGCATATCAACATATTTTGAATATCGTAACAATACATTTCGGTGCTTTATAGTTTTAGTCTCCAGGTTAGGACAAAAGATGTATTATCTAAGTGTTTACACAACAGTGTGACGTATGTTCTAACGGCAACTGACTTACAAGAGAACCCCACCCTGTGAAATATTCAGCAACTAAATCTGCCCCATCACTGTCATGAATCCGCTATCATTTCATGTTTATTCTTGTTCTTGGAGCGGAGCCATGGCATAGCCTTGAGGTTTTGTGTGAGAAAGACATATGGCTCTTTCTCGTGTTTTGTCAGTGTTTCCCGCCATCTGCCTTTAAAATCAGAATGTCTATTTTGGTGTTGTTGCCGTTTTCTTCGTGGTAGTTCTTCACAGGGAAGAAGCAGTTCATAGGAACTCCAAGTGTGACCAAACAGGACTTTCAGTGTTGCTATAAACCCAAAGTCATCTTAACTGCTGGGATAAAAATATACAGAGAGCTCTGTCTTGGATTATGGTTTGTTGAGCTCTGTTTGAAGATGTCGTAAATTAGAAACATTAACCTGACTGAAATGCATCAGCATTACTTTGCCATTGCATTTTACTGCCAGTGCATTTTTTCGCTATTTGGCAGAAGAATAAATCTTTTTTTATCAATATCATTATATCTTTGACTCGTTTACTCGCCTTCTCTTTCATTTTCTTGCTTGTGTATACTTTCTCAAAATGTTCTTTAACCAGTGGACATGCTTAATACCCCTTGGTCATAATAATAATGCAAGTAATGAAATTAACTGTTTATTAATAAAAAGAGAGTTCTCAGGAAATGATTTGTGTATTGTTGCAGCACAATAAAGAAACTGTAAGCGGTTTAAGATAGTTGTGCATGGATTTTCTATTACACGCATCAATTACTTGCTCACTTCTACTATCAACATCAGCGGCTTGTAAAAAGGCCGCAATATTATTCATATCAGCATTAGTAGATTACCATTATGAGTACAACAGCAATCTCTAAAGGACATCTATTAATCAGTCATATCATGAGCATTTTTGTTACTAATGTGTAAATAAAATGTATTTTGTGATAATACTGTGTTCCCAGCTCAGTTGAAAGTGCATTTATACTTTGGACTTTCTGAGATGCACTGAAGAAACAGAAGAACAGCAAATCCTACAATATTTAATTTTGCATTTAAAATCAGAATGTCCATTGTCGTGTTAGATCTTTGTGCTTCATGGAAGTTCTTCATATTATCGAGAGAGAGAGAGCGAGAGTTTGGCTGAGTACAAGGCACGTAGAGGAGGCATGCTGGGAAAAGAAACAACGAAAGAAAACTCATGCGCCAGGAGGCCATACTTAAATATGATTTACTTTTGATTTATGTTTTATTTGAGAAATAAAGAATCTCGACAGCCACGCCACCCCAATCTCAATCCTTCCTTCCTTGTACTATTGAACCACACTACAAGGAGCAAAAATACAATAGAGGCAAATACAAAGTTACTAGTTTCAACATGTAGGCATGCTTTATCCACCTTCGTTGGAATTGTACAACAAATTTGATCTCAAGTGAATTTTATATAAAATTGTATTAAATAATATTTAAAATGGAAGCTGGTATGATATACTCATACAAATAACGTAATACAGAGTTCTTAGTTGTGTGGTTTGTCTATTCTTTATACAATGTAGGCCAAGTCAAATCTTGCCAAAGGTTAACCGAATAACTCGTCGTTTTGGCCCCCTCTAGCGGACGACTAAAAAATGGCTATGTGTTCATTTCAGGGTTTTTATTCAGAAGCGGAACAGATTTTGGTTTAACTTTAATCATATTATGTACAGTTTATGAAATACAGTAGTTTAACGCAATGGACCTTTGTATGAATTGCATACAGACACCATTTGAATGCATTCAACATGAGAGTGTTAGCTACAGAAGACTATAGCATATTGCCAAAAAGTAACAATAATAGTAAAAATTATATTTATTAGTAAAGAAGTAAATGTTGAATGGTGCATCAACCATATAATTACTTATATTTTATTTAATTAATTATTTTTCATTTAACTTGATGAAATAACTACAAAATAAGTAAGCCATCATTTTTCACAATTCAGAAATACATTTCACATAATCTGGTTGTTAAACATCAGTCTTCCTTTGAAGTGGCATTTGTTTTCTTTTCTTTATGGTCCTTCACATAGTCACTGGCAAAGTTTACAATATTAAGTACTGCATTTAAAATCAGAATGTCCAGTTCTGTGTTAGTGGTATGTTCATCATGGTAGTTCTTTATAGGGTAGATGTAGCACATAGGAACTCCAAGTCTAGCCTGGCACCGGTCCACCTATGATATAAATGATATATTTATTCTCAAATGTCTGCATGTGTTGGGGTATCTGTCTACATGTTAATATAGGTTAAACAAGACAATTTTTTTATACATTTATGCAGTAGTCTCACATTTAGTTTAATATCTTTGCTTGTGTAGACATTTCTAATGTTGTATTTAACCTGTGGACATGCTTCATCCACCTTGGTCATGATTATGACTTGAGGAATCTCTGCGAACAATAAACAATGAACAAACAAAATCATTAGGATCTATTGTCAGTAATTATTAACTCCAGCGTGTTTTATGACCAGGAGCTGTGTACATTTGAAAACAAGAGCTGGTTTCACTGTGTACAACAACTAAATGTTTTGTGTTTTTTAAACACACTTTACATGTCTGTAAAGTTGTAACAATTATTTTATTTATTTTTAATCTCCTACTGTGGTTTATATGCACTTTGAGGAATGTTGACGTTTTAAGAAAAATATCTATATTGGTGCTGTCACAATCAGATATTCACTATACAATTATTGTGGCATTTTTATTCAAAATATAAATATTTAATACAATACAAAATATAATAAAGTATTATCAAATAAAGTATGTGAGCTCACCTCAATATGAAAATTATTATACGTTCTAAAATTAACACGAGTGAAGATTTAACGTTAAAGTTCATTTTCTATCTTACCCATGTCGCGTGCTCTCAGACGGACTTCTCTCATTTTTCTCAGCAAATCATCTTCCATGGAGGATATTTTGTCTGCTGGAAGAACAGCCACCAGACAGTGAATTTTGTCTTTCATTGTATTTTTGTTCTTTTCGTTTTTAGGTGTGTCTGTTTTTTTCTGAAGAGACCAAAAAGAATGCCAATACTGTAACAACAATATGTTCTTCTCCATAAATAATACTGAAACAAAAATAATACAGAAACAAAAGAAATGACTTCTGCAGCTTTGCCAGAGTTTCAACATATTGCAAACAACGTTATAGTGGCTCTGAATCATTTAGCTGTTTATTTAGTGATTATGTGAAAATGAATCAAAAGTGTACCACATCACTATAAGAACAACATTTACATTTTGAGATTTTTATATCTTTACATTTTTCTTAACATCAATCCTTATCACAACCAATTGTATATGGCTTTAAAATCTCTAACCAAAGTTCTATATTTAACAAAAAATTTATTACTATAAAAAAATTGAATTTAAATGTTCACCAACTTCCACGTGATCCTGTAATATTCTGAAGATTTCATCCGCGTTCATCTCACTTCCATGTTCAATACCCTTGGTGTCAATCAATGTAAAGGGTAAATGTTTATTCTCTCTATTTAGATCATAAGCTTTGGTCTGGAAGCAAAAGCACACAACACACAAAATATATTTTAACGATCCTAGACATGTTTAAAAGTTAAATGTTTCTGGGCTGTGATAAATAGTGGAGAGAAAGCAAATCGTACTTACCTACACATATTTTTTTTCCAACCAACTGATTGTGTTGGTGTCAGCCTTTACAACTATGGATTCTATATACGTATCATAAATGCTTTTACCTGCAGAGTGAAACATTGCCCACTGTCTGAATCTGTCAGGGCTCTGTTTGTAATACGGCCTTGAAGAGCACTATCCACCGAGTTGATAAAGCTTGACTTTCCAGCTCCTACTGGTCCATACAGAAGAATTCTGAGTGTGATATCTGAGTTCCCGGGCTGGAAAGTGTTTAGTTCTTTCAACAGGTTTTCTTTCTTATCATCACTGCAGTTAAAAAATCATAAAGTGGAGAAAAACACAAGGTAGCATGTCATTTACCCTACCATTTGTTTCCCAACAGTGCATAAAATTAACACTGCGCTTTACGTGACATTATTTGACAAACTTAACCATGTTTAGTATGAAACAGGGAGCACCCCATAGCAAATCGATGCAGGTGGTGCTGGGGAAGGGGGAGGGGAACCAATAATCCCATGGCACGCTGCATTGAGACGAACCAGGACAAAACAGAAATAAATAGGCGACGTGGATCGGGAATATCGATTGGATGTACTGCCAACTTTGTAAGAACCAATCAGCCGCACTGAACAGTTTTATGTCTGAATTTGTATACAATAGGGTATGCACAAAGGTTTACACATGCATTATTAATGCATTTTATTCAGTCAAATAGGGTGAGAAAGTGATATTTTACCCAATTTAGGCTTGAAATAAAATTAAAATAGATGTAGATCAGGTTTTGTTGTTGTCCCTCTCTTTTTGTTTTGCCCTGTGTGATATCCCCCCCACCTTGAACTATAGGTTGATTCTTTTTTTGTGAAACAACGTAATGTGGATCACACATAAATTAAAACATAATAAAGTCAACACCAAACTTTGTGTAGGCTGCTTATGATAGACTTAGAAACATAAGCGTTCGATTGTGTCATTTAAAAAATTGAAACTTAGATTTTAATGGATTGATATCTTACCTCCAGTCCACATCTGTTAAATGAAAATCAGTCAAACTTTTAGAAATGTGTCACATACAACTCTCCTTTTAATTTTTACCA
Source organism: Triplophysa tibetana (assembly GCA_008369825.1). NCBI lineage: Eukaryota > Metazoa > Chordata > Actinopteri > Cypriniformes > Nemacheilidae > Triplophysa > Triplophysa tibetana. The sequence continues at coordinate 27,209,408 of CM017896.1, read as the reverse complement.
CAGACAATGTTAGAAAAGATAAGGTTGGAGATAGCACGTCACTGTGATCCCTTTGACATAAAAGTTGAAGTCAACAGATTTTGTAAGTACATGAAATAAAAATTCAGACAATTATACCAATAGATAATGATTTTATCTGTTATCTCTGGTCTAATGGAGAAAATCACTTACTGCTTGCTCCTGCACCCATTTTAGCGACTGTTTGTCCTCATAGGCTTGCTGTTAAAAATCAGACATTAATTATGAAATTATCAAAATGTAAACGCTGATTAAAACATTTCTTTACATTAACCTTTGGCACTACTGACATTATTTAGATTTTTATGTTACATTGGCTAGTAGCCTATATGCTTAACATAGAACAGAAACAAAGACATCGCTAAAGCCAGATAAGTTTTTGGTAGATAAACATCATTTCACTGTTATATAATCATAAAAATGGATCAAATGTATAAAAAGGTTTAAAACATAAGAGAAGTATGTGGGCTTAGGTCTTACCTGTAAAGCAGTCTAAATATGTGTGAAAATCATGCACTTTGAGCAAATCACTTTTTTTGTGCCTTGAAACTTTATGACTGTCCTTATATGGTAGTGGCCTTATAAATTATTTACAAAAATAACTGTAGTTGAATTGTGAGTTTTCTATTTGATTCTATATAATAAATAGTAATAACTGTATGCTCTCAGCATGAATGACAATGCCAAAACTGTTTTACCATTTGATTTAGGCATAACATTTATATGGCTCTGTTCTGTCACCCCAAAAATAAAATCCTGGAGGCGCCACTGTGTCTGATCTCTTTCATAGAGCCTTAACACACAACAATCTGTTTTCCTTAAAGAGTTATATACTTTTCGCTTAAGTTGTTTTAATTTGACTGCAAAATCTGTCTCTATATAAACAAGTTTACCACATTTAAAATTATTCTGTTGATCCATAAAATCCCTAATGCACATAAGCCCAATCATTTAAGATACATGAAAATGTAAAACTTCATTGGTCTGTTCTATTGTAATGTCGAAGTTACGGGTAAAAAGTCTCGAGGTGTACAACTCCTTTCAATAACCACCATCTGCTATGAGTACCAAAAATATAAATTAGTGCAGGTACAATTAATGTATAGAATGCATCAGTAGTATATGATCATATTTATTGCAATTAGTATTTAAATATTTACAAAACCACGTTGCACAATGTATGAAATGGATTTTTAAACTTTAGGTTATGTTGTATAGGCCTATGCATGAATTAAAACATTAACTGCTGGTCGTTTCTGAGAATATTACATGAGAGATAGTGAATATAATGATACATAATAAAATAATAAAATAATGTGTGTTATGACAACTAAATAAATGTATTTTATCAACAATAACATTATGAAGCCTTCTATATCATAGGACACATTGCTTATATTGTTTTCTCATTTACATTCATTTGTGGTCCTCCACATAGTCATTAGCAAAGTTTACAATATTTATTAATGCCTTTAAAATCAGAATATCTATTTTTGTGACGGTGGAATCCTCCTCATGATAGTTTTTCACAGGGTAGATGCAGCTCTCAGTTATTCCAAGTCTGACTGAACATTCCTGCACCTGTGAAATTATACATCAAATCTGCTTTCAAAAAATCTTATTTCATTTTTAATTGAGATATTATATCGAAAAGCTCTTCATAAATATAAAATTTGAAAAATGAATGTATATCTATTTTAATGCGTGATTTTGTGAAGAGTGCGTGTGGATTGATCTGTACTGCATGTGGATCTCTTGTGTAGAGTTTTAACAGTTTTTAACTGGTTTTAGTACACACCTTCTCTTTTATTTTCTTGCTTGTGTAGACCTTCTCTAGACTTTCTTTTACAAGTGGACATATTTCATCCACCTTAGTCATGATGATGGCTTGAGGAATGCCTGTTGTACAATAAGCAACTTAAGTCAGAATTTTTCTCTATGTTGAAGCATTTAAGGTTGCAGGACAGTATTTACAGTGTAGACTGTATATGACCACAAAACAACTCACCCATGTCTCGTGCTTTCTCTCGAACCTCTCTCATTTTTATAATGACATCATCTGGGATTGATGAAATTTGGTTTGCAGGGAATACAGACACCAGACAGTGAATCTTGTCCTTCAGACTACAGTGTCTGTTGTACTTTGAGTCTTCTTCTCTAATTGGTTTAACTGGGTTAAACTGAAGATACAAAAGCAGTAAATAAATAAATAATGGGATATTGACTACTTTGACCTTCAAGCAAACTAAACTTTTATTAAACTCTGAAAAAATATGTATTTTATTACACTTACAACATAATCATTTCTCATGTGACCGTGTAATATTTTGATGATGTCATCAGTCTGTATCCCTTCTGTAGCTTGAATACCCATTGTGTCAGTAAATGTGAAAGGGTAAAAGCCAGTTGGGCCCTTCTTTAGGTTGTAAGTTTTACACTTAAAACAAAACGCATTACTTAAAGGTATAGTTAAAAATCATTCATTTATTGACCTTTATGTTATGTATATGAGAGACAGCAGTGATTTTACCTCCAAAGTGAAACTTTTCCCACTTATTGCATCTGTTGGGACTCTGGTAGTAATGTGGCCTTGAAGAGCAGTATCCACAGAGTTGATGAAACTTGACTTCCCAGCCCTTGCGGGTCCATGCAGAAGAATTCTGAGAGTGTCGACTTCTGAGTCTCCAGGCTGGAAATCATCTACTTTTCTCAACAGGATTTGCACAGGTTCACTTGAAAGAGTGTTTGAAAAGGGAAAATGTGTGAGATTGTCCATAGAAACACTAGGAGCAGTGAATATTTCCATACCAAATTCTATATTTTGAGTATTATTTGTTAAATTTTGTATTAACCCTTCAATTGGATCTCTGAATATCTAATATACAGTAAATCCTCATCAAAACAAAGAATTTACCTCCAGTTTACTGTCCTCCAGGGCCTGTCAAACTCTGCTGAAGCAAAATGGAAAACTTAAAGACAACAGCATCTCTGTCTTTACTAAGTGAATTTATAATAGTGCAGATAAGTAACAACAATCTGTGATTTTAAATACTATATGGGTGAAAATCAAGTATTTAGATGCCCTTGGACAGTGTATTTATAGTTGCAAAAACGCACTATGTATAAATGGAAATTAAATGCAAACATTTATTCAACCTTTTATTATTTATTGACTACATAATGTCACATTAATAAGAAAAGAAGCCTAAAACCTAAAATATGGTTTATACAGGAAATCCTATATGCTATAGAGCACATATAGAAAAATAATAATCTAAATATTCAGAAACTAATATTGCTGAATCCCAGGAGGAAATGAGCATGAAGTTCACTAAATATCATATTAATACACAAAATCTGTTACCTGGAGATGGTGGAGGAGGAATTGGTTGACGGAAATATTTAAACGGCAACATCCCAGCAACTTTGTTCTTGTAATCTTGGAGGTATTGAGACAACATATTGTTTTGCATAACTTCATAAATGATAGAGGAAGTCTTTCGTTGTCTTCTAATATTTTTTATTCTCCCTAGTAGCTTAACAAACACCATAGGGACTGTCAGTTTCTTATATTTGTCTTATTGACTATAGGGTAGGCTATAAGATAAAGTAAAGCTTTTTTGGATCAATATGATTCATGAAAAGCTTCAAGTTAATATTATTTTCCTGATGAATTTCCTTTCAAAACTGCAATTATCTTATGTATATGAAATAGAAAATAAAACACAACCACGCACATTTTTGCCAGAAATCTTGCCTATGAGCATTTGTCATTTGCTTTAAATATAAATATTGTAAAGGAGTCTTACCTGTTGGTTAAAGGTATGTGACGAGTTTTTTTTGTTTTGTGGAAACACACCTCTTGTAACTATGCAACTACTGTCATGGAATCGCCAGGCTCTCCCCTCAATCACCCTCAGCTGCAGCTTATCACCGGCCTTTTCACAACAGCATAAAACACTCCTCACTTCACTCAGTTGATGTCTAGTCTTGCATATGAACTGATTCTCTAAACCACTTACCGAAGGTACTTGTCTTCCTAGTCTTCACCCACTGTCAACAGAGTGTCAACCGAGTGTCAACCATGTTTTCCAAGCTTAGTCTACCGATTCTTCCAAGTCTTCCTAGTCGTCGCACTCTTCCGGATGGTTACGCCTGCCATGTCATCATGTCTCCTCACGGCACACCCGGAAGCACTGCCCATCATCCACAATCTCCTGAAATCAAAGAGACAATATAAGTACAATCGCCATTCCAGTTATTTACTTACCTGTTTACTTGCCTGTCTGTTACTAAACTCATTGTTCATTTAATCTCACATCTGCGAGTGGTTCTGTGATAACCACATTAAGAGTTACTTTTAGTTTTGATTTCACCTGCTCTCATAGTCATGTTGTTTACCTGTAAATTCCCAGCATGATATTTATATGGGGTTAAGCTGGACCATCTTGGGCTCCAGTGCCTCACTGTAATGTAATGTAAAGGTTCCCATTTCAAACCTTAAACATGACTTGATAAACTGTACTTGTTGTTTAGCTTTTTGACAAAATGTTACTGTAAATGCTCTATCATTTTAAATAGCTTTGGATGAAAGTGTCTGCTAAATGAATAAATGCAAATTGCAAATACAAATGTTCTCTGGCCAAAACACTGCACTTATGTGTGTGCGCTTATTTAAAGAAGAGCAACTCATTTTAAACAAAGCTTCCTTTAGAAATTTGTTTATTTTTGTAAATATTGCAGAAGCGGCCCTCGTGGGAAGACCCCAGGGAGATTGAGAATACCTTCGGGCCCGACCCCAGCCATTCCATCGATGGTTGGTCGATCCGGGACGGGTCCTGCCCCATCCCAACAGCCCACTTCAAGGAGTTTTCCTCCCCCTCTGGTTGTTTTTCACAGCGACTCTGACCCTCTTCACATTGGTGTTCGGCAACCCGAGGTTGCGTCATGGCGAGACGTCGAGTATACTCAGCAGCCCTCAGCACTCTCAAATCAAAGGTGCGTTGAGCTGCATTGCCAGGCAGGTTAGTCAGCAAAGCCAATCTCCTCCCCGGGAGCCTCCCCATGGCGATAGGCGTCCCCACCCCCTGGGCTGACGATGAAGCAGATCGTACCCCTAGTCCCCCTGTCACGGCCCCTGGGTGCTTGGTTCGAGCTTCCCACACCGTCACGGTGCCTAGGGCAAATGATCCGTCTCGGCTACTCGATCCAATTCGCCAGACCTTCGCCCAAGTTTCGAGGCATCCTCTCAACCTCGATCAGACCGGTTGGCAAAGGCGATCAAGCAGGGGCGTAGTTTGTGGGGGGGATGTAACCCCCCAATATTCAAATCCATCAGTTACAACCCCTCCAATATTTCAACATGAAAATCACAGTAGATCAAATGAAAAATAAGTAGAATTACTTTTTTTTGTGATGATAATTTTGTTCATAATAAATTAGACAAAAAATACTCCCCCTCCATTGAACCGATTGGTAACGTCCAACCAAAGATTCGCACTTTCACCAAAACAACGCGAGTGGTGTTTGAATGGGAGAGCACGAGGGTAATTTAACGTACGCGCAAAATGAAGAGAAGCGCTGCACAGCGGACTATATTTAACTGCTGGTCCGAGAGGGATGCCAAACAAAATAAAGCATGTACTGAGAATGAGGTATGAGAATATTGTGTAATAATAGCTAAGTACACACGATATATGTTAGCTAGCTAATCCATTGCAATGTATTTAGCTATAACTATCTGTCATGATTCCACTATCATGTCATGGTTATTCTTGTCCTCCAGTGGAGTCATGGCATAAGTCCTTGGGTTTTGTGTGAGTTGGACATGTCTTTGCTTACTTATTGGCTGACATGTGCCTTCTCATGTCTTGTCTGTGTTTTCCCTCCATCTCGTTTCCTTGTTACCTTCCCATGATTGTTTCATTACCCACACCTGTCCCTGCCAATTATCCTATGTTCGTTTCCCTTTAAAACACCCTCTTGTCTCTTGTCTTGTGCTCTTGGATTGTTAGATGTTACATGGTATTGTGTGGCGTTCATTGTTCCTGTTGCAATCCGTAAAGCTGTGTCTTGTTCCTGTATCCCTGAAACCCTTGTTCCATAATTGTGTCTACTCGTGTAAGTTTAGTTTTTGCATCATTTAAAGTGTTTGTTTTCTAGTTAGTAAGTCCGTGTCTTTGATTTCTTAAGTCATCTTGTCTTGTTGTTTTCCCCCTCGTGGGTTTTTGTTTTGCCTTTTTGTCTTGTTTTATATCAATAAATTCCTTGTTAACCCCTCAACCTCTGAATCTGCCTGCACTTGGGTTCTTCACATCGAAGTTCATGACAGAATCCAAGAGCCATTATTGAACTCAGTAGGCAAGATGTACGGGTCCAAGCGAGCCTGCCAGACTCGCTATCTGTGTAGTATCCGTCAGGAGGATGAAGACCTCGACAGCTACACAGACAGGTTCCTGGAGGCTGCGTCGGAGTCTGTATTTGGGGAGGAGGAAGTGTCTGAGATCTTCAACCACGGTCTCAGGGTCCCTCTATCACCAGCGGAGATGAGGAGGCTAAACCCATTGGACTTTGATAGGGTTCTTAGGTTTGTCTTGAGCCGGCCAGAGTCCAGGAGTCCTGTCCAGCCTCTCCGCCCATCTCCGTTGGGTGTCATTCAGGAGGGTGAAGCCCTGCAGATCAGGACCTTGGGCCTCTCTCCACCGTCCGCATCCTTTCCACCATCCACTAGCCTCCGTGGACGGCGCCAACGGAGGGAGTCGTGGGACTCCCCGTCCGACTCCTCCAGCACGGAGCAAACCGTGCCTTCCACCGCTTCTCAGCCGTCGGCCTTATGTCCTGTGGGCCGCTCAAGGAAGAAGAAGCCGAGGAGGAGAAGACAGCCCAATCCGGTGCTCCAGAGTCCGGAGGTCTCGAATCTATTGGTTCCTGTTCCGGCGGCCCCGAGTCCAGAGATCCTGTGTCCCCGAGGTCCCAGTCCGGTGCAGCAACCAGCTCCCAGTCCGGTGCAGCAACCAGCTCCCAGTCCGGTGCAGCAACCAGCTCCCAGTCCGGTGCAGCAACCAGCTCCCAGTCCGGTGCAGCAACCAGCTCCCAGTCCGGTGCAGCAACCAGCTCCCAGTCCGGTGCAGCAACCAGCACCTTGTTTCGTCCAGCCCTTGTCAGGTCCGGCATTCCAGCCGGCCGTCCAGCCCTTGTCAGGTCCGGCATTCCAGCCGGCCGTCCAGCCCTTGTCAGTTCCGGCAGTCCAGCCCGCGTCTAGCCCGACAGTCCAGCCGGGGCCTAGTCCGGCTTTCCAGCCGGGGACAAATCGGACTCCCTCCAGAACCCCTGCAAAGCCATCCGGGGCTCCGCGCCCGCGAGCGCCACCCCGGACTAAGACTGTCCCGCCCTGTCCCAACCCTTTTGTTCCGCCTCCTTTGAACCCTTGTTTAGCCCCACCCCCCCTCCCATGTTTGTTGTTTCTATTGTCTCACCCCAATCCATGCGTTATTCTGTATTGTTTACCTTTGATCTTGTTTACCATGTTTTGTCTGGTCTTGTCTGTATCCCAGTCAGTCTTGTCCTGTTAGTTGCCCCTTGATGAACACCTGGAGGTGTTCATTTTGGGGGGGGCTTATGTCATGATTCCACTATCATGACATGGTTATTCTTGTCCTCCAGTGGAGTCATGGCATAAGTCCTTGGGTTTTGTGTGAGTTGGACATGTCTTTGCTTACTTATTGGCTGACATGTGCCTTCTCATGTCTTGTCTGTGTTTTCCCTCCATCTCGTTTCCTTGTTACCTTCCCATGATTGTTTCATTACCCACACCTGTCCCTGCCAATTATCCTATGTTCGTTTCCCTTTAAAACACCCTCTTGTCTCTTGTCTTGTGCTCTTGGATTGTTAGATGTTACATGGTATTGTGTGGCGTTCATTGTTCCTGTTGCAATCCGTAAAGCTGTGTCTTGTTCCTGTATCCCTGAAACCCTTGTTCCATAATTGTGTCTACTCGTGTAAGTTTAGTTTTTGCATCATTTAAAGTGTTTGTTTTCTAGTTAGTAAGTCCGTGTCTTTGATTTCTTAAGTCATCTTGTCTTGTTGTTTTCCCCCTCGTGGGTTTTTGTTTTGCCTTTTTGTCTTGTTTTATATCAATAAATTCCTTGTTAACCCCTCAACCTCTGAATCTGCCTGCACTTGGGTTCTTCACATCGAAGTTCATGACACTATCAGTATAACAAGTTACCAAAGCAGCCATCTGTTTTGTTAGTTCATTTTTCAATAGTTTCTGTAATTATCAATGACAAAAGTATTCACATTGATTTTTGTTTTCTTCCTAAAATAATCTGACTTTCGAACGAATTGGATGAATGAATAATTTAAGTGTCTCACTCACATGGGCGCCGTAAAGGGGTGGAAGGTTAGGACGATTCTAAGGGCCCAGGCTGATTTAGGGCCCAGAAGTGCAGACCCCCTTTTATTTTCCTGTTTCATTTCTCTTTTTTTATACATGCATTAAATGTGCTAGGGCCCCTTGTGGACTAAATGTGTATTTTGTCCGTTTTGACTATAGATTTAAAATTTGAAAAACAAATAATGGATTTACTGTTACAGTCTCACCCCTCCCTCTCACAATGGTTCATTCCACCTGCGCTGTCCGAGCTACGATCGCTAGTGTAGTCTCTTGCTTATTGGACTTGATATGATGCAGCGCAGACAGTGACACACGCAGGCATGTCACATCAGAAGTCAGGGCATCAAAAACGGAAAGAAAAGAAGGAAAGAGAAGACAGAACACCAAAGTCGACAGTATGTCACACAGTTTTTCAATTCAATTCAAGTTTATTTATATAGCGCTTTTCACAATGTGTATTGTTTCAAAGCAGCTTTACAGGGCAAACAGGAAAAATAGAAAAGGTAAAACACAACACAGTGCATTGTATTTATACGAGTAAGATCATACTAATAAATAATATATAATTTCTAAATAAATAAGTAAATGCAGTCTCCCGGTGAGCAGGCCAACACTGCCCTGCTGTGGCGAGGAACCCAAACTCCAATGATTGATTAATGGAGAAAAAAACGTCGGGAGAAACCAAGCTCAACCGGGAGGGCCAGATCCCCTCTGACGTGTCATAGCTGCACTCAAACTGCTGACATGTGATTTAAGTTTAGCATTTAATACCAAATATTGTAACTTTTCAAAAAGAAAGGTAGCTTGCCCTATTCCTGTATTCCAAAACTTCTTTTGTTGCTACATGACCTGCTTTTATCTAGCTAGCCTAGGTTAGTAAAATAATTACTGAATTATGATTTACATCCAACAATAATAACATCTCTGCTGTCTCCGGGACGTTATCATGTCTGGTAGACACAGATTCAGCGGCTGCTGCACACACACGTCCTCCTTCCCCCACGTCCCCCGTCCCCGTCTCAGCCGAACAAGGTGAGCCTGAGCGCGAAACTTCGCGAAGATTGAAGCCTCTAAACACGTCTTATCTACTGTGTTCGCCACATGATGATAACTTTGTAAAACAAAAAGTAATCTACACGCTTGAAAAATTACAAAATCAGTTTGCCGTGTCGTGTGTTCTGTGAAGTGACAGTGCTGCTGCTACGATCGATGCTGTCAAACTTGACGTTCTTAATATGAATAAAATGCCCCAGAAGAAAATAATATAAAATTGAATAAAACGTGTCTGTAGTAATTTTCTAAGGAGTTTACAAAATAGATATTTAAATTTATCATATTGTGAAAACTAAATAGACCAATAAAAATAATATGGTTATGTGTGTGTGTGTGTTCTCCCTTTTATGTAAACATGTACATATTTGTTTCTTGTTTTTGTAGGCTTTGTACTCATCTTTAGACATTTTAACTATGCAATGTGCTAAGTATCTTTTTTTGAAGTATACAGGGCATGTTTATTGGGTTAAATTTTATCTGTAAAAAATGTAGGGGGCCCAGAAATTTTTGTTTCCATAGGGCCCAGAATTTCTGGCGGCACCCCTGCTCACTCATTAAAACAGTGAATCGCTGCCGCCTACTGGCGCTTTCAATACTTCATTTCTTTCTTTTTATATCTCTTCTATGCTAGAATTTTATGAATGAGGATTATACACGAATTTCATAACGTTATGAGGTGTATAATCTCTTAACAAGTTTTTTTTAACAGATTTGAGGTAAATATAGCAGCAGGGTAGAAAAGTCAAATTTTCCAATAACAATACACATTAAAAAATAAAAATAAAATAACAGGCAGCATACAACCCCAGATAGCACATACGTCTGCAAGATGTCTGTTAAAGATCACTTCATCTGGAAAGCATCTGCTGTTTACTAACATCTGATAGACATCTATAAGATGTCAGTTTAACATACATTCTAAATCATTACAACTTAAAGACAGCTTCTAACAGGAAACGTCCTATAGACGTATTGCAGATGAGCAAACACTCTAAAAAATACGTCTTCAAGATGTAAACACACACATCAAATAGACGTCTCCGTGATGTTCGTGTGCTATCTGGGACGTTCAACCCCCCCAATGTTCAAACCAAATCTACGCCATTGCGATCAAGCCCGTCTCTCTTGCCGAGATGTACTTCATCGTCCCCAAATATGGCTGGGGGTTGCGCCCCATCCTAGATGTGCGTACCCTGAACAGGCACCTGCACAAGCTGCCTTTCAGGATGCTCAGGCAGAAGCGCATCCTGATGCTATCAGATGTCAGGATTGGTTCATGGCAATCGACCTGAAGAATGCTTACTTTCACATCTCGATTCTTCCTCGTCATCGCCCGTTCCTACGGTTCGATTTCGAGGGTCAGGCATATCAGAACAGAGTCCTCCCTTTTAGTTGGTCCCTATCCCCACGAGTCATGACGAAGATTGTGGAGGCCGCCCTCACTCCCCTCAGGGTGCGGGTACTAAACTATCTTGATGACTAGCTTATCTTGGCACACTCTCGAGATCTGTTATGTACACAAGGGGACCTTGTGCTCCGGCACCTAGATCGTTTGGGACTACAGGTCAACCGAGGAAAGAGCAAGATTTTCCCAGTGCAAAGCATCCTCTTTCTCGGTATGGAACTCAACTCTGTCTTAATGACAGCGCGCCTGACCACAGAACGCGCTCAGTCAGTTTTGAACTGCCTGAAACATTTCAAGCAGTCAGCGGTCCCCCTGAAACAATTACAGATGCTCCTGGGCATGGCATCCTCAACGGGAGTAATACCCCTAAAATGGTGCACATGAGACGGCTGCAACACTGGCGAGTGAGTCGAGTTCCCTGTAGAGCGTTGCACTCCAGCGGCTGGCGTATGGTCATTACGCCTCTCTGCCGATGCACCCCTACCCCCTGGTCTTCAATTACCTTTTTACAGACAGTGGTCCCTCTCGGGCAGGTTAAGAGGCGCGTTGTGGTATATCAATTTCCTAGAGTGGTTGGCTGTGCGACTTGCACTAAAGGGGCTACAAACATTCGTACAGGACAAGCACATGGTGGTTGAAACTATTTATTTAGACAAAATATTGGTTGGCATAATACTATTTGTTATTAAAATTGCCTAAAAGAACTACTTTATAAACAATCAGTCCAATCCAATAAGGGTTGCTGATATTTGTTTTATCATCCTGCCCAGAACTACACTCACCATCACATCAGGGAGTGGTCTGTTTGGCAGTTTCCTCACTCTAATGTTTAATGTTAATTTCATCATAGAACAAAATTTCATATGGTACTTTTTTATTGTGTTGTTATGTTAATATATCTAATAACAATCCATAAATATATGAAAGAGGACCAAACCATTTATGCAGAAAACCACAGCTTTGTTCTTTGGTCTGAAATAAAATATGGCATTTTCCTTTCACTGAATATATATATATATATATATAAATATAATGTAATATTTTAATATTATATAATATACTTAATATTATTTAACATTATATAATATTTAAAGGAATCTTACCTGCAGATGTGCTTGAAAGTATTTGAGATACTAAAAAATTCACCTCATTTATCTTGTTTCTGGTTGGCTAATTTTAGTTTTTATACATAGTTTTTATACCACCTGCTGTGGTAGTGCCTTTTTTTTGCAAGTTAGCAAACTGTTACTAAAATTGTATTATTTGATGTAATGTTTTTTTTTTGTGCATTTCAACAAATTATAAAATAAGAACTTTAGGAATAATTTGCAACATCCATGTTACCTGCCAAAGCGCATTTACGGCATATCGCATATCAAAAAAAAAATTGTGCACAAAAGCATCTTCGCCCCTTTATACAGTTAAGGCTGAACCTTTGGAGGGACATATTTCAATGATGTCGAATAACTTTCTTTACTTTAAAAGTCAGTTGCCTTGCTAAGGGGGTAGTCAGAAAGCTCTTGGACCCTGTTACTAGGACTCTTGAAAACAAACAAAACTCAAGTTCCAGATCTTTCACGACTTGCTGCAAGGTCATGGATGAACTTATGGGAAGGAGACGTGCAACTGAGTAACAGGATATGAAGGTGCTTATTTACAAGGTGCAGTAGAACAATGGGGATATAATCCTCAGGAAAGGATTGAATGTACCAGTCCATATTTCCCCAAAATATGGCAAAACAGACAAAACAAAACAAACAAAAAATCTGTGTTGGGTGATATAATTCAGTTTAAAAAATACAGTCAAGTCACAAACATTTAGCTTTACTATATAACTTGGTGGGGGGCACGGTGGCTTAGTGGTTAGCACGTTTGCCTCACACCTCCAGGGTTTGGGGGTTCGATTCCCGCTTCCGACTTGTGTGTGTGTGTGGAGTTTGCATGTTCTCCCCGTGCCTCGGGGGTTTCCTCCGGGTACTCCGGTTACCTCCCCTGGTCCAAAGACATGCATGGTAGGTTGATTGGCATCTCTGGAAAAATTGTCCGTAGGGTGTGAATGAGTGAGTGTGTGTGCCCTGCGATGGGTTGGCACTCCATCCAGGGTGTATCCTGCCTTGATGCCCGATGACTCCTGAGATAGGCGCAGGCTCCCCAATGGAATATAACTTGGTCCAAATTTGTAAGTTTACTTTTTGAGACGTAAAATCACTCACTCAACGAGTTCCTCCTTCCCTCCTCTCTGCTCACAGCCCACTAGTGATGTGACGTTCGCGATTCTTTGTAGCGAACGAGAAGAGCCGACTCCCAGCGGGGAGAGCCGAATCTTAAGCCCCAGGAAACGGCGGGACTTCATTTGGGTGGGCACACAATGGCGCTAAACACCCTGGAGGACAGATCAGGATGCGAAAGAAGGAAGGGTACCCCTGTACCCTCCAAAATCTATGCAATATAAAAATGACAAGAATAATAAAGGAAACAAGATGTCTTGGCATAATAAGTCTATAGCTACTGTTAGAACTGGGCCGTCATGTCCCTGCGCTATGAGCGCTTGGAAAACCATATCGGTTTACCAAAACTCTCTGTGATGGTGTTCGTTGATCAAATGCATGTGTATTTGTCAGGGACTTTGGAGCTTGGTTGCCAGCCCAAAGTTCCCAAACTTATGAAGTCACATTAATTTATTTTAAATTCATATTCCTGGGCCCGTTTTGAATGGCAATAAATGGAGTCGAATACAGGTATACTGGCGCCACCATAAATATTTATACCTTTCAACATTGCAATACCAAAGGTTAACACTCAAGTAATATTAACATGCAACGAAATAAACATTTCCCATTTAACATATGAATAATCATAACATTGATTCCCCCAGTCAACTAAGCAGTTGGACTGCGCCCTCTAGTGACGGGAAAAGGACCGATAAAATGACAACTTGTACACATGTTCGGTTTAGATGGTATAACATAGAAAAATGACCCAAGACGTAAGTTATAATGTTTGTTAGTGATGTTGAAATGAAGCTTTCTGAAGCATCGATGCAATAGAAAGCTTTTTTATATAAACTTCGAAGCCTCAGTGTCAAATGTCAAAGCACTACTGTTTGTCTATTAGGTTGCAATGTAACATGAATAAATAAAAGTCCAAACCTGTATCTGTTGTGTCGCTTATTCAATGTCCTTCAACGTTTTTCACACATAAAACAATCTTAGGTGGGCTCTATCTAGTAAGTTCTATCTTACAGAATATTTTATGATTTTATGAAGGACATTTGCTGGGTTTTCACGAGCAGGTTCACATTTTGTAATGAACAACGTTAAGTAGAACAAGATAAGTAGTTCTGGTGTGTAGAGAAAAGGTGAAACAGCCATGTAAAGGCTTATTTAGAAAGTAACTTTGTTTACGGTTTATGATTTTAATTGTTATATAGCATTTTAATTATTACATTACATATGCTGTTGGTATGTTATCAGTAGTTTTTTTATTTACAAATATTAATTATTAGACTTCTATAAAGAGGGCATTCCCCTAAAGCCACAGAGCCTATGCATACATATATCAAAATATAAAATAAATGTCCTGATTAAAGATCATATATTTTATACAGTATATCCAACTGGGCAAATTGATTAAATGTTCATTTTTTTTCAAAAAACATTGTCGGGACCTCCGTTTGAAGAAAATATAAAGAATGGACCTCTTGGAACTGAATACCCCTGATGTAGAACATCTTGCACGCAAATCTTCGCTTACGACAAGATCAAAGCTAGATAAATAATACAAATTCTTTGTTGAAAAGTGTTTGTTTGATTATGAAGGTAAGTGTTTTGTTTTATTTTTGTGTTAGCGAGGGTGCTAAGATAAGTAGTCTTCTTGAATGAGTGTTCTGTCAGATTTTTTTTCAATGTTGTTAAATTCATGCGCGATTGCAAAATGGAAGTTCTTCTTCTTGTTGTTTGTTGCAACACGGATGTTATGATACACTGCTTTGCGAAAAGGAAGAAGTTAAGTGACGTCATTGTGAAAAGGGCCTTTTGTTGTCATGCCATGTCTTCTATTTTTACTCTTGTATTTTGTAGTATATATGATGTCACTTCCTGTAATTGTCCATATCCATGGTCCTTGTAGTAGACTTCACTTTTGCTCCACTCCAGTTTTGCCAAGTCCTTGTTTTCAATATTGTATACATGCCCTATATTTTGTGTCTATGGTCAGTTATAAACTGAGTTACATACTGTTTGCATAAGTTGTTTTAATTTGACTGCAAAATCACTCTTTACATAATCAAGTTTACCACATTTTAGAAGTATTCTGTAAATCCATAAAATCTCTAATGCACATAAGCCCAATCATTTAAGATACTTGAAAATGTAAAACTTCATTGGTCTGTACTATTGGAATGTCGAAGTTTCAGGTAAAAAGTCTAGAGGTGTACAACTCCTTTCAATAACCACCATCTGCTATGAGTAGCAAAATTATAAATAAGTGCAGGTACGATAAATGTATAGAATGCATTAGTAGTATATGATCATATTTATTGCAATTAGTATTTAAATATTTACAAAACCATGTTGCACATTGTAAGAAATGGATTTTTAAACTTTAGGTTATGTTGTATAGGCCTATGCATGAATTAATACATTAACTGCTGGTGTTTTTGAAGAATACATGAGAGATGGTGAATATAATGATATATAATATAATAATAATATAATGGGTGTTATGACAACAAAATAAATGTATTTAAATAACAATAACATTATGAAGCCTTCTATATCATAGGACACATTGCTTGTATTGTTTTCCCATTTGTGGTCCTCCACATAGTCAATAGCAAAGTTTACAATATTTATTAATGCCTTTAAAATCAGAATATCTATTTTTGGGACAGTTTCATCCTCCTCATGATAGTTTTTCACAGGGTAGATGCAGCTCTCAGTTATTCCAAGTCTGACTGAACATTCCTGCACCTGTGAAATTATACATCAACACTGCTTTTAAAAAGTCTTAATTCATTTTTTTATAGATATTATATCGAAGAGCTCTTCATAAATATAAAAGTTGAAAAATGAATGTATATCTATTTTAATGCGTGATTTTGTGAAGAGTGCGTGTGGATTGATCTGTACTGCATGTGGATCTCTTGTGTAGAGTTTTAACAGTTTTTAACTGGTTTTAGTACACACCTTCTCTTTTATTTTCTTGCTTGTGTAGACCTTCTCTAGACTTTCTTTTACCAGAGGACATGTTTCATCCACCTTAGTCATGATGATGGCTTGAGGAATGCCTGTTGTACAATAAGCAACTTAAGTCAGAATTTTTCTGTATCTTGAAGCATTTTAGGTTGCAGGACAGTATTTACAGTGTAGACTGTATATGACTACGAAACAACTCATCCATGTCTCGTGCTTTCTCTCGAACCTCTCTCATTTTTATAATGACATCATCTGGGATTAATGAAATTTGGTTTGCAGGGAATACAGACACCAGACAGTGAATCTTGTCCTTCAGACTACAGTGTCTGTTGTACTTTGAGTCTTCTTCTCTAATTGGTTTAACTGGGTTAAACTGAAGAGACAAAAGCAGTAAATAAATAAATAATGGGATATTGCCTACTTTGACCTTCAAGCAAACAAAACTTTTTAAAACTCGGAAAAAATACATATTTTTATTACACTTACAATATAATCATTTCTCATGTGACCGTGTAATATTTTGATGATGTCATCAGTCTGTTTCCCTTCTGTAGCTTGAATACCCATTGTGTCAGTAAATGTGAAAGGGTAAAAGCCAGTTGGGCCCTTCTTTAGGTTGTAGGTTTTGCACTTAAAACAAAACAAGCATTACTTAAAGGGATAGTTTACCCCCCTGCAAAAAAATATATTAATTTATTGACCTTTATGTTATGTATATGAGATACAGCAGTGATTTTACCTCCAAAGTGAAACTTTTCCCACTTATTGCATCTGTTTGGACTCTGGTAGTAATGTGGCCTTGAAGAGCAGTATCCACAGAGTTGATGAAACTTGACTTCCCAGCCCTTGCGGGTCCATGCAGAAGAATTCTGAGAGTGTCGACTTCTGAGTTTCCCGGCTGGAAATCATCTACTTTTTCCAAAAGGTTTTGCACATTCACTTGGAAGAGTGTTTGAAAAGGGAAAATGTGTCAGATTGTCCATAGAAACATTAGGAGCAGTGAATATTGGCATACCAAATTCTAAACTTTGAGTATTATTCGTTTAATTTTGTATTAAACCTTCAATCGAATATCTAATATACAGTAAATCCTCTACAAAACATGTTGATACTTTTATAAGAACAACAGAGAATCTACATCCAGTTTACTGTCCTCCAGGGCCTGTCAAACTCTGCAGAAGCAAAATGGGAAACTTAAAGACAACACCATCTTTGTCTTTGTTCAGTGAATTTATAATTGTGCAGTTAAATAACAACAATCTGTGATTTTAAAAACTAGATGGTGGAAAATCAAATATTTAGATGTCCATTGAAAAGTGTATTTATAGTTGCAAAAACTCACTTGAATAAATGGAAATTAAATGCAAATATTACTTGTTCACATGTATACTAGTGTAAAACAAAAACATACCACACAATTTTTTTCAACTTTTATTATTTCAGGACTACATAATGTTACATTAATAAGAAAAGATTCCTTAAACCTAAAATATGGTTTATAAAGGACATCCTATATACTACAGAGGACATATAGAATACGAATAGCCGAAATCTTCTTTAACCAATCAACAAACCAATAGATGATAGCGAGTCTATTTTGTTTTTGATACAATGAATGAATGAAAGAATGAATGAATGTGCCATTTATAAAGCACTTTATTGTGTATTACTGTGCACCCAAAGTGCTTTACAATCATATGAGGGGGGTCTCTTCTCAGCCACCACCAGTGTGCAGCATCCACCTTGATGATGCGACGGCAGCCACAGTACAAACGGCGCCATTGCGGTCGCCACACACCAGCTATAGGTAGAGAGGAGAGAGATATAGCGGCAATGCAGAGGGTGGGGATTATTAGGAAGTCATTCTTGAGAAGGGCCAGTGGAGGGCAGGACTCCGGGGTTACACCCCTACTCTTCTACGAGAAGTGCCATGGAATCTTTAATGACCACGGGGTAATTTTTCTGCTTTTTACAGTATAGTGTCCTGACAAGCATCCAAGTTCAATGTATTTTTCAAAAACAGTGCTAAACTTCATACCCTAGACACATTATACTATGATTTGTGTGATTAGTGCAGAAACCACAACATTTTTATCCTGTGTGGATATTCTTCTTAACTAAATCTCCAATTGATGGCGAGCCTCCCAACACTGAAAGGATACAAGGTATCAAAGTAAAAAGAGTGCACTTGCAGAGAGTGTCCTTAATTACATAGAACTGAAGCATCCCATGGACAACACTTATTATAGACTTGCAGTTCTGTGAAAATAGAACCTTGGTATCTTTAATATAGATTGAGTAAAGTCCTGTCAAAGATTGACATCATCATGAAATAATCATAATGAGAAAAGTGCACAGCAATCAAGGGGACACTCTAAATAATCAAGAATCCAAAATGTCACACACACACACACACACACACACACACACACAGACACACACACTTTCAAAACTAACTGGTAAGGCTACTGCAGAGCAAATTTTGAGAATATGTTAAATAAAATCAATAATTGGAATAAAAAAACAAAAGGCGCTCTCTCTCTCTCTTTTTCTGACACGAACATGCATGCAAACGTCCATGCACATACACACACACACACACACACACACACACGCACACACACACAGGAACCTAGAAGTTACACCTTGGCATTACACATTTTTTTACTTTTATTTCCAAACATGTGGCACAAAGAATGGATTTCAACAGCCGGATATCTATTTTAATCTGAAATAATGCATTAATTTAAAAAGTTGTATTTAAAACATATTTGACATTTTTTTATTGTTTTGAATAGTAAACTTAATGACATATCAATTCATTGCAAAATGTTTGTATAAAGGGTTTGATTTATCACTATCCATTTCTTATTTTAGTTAGATATCATAATTATCAATAACTAAGTAACAAAAAGGCTTTCCATGTGTTCCCTTTATAACGAAATTTTCATGTTTGACTGCAATAATCATAATGTAAATCTTGGAACTTATCAAAACAAAAATACGTAAAAGATGAAAAAAAAATATCTTATCGGAAATTATCTAAATGTATATTCTAATCCTCATTCATATCTGGACAAATAGAGAATTCACAAATTATTCCACAGAGGGTTATACTGGAACCTAGTGGTTACTCAAGTCATTACTAATGCAGTTATACATGTTTTTGCTTTATTTTACAACAAGAAGCCTTTTTTTCCAAAAATTAATTTTAATAGCCTGATCTTTCTGGTTTGAACCTATTATTCATTAATGGAAAAAAAAATATTGTTCTCACTGGGAAACAAAATGTCTACTAATTATTGCATAAATATGAATTAGTGCATTCAAATTCTCTAAAAATGGGAAAGAAAAAACACTATTAATCAAAAGTTTGTTACATTAAATTTCCTGAAAAAAAGAAGGCTTTTAAGGCTTCGGTCACCTTTGACTGCCAATGAGCCAGTGTGACCCCTGAACGAAGAGTCCCAAAGGGTGAGAGGCTCTTCTTTTACTAAGGATAACGTAACAGTAGCACTGGTAAGTTAAAAAAATCTTATGAACGACAAAAAACAAATTTACTTCATTAACCCGATTTATTCATTGCTTTATGATTATTTCATTTTGGTTGTATGTTTACACATACCCTTACCAGATAATCATTTACCATAATATTATCAGATACTTCCATTAAACACATATAAAAGGACAGTAAAATCAACAAAAAACAATCCTTAAAAATATGAAAATCCAAAACCTATTTCTGATGAGTTTTATCAAGCAGCATACAGAGCATGAAAGGAATAATAGAGAGAATTTATTGTATCATAAGAATGGTTAAACTACAGTGGAATGGTGTAAGAAATGTTAACAAATTGATTAGAGATACAAGATGGAAACCTCTTTTTGCCAAGCAAATATGTGTGATGAAAACAAAACAAATGTCTTTTAACTTACAACCCCACAATATTTCACTACATAGCCTACATGTATAGCCTTCTTTACGGAAAACTGGGTCACATTTTATGGGAACATTTCAATATAGGGGGCAATTCACACTACTAACTAGTCGTCATTAAAATGCTGTTTAAAGCACATATTCTGCATGACCATACTGTACATCCCCAAGCCTACCCAATACCTTAACCTAACAACTACCTAACTTACTAATAATAAGCAGCAAATTAAGAGTTTATTTGGGAAAAAGTTGTAGTTTATGGTTTGTAAATAGCAAGAACTGCCCCTATACTGAAGTTTACTGACCAACTTTATTTTATGGACCAATTTTTGCCAGCCGGTTTTAACTCAATAAACTTCTAATTTGTTGCTTATTAATAGTAAGTAAGGTAGTGTTTAGGTTTATGTATTGGGCAGGGTTATGGACGTAAAATATTGGCATGCAGAAAATAATTGCTTTGTAAGTAAACAGCCAATTTTCTTCTAAAAGTCATGTTATTAAGTAACTAGTTAATAGAATAACGTGGTCCCTATACATCAAAGTGTTACCACAAAGTTATGTTTTCTCATTTGCATTATTTCACTTTGTCTTTCACATAGTCATCAGCAAAGAGTACAATTCTTTCTAAGGCCTTTAAAATCAGAATATCAGTTTTGTTGTTGGTGGTGTCCTCCTTATGATAGTTCTTCACAGGGTAGATGAAGCTCTCAGGAACACCGAATTTCACAGAACATTCCTCAATCTGTAATATCAAACATGACATTAAAAGTTTTCACTGACTTTTGAGATATGCATGCATTAATATAAAACATATCCTGCAGGTGTTAACAGGAGGTAGAAAACTAAGAGACAGAAAATGCAATCCTACCAAACAAATTTAAAATCGTTTCTTATCATTTATTACATTACATTTATGCATTTGGCAGACGGTTTTATCCAAAGCGACTTACATTGCAATGTCCCATACATTTGTTTCTAAGCATGTTCAATCCCCTGGGATCAAACCCACAACCTTGGCGTTGTTGGCGCCATGCTCTTACCACTGAACTAGGAAAGCGTTTATTTGCATGCATTGATATATTTGGCGTTTATTTGCATGCATTCATGTAAAAAAGGTCTCGCTTAGGTGTAAACAGGAGGTAGAAAACTGACACATCTCTCTCAAACATTAAAAAAACGACTCAAAACCCATCTCTTATGCGACTACTTGACAGACAAATGAGAAAAACAGTGGGAAAAAAATACTAAACCTCTCTCTTTCTCTCAACGGGTATTGGTCTAGCTTTTGGTGAAACTAGTAACTTTGTATTAGCGCTTATTGTAATGTTCCCCTGTATGACATATCACTTATTGCTCCCTGAACTCTCTGAAAGTGGCTTTGGATAAACGCGTCTACTAAATGTAAATGTAATAGACAGATAAATGCGATTCTACCTCAAAAAAATTAAATCCCTTCTTGAAGATCAAATTATTTTTTTAACCCTTTTAAACTGTATTGGAAAAATGCAATTGTAATATGTTAGTTTCAGATAGACTTTCTTTACCCATGTCAGAATATTTTTAATTGGTTTTAATACGCACCTTCTCTTTTATTTTCTTGCTTGTGTAGACCTTCTTAAGACTGGCTTTAACCAGTGGACATACTTCATCCACCTTGGTCATGATGATGACTTGAGGAATGCCTATAGTACAAGTAAAACATGATGTTAGACATTTTTCGTTACTTTGTTGAAATGTCATATCATGCATTTATGGTCGTAGTAAAACCCTCTCATTTTTTTTACTTAAAAATATGAGTGTCTTTTAAAGCTTTTTTATTACGTATATGTGCCTTCAAAGCAACTTACCCAGATCTCGTGCTCTCTTTCGAACTTTTCTCATTTGTTCAATGACATCATCTTTCATGAATGAAACTGTGTTCGCAGGAAGAACTGACACCAGACAGTGAATCTTGTCTTTCAGACTGGGGTTTCTGTTGTACCACTGGTCTTCTTCAGAAAGTGGTCTAAGAGGGTTAAACTTGAGCGGAAAATAAAATGAAGTTTATGATCTGAATGCATGCTGCTATTGTATCAGCCAGTGAACTCACTGCTAACAACTCCAACAATCTGAGGGCATCCAAATGTCCCCACAATGAGTAAAAGTCTAAAAATTACATTGTGGCAACTGCTGTCCGGTCCCCATATTAAACATACAAAATGATGTTTGTTTGATAATGTAGAAACGTTGAAAGGTTTCTGTAATGGTTAGGTTTCTGGGTTGGGTTAGTGGAAGGCGACGTACGGTTTGTACAGTATAAAAGTCATGCGTCTATGGAAAGTCCCTAATGTATGAAAACAAATGTGTGTGTGTGTCAAACAGGTTTTGTCAGATTGCCTGGTGGTGTTTTGGCTTTACTGTTTGGTTTTATTGTTTACACTGCCTTGGTCTGGATCATTACAGCTGCTTTATAAACAAACCTGTTGCTCACTGCCCAAAAGAGACATGTTTTACCTTCAAAGCTTACACAAGACATTTTACAAGTTTTTAATTGCTTCAAGAATTAAAAATCTCTATTTAATACACTCACAGTATAATCATCTCTGATGTGACCATGTAATATTTTGATGATGTCATCAGTTTGTATTCCGTCTGTACCGCCAATACCCATGATATCAGTTAATGTAAAAGGGAAGTAGGAGTTAGGTGTGTCCTTCCTCAGTTTGTAGGTTTTACACTGGAAACAAAACACAAACATTACTTAACATTTTAGTTTAAATCTCTTCTCAAGATACAAAAACAAATATATATTTATAGAAAGAAAAATATTTGAATGATAATTGTATCTCTAATTGTATCTGTTGCAATGTATTTTACCCCTAAAGTGAAACTTTCCCCACTTATTGCATCTGGTAGGGCTCTGGCAGAAATCAGGCCTCGAAGACAACTATCCACAGAGTTTATAAAGCTTGACTTCCCAGAACCAACTGGTCCATGCAAAAGAATTCTCAAAGTGTCGACCTCCGAGTTTCCAGGCTGGAAAGCGTTCAGTTTCCTCAACTGGTTCTGGGTAGATTTACTTAAAAGCATGTTAGGTAAAGGTAAAAGGTAATTGTCCAAATAAACATATTTCACATTTACATTTCATTTTTCAGTTGATTTAGTGAAAAACAACTCATCAGTTTATCTGTGTGTTCTCTGATTTGAACAATGTGTACCCGACTACGCTATCATATCTAAAAACGATTTTTGAACAATGCTCAATGAATTGGTATTTACTGTGGATGAACTAATGCTGTTACAAGCTGCTTAGTTTGTGCATGCATACTGCAAATAGTTTTCTGATAATATCGTTTAATCATTTGGCAGATGTAAATGTAAAATATGCAAATCAAAGAAGAGGAAACAACAGAATGTACCTCCAGTTTATTGTTCTCCAGGGCTCGTCAAACTCTGATTGAGCAAAATTAATATTAGTCTAAATTTCTGATAATAGACGATGAATTGGCAGTACAGTCTTTCTCTGTCAGGTGTTTTGAAATTACAGTTATTAATTATAATATAATAATGTGAACCAAGTGAACAGTGCAAAATTAGGACATGTTGTTTTTCTATAGACATTTGAGAACCAAAACAAGCATTTCCTTTGTAACAGACATACAAATACCTTTTAACAATAATATGTTCATGCTGTGGAACTTTGAATTCCTTAAAAACACTGTAGTATTACATTAAAAATACAAATAAATGTGGTTTATGAAAGAACGTTTATGAGACATTCATTTTAATATAATGTCCCATCTGATATCATCTACAGAGAATATATGTGATATAGAATCACTATTAAAAAAATGTTGTTGAGTCCCATGGGTTTAATTTCATAAAGTAAGAAAATCTGGTACCTGGACATGGAGGAGGAGGGGGTTGTTGGAATATTGAAAATGGCCAAATATTCGTAAACGGCCACATCCTTGTCAACTTTGTGTTATTATCTTAAATTTATTGAGATAAAATATTTGTTAGCATAATACTATTTACTATTTGTAAAATAACTACTTTACGTATTAACAATCATCCAATAAGGGATTTATGAAAAGTCTGTCCTCTTTGCTTCTGCTGATATTTGTTTTATCATCCTGCCCAGAACTACACTCACCATCACATCAGGAAGTGGTCTGTTTGGCAGTTTCCTCACTCAAATGTTTAATGTTAATTTCTTTATAGAACACAGTTCCATATGGTACATTTTTTTTGTTTTGTTATGTTTATATATCAAATAAAAATACATTAATCTTCATTATCATCACACAGACTGTCAACCGTAACTAAACCATATGAATAACAATCCACAAATATATGAAAGAGGACCAAACAATTTATGCAGAAAACCCCAGCTTTGTTCTCTGGTATGAAATAAAATATGTGCATTTTCCTTTCACTGAATATATATATAATATTTTAATATTATATAATATCCTTAATATTATTTAACATTATATAATATTTAAAGGAATCTTACCTGCAGGTGTGCTTGAAAATATGTGAGTTACCAGGAAATGCTTCTCATTTATCTTGTTCCTGGTTGGCTAATTTTAGTTCCCCTTCAGTCGGTCTCTCGACGTTGTGTTGAGAGACAGACTGGGGTTTGGTTCTGAGAACCTATCATCTCCGAGATAAAACGCCAATGGGGATTGGCCAATGACCCGCCCACGCCAGTCTCCGCCCCGTACATACGGGTATAAAAGGAAGATGGCGGCGGTCATTCATCATCCTTTGTTCTTCGGAACCTTCTCGGCGTATATGTCGAGTTTATCTCTTCGAGTTCCTGCTGGATATTTGACGCAGAGCAGCGGACTTCTCCCTTCTGATGGCGGATCCCCCTCGGCGAGTGGACTCTCCCTCGGTGGCGGATTTCTCCTCCGGAGCGCGGACTTCCCCTCGGCGTCTCGGCAGCGAGCTACAGATTTAAAAGAGCAGGTCCTTTTCAGGACCAATATTCTCACAGTTTCCACTCTCATCCAGGAGGGGGGACGGACATAGCGGCTACCCCGGATGTTGGGCTTCCGGCATCTGGGCCGGCCGTTGTGGATCAGTTCCGTCCGCACTGCGGGCGGTGTATGATTCAGACGTTGCGTCACGGGCGGCTGTCTTCCCACGGGACTCAGCCGCCAACTCGCTGCTTCCCGTTTCGTGACGGCATTGGCTACGGCCTTGCCGTCCGCGGCGGGGAGGGGGGAGGGTGATGTGAGCGTTGTGGATCAGTTCTGTCCGCACTGCGGGCGGTGTATGATTAAGACGTTGCGTCACGGGCGGCTGTGTTCCCACGGGACTCAGCCACCAACTCACTGCTTCCCGTTTCGTGACGGCATTGGCTACGGCCTTGCCGTCCGCGGCGGGGAGGGGCGAGGGTGATGTGAGGATGTGAACGTTTTCGTCAGCCCTGGCTGGCGGATCGTCCGCACCTTCCCTCGTCTGACCGTTCCCCAAGAGACGGTCCCACCGTCTTGTTCCTACACCATGCACCGGAAACGGTGTGTGGTGATGATGAGATGCTGCAAGCTGTGTTCCTGGGTATGACAGACCCATCTTCGGGTCTGACGGGCACGACACCTGTACTGCAAGTATGGGTTGTCCTCAGGTGTGGCGTTCACAGCGGCTACGTTCTCCGGAATGTTGCCGCAAAACCCCGTCTGTTCCCTGTGCGTGACCGCCGCCACGGCGAGGTTGAACGCTTCGGCGAACGTCGGTGGTGATCGGGGATTCCCGTGTTTGTTACTCCGCCAGCTTCGGCTCGCGGGTCATTCATGCCCCAACACGCTCACCTAGCTCGTCCCCGATGGGCGGGATACCGTCCCATATCGGGCAAGATCCGACAACGTGCTCTGTCATAACATCTAATAGCTACCTCCGGTCATCAGATGCGAAGCCCCTTGGAGCTCCCGCCCTCGGGAGGTCGAGCCCAAGAAGAGGCAACGCAGAGATGACGGCCGTGCTTCCCCGGGCCGGAGATGCATGTTGAGCTCACTAGACGTGGAGCATGCCGTTCGCGGCTTGCTCCTGTCTGACGCGAAGCCCCTTAGAGCTCCCGCCTCTGGGCGGTCGAGCTCAGGAAGCTACGCAAAGTGAGGGCCGTGCTTCCCCGGACTTCCCTGGAGATCCACGTGGAGCTCATTAGACGTCGGTATGCCGTCCGCGGCGTGCTCTTGTCTGAAGGGCTCAGGGAGCTATTACTTTCCTGGACAGTGAGGTAAGCTGAGGGCTGTGTTGATCACCCAGGTGGTCTAGCGCCCGTGGTACTCCACGGACGCTGCCACTTGGAGGAGTCGACGAGGTCTCCTAAGCTGCTTTCACGCTCCACGCTATGGCGGTCAATAGGGTCCAAAGCGTTATGGCGACCCATTGGGTCATATGCCAGAGCGTTTAGATCTGGTTGATGGAAAGGTCGACCCGGCTGCGCACCGCCACAGGCCTCGCGCATCGAGCGACGAAGGTCAGGGTGTGTGCCCTGGGTTGGACGATGTCCACAATAGTGGTCCAAGGATCTGTGGCTCAACCTTGCGCGATGAAGCTCGGAAGGTCCGCCTTCTTGGGCACCGCGCAAGCTGGGCTGGATGGTTACACTGACCTCCGGTCATCAGATGCAAAGCCCCTTGGAGCTCCCACCTTCGGGAGGTCGAGCCCAAGAAGAGGCAACGCAGAGATGACGGCCGTGCTTCCCCGGGCCGGAGATACACGTTGAGCTCACTAGACGTGAAGTAGGCCGTTCGGCTTGCTCCTGTCTGAACGAAGCCCCTTAGAACTCCCGCCTATGGCCGGTCGAGCTCAGGAGGCAACGCAAAAGTGAGGACCGTGCTTCCCCGGACTTCCCCGGAGATCCACGTGGGTGATCTTTTGTAAAGAAGCGGCAGCCTGCCCTCCATCAGCCCCGCCTCCCCGCGGTGGCCCCTTTGATACTGGGCCCTCCAAGGATGGCCCGTCAGAGATGTGGAGCCACGCAGGAGGAGGACTCTACCCTGTTGGGTAAACGCCTCAGGGCGGCCCTGACAGGAGAGCCGTGGAGATGGAGAGTACACTCTCTCTCCGGGCTTCCCCCTGTGGCAGCTGCCTTCGGCAATCTCCAAGTGACGTTGCGTTGGCCGGCGGCAACACTAAGCAGGTAAGTAGGCAGAGCAGTCAAACCTCTCCGGGTTCTCACCCTGTGTAAGGTGACCGCTCTGTCAAGCCACTAACCAGCCTCCCTGGCACAGTGAAGCAGATCATCCTCCGGTTTCGTACAGCACCTGCCGTTACGAAGGGCTAGAGGACGATCCATCTCGGTTATGCGATCCATTTTTGCGCCTGGCACCCGCCAGGTTCGGGGCATTCTCCTAAAGCGGAAGCTCCCGTGCTCAGGCCGAGGTTGCTGCTTATGGCGGGAAGTGCGGTCGAACCTGTCCCTCTAACCGAGATGTTTCCGGGCCGGACTTCACAGTGCCTTTAGGGGGGGGGAGGCCGCGCCCCTCTCTGTATCAGTTGCTACAGAAGCGCATCTTGGCGACAAGATTGGTTGTGGCAATCGACCCGTAGGACCCTTACTCTTACGTCTCCTTCCTTCTGCGAAATTCGTGTTGAACGAAGAACGTATCAGTACTAGGTCGGTCCCTGTTTCCTCTAACGGTCATGGGATCTTGTGCTTCGGCACCTAGACCTTCTGGCCTACGGGTTAACTG
Source organism: Triplophysa tibetana (assembly GCA_008369825.1). Taxonomy (NCBI): domain Eukaryota; kingdom Metazoa; phylum Chordata; class Actinopteri; order Cypriniformes; family Nemacheilidae; genus Triplophysa; species Triplophysa tibetana. The sequence goes on along the minus strand of CM017896.1, from coordinate 27,181,717 downwards.
GGAAAGAGCAAGCTCTTCCCAAAAGAGCGGGAGCTCCTCTTATCTCGGTGTGGAACTGACTCTGCCCTTATGCAGCATGCTCACTAAACGAGTTTCTGCAGTAGGCGTTGAACTGGATGAATTTGGTCAGCCGGACTCCGGGTCCCGCTGATCACTTCATAGGCTCCTGGACACGTGGCGTCCTCGACGGATAATCCCTTGAGTTGATGCACACAGCCACTTCAGCACTGGCAGAGTCAGGTTCCTGGATGGCGGCACACGGGCACCAGGTGGGTTAGGCTACGCCTCAGTGTCTACACACCCCAAACCCTGGTCAGATGTGACCCTTCTCCGAGCAGGCCCGCTCGGGCAGGTATGAGGCGCGTCAAGCGCCTCCCTGCGGGGTAGGGTGTAGTGTGCAATGGGCAGTAGCGGGCAGTGACGGGTTCCCTACTGCCTAGAGTTTTTGGCAGTCCCCTTGGCACTAGACCTCTAGTGCAGGACTACGTGCTAGTCCTGTCGGGCAGCACGACTGCTGTGGCGGCAGACGCTCACAGCAGATGCCACAACTCGCCCCATGCCTCCTCTTTTGGAGTCAGCAGGATGATCTATCCCTGCGGGCCAGGTTATCCTTGGCAAACTGAACCCGACAGCCGTTGCGCTCTCTCGTCAGTGAAACGCCTCGGAGAGTGGCCACTCCATCCTCGCGCAGTCCAGCTCTCAGGGGACCGGTGTGGCCAGGATCAGATCCTGTTGCCCCCAGAGTCCCATTTATTCCTGCTTTGTACCCTACGGGTACCTTAGCACACAGCTGGCCGCGGGACAAGCGGAAGTACGACTTCCCCCAGGAGCCTCCTTGCACAGGGCCTGTGCAAAGTCGGAGCAGAGTGGCTTCATGTACTGTTGTTGCGCCTTACTGGCCCAACCAGACTTGATTTTCAGACTTCTAAGTTCTGATAGCCCCCTCTTGCCGATTCCCCTGACGAAACCTTCACAGGGGAAGGACACGGTTGGCACCCCAGGCCAGGCCTCTGGTATCTCCATGCCTGACCTCCAGATGGGACGAGGAGGCCTGGAGTGGCTTGCAGTACGCTGCCTAAAGCCCCACCACTTGCATGTGCACGCATATAAGTGGCGCCCCTCCCTCTAGTGTTCTCCCTCAGTGAGAACCCACGGAGTTGCTTGATCCGGTCAGTGTTGACCTTTTGGAGACTAGAGAGTAATCTCTCCCCTTCCGCGTTAGTGTATGCAGCCGCTATGGCCGCTCATCACAATCGCCTGGAGGGTAAGTTTCTTGGTTAACATAACCTGGTCACCAGGTTCTCAGGAGCGCGACTCCGGCTGCGCTCCGTACCCTCTTAGGACCGTAGGTCCTACATGGCCTTTGGGCCTGTGAGCCCCTCGGAGACGCCTCTCGTCCTTGTTACGATGAAGGCCGCTCTTGATGGCGCTTGCCTCTGCAAGAGGGTAGGGACCTCTAGTATTGTTCGTGTCTCATGGGTGCCTGTAAATTGGGCGGTAGTCTTCTGAGATACCGGCCTGGTTACGTGCCCAAGGTTCCCACACTCCCTTCCGGGTTCAGGTGGTGAACCTGCAGGCGCTCCCCTCGGGAGAGAGAAGACCCAACCTCCTAGTGTTGTGTCCAGCGCACTGCGCCTCTAATTGGACCGCACTCAGAGCATTAGCTCTGAGCAGCTCTTGTCTGTTCAGAAGACGGCACCAGGGAGGGCTGTCTCAGACAGAGGCTGACGCATTGGATTGTGGGCGCCACGGCGTACCGATCCCTGGATCACCCGTGCCCACTCGCAGTGAGAGCCCACTCCACCGGAGCAGGGCCTCCTCGTGGACAACGGCCCAAGGCGCCCCTCTGGCAGACATGTGTAGCTACAGGTTGGGCTACACCCAGTACCTTCGTGAGCTTTACAACCTCCGAAAGGAACCAGTGTCCTACACCTAATATGTAGGACAGGCATCTGGGCTGGGCGTACGCCTGCGAAAGCGCCTTCTTCCCTATCAGGTAAGTTCAGTGCGCTATCTAGTCTCCCTACTTCCCCCTCATTGGGTGAAGTATAGGCATTCTATCCATCACTAGCAATCTGGTAACGGACCGGGCGGAGCGGTCTGTTTGAACCAAGTCCAGTACTGGCAGTGTCGCCCCTACTTAGGTGGACCCCTATACTAGGACTATTGCCCCATACTTAGGAACTCCCCCGTTGGGTAGTCCCGTATGTTGATTCTTCACTCCTGGTTCCCCTGTTGGCGAATCTGTGACCTCCCCTCCGGTGGCACAACCACCTTGGCTGGCCCCCTACGGCCAAACATTTTTGCATGTGATCTCCTTCGGGAGACCATGTCAGTTTTCCACATGTTACCTCCCGTACGGCAGGATGTGGTCTCCGTAACATACTCTCCAAGAGGAGAGCAGTGTTCTTTCCCAGTGCGACGGCTCCGGACGGCGCCTCACTTACAAGGCGAACGCCCTGTCCGTGATGACTGTCTGTACAGGCATCGCGAATGCCTGTTTTAGGCTTCGCAGTAGGTCCACTACTATTCACTGGAAGGTTACATCTCGCTGCACCGCTCACTTGTGACTCGCTAGCCTAGTCAGTGTCGCTCAGCTCGAGGTCGTAATACGGCTCAGCGCCGTGGCGTGTTAGATATATCCCCAGTCTGTCTCTCAACACAACGTCGAGAGACCGACTGAAGGGGAACGTCTCGGTTACGTCCGTAACCTTCGTTCCCTGATGGAGGGAACGAGACGTTGTGTCTTCATGCCACAACGCTTTGCCGATCCGCTGCAAGGAGCACTTCTAAGGTTCCTCAGCACAAAGGGTGATGAATGACCGCCGCCATCTTCCTTTTATACCCGTATGTACGGGGCGGAGACTGGCGTGGGCGGGTCATTGGCCAATCCCCATTGGCGTTTTATCTCGGAGATGATAGGTTCTCAGAACCAAACCCCAGTCTGTCTCTCAACACAACGTCTCGTTCCCTCCATCAGGGAACGAAGGTTACGGACGTAACCGAGACGTTTTTATAACACCAGGGGGATGTTCAAGCTCAAACCGGTGCGCAACGAATGAATATGAATATAACCCATGTGGTATTAAAGAAACAGCTCACACAATGGCTCCAAGTAAAGTCATTTAAATGTGTCTGCAGCTTGGTAGCAACAATTGAAGAGATTAGAAGAGACTTATTTTGCAGTATTCTACACGTATTTATACCATTTTCATCAGGCTCCGAAAATTATTTAAAAAGAACACAAAGAATGGACTTCTCAGCTGCTGAGTTCAATTCTTACGTCGTCGCATCTGGGGGTTCAAGCGCACCACCATTTCCGTTCAAAAAACGTTTTGTAACGTTTTGCAACGTTTTTTCGGGGTTGAACGCAGCCCTGCTGTGGTCGTGCCTTTTTTGTGCAAGTTAGCAAACTGTTACTAAAATTGTATTATTAGATGTAATGTGTTTTAATGTTTTTTTTTTTGCATTTCAACAAATTATAAAATAAGAACTTTATGAATAATTTGCAACATCCAGGTTAGCTGCCAAAGCGCATTTCCGGCATATCGCATAGCAAAAAGAAATGTTATTTTGTTTTTTTGTGCACAAAAAGCATCTCCGCCCCTTTATACAGTTAAGCCTGAGCCACTGGTGGGACATGAACTGGGGATTTGAATGATGTCTAATAACTTTCTTCACTTTAAAAGTCAGCTGCATTGCTAAGGGGGGAGATAGAAAGCTCTTGGACCCTGTTACTAGGACTCCCGATAACAAACAAAACTTAAGTTCCTTTCACAACTTGCTGCAAGGTCACGGATGAATTTAGGGAAGGAGACGTGCAACTGAGTAACAGGATATGAAGGTGCTTATTTACAAGGTGCAGAAGAACAATGGGGATATTATCCTCAGGAAAGGATTGTAGGTACTTTATGGCAAAACAGACAAAACAAAACAAAAATCCACGTGGGGTAATATAATCCAGATTAAAAAATCCAGTCAAGTCACAAACATTTAACCAACTATGTAACTTGGTCAAAACTTCTAAGTTTACTTTTTGAGACGTAAATTCACTCACTCAATGAGTTCTTACTTCTCTCCTCACAGCCTAGTGATGTGTCCTTCGCGAACGAGCCGGCTCTAAGAGCCGATTCTCTGTAGCGAACGAGAAGAGCCGACTCCCAGCGGGAAGAGCTGAATCTTTAGCTCCAGGTAAAGGCTGAACTTTATTTGGCTGGTGTAGTGCCTTAGACCGATAAGACAGGCAATAACTAATTACATTTCTTAAATATTGCAGCAACATCCCTCACCCCACCGGCGAGCTAGTCGCTTGGGGGTCTACCCCCAATCTGCAACTTACACCAAGGGTCAACAAGATCTCTGGTGACCATAGCAACTCACACCAATCCATCAAGATAGAGTATTTTACGACCGAATGGAATGTAGGGAGCTGAACGCTCTTTACTCACTTTGGGGACAGACATACAATCCTAAATGCATTTATATGGAAATGTACATATATTCATTTATAACATTTCCATGTATTAATGTTCTTGTTGTTATGTCTGTTTTAAACATTAATCCAAAGTATCCATGAATGTGTGTTTCACTACTGGAATTATTAGATTTGTAGTAACTAATTTAACCAAGATGATATTTAGATCATGTTTGGTGTCTGTGAGCTACATTTGTGATGTCCTTAATGTTGATGTTTGTTGTGTTTTGGTAACTCTTTTCATATAAGTTTTATCAAACACTTAGAAGTCTTCTTAGTGAACATCCAATCAGCACTCACATGCAAAACACCATCTGAAAGACAAAGACAACTAACTTTCCCTCCAGAGTTGCCATCTCCTGATTGGATCAGTCACGTCTGTAGGATGTGACATCCTTACAGTTTAAAAGAGACCACGAGAAGAGTTTCTTAGAGTACTGTGTGTGTGTGTGGTGGAGGTTTTTAGGAGTTGTTCTTCAGGTTTGCAGTTTGTGGGGTTTGTTCTTTCTCTCTTTGCGTTCTACATCTCCAAGGATGGACTAGAAGAAGACTTCACCTTTAACCCATAAGTTTGTGCCAGGCTGCGGCCTCTTCTTTCCAGATACAGATCCTCTGCATAAAACTGGTTCTCGCTTTTCACTTTCAGCCAAGATCAACGGGAGCCTTAACGAACTGCATCAGGACAGTTTCTTTCTTTTGATGGGCAAGATGTGCAAGTATCAAACTTAGTCTTATTAATGGATGCATAGGGCATCACTAATCCTTTTAACAAAGGTGCTTTACTTCAACCTTCTTCCAATGCTTAACTGTATGTGTGTGTATGTTAGATTAGTATGCGTTTAGTCTAGGTAATAAATTCCAGTTTTATTTCACACGTGATGTTGTTTGAAGTTCATGCTCATAGCTTTCCTGAAGCTCAGTGGTAAGAGCGTTGCGTTAACAACGCAAGGTTGTGGGTTCGATCCCAGGGGATTGCAAATGCCTATGTAAATGTATAGGATAAAGCAATGTAAGTCACTTTGGATAAAAGCGTCTGCCAAATGCCTAAATGTAAATGTAAATGTAATCCGGAGTCCCTAAACATGCCGACTCTTGCTACCTGCTCGTAATGCTAGTTGATTTTCCCAAATCATGAATTTGATCCAGATAATTATAATTGATCATTATTAATTAAATTCATCCCAATTTGGGTTGATATTTGTTTCCCTAACAAAGGGTGGTGGAGAATATATTACTTATAATTGTGATCAAAGTTCATGATAATTCTTACATATTTGATGAAGAATAGTGTTTAAATAATTCTGTTCCTCATTGAATTCACTACAATGGGCACACCATACGGCCAAACACCCGGCAGGACAGATAAGGATGTGAGAGAAGGAAGGGGGAACGTGCTCTGATGATAGCGAGTGTAGTGGTACAAGCCAGGTACACAGAGCGACAGAGCGAGGTGGAAGCAGGGGCGCTGCCAGGAATTTTGGGCCCAATGACAAAAAAATTCAATACTAGTACTAGCACAATATTTACTGCTGGGGATTTGTACATGCATGCAAGTCTAGTATTCAGTTCACTATTTGATGCAAGATTAAAAGCAACCATAAAAAATGTGCTCAATGTCATCTTTTAAAGTGTCATGGTTCCACTATCATGTCATGTTTTATTCTTGTTTTGCTGTGGAGCCATGGCATAGCCTTTAGTTATGTGGTGGGAAAGAGACTGTTTTAGCACCTATGTGTCGGCATACTCTCTCTCTCTCCGGTTTTCTTCATTGTTCCCGCCATCTCGTTCCTCGTCAGCCTTTCCTTAGTGCTAATCCCCAGCACCTGTTCCTTGTTAATTATCCTGTGTTTGTCACCCTTTAAAACACCCTCGTGTTCATTGTCCTGTGCTCGTTCATTGTATATCATACCTTGTTCTACCAGAAAGACTCGGAAGGCAAATGTTGAGTATTCGACATTTATTAGACAGCTGATAGACAGAATATATATGGTTATAATAAAGATGGTTATTGGGTTTCTTTGGAGTAGACCCTGTCCGTGGCTCGCATCCAGAGGGCCAAGAAGTCCTCCACTTCCCGCCTTGAGATGGCAAGGCGGGGGCGTAGCCAACCCCCCTGGGGTTATATTGACAGGGACCCTGTCAATATAACCCATCCTCCTGATAGACAGAATATATATGGTTATAATAAAGATGGTTATTGGGTTTCTTTGGAGTAGGCCCTGTCCGTTGCTCGCATCCAGAGGGCCAAGAAGTCCTCCACTTCCCGCCTTGAGATGGCAAGTGGTAATGATATAAACAATTGACCGGTCGCTGGGCCGTAAGCAACACTGAGACGAGGCCCAGATAGGCCACAACACTGACAAGGCCCCGATAGGCCACAACATATAGACGAGGCCTCGATAGGCCACAGCACTGACAAGGCCCCGATAGGCCACAACACATAGACGAGGCCTCGATAGGCCACAACACTGACAAGGCCCCGATAGGCCACAACACTGACAAGGCCACGATAGGCCCCAGTGACAGAAGGCCCCGATAGGCCACAACACTGACAAGGCCCCAATAGGCCACAACACTGAGACACGGCCAAGATAGGCCACAACACTGAGACAAGGCCTCGATAGGCCACAACACTGACAAGGCCCCGATAGGCCACAACATTGACGAGGCCCGTACGGCCACTTTGAGACAAGACCCCGATAGGCCACACCACTGACAAGGCCACGATAGGCCCCAGTGACAGAAGGCCCCGATAGGCCACGACACTGACAAGGCCCCAATGGGCCACAACACTGAGACAAGGCCTCGATAGGCCACAACACTGAGACAAGGCCTCGATAGGCCACAACACTGAGACAAGGCCTCGATAGGCCACAACACTGAGACAAGGCCTTGATAGGCCACAACACTGAGACAAGCCCTCAATAGGCCACAACACTGAGACAAGGCCTCGATAGGCCACAACACTGAGGCAAGGTGACTGATGAAACAAAACACCACCACCAGTAATTGCATGGTTTACCTGAATATTGGACGGATAGGGATTGTTGAGTTGCCGTGATGGTAGAGGAGTCTAGTCTTATTAAGACTCATAAACAGAGGATGACCATCTACCTGTCCGTTTGATTGTTTCCGTTGGAATGCCGCGTTCGGCTGCGGTAGTGGCTGATCCGATCCTGAAGGAGTGTCGGTATACAGGAGGGGCGAACATCGAGATGACGCCTCGATAGGCCACAACATAGATACGAGGGCTCAATGGGCCACAACATGGAAACAAGTGTTAGGGGAAGCAAGACACCATCATTGGTAATTGCATGAAATACCTGGATCTTGGCCGGATAGGGCTTGTTGAGCTGCTGTGATGGTTAGAAGATTCCAGTCTTATCAAGACTCATAAGAAGAGGACGACCATCTACCTGTCTGTTTAATTTTTTGCCATTGGAATTCCGCATTCAGCCCAGGTAGTGGCTGCTCCGATCCTTGATCTTGACTTGAAAGAGCGTGTTGGGCTTCCATGATGGTTTTGGAGTCAGGTCTTATGTAGGGTTTGAATGCAGACGACAAACATCTGCACTCCAGCTTTGTTAAAATCCTCACTCGGCAGCTTCGTAGCTGCTCCGATTCCAAAGTATTGTCTGGTATAGGAGGGGTGATAGATCGCATGTTCTTAATCAAGCTTAAGTGGTAGGTGGTCCGTTAAGTAAAATAAAAGAGTGGGAAAGAGTTGTGCAACGATCTTTAAAATATAGCGTCGTTAAAGTGGTGGGCCGGGACGATAGACAGATGCTTGGATAGGCATGACGTGAAGATGGGACCATGATACCCGGAACAAAAGGCTATAGTGACTGATAATGAACGTGATCGAAGAATAATGAATGAGAAAACTAGACACCACCACCACCAGTTAATGCACGAAATACTTAAGAGGAGATGAACATAAACTCACCGGATCGTGGGTGAAGCTTCATAATACCGTGATACTTAAGTAAAAGAGCGTTTTGCAGTGTATATGTGGCAAATATACGACCCCAGCAGTAGATCCATGAAAATGTATATTGTGACTTGAGTTTGCTGAGCCTTCAGGGTTTAACTTGTGCTTTCATTTTTCCAAAACTCGGAGGGTAATTAACCAAATGTGTGAATTAATTCCATCAAGGAATTTCGACGAGAATAATTTCCGCACTGAAATCCTGTCATGAGTACTTAGCTTTAGGTTACGAGTGTATAGATGGGGCTAAATATACTTAAGCTAGTCATGATTCTTGAATTAAGGCTGCTGGTATACGACGTCATATATGGAATGCATTTAATGTTTAAGGTTCGTATTCGGCTCTTGAAAGTCTTAATCGTTACGGGATCACAGCCTGGTTTGGAACTTCTTTCCAACGAAAGACGATTGACTCTTGTCCGCGAATAAGCCATGAAATTCGATGGAATAAAACTATATGAGACCATACAGGCTTTATGTGACAGGCGATGATGAGAAGCAATATCAGTACAGATTCCGGACTTCCCATTTTAGCGAGTACCAACTCCTGCCATCAGGAAGAGACTGAGAATACCAAGTGTAAAACAATAAGACTAAGTTTCCGTTCCTACCTCGAGAAATGATGGATTTTATCAGGGAAAAGGGGGGGGGGCGAGCTAATGATCTTACATCATGATGGATCTTGAAGGCATCCTCAATCCACTTTGGACAGACACGAGGATCTTGTTCTTGACTGTCACCTAAAACGAGAGGTGTGTTAATATCATTTTGCACAAGACAGCCCCATTGGATTATTCGGTTGAATCACTCTCGTTGTGTTGTGTGGTCTCACGAGTGCGATACGGTTTTTCAAGAGCACTAGACAGAGCTCTTGTTCCATGTTGGAAGGTGATTGGTTGGGTGTTGATTGGTAGTGAGTGATGCAGGATTGAGTCTTCCTTGCAGAACTTGCGCTGAAGCTATATTTCTTTGTATGAGATGTTCCTTGTACGTGTACGCTCTACCTTGGCTGTTTGATGTATTAGATGTTGCTGTTCCTGAATGTAGATGCCTTGTTCCTGTTACCCCTGTGTCTTAGCAAGTATAGTTAAGTGTTGTATTAAGTGTTTTTTTTCTAGTTTAGTCAGTCAGTGTCCTTGTTAAATTATTATTTATCCTGTCTTGTTTTCCCCCTCGTGGGTTTTGTTTTGTCAGTTAATAGTGTTATTTGTTTATTAAATCCTTGTTTACCCCTACCGTCTCTGCCTGCAATTGGGTTCTCCCAAGAGTTTCATGACATAAAGTCTCAATGTATTTTTATTGTAAAATTTGACAAAATGGAAAATTCTTTTAACAAAATTATTGTTGATTTTTATTCAAAGAAAAAAAAAGAAAAACGAACAAACTTACATATATATTAACTTTTCAATCAAAATAAATTAACATCATCCTCTCAAAACAATGAAAACATAATTTTTTTACTTAGCTGCACATATATTAATATGAATGTATAAGGATAAATAATACAAATTCTTTGTTGAACAGTGTCTGTTTGATTATGAAGGTAAGTGTTAGATATTATTTTCCGCATAGATAAATAAGCCCACATATATGAATGAATTAGTGTAGCCTATGTGTGGTTTTAGGGCTCACAGAGTGGATAGCTGCTAGCTGAGCGGACAGCTGGCTAAAAGTGGAGGAAGAGGATATATTTAAAGCTAAACATTCTTTGTCTGACATTGTTACGCCCTATGGCTCGAAAAGGACGCAACAAAAACGGGGACACACAAGAAAGTGCAAATAATGTATAGAATTTATTAACAAAATGAAATTATACATAAGAAAAACAATAGCGGATGAAATAGTCAGGAGTCAGTGGTGTGAAGTGTATGAATGAAAGTGTAATGAGGCTAAATGTTAAATGTATAACGTAACCAAAGTCAAATCAAGCAAAACAAAGAAAACCAAGTCAAAAGGGCCGCGCTCCCGGTCAATGGCAAATTGCCCTTTTTAAAGGCATGACCGGAAATCAGCAGCAGGTGTCCTCAATAAACCCATCCAAGAACCATCCGTTACTTAGAGCAACGATAAAGCAGGGGCCATCACAGACATGCTATGTTTTCTATACCTTTTTCCGTATAAACAGTGTCGTATGGCACACTATATAAAGATGTTTCTTCCATATAGTTTCTATACCTTATTTGGTATAACAAAATTGTCTTGTTGTGCACTATATAAGTATTTGTCTTCCCTGAAATAAATGAGTTCAAAAGCTGGATGCCTTTGTGTCTAGTTCTTGTGCTCCCAGATCTGCAGAAGAATTCTCTCACAGCATTCACAGCATTCAACCTATTTCTAAATTTGATTTTGAGTGTAATCCAAACACAGAAAGAAACTTAGTGTTCAAAAGGAACCTGAAGTTTAACAGTAAGTGTTTTGTTTTCTTTTTTTGTCAGCGAGGGTAAGTAGCCTACTTGAATGAGTGTTCTGTCAGATTTTTTTTCAAAGTTGTTAAATTCCTGCGCGACGGGAAAATGGAAGTTCATCTTCTTGTTGTTTGTTGCAACACGGATGTTATGATGCACTGCTTTGCGAAAAGGCAGAAGTTAAGTGACGTCATTGTGAAAAGGGCCTACTGTTGTCATGCCATGTCTTCCATTTTTACTCTTGTATTTTTTAGTATGTATGATGTCACTTTCTGTAATTGTCCATATCCATGGTCCTTGTAGATTTCACTTTTGCTCCACTCCAGTTTTGAAAAGTCCTTGTTTTCAATATTGTATACATGCCCTACATTTTGTGTCTGTGGTCAGTTACAAACTGAGTTATATACTTTTTGCTTTAGTTGTTTTAATTTGACTGCAAAATCTGTCATTACATAATCAAGTTAACCAAATTTAGAACTATTCTTTAAATCCATAAAATCCCTGATGCATATAAGCCCAATCATTTAAGAAATGAAAATGTAAAACTTCATTGGTCTGTACTATTTGAATGTTGAAGTTACGAGGTGTACAACTCCTTTCAATTACCACCATCTGCTATGAGTACTAAAAATAGTGCAGGTACAATAAATGTATAGAATGCATTAGCAGTATATGATTATATTTATTGCAATTAGTATTGCAATATTTACAAAACCATGTTGCACATTGTATGAAATTGATTTTTAAACTTTAGGTTATGTTGTATAGGCCTATGCATGAATGAATACATTAACTGCCAGTCTTTTTGAAGAATATTACATGAGAGATGGTGAATAAAATGATATACAATATAATAATATGACAACTAAATAAATGTATTTTAACAACAATAACATTATGAAGCCTTCTATATCATAGGACACGTTGCTTGTTTTGTTTTCTCATTTACATTCATTTGTGGTCCTCCACATAGTCATTAGCAAAGTTTAAAATATTTATTAATGCCTTTAAAATCAGAATATCTATTTTTGGGACGGTGTCATCCTCATCATGATAGTTTTTCACAGGGTAGATGCAGCTCTCAGTTATTCCAAGTCTGACTGAACATTCCTGCACCTGTGAAATTATACATCAACACTGCTTATAAATAAGTCTTAATTATTTTTTCATTTAGATATTATATTGAAAAGCTCTTCATAAATATATGAGTTAAAAAATCTGTATGTTTATTTTAATACATTTGTGAAGAGTGTGTGTGGATTGATCTGTACTGCATGTGGATCTCCTGTGTAGAGTTTTAACAGTTTTTAACTAGTTTTAGTACACACCTTCTCTTTTATTTTCTTGCTTGTGTAGACCTTCTCTAGACTTTCTTTTACCAGAGGACATGTTTCATCCACCTTAGTCATGATGATGGCTTGAGGAATCCCTGTTGCACAATAAGCAACTTAAGTCAGAATTTTTCTGTATGTTGAAGCATTTAAGGTTGCAGGACAGTATTTTCAGTGTAGACTGTATATGACCACAAAACAACTCACCCATGTCTCGTGCTTTCTCTCGAACCTCTCTCATTTTTATAATGACATCATCTGGGATTGATGAAATTTGGTTTGCAGGGAATACAGACACCAGACAGTGAATCTTATCCTTCAGACTACAGTGTCTGTTGTACTTTGAGTCTTCTTCTCTAATTGGTTTAACTGGGTTAAACTGAAGAGACAAAAGCAGTAAATAAATAAATAATGGGATATTGCCTACTTTGACCTTCAAGCAAACTAAACTTTTATTTAACTCGGAAAAAATATGTATTTTATTACACTTACAACATAATCATTTCTCATGTGACCGTGTAATATTTTGATGATGTCATCAGTCTGTATCCCTTCTGTAGCTTGAATACCCATTGTGTCAGTAAATGTGAAAGGGTGAAAGCCAGTTGGGCCCTTCTTTAGGTTGTAGGTTTTACACTTAAAACAAATCAAGCATTACTTAAAGGTATAGTTAAAAGTCATTCATTTATTTACCTTTATGTTATGTATATGAGATACAGCAGTGATTTTACCTCCAAAGTGAAACTTTTCCCACTTATTGCATCTGTTGGGACTCTGGTAGTAATGTGGCCTTGAAGAGCAGTATCCACAGAGTTGATGAAACTTGACTTCCCAGCCCCTACGGGTCCATGCAGAAGAATTCTGAGAGTGTCGACTTCTGAGTCTCCAGGCTGGAAATCTTCTACTTTTTTCAAAAGGTTTCGCTCAGGTTCACTTAAAAGAGTTTTTGAAAAGGGAAAATGTGTCAGATTATCCATAGAAACACTAGGAGCAGTGAATATTGGCATACCAAATTCTATATTTGAGTATTATTCATTTAATTTTGGATAAAACCTTCAATTGGATCTCTGAATATCTAATATACAGTAAATTCTCATCAAAACATGTTGATAATTATATAAGAACAACAGAGAATTTACCTCCAGTTTACTGTCCTCCAGGGCCTGTCAAACTCTGCAGAAGCAAAATGGAAAACGTAAAGACAACACCATCTTTGTCTTCGTTTAGTGAAGAACAATCTAGAATTTTAAATACTATATGGGTGAAATACTAAAAGTATTTAGATGTCCCTTCGACAGTGTATTTATAGTTGCAAAAATCACTTAATATAAATGGAAATTAAATGCAAACATTACTTGTTCACACGTATACTAGTGTAAAATAAAAACATACCACACAAACATTTTTTCAACATTTTATGATTTCAGGACTACGTAATGTTACATTATTAATTAAAGAAGCCTAAAACCTAAAATATGGTTTATAAAGGACATCCTATATACTACAGAGGACATATTCAGAAAATAATATTGTTAAATCCCAGGAGGACATGAGTATGAATTTCACTACATATCATATTAACACACAAAATCTTGTACCTGGAGGTGGTGGAGGAGGAACTGGTTGACGGAAATATGTAAACGGCCACATCCCAGCAACTTTGTCCTAATAATCTTGGAGTTATTGAGACAACATATTTGTTAGCATAACTCGATACATTATATATTAAGTCTTTCCTTGGCTTCTAATAGTTTTTAATTCTCCCTAGTACGTGAACAAACACCTAAGGGACTGTCTATTAGTCAGTTTCTTATATTTGTCTTGTTCACTATAGGGTAGGCTATAGAGTAAAGCTGTTTTGGATCAATATGAATCATGAAAAGCTTCATAGAATTTAAATATAATTTTCCCTGATGAATTGCCTTTCAAAACAACAATTTAAGAGTCTTCTGTATATAAAATACGTTTTTTTGAGTAAAATAGAAAAAAACACTGCCACACATTATTTTGCCAGGAATATAACCATCTGAATATTAGTCATGTAAGGACTTTAAGTGGAGCATAGTTCATACTTTTATATTTCACCTATGAGCATTTGTGATTTACTTTAAATATAAACATTGAAGAGGAGTCTTACCTGCTGGTTAAAGGTATGTGACAAGTTTTTTTGTTTTGTGAAAACACACCTCTTGTATGACACTGTGTCATGGAATAGCAGGCTCTCCCCTCAATCACCTGCAGCTTATCACGGGTCTTATCACAACAGCATAAAACACTCCTCACTTTACTCAGTTGATGTCTGGTCTTCCACATGAAAGGACTTTCTAAACCGCTTACCGAAGGTACTTGTCTTCCGAGGCTTCAGCGAGTGTCCGAGTCTTCCAAGCCAAGTCTTCCGGATCTTCCAAGTCTTCCTAATCGACACATTCCTCCGGTTGGTCACGCCTGCCACGTCATCATGTCTCCTCATGGCACACCCGGAGCACACCCCGTCATCCACAATCTCCTGAAATCAAAGGACAATATCATTACCTTCGCCATTCCAGTTATCTATATTTTACTTAACTGTTTACTTGCCTGTCTGTTAATAAACTCATTGTTCATTTTATCTCACGCCTGCGTGTGGTTCTGTGATAACTAGATTTATGGTTACTTTTTGATTTCACCTGCTCTCAGAGTCATGTTGTTTACATGTGAATTCCCAGCATGATATGTATATGGGGTTAAACTAGGCAGGACCATCTGGGCTCCAGTGCCCCAGTGAAATGCATTTTAAAGGTTCCCCTTAAACGACCTTAAACATGGCTTGATAAACTGTAATTGCTGCTTAGCATTTTCACAAAATGTTACTGTAAATGCTCTCTTATGAAATTCTGCTTAATAAATAAATGCAAATTGCAAATACAAATGTTCTCTGGCCAAAGCACTGTAATTGATTGTGTGCGCTTATTTGCGGAAGAGCTACAAAATTTAAACAAAGATGCCTTTAGAAATATAGCAATATTTGGAAAAAGGCATTTGCTTCTCATTTAGTGTTAATAAACAACAGGATATCAACATATTTTGTATATCATGACAATACACTTCAGTGCCTTATAGTTTTAGGCTGCGTCCAAATACACCCACTTGCGGTCTTGGCCACTTGAGAGCACATGCACACAACAGGGAGGAAGAGCACAAGTATGTCCAATGTCTTAAAATGCCAAAGGGCAGTGCGCTTGATGCACACTAAACCCACACTAGCTTAAATAGTGCTCGGAGCGGTATTAAGGCTATGCGTATCCCATAATGCACCATGTTTTGGAAATGAATCATGAGACTTTTTGCTTGGGTCTCGCGAAATGTTGCGGAAAGCTTTCCAGTGTATGTTATACTACTACTTTTTAAGGTTATATCTTTTTTTATTACATGTTTGCCTAGCATGTGTTTTTCGTTTGTTTTTTTGGGTACAGCTGCTTTCATACAACACAATCAAAGTGCTATAAAAATAAATCTGACTTGACTGTACTATATAATTAGATATTACATATAATTTCGAGTTATGTATTTTGTAAAACTGCTTTTTATCTCATAATTAGTAACACCACATTAATTAAAGGTATAACGAGCAACTTTTTGACCTTAAATGAATGTCTCTAAAATCATTTTAGAGTTAGGACAGCTTTTACCTGGACGAATTTTGGTGCCGTTGCTTCCTAAGCAGCCTCCTATGGGCTGAAATTGCACTTGTAACTTCGGTGTTCGGGAATGTACAAGCCCCGCCTATACCCTGCTTTACGGCATACCTCACGTTTTACTCGTAGCCTGGGAGAAGTTAGCCAACAGCTAACACTAAGATGAAACAATCTAGTTCAACGCAAGTCTCCAAACCATCACCATGGCAGAGCCAGCAAATAAAACGTGGCCGTCTCAAGTGGCCAAGACCAGAAGCGGGGGTATTTGCACGCAGCCTAAATGCAAACTTGGAATCTACACGCCCACTAGAACACTTGGGCCAGAAACAGGAAAAACGTCATGAAAATAGTCTGGTGGTCAAGTGCAAAGGTCAAGTAGGGGTATTTGGACGCAGCCTTAGTCTCCAGGTTAGGAGAAAAGATGTATTATCAAAGTGTTTACACAACTGTGTGAAGTATGTTCTACAGCAACTGACTTTCAAGATAACCCCACCCTGTGAAATATTCAGCAACTTCAAATCTGACCAATATAAAACATTTAGGGCAGTTATTAATTTTCCTCCCGGTCTTTCACATAGTCGTTGGCAAAGTCGTGCACAATCTGCTGTACTGCCTTTAAAATCAGAAAGTCTATTTGGGTATTGTTGGCGTCTTCTTCGTAGTAGTTCTTATCAGGGAAGATGCAGTCCAAGTTGTGCTATAATTAAAAAATCATCTTAACTGCTGGGATAAAACACTGTACTTTAACATCGGTGTGCATGGATTTTCTATTACATGCATCAATTACTTCCTCACTTCACCCACCAACATCAACGGCTTGTTAAAAGGCCGTAATAGTATCCATATCAGCATTAGTAGATTACCATTATGAGTACAATAGCAATCTCTAAAGGACATCTAGTAATCAGTCATATCATGAGCATTTTTGTTAATGTGTAAATAACATGTATTTTGTGATAACACTGTGTTCCTAGCTCAGTTGAAAGAGCATTGCACTTTAGACTTTTTGAGATGTACTGAAGAAACAGAAGTACAGCACAGCCGACAATATTTAATATGGCATTAAAAATTAGAACGTCCATTGTCGTGTTACACCCCCAACAAAGAGCAAAGACGGACTATTTGTCTCATTAATGCTGAAGTTACAATATTTGGTATTGAATGCTAAACTTAAATCACATGTCAGCAGTTTGAGTGCAGCTATGACACGTCAGAGGGGATCTGGCCCTCCCGGTTGAGCCTGGTTTCTCCCGAGGTTTTTTTCTCCATTAATCAATCATTGGAGTTTGGGTTCCTCGCCACAGCAGGGCAGTGTTGGCCTGCTCACCGGGAGACTGCATTTATTTATTTATTTAGAAATTATATATTATTTATTAGTATGATCTTACTCGTTGTATAAATACAATGCACTGTGCTGTGTTTTACCTTTTCTGTTTTTCCTGTTTGCCCTGTAAAGCTGCTTTGAAACAATACACATTGTGAAAAGCGCTATATAAATAAACTTGAATTGAATTGAATTGAAGTGTTAGATCTTTGTTCCTCATGGTAATTCTTCACAGGGTAGATGTAGCTCATGGGAACTCTTAGTTTTGAGAACACTGCTCCATCTGTGAAATCATTTTAAAAAATCAACTTTTAAGATGAAACTGATTTAGCAGGCGTTTGATAATTTTACATAACCTTTTGTCAAAGCTTTCTATAAAATGTAAAATGAATCATTACTGTACCACCTTCGATAATAGGCATTTTCCGTTTGGTCTATGAAGGACAGTTGATGTGAAAAACATTTTAAATTGGAGTCTCTGGACTGATATACAGCAATCTAAAGCCATATACACGGTATAGTCTAACAGACTTACATTTTATGTGTTGCGTCAAATGTCTGTTTTGTTGGCAATCGGTGCATAAGTGCTAAATGTAAGGAACAAAAAGTATAGTAAAATCAACAATTATCCAGGAATGGTGCAATGATGTTTTTTGTGTGATCCACGCCTCCTCTGGGCTATTTATCTTTTATAAATGTGATACAACCAGGGGTTAAATTGTGCCGGAGCAGTCGAATAGGCTGACGGCCTCGCTCTGCTCTCCCCCAATGTACGGCTCTTCTGGTGTATAAATCTACTTTCGACAGAAATGTCCTGGAAATACACAGGTCATATATAAAATTCTGTGGACATTTATAAATAATAATAAAATGTAAATATGGCACAGGCCTATACAGAAAGATTTTATTCTTAACACATGTAGCTTTTCTACACTTCTGGCATCTAGAATAATTTTGATTAGAATTGTATTGCTCATATACGCAAAATCTTCCACAGAGCCCAGCCACATAACAAATCCCAATTTAACCCTGGTTTCAACCCTGGTTTCAACCTGATATTAGCAGAAACTGCATGGGTAATGTTCCATCGAACCCTGATGTGTTTGCGTCGTTTTACGTCTTCAACAATGTTTTCCTCACAATTGTGTGTTTATATATTACAATTCTGACTTATTTTATTAGAATTGTGAGACATAGGCCTACACTCACAATTGTGGACTATAATGTCCTATGAGGGAAAAGTGTAAAACAGGTTGTTTAAAATAATATGCAGAGGAAAGCCAGGTCATGTACCTTATTAGTATTCCAAAGTATTCTAAAGTATTTAGATTAAATTACAGAGTTTGTATAATCAAACTAAATACGTCACGGATTACTTTTGAAACCATTTCTTTTGTAATCTGTAGTGAAGTACATTTTTCAAAAGTAACCTTCCCAGCCCTGTATACACATATTGTACTCCAGAAATTGTAATGCCATATCGTCGTGGTCCAAGCCAGCAGAATTGGGGCCACGTTTAAACTGTTGATGCATGTTGTTTTTTCTGAAGGTAAAATGAATAGCCACCAAAAAATTAAATTATAACCCCATAATTCTCCACAATATCCTAGATGTACATGACTTCCTCATACTAAATAACATGTTATTTAACATGTTTATAAATAACACGTGTTATTTTCGACACAATTTATTCAAGAGTGTACACTGTAGGAAGAGCCAGGAAAAAGTTCTGGTATTTGGGATGGGGTTCTTATTTATTAATTTATAAGCTAAAACTCATGGCAAGAACCAGTTAATTCATACACAAGTCAGGGAGGGAAAATTTAGAATCTTCCATTAACCAGCATATCTGTGAGCTTATAGGGAGAAAACTGAAGTACCCGGAATGAACACATGCAAACTCCACACAGAAAGACCTCGCTTCCCAGCCAAGACTCGAGGGATCTTTTTTATAATTTTAAAGGTTTTTAATCTTATACAGGTTGATACAAAGTTATTGCTACAGCCAATCTTTATACCCTGTTGTACTGTAAACTTGTGGTTGCACACATGGATGGTTATAATTATAACGTATAAATCCCCTTTACAAGCAAAGATTCTGCAATGTAGCCTACTGTAATTTATTTACTTTATTTATTATTTAACTTGTATAAGCTACCAGTTTGACAAACTCAGAATTCATTGATAATTTTATGCATATTAAGCAGAGATAGGAGGAAATATATTTAAGCATTGAATATGCGTGCTTCCCCTTTAAGTCGGCAGTGACTCATTGCCTGCTTGGTCCTGCACATAGTCATTGGCATAGTTGACAATGTTTTGTAATGCATCTAAAATCAGGGTATCCACTGCTGAGTTAGTTGTACGTTCCTCGTGGTAGTTTTTCACAGGGAAGATGTAGCTCACAGGAACTCCCAGTCTGTTGCAACACATTTCCATCTTAAAAATTGAATACAGTTTATATGCGATTAAAATTAATTTGAAAATATAATCAAAACATACACCTATCACAGCTCTGAAAAAAAATCCTATCTACGTGAGGGAAGCATGACATTTTTTAAATTGTTAGCCCACAACAGAACATCATTTTCTGACCAACAATTAAACACTTGAAGAAACACGTTTTCCAGGTTGTTTCAGAACAAGTTAGTAAGAACTTCACAACAATCTGTACAGAGCCCCTTCTCAGAGAATCAAGAGGTTTTAACAAATACGTTTAACAAGGTAATTAAATAGAGTCCAAAAAAATGCCTAAATGTATCTTTACATTTAATATTCACGTAATATCTTTAAGACACCTGCTCCATATGTATATGCATGTGTATGTAAATGCAGTGTGTAGAAAAATGACAGAACAATTGGACAATGCATTATTGAACGACTTCATCGGAGCCCTTGATTGCTCATCTAATATTTATGTTTTCTTGCATTATACTTTTAAAACATTTATCATTGAATTGAAAATTAATTAAAGCAAAAGAAATAAGATTGGAATTAAAAGTTTAGTCTACAAACTCACTTTCTCTTTTATTTTCTTGCTTGTGTAGACCTTCTCCAGATTTTCTTTAACTAGTGGACATGCTTCATCCACCTTGGTCATGATTATGGCTTCAGGAATGCCTGTGATACAATGCACAATTGTATATATCATATATATCAAACATTTATCAATGTATATAACAAAAAATTACAGATCTTAATTAATCAGTTTAATCTGAATTTTGCAGATCTCCTCGTATCATTCACATAAAAGGAACAGAACTAACCGCTGTAGAATTTGCATGACTTACCCAAGTTTTTGGCATTTGTTCGTACTTCTTTCATTTTTTTTATTACATCGTCTTCCATCATAGATATATTGTTTGCAGGAAGAACAGACACAAGACAGTGAATCTTGTCTTTCAAAGTGGGGTACCTGTTGTACTTTGGGTCATCCTCAGAAATTGATTTTACTGGGTTGAACTGGAAAACATAAGTAGAATGTTTCACAAGGATGCACGCTTAAGGGATGGTTTACTGTGATGGAAATTTGTATGTTCTTTTATATGTCATGATTTTTTTCTTGTGTTTTTCTAATGCATAAGGAAGTGCTTTGTACTGGTGGATGATGGAAAATTAAGTGCACGTTTACTTTCTTGCATACATGGGAGGTGAGAACTGCCTGTACATGATGTTCTTTATGTGACCTAATGTCTAGTTTTTGACTACAATTGCTTGTTACAATGCTTTAGTAAGAGACTTCTGCTTTAGATATAATATCCGGCGGTCTCCTAGCGGGGTATAAAGATAGTTTTTCTCTTGTCTGCTCACTGCAGAACCTTCTGAATGACGACCTTCTAGTGAGAACAAATGACCAAAGCCAATTCTTCAGTTGGAATTTCATTTCAGCCCAATTGGTAATAGATCATTTTTCCACAACAAACTTTGCGACGTCGATCTGATGCCGTGTGTGGTTAGTTAGACTAAGGTAAGTAGGATATTCTTAAGTGAGATGGGGAAGCACAGTATTAGTAAGTCCAGTGCAAGTCTCTAACTGAGAGATACATATATATGCATATATCATAATTCTTATATTATTATATAGGTGAGCGCTTTTGCTTTTTTGCCCTACCCCAGATTTCTGTTGAAATTGCATTATTTTTGTACCCTTGTGTTATCAATACAAATACCACCACTGACGTAATATAACAAGCATTATGTCTCCAAACATTTTAGAAATTTCTGAGTTCTGAGGATCTCTCCAACAAAAGCGATGCAAAACATGTTTTTGACAAAGCTATACCAAAATAAATTAAAACTACTATCAGAATTTTGAAACGCATGCTGTTGCATCTCTACTAGTCATTGATTAATAAAAAGGCAGGATATTTTCAGTCAGGTGTTGGAGACATTTTTCCTTTTTTCTGGATCGACCGATTTAATTTAAGCCTATTTAGGGCAGGCAAGAAAGTGGATGAGCGGTAGAGGGAAGCGAAAACAGTTTTTCTGACCGTGGACTTTCGTGCTGTGGCGGGCTGTTCCATGTGGAATATACCAGCTTTGATGTTTGTTTGTTTTTACCTTTTGCTAAAAAGAATAAAAGGATGTAATGCAAACTATGCTATGGATTCACACGTCAACTGTTTTACCTCTACAACGAAAGCGGTTAAGAAGAAATCTACCACTACACTCAGGTCTTGAATGAAAATCCTGAAATTGAAAGTCTATATTTAATACACTTACAGTGTAGTCATCGTTGATGTGACCACGTAATATTTTGACAATGTCATCAGTCTGTATCCCTCCAGGCATTGCTTCAATACCACTGATGTCAGTAAATGTGAAAGGGTAGAAGTCATCGTCAAGTGTGCCTTTCTTCAACTTGTATGTTTTACACTGTCAACAAAACACATACATTATTTAAGATTTTACCTTAAATCTGTTCTCTCCATGAGATACAAAACATTAAGACAATGAATTATACATTTAAGTTTGTAAAAATACAGCAGTGTTTTTACCTCTAGAGTGAAACTTTCTCCCGCGAGCACTGAATTTGATGGGACTCTGTTACAAATGCGGCCTTGAACAGAACTAGTCACAGAGTTGATATAGCTTGACTTTCCAACTCCGACTGATCCATACAAAAGAATTTTGAAAGTTTTGACCTCTGAGTTTCCTGGCTGGAAATTATTCAGTGTCTTCAACATGTTTTCCTTCGATACCCTATAAAAAACACCAACATCAATTTACAGATTGTGATTTCAAGAAATGTGACAGGAGAGAAAGGCATGAATCAGATCAAAACATACCTCCATTCCATTGGCCTCCATGGCTCATCATACTCTGCTTAATCAAATTTAAATAAGAAATGTTATAACTGTTGAGATATGTGTTACATATCTATGAAATATAGGCTATTTCTTAATAAGAAGGTCACTTACCCTGGGATGGAGGTAAAGGAGATTTAATCAATTTTAGAGATGAATACCACTTCGCCATTTTGAGCCGCTTATAACATGAAAACATTTAAATATAAAATTAACCATCTATCTTAAACTTTTGAAAGCAAGTCACATAAAGATGGCATTGTATTAGGGTGTGTCCATAAGAATTTTCGTAATTAGGTGAACTACTTCTGCACCAGTTTGAATAAATACTGCATGAAGATTTTCTGCAAATTAAATTAAGAAATGCTTCAGCAAAGGTGGAATTTCAAAGCTAAGACAGTTTTCACACTTTGTTCAACTGCATGGTTCTTTGGTTTATAACCCCCTGCCTAACAGTTTTCTGTTCTCTGTCCAGGGCCTATATTTTTAAAGCTTTTTAAGAATCCTCTCTGAAAGCTCTTAAATTAGCTTAAAACTTTATGTAGGAGTCTTAGTTTAAGAGCGATTCAGGACTAATCTCAGAGGAACTCCGAGAGGGGAAAAGACAATACTAATTTAATTACAGGTGTAATTTGTCCTGTTTTTGTAATTTTTCTCGTAGTCTCAAACACACTGTATATTTATACAGTATTTATTTTTATTAAATATGCCGTTAATGTCATACCTACGTATTTGAACGAAAAAACTAAAAGCAACACAATAAGGTTCTGTAAGTGCTATGATGGTTTGAAGGCTGAAACAGACCCAAATCCAGTGCTCGAATTGAAGGGGGCTGGGGGGATCCGGGACCCCCCATAAGGCATTAGCGACCCTCCCTAAGATGCAAAAAAATGGACTTTGGGGGGTTCCTCAGATATTTGTATTTGAGAAAAAATTTAAATGACAAATGTGATTAAATTCCTGCAATGGATGTGATAAATTTTGTGAATTAATATTTAAAATAATTTATAGGAAGTTTGTTTATGGGTTAGTTGTCATGACTCTTTAAATTTGAAACGCCTCGCCCCACGTCTAAAGACCGCTAAGCGCAGGACAGTGAAATGAGCCTCTTCTTCTATGTAAGCCTATAATATATAGCATAGTTATGCATATTATAATCAAATATATTGTGTATTTTGTATCAATTGTATATTGCGAGACTAACCCCCACCAAAAAAAAAGTCTTATGAGGGGGACCCCCATAAGACTTGGGCAGCGGTCAAATCGAGCGCTGCCCAAATCATCTCTGCTGCAATGTAATGTAGCTATTTCTCATATGTCTGTCAATAGGGCATTTCTGCGCAGCCTAACCACAGGGATATGTTACTGCTACAGAAGACCTTATGTGGTCATGTCTTATTTAGTGCTTCTTCAATTAATCTGTATTGATTTTGTAATAAACCGAAAAAACAAAAAAATAATTTGTACTTTGTCACGCCCTGGTGCTAGCGCCTTGGTTCACCACCTGAGGGCGCCATGCTATTCTGTATGCTGTCTATGTTTTGTAAGGCCTCCAGTTCCCATCATGCTTCGTTTTGTTAGCCGTTTCTCATTGCCCGTTTGTCCCTTCATCTGTGTATATAGAGCCCTTGTGTTCAGTTGTCTGGCGTGTAGCGATTATTTAAACCGTCCAAAAACAGTTCTATGAACACACTCCGGGTTTTGAGAGAAATGAACAATGTCTAGGAAAGTTTGAATATGGAGTTTGTTAACATTACTTAGGCCTACATTAGGTATAAAAATACCAGCAATATATAAGATTATTAACAATAATTAATTTATTACTACAACTTGTTCGGAGCGGTTGTTCTTGGTAAATTCATGTTCGTTCGTTAAAAAAATATTAAGTAATAACGCTAATTTCAACAACTTGAAACATTTAAATGTACATTTCACTGCAGCTAATGTTAATGAATTTTGCCATAGCATAAGACTGCCACCTTTTTCCAAATCTTAAGCCAAAATTTGTCGCATTCAAGTAAATAAATTTGCACTGTCGCGTGTTTAACAGGTAAACAAGCATTATGGCTCCGTCTTTGTTGAGGGGTAAATTTTAAGATCTAAACAGTCGGCATGGAGGTATCAAGCCCGTTTACTTAAATTATTATCAAAATGTAAACAATAAAATCAGATATTCTTGTCAGATGGGTTTTGTTAGCGGGAGTTAGGCAGCTCGTTTTCTCCGATGTCAGCTTGTTAAGGAACGTTCACCAGGTAAAAATAGACATAGCCTATGCTTGTTTTTCTTATCAAGAAAATATAAAGCAAAATAAACAAGATAACTATATCACAGACCGTAGGTTAGTTCTGTTTGTTAGTTTTGTATGTTTTCATTTTGTATTATATCGTTCCGAACTGTATGGAACGTAAGGGAACAAGAACGGAGGACCCAGTCACAGACAGCGGGTAACGGGTTAACAAAAACTCAAATACGAACTAAAACCCATAACAAAATAAAATTGACTTTAGGTGATAAGCTCTATTTAACTTAAAATGAATTATCAAAAATAATAATTAAACTTTAAATATTATTCAGAAAAGGTAGAATTTAACTTAAAAGGATCAGACACAAAAGGTTCTGAGATGAATTTATCTTTGTCAAAACTTTTGGAAAAAAAAGTCAGAAACACAGAGACATTAAATGAAAGAAGCAAACAGAAAAACACACATATAACTCTGTAAATAAGAATAATAACTAATGAATTCCTTCTCTTCTAGCACTGTGAGCTAAACAGATGATGCAGGAAGCCACGACATTTAAAAAAAAGATTTTGCAGAAGCGGTTAGTGATGCGGGTTTAAACAGCCCAGAAAACATATACCCAGCTAACAAAAGCTTATTATAAGAACTTTCCTTAGAGCTGTTTCATGAGTTGGTCTCTGGACCCTTGACTTTTGTAGGTTGTTTTTTAGCATGCTGTATCGGTGTGCTTTTAATATACACGTGTTATGGCAATGCAGTGAGAAACTAATCGAGTTTTGTGGTTTGATTCACTGATATCATCTGGTTTAGTGCTGTGCTGTTGATCATGAGAGAACACTGTAAGATCTGTGGGTTTGAGTACTTTTTGATAAAAACATTTGTGAAAACAGGATGCGAATAAAAACTTAATCTACAGAATGACTGAGACACACACAGACATCAAGAATTAGTGCATGGATCTAAACAATGGTGACAATCAACAGACTAATACAGATAAACAGGAAAACGGCAATGCATGCTGGGAATCATGAATGAGTTTTGTACTATGATGTTACCTAGCATGCATTGCAGTGTAACTTTTTCGATTGGTGATCATCACCATTATTGAGGATTAAGATATATGCTGTGTCTCAATCAGCTCCCTAGCTCCCGAGGTTGTGAATCAGTATACAGTATCTTGTACACAGTTTCTGTCACTGGTAGGAATCCTGGCTTACTTCAAATTGGGACACTGTTCACTTATTTGAACACCTGACACACATTTGAACGTCAACATCTGGGCCTGTATTTATCAAGCTTCTGAGAATTACTCACAAGAACATTGCTAAGAATTGACATGGCTCAAAGCTGCACTTAAAAGTTAGTTATAAAGCAGCTCAGTCGTGACCTAAGTCAAGTTTAGGACTACATCTTAAGTGTCAGGCTTAGATGATTTACAACACTTTGCTTTGCCACAAAAGAGATTTTGGATGACGACATTGGCATGGACCAATCACTTCATCAGTTAAACACATATAGATCGATTGAAGTGTAACGGAGGTCTGCTAGTGCATGTGCACACGTCAATCTTTGTTAGAGATCACAATTTTTTTCCTACTCTTGTGAGGGAAATAACACCGGACTGATTGGGTCAGACCGGTTATATTATTTAACACTAATAACAGAAGGGTTAGTTTGACCTTTTTATATTGGACCTAAGTTTGATAATAAAACAAGTAGATTGACCAGGAGAGATTTGCAAGCATGAGGTCAAAGGACGTTTCATAGAAGTGTTTTAGAGGTATGCGCGCACACACACAGACACACTGACACGCACAAAGAAGTGTATTACAGAGAACAGCTTTCACAGTCGATGAATTATAAACAGCATTTAAAAATAATTTTGCAGTAAAGTCTGATTCATTTATTATAACAGGAGTTTTTGCGGTTTTATTTTGTGGTGTTAACAAATAGCTATTATTTGGTTGCAATAGGTTAGATTTTAACCTGTTAAGCGTCAATAATGACTGAAAGCTTCATCCTCCGAAGATCATGCTTCAGAAATATATGTATCCCCTCAGTCTCAAACACACCTATTCATGCTGCAGGTAGTAGCGAAACACTGTGCAAAATAGTTTAGTTTACAAAAAGTTTATTGAGTTGGCTAGAGCAGTGTTGGGTAAATGGCTTGGTTGGTCACGTGATTTCTGGTAATTCAAACTTTAAAGTGGCAGTCCGTAAGTTATTTTGAGTAAAAATGTGCTAAAACCAATTTTTGAGCGAGTACATGAAAGAACGGTGTTTAAAACTGTCTGCACCCTTGCTGGTTTCACCAGGGAAAGCTCGTAATAATGGTTTGTTATTTGCCCTGTTGGGTCGTCTTTTCCGGAGATCCTTATTTGGTGTCTGAGTGACATGATAACAAGATTGGATACATAAGTGATACTAAATAAAGAAACTAATTAGTTTGAAATATTTCTAAATTCCAATGATGTATTATCTTTTCTAAAGGGTACCAACAAATGTGTCCAGGCCATTTTAGAACATCTTTGTAGAATAAACAATAATTCATCTCTTTCCACAGCTTCTTTGCTTGACATACCAAGTACATGCAAGTATAATACAACAATTGCATCACTCTTCAGGAGGATTGAAGCATTATTTCAATGAGCTGTAAGGTTACCAACAAATTTGAGCACGTATGTATTTAGCTCTGTATCACATCAAATGTTTGTACTTAAAATTGTATCTGAATTATGATCAAATTAATGTAATAAAAGATAGTCAGTTTATTTAGTCATTATTACCCATTCAATACCACAACAACCATCTATTAAACAAAAGGTCTACTTTAATAAACAGGATTATTAAACTTTTATCCTATTCACTTTAATCCCCAGCATTTGTAACAGCATAGTGTATTGACACTAGACATTTGATTCTTTTAGAGAGGATAGGTCTTACCTGCAAAACAGTCGCAACGAATCTGAAGCTTTTGCTATCAGTTTTTTTAAGGTGCTGTCAAAAACACTTTCAGTTTTAATGTTCCTGTTAACCACGTGTACTGTCTTCTTAACTTGCAGTGAATTGGCAATAATTCACAGAAAGTGTATAGCGATCAGGTCATGTGTTGCTTAATTGCATGGTAGACAGTAATATGGTTGAATAAGATAATGTAATATTATTTAATATTGTACATTTCGTACATGTACGAAAATTACAAAAAAGTGTGATTGTCATTGAATGTGAGTTGAATGGCATAGCTGATGCACAAGGTTCTTTTTCTAATCATATCTTGGTTGGTAAGCAGCATGTACGTTACAATATGCAGATTTCCTATAAGAATGGAATACTGATTTTAGAAGTGAAATTCATCACTTGAATGTTGTTCAGGCCCATTAAATTACTTTTGAATTAGGCAATTCAGTCGAAATAGCATCCTGACTTTTGACATCTGTTATGATCCCACAAATCTAGGGGTAAAGGGGTGTAACATTTAAGAGTGGAAAGAATCATAATGGGTGTAAAATTAGAAAAAGGGAGGTTACTCTGTGGTCTGTCTGATGACAAAATTCATTTTGGTTCATAGATTTATTTTTGAACAGTCATAGTAAATTTACATTTACATAATTGGCAGACAGTTTCATCCAAAGCGACATTAACCTATATATTTCACAACGGTATTTGCAATCCCCTGGGATTGAACCCACAACTTTGCGTTGTTAATGCAATGCTCTTACCACTGAGCTACAGGAAAGGTTAAGGATTATTGTAAAGAAACTTGAACAAAGTGATGAGCATTAGGCTTCAGGAGAGGGTCAGGCCAGACAAACAAACAAACAAACAAACAAACAAACAAAGACTTACTACACCCCAAGGGAATTTAAAGATTATACGGTTAGAAAAAGGTTCCTTATTTTATTATTGGGGTGTGCTCGAATGCATTTGTGTGATTTAAAGTTAAAAAAAACTCAATACACTTCTCATAATGTAAATTTTGGCAGTGCCTACTTTTACTCTCTGATAGAACTGCCGGTGAAATCTCGTGTCACTTTAAATCCCCCCTCCTTAAAAGCCCCTACGTCTGGCGGAAATAATATGCCTATGACCACAAAGGGGGTTTCAGCTCCTGACACTTCATACACGGATGTGCAAAGTTGAAAATATTTCATAATTAAAAACATACAATGAATGATAATAATAGAGCAAACGGCCTGTACAGACAATAGGATGCACAAAGTTCCTTTTCTAATCATATTTTGGTTGGTTAGCAGCATGTACGTTATAATATGCAGATTTCCTATAAGAATGGAATACTGATTCTAGAAATGAAATTCATCAGGTGAATGCTGTTCAGCCCCAGTAAATTGCTTTTGTATTTGGTGATTCAGTCGAAAGAGCATCCTGACTTTTGACTACTGTTATGACCCCACAAATCTAGGGATAAAGGAGTTTAATATTTTAGAGTGGAAAGAAAAATAATGTTTGTAAAATTAGAAAAAGGCATGTAACTCTGTCCTCTGTCCCAGCACTATTTTGTGTGATTTAAAGTTGAAAAAACTCAATACACGTCTCATAATGTTCATTTTAGCAGCATCTACTTTCACTCTCTGATAGAATAGCCTCACAATGCTCCTGTCACTTTAAATCCCCCCTCCTTCAATGCCCAGTCTATTGATGGGGGAAATCATATGGCCATGACCACAAACAGGTTTCAACTACTGAGGCTTCATGCACGGATGTGCACAGTTGAAAATATTTCATAATTAAAAAGGAAATAATTCTTAGCCGTTCTCTCACTCCGCATTGTGCAGCATCAAGGTGTCTTTTAAGCATCTCCTCACCAATCACTAGAACGAGGCACAGGTGTTTCCATAGTTCACTTGACCTATTTTACCACCGTTCATCTTCCGCCTCGCCCTTTCGGCGCAGACCTCGCTAAACCACTACGGTATGTATTTGGCCCCGGAATTGAATAGCCATGGACACTAAGGGGTACTCCATCCACCTCCCTGTGCAAGCACCGAACCCTAACCATGCGGCTCTCATCCAATGCCATGGGCTAAATCCAGCGTTGGTGAATTGAGGTTTGGTTGGACCCTGAATCCACCAAAGCTTGATACGTACCCCCCTTAATACTCACAGGTATCTGGTACAGGACGGCTTGGTCAGGAACAGCCTGTGGGGCATCTGGGATTCAGATCATCGTGCTGACCTCCATTACACGACAGTGGTCAACAGAATCGCCCGGATCCCAGCACCGCCAACAGACCGGCCCAGGCCTCCCCGCCGCCATAGTGGCAGGAAGCAGGCCACGAGATGGTGAGGAGAGGGGGGAGGACCAGGAGAGCTGGTGACAGATCCGCCGTGTGGGTCCCCACCTCCTTGCTGTCCCCTCATGGCGGGGAAGACTCCACCTCCCATGTTTCCCCTGGAACGGGGAGCGGGCCACAGTTGCCAGCGCGTCCGGGACCTGTGAAAGGGTATTGGTCGGTGGGGAGGAGGGTAAGAAACAGGTTGAGAGAGAGCGGGTTGAGAGAGCCGTCATTTGGTCCTCCGCCAGCTGGATTGCCTGGGCCAGCGACTTCGACCTGTGGCATTGGACCCAGTGAGCGGCTTTCCAGGCAGTCGTGTCAGGAACTGCTCCAGCACCACCTTCTCGACGAGCTTTGTCGATGTCGCTGTCATCGCTGGTCAGCCATTTGCGGGTGGTGTCCTGTAACTGTTGAGCCAACACGAAGGCCCTCCCCGAGCTCCAGGGTCCTGAACCGCTGGCGCTGCTGTTCCGTGGACAGGCCGACCCGGGTGAGGATCCTCTTTTTAAGGTCTGCATAAACCAGGAGGTTCTGGACTGGCAGAAGTTGAGCGCGAGCTGGGATTCTCCCAGCTCTCCAGCTCTAGAAAGGCTCTTGGTCTTCATTCTGGGCCTGGATGAGAGCCTGGAATTGGACCTCTTGATCGTCGCATTGTCCCAGAAGGGCTTGGTGGTGCTCATGGTGAAGACCTGCGAGCGACTGGATCTCCTTCCTTCCCGGGTTTCGGCACCAGTCTAGCAAGGTTTAAGTACAGAAGGAAGGAGAGTCGGCTTTGGCTGATACTCGTAAGATTCTTTTTATTAAATAAATAATGTTTCTACAGACGCGCTCTCGCAAGTAATTCCATGTGCCCAGTCCTCAAATTCAGTTCATACACAATAAAACACCTTTTACACAGACGCGTAGTTTACAGAGTTCTCGTTAACGGGCTGTTATGATTATTCAGAGAAACCTTGCAGCTCTAGCTATAGTCTAACGCAGCTTTTCTTATTCTTTCACTATGTATGATGAAATGCATTTAAAATTAAATATAGCCCTACATCTACGCGTAATTTTATATATATATATACATATATATATATATTATATAAAATCTATAATTATGCTGAGATGAAACATGCATTTTTTCATTTTGTCTTGGAGAGAGAGGGAGAGAAAAGGAAAGAAAGAGACTGGAGATTTTTGCGTACGTGTGCTTTCAACTGTTCCTATCTTTTCTCTCATAGCCTATTTAGAATAAATATATGTAGAAAAGTTTTTGTGAATCATGATTTTGCATTCGTACGCAAGTTTTACACACAAATTTGTGTGTACGCATGCTTTGTGAATGAGACCCACTGTTTTACAAACCATAAAAAAGAATAAAATAACAAATCAATAACAACAGTTCGATCTGACCTTGACGTATATGGTGTTGCGACATTCAAATATATGTTTTTTTTAGGTAATGCATCTTGACTCAACTTTAGTGTTTCTTTAACTTCTTTAAATTCACAAGACTAAATGTGTCAATTTAGGCCCACCGGTTGAGAATCACTGATGTAAACGGATGAGTTATAAAAATATTCACCCTCCACACATTTGTCATGAAGAGCAAAATCACTTATATAGACCAAAAGAAATGTGTACCAGGCTGTAAAGTTGGCAATTTTAACATGGGGCTCGATGAGATTCTGCTCTGTTTTGGAGCCCGCCTCTAGCGGCCAGTCGATGAATTTCAGTTTTAGTCACTTCCGTTTTGGTTTCAAGAGAGAGACCGGAAGATTGTCCCTTGGTTGCCAGCTGTTAAGACATTAATGGCTGTGTTCTGAGTTCTTTTTTAGGCGACAGCAAAATTACACTGTTATACAAGCTGTACACTCACTACTTTATATTGTAAGTGTAATTTCTCCGGTATTGTCACACGAAAAGATACAATAAAATATTTTTATTAAGGGGTGTACTCACTTCTGTAAGATACTGTATATGTATATGTATACATATACAGTATATATCAACTGAATATGCATATAAGTGCTGTCAATCGATTAAAAACATTAATCACACATTTTTTGTACAAAACATTAAATATAATTAAAACTTTTACATTCTAATAATTTTACATTTATTTATTTTTTTAATTAATGTCGAAACAACAGATTTCTTTAACAGCATAATTTTATGAATGAAAGCCAACATTCTGATATCAATACTGCAACTAATGTCTTAAATAAATATATTTTTTTCATGTTAGCATTAATTAAAGCCATTCAACAGTTTTGATTTTACAATATTTTTTCCTAATTGAAAATGCTGTTTATATTGTTCTGCGCAAACAAAGCATAGGCAATATGCTAGCGTGTAAAAAATGATTACCGCGCCATCTGGTGGAGGATGGTCGGAACAACACAAATAATAAAGATAAAATAATCTAACATATTTAAATAAATATATAATAGGTAGAGTATAATAAAATAATAAATATTCTTTATTGAAATTAATTACAGTACACATATAGTAGTATAAAGTACATAGGCAGTTCCAACTATATTTGTGGTAAATTTCATTGCTCATCACATGGTCATAGTTTATAGACAAAATTGTTATAAAAAGCAATTGTAACTAACACACCACAATTTCATTCACAATTTGTTACCCATTTGTTGGGAATTATTAAAATTTTTGTTACACAGCCTACAGATATACACTACGAGCCACAACTTACCCGAAATGTCTGCTTTTTCATTGACTTTTTTCTTTGGTAAGCCCCTTTAGATATTGCCTGTCTGCTGTTCTTCCACATGTCAAATGTGAAATTAAGGCTGTGTGATTTTTAGCTGTTAATATATGTTCTTTGGGTCCCCCCCCAAAAAAATCATGATGATATCTCTTTAATATCCCAATTGTTTCTACACCAGTATGATTAAATAAAAACTATATGGAATTTATTTCTCATGCATCTTAGATATTTTCCTGAAACAGAAATAACCAGAAATAGGCCTATAGCTTTAAATTAGAGTCTGAACAAACAAATCATGTGCCGGCCCTAACTGATATACTGCAGCATCTCGGGTGTGTCTGATGATTTACAAAGATATTTGCAGGAATGCCAAATCATCATGAAGAGTTCAACTGTTAGGAAATTGTGCAATATTACACGTTTGTTAAACTCATGCAGGCATAAACTTGTTTTATATAAATAACGTTATATTTCATGATCCTTATGGTACTTTGCTTTAGTAAAGGTGCATGATCAAAATTTCACCTTTGAGTCTTTCACAAATTAAATAAATCCCATTTTTGACATTTGGTCAAATGAAACCTCAAATTTTAAAGTGTCATTTCCGGTCAGCTGTCTTTTAACAGTGCTGTACTGTCCAAATCATTTTATATACATTTTTGGAAGCATTATTTTTATATGACACTGACACTTAATTTCAATTCATTAAACTTTGACCAAATGTTCAGAAAGTCACCTGCAACAGAGTGGTACGTTTTCTTCTCTCAAAAAAGATACCATCACTTTACAAAGAGGAAGTTTTTCATCAGAATATGACCTAACCAACATGTGGAAATCTGCATCACTCCTCTGTATTGTGTTGGTTTTAAATGAAGTCAGTGGGGTAAATTCAAGTGGTAAATATTGAAAAGTAATGTACCAAGATGTCTACATTTATAAGATTGTTTTTGCAGCTTTTTGAATGCATTTAGCAGCATGTTTGGATTATTTGCTTTGTTTATTTGAAGTCATTTGTGTTACTAATAATTTGATGCTTTATTCATTTACTTTTTTGCAGAATCGATAATGGGTTGGAAATGCCCATCTGGCTGGCAACAATTAGAAACAGAGTGTTTTAAATTTTTTAAAGAACAGAAGACGTGGGCTGAAGCAGAGGTATGCATTATGATTTTAAAGATTCAGTCAGATTTAGTTGAATCTTTGATATGGAAAGAACACATTCAACCATACTGATGATACTGCAATTTCAATTTGTTACAAATACAGTCAGGTGTATTTCAAAACGTTCCCGGACCTGGATGGGTGGTCACGATGCAACCCAGGTACTTTATTTTTTAGTCAGTTTAGGATTCTGTAACTCATAATCTGACTAATCTGCTAATATTTTTGGATCTGTATGATAAACTTGCTTCTTAATTTTGTTATACAAGTATTTTCTCCTCTTTTCATTTCTTGGAAATAACAACAAAGTTAATGCAAATACTGTATTTCAAAGGATTTTATCTGGTTTTGGAGCGATGGATCAAAGTTTGTGTACAAAGACTGGCACACTGGCGAGCCAAATAATGGAGCGGGGGGTGAAAAATGCATTGAGATGGGTTATGGAGGTAATGCTGTATATAAATGTTTATGCTTACTTGCCAACATATCATTTTAACTTTTTTTCTGTTTTTTAACAACATTATACAATTAATTGTGTTCTTCTAACTGCATCTCGTCTGAGTTGAGTAATGTAACTTTGAAATTTCACAGAGGAGCAGCGTTGGAACGATGCTCGCTGCAGCACCAAACTCTTCTTTATTAGTTTCAGAGCATCCGGAATTGGATGGTAAAGAAATGTTAAGAAAATCATACAAAAACAAGTCCAGAATAATCAAAAATAAGCTTACACCATGGGTTTCAGAAATACGACAAAAAAGTCATGCTTATGATAAATTGAACTGACAGCAATGTCTACAAAATCTTAAACCAATTTTGACACACTTGTTCTTGTCAGAAATATTATTGAATGTATAAGACACGGTTTCACAGTTCAATATCTATCTTTGCAAAATAACATTTATAAAGTTGTATATATACATATTATACAACTTGTTGCTCTCAACCCTGCAGTGTATTTGGCACATATGTGATTCTGTTTTCTTTGGCAATAAATGGATATGTGGCGTAAGATGTTGACATTTTAACTTTTTTTGTCCAACATTTCATTTATTATACACTCTCTCTTTATAATTTGAGATAGTGACTAAATCATGAACAATATATTGGAATACCTGGAAGTTTGTCATAATTAAATCCAATAGCACAGTCAGAAATATGTAAACGAAAAGGAAATGTACAACACAACACAATAGGTACTGATATGTCAGCTTTTCTCAAAACTTAAACATCACAACCACAAAACAAAACTTATTTGTTGTTAGGAAAGGGGTTTTGAATTGTGAGTGAGTGAATTTCCCAATTTTCCCAGCACAACATAACCCATGAATTGTCTTCTGCAGATCCAGTTTGATCTGGTTTATGCAACTTCAGGTTGGACAGGTTTTTTAAGTTTGCTTGAAAACATGTTTAAACCACATTTTGTTACCCATGTAAAAATTACAATTTAAAGAATTCAATGACTCCCAATCATAATGTAAAAAAAGTTTGGACCAGAGTTGTGCAAGCTAAAGTATGTCAAACATATAAAATATAACACACGATATGTGCCTTTCTTATGTTGTTCTTTCTGCAAAGCTTTTGTTTACTTTTTTTCATTTCGGTATGCGTGTTTGAGAAAGTGTGTGTGGATTGTGCATTGTCCAGCATCTGTAATGACAATGAGATGTGTTGAGTGACAGTACCAGTCTGTTCTGCTCATATTTCTCAACTTGGGCAGCATTCAAAAGTGTCTCAAAGGCCCCATTTGTTTGACATAACTCGACATACAATGTTGTGTTTAGTTCAAAGTTTAGTATATTTTTGTATGTTGTGTTTTCCAATCTGTACAGTATTCAAAATCTATCGACAAGGATTTGACAAAGTAAAGCGATTGGCAAAAAAGAGTCGACGTTTCAAAAAGGACCTATTTTAATAACATAAAAATGTACAATAAAAAAATACTGAAATTATATTTTATCTTTATATTAAGAGTTATACGGTGATTTCCAAATTTGTTTGCTGTTTTATAAGGAACTGCAACTATTGCAATCACTATCAAAATCTGGGACTGGGTTTAAATTTTGATTTGTGTATTTTTTATTGGATATCATTAAATAAACCATGAATCGTATTTTAAAATGTTTCATCTTTAAATTATTTACAAATGTTTGAGAAGAAGATAAAAAACAGCAATTAAATGAAAATTTGATAGAAAATCAAGGTAGTGGGAGAGCGCAAGACTGTCTGCGTCACTCAGTGAGTCCAGGCTTTCTGTCCTGTGATTGGTTGGTAAGGTTCAGGCCTTAATCTGACTCCGCCCCTACGGCAGCTGGTGTGATTGTCGCTGTAGTGCGGAGACGGGGCACGGGGGAGAAAACAGAAACGAAACGAGACCGTGCAAAACAGGCCCCCACCCCCTCTCCTCTCCGGGAAATGGATCTCAGTTTGATGAGATAGGCGAGGAGACGCTGTCAGGCCGGTGCATGTAAAGCTACACAGCTATGGAGCAACGGTAAGACTATAATACAGACATGTAAAACAGAAGCGAAGGCAGTGATGTAGGATGAAGCTGGGTATTTAGTGCGCAGCATCTTTGATACCCCAACGCGCCGTGATCCGTGGGAAGCGAGAACGGGGATGGGGAGAAGCTGGAGGAGAGATGGATGCTGTGATGGGAGATGTTATACTGTTGCGTTTATTTAAATGTATTGAAGTTTTGTATGAAACTCACATTTTTCATTCAGTTCTGACAGCATCTGATACGCGCAGTCGTACAACCGCATCAGTTATCTTTGAGTGAAATGAAAGTGGGTGTTCGCATGTCTCATAGGCCTAACGTGTAGGAGGACTCCTGTTTGTCTCTTTTGTAGCGTTGGATGTACTCTAATGTAATATTTTGTTGATTTTATCTGTCATGGAGCTTTCAAATGTACCTTAATCTTTAGCTGGCAGGCTTTGATTTAGGGTGGTGTCAATATGCATTGCTTTCTGGCCTCAATTCAATGAAGTTGACAAAATCATTGAAACCAGCCAAACATTTTTCCTTTTCTCCAAACATAAAGAAGAAAAACAATTTTGCTTCGACTTTATACCATACTTATCATATGCATATTATATAAGAACACATTCGTATTTAAGTCCATGGCATAGCTCCCAGTGAATTGGTTTCATGATGTGTCAGTGTTATTAAATTATGGTGCAAGGAGTTTCATCTTATATTGTGGTTTTGGATTGTCCTATAACTGAGGTCTTGACCTTATTATATGTACCAAACATTATTTTTTTAATTATTTGTTAAAAACAAAGAGATTGAGATTTAATAATTGAGAAATTACATCATAGGCCATTTTAATAATAGCAATGTTTTTATTTTTCATCCACTTTTGTAGTTGATTTTAGTTTAGTTTTATGCTGTTTGCTTTAATCAGGGTTTTACAATGATTTTAGATAAAATATTTTTTAGACATAATATTAAATACATGTAAAATAAAACAACTTAAATTATATTTAATAAAACCTTATGAGGTTGATTAAAACTTTGATTGGCTATTTGCTGAAAAATAAAAAATCTTTTTAGAATTGTAGGCCCAATTTTTATCTTTTTTTGTCTTATTAACTTAAGTAAAAGCATGTGAAAGCCCCCAGATTCACCCCATATTCCGAATGTAAGCTGTTGGATGTTGGCCACATGGTTATGACAAGTTTGTGCTTGTGGCGGCGTGAGAATGACATCTCATCTTAGTCTCGGAGCTGAAAGCAAACTGCCCGATTAGGTGATCTTGGATTCTCTATCCAGAACGCATGAGTGCTCTCTGCCCCGGGGGAATTCTGCTTCAATAACCCTGAATGGCCCTTCACAAAATCTCTTGCTTGTCTTTGGCAGGATCCTTAACGTTCCTTGTCCTCGGTCACTGTCGTCTCTGAGATCCAAAGGGGGCTCTGGGTCTAACACTGAGAGCTTTTTGTGATGGAAATAATAATGTCTGAAATGACATGACTCATGAGTAATGATGTATGCCAGCTCGGTATTCCATCTCCTCACATCTTGTGCATAATTGCACTCATTTTTCCATGCAACACAATTCCCATATGACCTCCATTCCCATTCAGTTTCAAACGCTGACTGCTTTTTGTTTTTTCAACATTTTCTAAAATATCAAGGGTGTGAGGTACACCTACTTTCAATGTGGAATATAAAGCGTTACCTTTCATGACATCATCATTATTATTACTATGGAGTCATCACTTATGGTCAAATCAAATAAAACAAAACTGTTGCAGGCAATGCAAATTCATTTAATAATTTTATGCGATAATACTCTAAACAGGTGTCTTTCTAATCCATTAACATGACAGCATGCAGATGGGCTCAATTCCTTTCAGTCAATGTCCACTCTCTGTTATTAAAGTGGACGTGTACGGTAGGGGGTTGAGGTCAGAGCAGGTCATCGTGGGTAAATCTACCTGTTATTATCATCACACCATCTGTTGGTGGATTGCTGTGAGCACAGTACTAAGAATGTCCTTTAATCTTAATTTTTTTATTATTCTGACTGAGAGTGGATCTGCTGTGAACAGATATCTTTCATTTACAATTTGACGTGAGTGTTTGCTCTACCTCTTTCCCCTGTCTTGTCGAAATCTGGGTCAGAATATTTCAACCCTGTGTAAATTATTAATAGAGTTCATGCAACGAGTTGTATTTCTGTACATTCAATACATTTCGGTATTTACTGTTGCATTAGCCACAATACAGATTGAAATGTATTTGGTGAATTTATGCAATTCAATAAACAAAGATTTTGGGTTATAGTTTTATTTTATAGCAGATTACTGATTTTTTAGGCTGGCACTGGGTCTAGGTCAAAGTGAGACAAGTAAACATCCACACGACAAATACAAACACTAGCTGATTGTGTGTTAGATTGTGTGTATACAATGTCAAGGCACGATGACAAAATATTTAGATGTTAATCTTCTGGACAGCAGGTAACAATAATGTCAGTACATAAATTAATATGGGTATCTTAAAGGTCGTAAAAACTGAAAACTTTTTATGCGTTTTGGCTGTTAATTTACACGACAACAGCGTTTTGGGGGACTGAAAACGCAAACCTTTGAAAACGGGCCCTCAATGTGCAAGTTTTCGAAAACTATGGCATTATCGTTTCCGTGTAAACTCTGATGGCGTTCAGTCTGTAGGCATAGTCGAGTATTCCCCAAACAATAATGGCGGCCTCTATGCTGCTTGGTTTCGCTGTGTGACATACCCATTTACATTTTTCCAGCAAAAAGTATATTTATTGCACTAGTACAACCAGCGGAGACAAAGTATTTATAAACACAAACGCACACATACGCGTTATTAAAGTTATTAAAAGTGCTTTTAGCTTAAAAAAAGGGTATGTGTATGCACGAAGGGTTTGTTTAGCACAACATCGCCATCCACTGGCCTGGCATGCATAAAACAACGTTTTAACTCGTTTTCCCAGATCCATGAAAATGCAGAGCGTTTTGAAAATGCTGACATGTGTATATGAAACTTTTCAAAAAAGCAAAGGAGCAACTTTTCGATTTTTTTTACGTACTGTTAAAGGGGTAGTTCATCCAAAATAAAATAAAAATCTGTCCTCATTAATTTATCCTTTTGTCGTTCTAAACCTATATATATATATATATATATATATATATATATATATACACACACATCTCTTTCTTCTGTGAAACAGAAATTATCTGAGTGGTTTGGTGTCCGAACAGTTGAAGTTAATGGGGGCCAATGTTGTTTGGTTGCCAACATTCTTCCAAATATATTTTGTTCTGCAGAAGTCAAATAGGTTTGGAATGACATGAGAATTAGTAAATTATGAAATAATTTTATTTTTGAGTGAATTCTCCCTTTAATTTGATACAATATACTAGTTATCTTATTGCTGGCCCAACGTCTGCCACTGCACTGCAATCCTTCATGAGTCAGAAGTACTTAAGCTGCAAACAGTATGCCGGGCTCATTTACTTGCTTTCAACACATGAATGACATAATGAGAAAATATCCTTGTGACTGCAGCACTTATGAATTGCTATTTTGGTTACCATGGTAACCTGTGGGTGTATGTGGAGTATTTGCTCTATAAGGCTGCACTTTTACCAGTTCTTCTAAAAGTATCTTGTATCCTGTGCTTGCTATCATATAAAACTGGTATAGGTATACCGTGCGTGTAATCAAAACCATTGTACCAGTTTTTTAACTATCTGATGTATAAGAAGAAACTTCTATTGCCAGATCCCCATTCAGGAACATGTTTGTGTGTATAGTTCTACATACAGGTATCTCTCTTCTTGTGTTTTCTTCAGGGCTCCGTCTCAAGTGAGGGGAGACTGTATTTGGCCCCTGCAACACGTGGCGTGTTCCACTTTCCTGCGGATCAAATATACCTGCCTTCCGTAGTACTGCTGCACCATATTCAGACACGTACAGACACAAACATACTCGCATGCACAAGGACTGAACTCCGTAAGGTGAGAAACACTGTGAAAAGCTGATTCTCACTCTAACAATGTTTACACACGTTTATTTCTGGACAAACTGGTTTCTACTAACCTTGTGGTCTTCACCATCTGGTATTCTGTATTTTTGTGGAAAAAGATTTTCTGAATCTCCGAAACTGCCAATGTAATTCAATGGAGGTCCTTTTAAATTTTGTAGAATTCTCAACTTAACACGCATACATAATCAGTGCTCGATTGAAGGGGGACTGGGGGGATCCGGGACCCCCCATAAGGCATTAGGGAACCCCCTTAGGAAGTAAAAAAATTGAATTTGGGGGTCCCTCAGATATTTGTATTTGAGTAAAAATTATGATGACAAATGTGATTAAATTCATGCAATGGATGTAGTAAATTTTGTGAATTAATTTTTTAAAATAATTTATATTAAGTTTGTTTATGGGTTAGTTGTCATGTC
Organism: Triplophysa tibetana; assembly: GCA_008369825.1. Taxonomy (NCBI): domain Eukaryota; kingdom Metazoa; phylum Chordata; class Actinopteri; order Cypriniformes; family Nemacheilidae; genus Triplophysa; species Triplophysa tibetana. The sequence continues at coordinate 27,140,857 of CM017896.1, read as the reverse complement.
TCTTTAAATTTGAAACGCCCCGCCCCACGTCTAAAGACTGCTAAGCGCAGGACAGTGAAAGAAGCCTGTGCTTCTATGTCTGTTTTAAATATAATAGCATATAGTTTTGCATATTATAATCGAATATATTGTGGTTTTTGTATCAATTGTATATTGCGAGACTAACCCCCACCAAAAAAAGTCTTATGAGGGGGACCCCCATAAGACTTGGTTCAATTCGAGCACTGTACATAATTCTATAAACCATCAGATGTGACAGAAAAATATAGTCATTTTGTAAACATTGGTACAAAGTCAAGGGGACATTTAAGGTTGCGTATCCTTTTATTATTTATGTCCCCGTCTATAGCAAAGGTGTAAGTTTACTTTACGGTTTTGCTTTGTTTCATTTGATTGTTTTGTCTGCATTGTCTGCATAAGCTTTATAGATAAATATGGAACATGAACCGTGATAAAGATCAAAGATCAACCATCAAAGATTTGTGAATTTCTGAATAAAAGTCTATGTGTATTCACACACAATATAGTTTTACCCACATCAGTCATGTGTTTGATATGTCTGTGCAAAAAAGCAGCTTTATTATTTCTTCCAAACTAAAAAGCTTCAGACACAATGTAAATATATATCCGTGTGTGCAATATCCCATCGCACCTCACGCTTCGAGATGTCCTATTCAAATGGTCTCTTGTGTTTCAGGTTTGTATTGTGAGTGCATTGATACTGTCCAACCGCATGGAGGCACAGCAGGCTTCTCCTGACAGCAGCAGTGAGGAATGTACTGTACTAGAGGCTACGCCTGGCAAAGGAACAGGACTAACTTGCTCACAACACAATGGAAAAGTGAGATCCATCCCAGTGCACACATTCACAAAAACACACAAACGCATCAAAACAATTACACAGATGGGTGACATATCCTAAAGACATTTTATTTCCCATGAGCATAAGCTTTGTGTCCCAGAAAAACATGCTGGATGACATAGTACAGTGTGGTTAGATATCAGCTTGTTCCTCTATAAATAACATACGGTTCAACTAAGTGGCTGCTTAGAATATTTAGGCTTCCTTTAGGAGATACAAGCGATACAAGGAATAATACAAGGAAAACATTGGAGAGTAAGAATTTTTGTATTTTTTTAAATAATAGTTTTGTCATTACAGATTCTAGTATCAGCATAACAATTTGAGTAACAGGTCAAGTGAAAATGTACAGGAATTTCAGAGTTTTGTATCTCCCTCCTTTTGACAATATTGGAGGCAAACTTGATTAATGTTATCCTAGCATGTTTTTATACAAGCAAGATAATCTTATATTTTGTGCATTGTGGTTAAAATACTCAATTAAAAAATGTGCATGTCAGGGAACTTTTTATATCTCAATACATCTCAAAACAACATTTGTTTAGATGTTTACAGAATTGGGTCAGTTGCACATTCCTTGGCTGAAAGCTGGTTTATAGGAATTCCTTTATTTCTAAAGCAATAAGGCTAACACCGTGTCTTCACCGGACGCACTGCGCCGTATCCAGTGTGGACAAAATTTGAAATTATAATGGGTTCTAATCCATTTCTAATCTATTTTGTTGTGTCTCGTCGCACCTGTCGCGTCGGGTGTAGACACGGTGTAATGCTAAATGCCTTAAAGATAATGCCCAAGGCAGTATTTATTTCATTATTTATGAAGTTTATAGTATTGTTCTTTAAGTGTGTATTTGAATGATGGTGACTCCGTTTTCTAATGTCCGTTGTATTGTACGCACTGTTGATTTGGATCGTACAGTATGTGAGTCTTTAACCTAAGATGAATTTCTGTCTTTGGTGATCGACAATAAAGTTTTTTGATTTTGAATAGAAAACAATGTTAGCAACTCTTTGTTATTACAGTAGAGAAAACTAGTTAATTTTGCGTTATTTTTGCCTTCCCGGTTTAAAAACCTCATCTGGGACGTGGCGACGTGCGATAATACATCTATGACGAATCTGTGTCTCATAATTAATCATGAGACTGTGTTTTCTTTTCCAATTAGAAGACATTTCTCCTGATTATTAATGACAGAACCTGTTGTGTTTATGAATTACCCTCAGTTTAAGGTTTTACCTTTTAAATTACTGATTCTCATTGTACTCTTTCACTTTAGGACCCCATTTAATATACTGGACAATTCAATGGCAGAAAATAAATCACTAATCGACTAAAAACATTTACTGCCGTTTATGCAATATGGGCTCCCAACTATTCTGATTGTATATTTGGGTCATGACACACTTTTATTCCACTGACGAGCACAGTTGTCTGGCGGAATACTAGATGCATAATGTGCCTTGTCAATATGTTTATCACTAATCCAGTGGCATTATTTTTTACAGGTGCCTGCGTTGTACTGTGTGCCATGTGAGAATGCGGTGTGCGAAGACTGTTTGAATGCAGAACATGCTGAACATCCCACAGATTCACTGGAAAATATTGTGAACCAACAACTTGCAGTACTGCAGGACAGAGTGGATGCAGCTAAAAACAGGTTCACCATGAAAACAAATATGCCTTTTTTCGGTCCACTTAATGTGAATGTCAGGCAAAAGTCTGCCACGTCTGATGTGTTTTTTGGGCTAATTTAACAATGTGAAGGCTCCCTTTTCCAATAAGTACTTACTGCCCCATGAAACACATTTTGTTATATTTTAACACAGTTCTAAGATTTTATCTTGTAATCGTTCCCAATGATGAAGTAGGTCTACAGATTATGTGCAAATTTAAGGATTAAGGCCATTCAGACCAATGCCAATAACTTTTAATGTTATGGTTTTAATGTGGATTTGCTATTCTCTTAATTTTTTATTTTCAAAACTTAAGTTACTCTTTATAGTTTCAAATATCTTTATAGTTACTGCTATCGCCCTTGTTGTGAACAACATTCTGAACACAATTTTATTTCTAAAATGCTTGATTCATCATCTGATTGCTTATCACTTTACTGATTTCTGATGAATAGATTGATGTTTGGATGAAATAATTGAGTCATTGTTCTGATTTACAGACTGCCTCAGATAAGAGAATCGGTTCAGTCCCTGAGAGATATTCTGCAGCAGCTGAACACTCAGCGGAGTTCTATCGAGGAGGACATTCACTCCTCCTTCAGCGACCTTCACAAAACTCTCGACACACGCAAGAGCGTCCTGCTCATGGAGCTGGAGGTCACGTACGGGCTGAAGCAGAAGGTGTGTTTGTGTGGTTAAAGTGATAGTTCACCCAAACATACAATGTTGTTCAAAACCTGTATATAACTCCTTCATCTGCGTAACACAAAAGAAGATATTATGATTATATCAAAACATCTTTTGTATTCTGAAAAAAATAGTCATACAGGTTTGGAAAGATATAATGGTGAATTAGTGATGACAGAATTTTCATTCTTGGGTGAACTGTCTGTTTAATACTTATCTTTGCGACTCCTTCAGGTTCTGCAAGGTCAGTTGGACACGTTGCTTAAAGAAGAAGCAGCCATAAATTACAACTCCAGCCTGACTAAAGAGGCCTTGGACGGAGGCAACAAAGCCGTCGTTCTCCAAACCAACAAGGACGTTGGAGAGAGACTGAGCGAACTGGCCAGTCAGGGTCTTCCCCTTCAGCCTGAAGAGAATGACCAGCTGGACCTCGTGATGGAGATCGAAGGACTCCGCAAGTCCATCCACAACCTAGGAACTGTCGTCACAACCAATGCGGTGGCCAGCCAGACCGAGGCTTCAGGGGAGGGTCTGGAGCAGTGCGTCGTGGGTCACCCCATGTCTGTGATCATAACCACTAGAGACAAAGCTGGTGGATTGTGCAAAACTGGAAACGCTGTTATCTCGGCAGAGGTCTTCACGCCGGAGGGAAGCGTTGCTGATGGCGAAATTGTGGATCATAAAAACGGAACTTATGAATTTCAGTATACTGTGAAGAAGGAGGGCAATTTCAGTCTGGCTTTGAGACTGTATGATCAGCATATCAAAGGAAGCCCATTTCAATTGAAGGTCACCAGTTCTCCAGATGACTCCCCCTGCACCACCACAGCGGCCAACGCCGCTTCCACGGGTTCCAGTGATGGTGGGGCAAGGAAACGGAGCGCTAAGTCTCCAGGGAGCAGGAGCCGACAGAAGGGTGTGAGGCGGGCCGGAAGCCTGTTCAGTACCCCAAAGAAAAGAGTTAACCCGATAGAGGATGACCTTATTTTTAGAATAGGTACAAACATTATATTTCATGTTGAAGGTATAGACTTGGTTTAATATATAAGCTGTAAATCATAGTTACTTTTTATCCTTAACCACTGGTCAAAATGTGAAGATGTTGAATTAACATCATTGATATGTCACTTTAATTAAACTTGAAAATGCAAGGCAGCTAATTTTTTATACAATGCTATACGAAATTGAAGTGCGTGCTCCACTTACATTTTCATATAGACAAAAAGTAATATAAACAGTCTTTACTTACCTTCTAAAAGTGCTTAAGAGGTTCTGTAACCTTCAGCTTAAGTCTGTTTGTTTCACAGGAACAAAAGGGAGGAATAAAGGAGAGTTTACAAACCTTCAAGGTGTAGCAGCTTCTTCAGATGGAAAAATTCTGATTGCAGACAGTAACAATCAATGTGTGCAGGTGAGCAAATGCTGAATGTCTGACATTAATGGTGTTCTTTCTTGAATCTAACATCAGATGTATTTTTCCCAGAGGCTCTATGTCGCCATATGTGTTTGAAACATAAAATTTGCAAGTTTCATAAAGAACAATACCTCCGATGGGTTGATTTCAAAGTAAAATGCTAAAGTTATTTTTGCTGCAAAATTATACAAAAAAAAAGTCATTTTTACTAGCTTTTGCAAGTAGGGCTGATATAATTATTAAATAATCGTCTCATCTCAATTATTTGACGTCAATCATTGCAATTATTGTGAATCTATAGAAAACGAGGGTGATAGTTCCAATTCTTTTTGCTACAATTTGTATCATTAGTTGTTGTTTTTCGTGCTGGTTCTGTACCTTTATTATATCCTCTGATTTAATCAAATCAGCGATTGTCCTTTAAATTGTTTAAACTGGCAAAAAAACAATGACCACACTTGTTGAATTTCTTGTTGAGCAGATGTTTTCAAATACGGGAGAGTTTCACAGTCGTTTTGGAGTACGTGGCCGGTCACCAGGGCAACTTCAACGGCCAACCGGAGTCGCTGTACATCCAAATGGCGACATCATCGTAGCTGATTACGACAATAAGTGGGTCAGCATCTTCTCCAGTGAAGGCAAATATAAGGTGAGTAACAGCAGAGTCCCGTTTAAAAACAGGTCCAAAAGGGATGTATTGTATTATTGATATTATTGCTTTTTCTAAAGGCTAAACTGGGCTCAGGAAGGCTGATGGGCCCAAAAGGCGTATCTGTGGACCAGAATGGTCACGTCATCGTTGTGGACAACAAAGCCTGCATGGTTTACATCTTTCAGCCCAGCGGCAAACTCGTCACTAAATTTGGAAGCAGGGGAATCGGAGACAGACAGTTTGCTGGTGAGTTCATATTTTCAGCGGTGAAGAGAAATGCATGATACTAATGGTTGAAAATTGTGTTGTAGCATGAGTGTCAAATGAAATGTTTTACATCCTGTTACATAAAAATATGATATAAACAGATGTGATGATAGTTGAGAACCATTTAATCATCCATTCCTGCATTCTACATAGGGCCACACTTTGCAGCAGTCAACAACAACAATGAAATAATCATCACAGATTTTCATAATCACTCTGTTAAGGTAAATTAAGACTATTTGTTCATTCTTTTTACTTAAAATCTTCAGACTGGCAAGTTTGACATTTTTTTCTGTTTTCAGACTTGTTATATTTAATGATTTTTACCTTTTCTGGGGCCCTTAATTTAATTTCTAATTTAAATAAAAAGGGTTTTGTTTGATTATACCAATCATATTTAAATACCAATTCAAATTCATTTCTATAGTGCATTTTACAATATTGCATATTAAAGAGCTTCACAGAAAGTACAGCGAAGCAAATTACAGGGAAAATTAAAAAAATAGTATTATTATATTATAATTGAATTGTGTTATTTTATTCTGTAAATATTATTTCAAATATAAGTGCATCTTTAAGTTAAAACGGATGTTATCAAAATATAAAGAAATGTGTAATATCGACTTATAAAAATGTGTGTATTCAGGAATTCCAACTGTAAAAAGAATAGTCTAATAAAGTATTACAGAAAGGAGTCTACTTCTCTTAAATACTTTACTGTATGTCCTTATAAAGTCAAATAATAATCACATTCTCTTATATCTTTGTTAAAGGTGTTCAATGCAGATGGGGAATTCTTGCTTAAGTTTGGGTCGAACGGTGAAGGCAATGGACAATTCAATGCTCCTACAGGGGTCGCTGTGGATGTCAATGGCAACATTATTGTGGCAGACTGGGGAAACAGTCGGATACAGGTAAAAAAACAGGATCAGATGGACCCAGAGGTCTCATAATAACCTAATACTATATTGTGAAATGAATATTTGGCTGTTCGAAATAACGTTAGCTATGTTGATAGATTTGCATTAGCAGCACAAAGGTCATGGATTAGATTCCCACGATGATCAAATATCTTGAACGCACTAAAAGTTCTTTGGATAAAAGTTTGAAGATTTAAAGAAGTAATTTTATGCCACAACGTTACACTTTCTCTGATTTTAGGTTTTTGACGGAAGCGGGTCGTTCCTCTCCTACATCAATACGGCTGCCGACCCTCTGTACGGGCCACAGGGTCTCGCTCTCACCTCTGACGGTCATGTTGTGGTGGCCGATTCTGGAAACCACTGCTTTAAAGTCTATCGATACCTGCAATGACTTGAGAGTGACTGTTCGTTGGACATTGGCCTCATAACGTATGTGTCCAGTTGTTCCAGTTAATAAGTTAAACCCTTACATTAACAACAAACGCCCTCATGTTTCCAGATATTTTCTATTTGTACCGCTGTTGTACGACTCTCTAGGATTAAAGCTTGTTAACGTGCATTGTTCAAAGAATGCCTTGGAATGCCTTTGCCAAAATTCGACACAGTGCATTGTAGAATAATTGGCGAACTGAGACGACTGAATGCATTGGTCTGTATACTAACGTTCATCTTGGCTGGAAATTGAAATAATGCATGTGTGACTCATGCATGCATCACTCTTTTGGAAAGATCTGAGTGTCGTAAACCACCCAATGTGTCAAGATGTTGATAAAGGCAAGATGTGAACACGATCTAAAGATTTTTATGGTCTTTTTGATGAGGTTAAACAGAAATATTAATACGGCTCAACGTTTGTGTCGTCATCTTCAAACAGTTGCTCATGTGTGTCTTACAGTTAACTAAAATGCTGATCATATTCCATCATATTCCCTGATTTAAAATTTGTTTCCCAATCGGTCAAGTCTGTCAAACTGCAAAATCCAAACCTCTGTTTGGTATTTTGAGATTTAAAGTTACAGTCAATCTGTTTGTGCTGTATAATGATATGCTGTGTGAGGCTAACAGTAAATTAAACAATACAACTGTTGCCTTGCATACTTATAGGATGAGGCTAGCAGCTGTTTATTTAGAAAATATTAGGACTATATTTTCTTTACAAATGCTATTGAAACTGGAAATATCTATATATTTGTGTAATTATCTTAAATAATGTTTCAAAGAAAGGGTGTGCATTTTGCTTTGATTTTGAATTGATTTTCATCTCATTCTCTTGTGCATCCAGTGATTCATTAGAGGCATGATTCACGCAGTAGTAATAATAAAAATACAAATTCCATCATAACTTCATAGCAATAGAGTTTTCACTTTCAATGCAATTACTTCATCATCATCATGATACGTTCTTGCTGTTGTATTACACATCCAGAACGTGGAAATTATTTTGATTTAATACAGTAAGCCTGTATTGTAAATGATGTATATGGTTTAACCTGTGCTGAATTGCTTGTGGTTTTCTGTATATAAGGATTGTAATGAAAGAATGTTTATGTTGATCAAAAAAAGAGATATTACTTGAATGTTCATGATTTTCTCATAAATTCAGTCTGTATAAATTCAGCCTTATTTTTTGAAAGATTTCTCGTTCTTTTTATACTGTTGAAAATTATTTCGGTAGAATATTTATTAGTTTACATTGTAGATGTGTGCTTGTTTACAACTTGCTTAAACTGTGTTGATAACTTTGAGATTTTGACATCACTTTATCAAAAATATCATTATAATCTTCAGAGCATTAAAATGATTGTTTAGTTATGTTTTGAAGACTCCTCCAACCATAACAGCAGTAAGAAAATAAAGCTACAGTAACTGGTTAAAAATGTAAATATTTTCTTGTTCAGTTAGTACACATATGTGACATCTGCATGCAAACACACTTTTTTGTTTGTTTATTGGTTGCAAATAAAATTTTGGTACTTTAACTAAACCATGAACAATAACATTGAATAACCTGAAAAGAAACTACTGGTAAACAGATAAATAAAATTCTTACAACATGTAAAAAGTAATAATAGAGCCTACAGTGTTTTTCTTCTATCAGTGTTTAATATACCGTTGCTGTCCTTCTGAAAGTCCCCAAAAAAAAGAAAAACACTGAACTTTTTCAACGATTGCATACCGTGTTGTCAAAGTTGACAAGCACTTTTTAATACTTTTTTCAGTGGTTAGATATTTGCAAAACACAAACGTTGACAATTATAAAAAGAAAATCACAAAATATGGAGATAAGAACTTTCAGAAAGACAGCAGGGCAATTCCAGCGTTATGGACGTGGCATAAAAGTGCTCAGAGAATAAATTTGTAACATTTATATTGAACCATCTGTTTATATTTTACTGAACCCTTGTTGATAGAGTCTAAACATCAAAAAATGAAGAATATGTAGCATAATATGGATGTGACAATCCTGAAAATGGCACTTACCTGACAATGAAAAATCATGCACTAAAAATAAAACAAATGCTTAGAAGCATACAAATTAGAAGAGAGATCTCACATGGGTATTTGAACCAATAAATGTTAAAATCTGTGCTGTTACCATAATAAAAATCGCTGGTAAAAATATTATTTCTTATGGTAAGGTTGACATTCTCGAGAAATTGCCCTGCAGCAATAAAATACTAAATATAATGTCATATCATGAGTGATTGGGAAGGAGGTGATCCTGCTTCATTCATCGGAAACTGAGACTATCAGTAAAGTATTTCTGCAACGGCACATGAATCATAAATGTTTACTTGTCAACAAAGTCCAAAACCTGTTTTATATCGGTTTGCAAACTATTACTTATTGCACTGAAAATAATTATCAAACAATTTAAGTCTAAACCACAAAAGTTTAACAGCCGTTTTTCAATAGTTTCAACCATTTGTTTCCAAATTCAAGGATAGTTCAACCAAAAATGAAAATTATGTCATCATTTACTCTTGGTTAATGACATTCTTCCAAACACCTTCCTTTGTGTTGAGCAGAACAAAGAAATGTATACAGTTTGGAACAACCTGAGTTTTTTTGATGAACTGCCCCTTTAAAAGCCTTTCAATATTCAAACAAAAAAGAGGCACAAATTTAACAAAAAAACACATACAGTTGAGCAGCTTTGGAAAAAGAGAGATATGTATTTGATGCATCAGCGTAGGACACTTCTGAAAGTTTATATCAAATAAATTACAAAAACAAAAGCAGCTGTCCGATTGATATTATAAACTGAACAATTTACAAATAGATATTCAAAAAGGGGAACACAAGCATGGTTTGAAATGTATCCAAATACTGTGAAAATCTATTCAAGTCCAAGTGAAAAATTTATTCCGTGCACGATTCCGATAATGATGGGTTGCCAGGCGACCAGATACCTTAACCAATCCAAAAGCTGGCCATATAAAACATGTGTTCTCTCCCAGCTGGTTATCAGATTTAAGGGTAACTATAATAAACAGTCATAAAGTGCGACATGTTAACATTTAAAAAAAAAAATCTAGTGAACTAAGATTCAATATCATTTATGGCAAATATAACAAAGGATACGGGTTGTTCATCATCTTTTTGAGGTCCACCTTCTCATTACAATATGGGCATGTCTGTTTTTTTCCCACGATGCACCAGCCACGGATACAGAATTCATGAAATCTGTTGACAACAAGAGGTTAAGGATAAAAATATGTATTTTTGTTCCAAAGTTGTCTCTTCTGAATTTGTTTTAATTAAGTTGCTTTTAAAAGTAAAATCGGGTTTACATGTGGTTGCAGGAGAGCTGATAGGTGTCCTCAATAATTCCTTCCTCATCTAGGTCCACAAGAATCTTCTGACCGCACACGGCACATATATCATCACTAAGGGTTCGGGAGGGTATGCCGCCCATGCTATAGTACTGAAATAAATATGAAACAAGGAAGACACCCAGAGAGCTTGTTATTAAAACTGAAAATACTGAATAAAATGATTTGTGCAATGAGACAGTGAGGTATGAGTAATTACCCCTATAGTAGATGCCATGTAGTCTGAGCAAATTTCTGCAAAGTCACGACCCATTACCCCATAATATAAACCATAGAAAAGCATGATCACACCCACATCCATAGAGTCCTCTGCTTTTATCCTGAACAAAGATAGAAAACAATTTGTCTGTTTTAGTTTAATACATGTAAACACTTTCAAGGTATCAGAAAACTACAGGCACTGTAGATCCTAATATGGAAATCTGTATTTGACCAACTTCTAAAACATCTTTAAGGAAGTATATAATTGTTATAGTATTATATATTCATTACACTGTATATTTATTTATAGACAGTTAATACTATTATAAATTCAACCAATGAATAATCATGACTATAATTTCTTAAATGTCCATTCATAACATCCAATGAAAACTGAAATGAATATGGATCAATTGAAATATTTTAGAGCTAAGCATATATATAAAAAAATTGTATAACTGTAAAAAGGTTTTACAAATTTTTTTAAAATTAAAATATAAAAAAATCTTACCTAACAAAAGGTATTTAAAAATAATTATTTAATTGTATTTATTTATTATATTTTATTAAATATATTGGCTTACAAAGAGCAACTTCTAGTTGATGAAACAATTTTAGAGTTGATCATCATAACTACAGAAAATCCTATTCGCTTGAGTCTATAACTTTTTCAACTTGTCCTCATTTTTCCTGGTCATCAGTGAGAACCCTCGGCACAGTTCCCACAGGAACCGGCCTGGCATACACATTCGCTGAAACATATGTCCCCCCAGAGGAATTCTTCCATCTCATGTCACACTTACAGTGTCACACAACATTTTTTTCCAAAAAGCATGCCATTATATCAGCACTGCCACGGGAATCTCAGGAGGAAAATGAGAATTAACTTTAAAACAAGGACAGATTACACACTGGGCCAATGGGACGAGTGTCCTGGGGCCTCTAAACCCCAGCTAGAAGGCCAGCGATGGCTGAAAACACCTTGACATGAGCTACTGTAGATGTACAGCAGACCTGCCCTTCATATACATAGATGGTGATTAATGTGTACTGTAATTTCTAAGTGATTGATGCCATATAGTAAAATAAAGCTAGAAATGTGCTTCTGACCTCATATCACACTATTGCAGCTATGATATTTATCGAAGTCAATGAACATTAAAAACATATTATTAAATACATATATAAATTAAATATACTTAATATTTTATTATTTGGACATAACTGTGAGGTGTCAGCAGGGTCCGGGTGCTTTGCAGAACCACAAACAGACTTTCTTTCCAAAGATGCCAAACCATAGCCTATAATTCTACCACGTCCATTTCACATCTAAACAAATATATATTAAATCAAGTTCACGCACCTGAAGAAAACATTGAATCCAAACATGGTAAACATGATAGCGAGGTATCCAAGCACACCTACGGCGTAGCTGAGCTTGTAAATGAGAAGGAACCACTTATACACCATCCTGTAGATGTGAATCAGAAAGACTTCTTTTACTACTTATTCTAAATAACAATACAGAGGAAACACAATCTGCAGGAAGCATAACATAGACCTCATAAGAGAGTCATTCAACATGTTTTTTTCCAAAACCGTGTCTAACATTCTTCTATGGAATACAAAAGACATTTTTAATGTGTGCCTTTCTATTCTCCAGACAAAAGAACGTCTTAAAGGTTTGGAATTATAATGTATAAAAAATGTGTCAATACACTGAAAGTATATTTTTCAACAGGCTTCGGATAAAACATTACCGTGGTGTTCTGCAGGAGAGAGGCTTGCGTGTGGCTCTGAATATGACATAGCTAGTGATGACTGAAAACATGCCCCATGTGGATAGGAAACGCCACCAGTAAAGCTTAATGGTGAAGTACAACGGAACCACCCACATCTGCAACAATGTCACCAGCTATAAGAGAACAACACACAACGACAGCTTATTGTTACGTTATAAAGGTCACTGTGATTGAATTGTTTGTAGAATTTCTAACATGAAACTCACATTGTATGATCTGCAGTGTCTTTGCTTCCACTGAACCAACACAATCTGTGCAACCACTAGTGTTGCGATGAGAATCAGAACCATTTCAGCATGCATGGCCTCGTGGCCTCTGTGCTTCACATGCAACCTTTCGTGCTGCATCCTGGAGTCAAAGACACGGAAAAACCAAGAAAAAGTCATGAGGTCATGAAATTTTTTATTTTATTTACGGTCATAAATAAGCCTTGCTCTGGCCACCTTGCAGGAAAGTGATATGCACCTGCTCCAGAAACTATATTTATCCAGAAAATGATATAGGACTACAAAAATAAAAGTTGACTACATTTAGTTATAGTTTGTGGACATAGCCTGTGACATCATTATTTTGAACGTTATAAAAAAGGTTGATATATGCACTTACTTCCAGGTTTCTCTGTGGGTCATTTTAAGTAGATCCCCCTTTGAAGAAACAACTAGAGTGAGAAATATTGTTTTAGTAGTAAAACACACTTCATAGTCTACATATATTTTATTACAATGAACCACAAACAATTCTGAACTTCTGCATTTGGACAGTTGACATTACATGCTATGCTTCATGTAAAAAAAAAAAATTATTATTATATATTTTAAACTAGTTTAACAATTTTATAAACGTTGTTTATTTTACTATAATGAGCAGAGTACATTATTACATTAAGATATGTAAATAAATGATCAGTTGACCAATAAGAATCAAGTATTTCAGCGCCATAGCCTATACATCACACACTGGGAGAAGTTTAATATAGGAGACAGCAAACGCCAAAAACAGGCATAAAAATGCTATTTGAATTCGAGGAAGTGCCAGTAAACATGAAAAACTTTGTTCACGTGCCACACAAAAAACAAACGATTGCTTCGGCTACCCTCGATAGCTGGTAATGATGATCAGCCTCACTAGCACATGTGGCATGTATTACGTCATAAAATACATAAATGTGCCTGATATTTCTCAGTTTTTTTCATTTGAGTAAATGGGTAGTTACTGAACTGCAAAAAAATAATAAATTAACACTTTTTGGGTATCAGGTTAGTTTGTCGCCATACGAAGAATGTGGAATAAACATGGATATGTGTGTCACTCACACCACTGAATACAGGTCAGCTGACGAGTGAGGAGCTTGTGGGGCCACGCCCCCTCACTGGCTCTAGCTGTCAGCGAGCTTGTGTGGCCACGCCCCCACACTGTCAGGCATGATTTAATACAAATCGGTAAGCATACAAGAATACCAGTTATGATTTATAACGATATCTGAACGCCGACATTCGAGGAAAATTCCAAACAAACTGGCCAGTTGTGACTGCCCGATTCTTTCAGTATGTTAAACTGAATTTGCCTATTCAACATTTTCCTGCCACGTTTGCAACAGTTATCCTTAACGTTAACGTTACATTCACCCAGTATACTGCAAACCCGACGCAAACCTCATATAAAACAGCGCTGTTATAATAAATGCTAAAATTAAATTCGAAATTGAGCTAGCGCGTGTATGGTGCTATGTAAACAGCTGGGCTGGTCATAATGTGATCCTTGTTCTGCACTACCGTTTATCATACGCTTGGGGCAAAACATGTCAACGTCTTATATTTCGAGTAATACTTATCAATGAAAAGCTAAATCGAGTACCTGGGGTTGCAGGTCAGCCATTATGTATCACGTTCTTGATTCCGGTCATCTATTAATGGATCCGTTTCGACCGGCAGACATTGTGCTCATATGTTCATGTCTTTCGAACGGATCTGCGCAAGCGCAGTCGCGCACTCCTTCACTCCACGGACCTGAGGGGTTTTAATACGCAAGCTCTACCGCTGATTAAATGACAATTTGTTTAAATTATACGATAGTCTAGGGTTTCAAAATAACATAAGCTATAAATGCAAATACAATAATTGCTAATCCAAAATTAATTGGAAATGAACCAATACATTAACGTTTTTGCTAAAAACAATAGAAACAACCGCAGAAATTAGAATAGATTTAATACAATTTCTACAATTATAAACCATTGGCTGTTTACCATTAAAACCATTACAAGTTGTCTTTTTGTAGTGTGTTTTTGGGCCTCCGGTCAGTCGGTTTAAGAGTTCAATTGGTTCAATCCAATAGAATTTTAGTGATAGTTTCTATTATTTTTAGCAGGTATTGTTTTTACAGTGTATGCCACTGTACATTATTTATATCATTTATGTGTGTAAAGGATAGAAAACGTCTAAAAAAATCTGTTTAATGATTTCAATGCACATTGGAGTACAAAGTGTATGTTTGTCATAGTCAAGGCTGATAAACATTGAGTCAGAAATGTGGGTGTATGGATTAAGATTTGCAGATCACGCAACATAGACAAACAACATGTTTTGCCCCCTGAGTAATCCAGATGTAACAGAACATACAGACAAATACCAGTAAATCTCAATTGTGACTTAATGTTTTCCAGTTTAAAGTTAATCACAGGATATTATCTTCATCAGTACAGTACTACTCGTCCTTTTATAACATACTTATTTTCCTTTTATGACCAGTTGGCCTGAATTGTAAACTTCCTCATATATCCACAAGAAGCCTTTATTTATTTAATGTTCTGTCAGCAAGAGTTATTGAAACCCAATTAGAAGTCTTCCGCCATTGTTGTCAACATTTTTTTATATTTTATTAACAAGGTTAATAAAATAAATTAGAAAATTTGGATTTTATTAACAAGGTTAATAAAATCTGTTTATTTACAAACATTAGTTTCTGATATACTATATAGAAGTACCTGACGTAGCTGAAAGAAAATAACTCAGCAATTCACTTTGTAATAAATATTACACATGCTTCGCTCATGTCCCTTTTTCATTTCCCAAAAATGATGCTGTCCACCATTACTTTAAATGACATGTCCAGAATTAAATATTAACCGGCACTGTAGTCCCTCCTATTCCAGGACAGATTGGTCCGAAGGTATAAAATCTCGAAGAGCGACACAGAAATATGAACAGCTGAGAAACTCACACTGTCACAGAACTTAAGTGTGAGCTCCACAAAAATGAAGCTTCTTCTGTTACTTTTTCTTTGTGTTGGTGGAGCTCTCGTACAGGCCAGTGATTACGATGAAGATGAATTGGTAAATATTATTTTTCTTGATTTTAACAATTGACAAAGGTTAAAATTCGAATGGCAAATGCTGATAATACTGTCTTGTTTTTCTTTCTGTTCTCATTCAGGAGTTAAAGAAAGAGGTATGTCACTTTTCCTCAGAATTATATCAGTAAACATAATTTAACCATAGTGCATAAAAATTGAGAATCAAAATCCAAATTTTCTAATTTTTTAATGACACAATGGAATATTTACATAATATATTATATCAAATATAACAATATAAATAGCAGAGGATTTCCGTGTAAAAAACGCAATGTTTGCAAAACTGAAAAAGAAGAACAACCTCTGATATTGTTGCGGATGTGTAACTTAAGCTTTTAATATTTTGTGTTGAATCCAGCTTACAGACAACCTAGATCCAAGAGGTCATCGTCCTGTCAACAGAGGTCGTGAAACGTACTCCGCAGGGCCAGCCGCACCACCACCAGTCAGCGGAGGGAGCCGTTACCGTGGGAGACCGACTCCAGCACCCGTAGGGACCTCTCTGCAAGAAAAAGAGGAGGTTTTGGAAGCCGGAGGATGTAATCACCTCTCTGAGAAAATGGTTAGTGCAATGAGCTTATTTCTTGTATGTCAGTGGCGTAAACAGTGACATCATAACTCATTCAGGGATTCGTTTCAGATATTTTTGGATGAATAGTGAGGCACACACAACCAAATTAATTATTTTCTCTCTGTAGGGTGTATTGTGTCCAACAGGTTGTGAGCTGAAGAAAAGCCTCCGGAAGCAAGAACTTAATGTGAGGCCAAGTGTAGATCTGCTGAAAAGATCTGTAGATGATTTATATAGTTCCTCTAACAATGTACATGGGTATGTCACGTATATGACTACAGAAATCGCCCAGAGACAAAGAGTGAGCCAAGGTAACTATAAACGTTTTCGATGGTGATTTATTTTGATTTATGTGTACATGGAATAGTGAACTATTCTTGTCCTTAAATGCACTTTACATACAAGTAGATGTTAAATGCTTTTCACTATCACAGGTAATGATGATCTGGTTAGTCAGTACACCGACAGCCTAGAGACCCAGCATGCTTATATAAAAGAGGCCGTGGACATCACGTTCCCCCAGAACATCAGAGTCCTGCAGTCTGTGCTAGAAAAGGTGCGTGACAAGATTCAGCGTTTGGAGAAAGCCATCTCCGCACAGAAGGCCAGGTGCTCGACACCTTGCAAAGTCTCCTGCCCGATTCCCGTGGTTTCCGGCAAGGAGTGTGAGGACATTTATCGCAAAGGAGGAGATGAATCTCAGATGTACCTCATACGGCCTGATCCACACAGCATGCCTTACAAGGTCTTCTGTGATCAGGGTACTAACAATGGAGGTACGGTTTACTTCATTCCTTTTATGAATTATGTCATTAGTCGTGCAAAACTATTGCTCATACGTGGGGTTATAAAGAATTGAACAAACCCGTAAACCTTTATTTTATTTAGCTTACATAGTCTACATAAACACACATGATCTCATACACAATCTAAATTATTATCAAAACTATTTTTTCACCGTAAGTATTAAGTTCTGGTTCATATTGAACTTGACAAACAAAAAATTGGTTTAACATTCTGATTGATATCTTCCTAAAATATTGACTTGCGTTGAGGGAGGGGTCAGCTGAACCAAATATTTTATTTCTTGTTTTAAACATAAAAACCTTTAGTTTGATTTTCATTTATTTTCCTTAGTTTGTAGACTTGATATCTTTAATTTTCCTCTAAATTTTTGTGTAATAATTTCTAGATATTAGTACTGCAAACAGGACAAAAATATTGTCCAGTTTACATTACCCTTTTTAATTACTATATCAAACTGCGTCTTATGTGGAACTTGATCAAAAATGAATATCAAATCTAAGTCACAATTAAAAAAATTCTTAATTATAATTCCTAGGTTGGGTGCTTATCCAGAATCGCATGGACGGCAGTGTTGATTTTGGCCGGCGTTGGGACGACTATCGCAGAGGCTTTGGAAACATCGCTTTTGATGTGGGCAAAGGACACTGCCAAACACCTGGTGAGCTAATGGCTTACAAGTAATATGATGAATTTCTTCAGAATAAAAAAGAGGAGTATCAAAACAACGGATGAGCAAGCCAACAACCTGTAAAATTCATACTAGTGTGTGTGCGCCAGTTAACCAGTTTTTTTACCAACATCGAAAAACCAACATTGTAAAACAACGTTAATTTTACAAAATGATAGTGTTTTTAACAGATTTGTATATTTCAAATATGCTCGAAAAGCATCAAATTACAGAAAAGACTGCAAATTTTAAAGAAAAAACATGGCATTTTACGGGAAAAATGTTATTTTACGGTATGTTTCTGGAGCTCCTTTTACAGTGAGTATACATTAAAGGGATATACTGTAATTTGTCTTTTCAGCAGTAATCTTAATATTTATGTCACATTCACTGACACATTCGTTTTGCATTATCTTGCATGTTTTTTTAATGTTTAGGTGAGTACTGGTTGGGTAATGATCGCATCAGTCATCTTACAAAGATGGGTCCCACTGAGCTTCTGGTCGAAATGGAAGACTGGAAGGGTTTGAAGGTCCAAGCTAAATACGAGCAGTTTACGTTGCAAGGCGAGGCCGTAAATTACATCCTATCTGTCGCACGTTACTCTGGAACTGCCGGAAACACGTTTATGGATGGTGCAAATGAACTGCTCGGAGAGAACCGTACCATGACCATCCACAATGGCATGATGTTCAGCACATATGACAGAGACTATGACAAATGGTGAGTGTCGTCAATCCTGTCAACTTATACCAATACATTTTCATGTGACTAATATCTTTTCTCCATCTCCAATTTTGTCAATCGTAGGATACCCGGTGATCCTTCAAAGCAATGTGCTAGAGAAGATGGGGGTGGATGGTGGTACAACCGATGCCACTCTTGCAATCCTAATGGACGTTATTATTGGGGTGGAGCTTATACAAAAAACATGGCCAAGCACGGCACGGATGACGGCATCGTGTGGATGAACTGGAAGGGTTCGTGGTATTCACTCAAGTCTATCAGCATGAAGATCAGGCCCTTCTTCAAATCTTAAAGATCAGAGAGAATAGAGGTTAAGAACGTCTGCGAGACCACAGAAAGTTGACAGAAAATACTATATCCGTGTATCTATTAAAGAATGTGACATAAAAACTTTTTTTTGGAAATGTTCAAAAAAGTGAATGCAGACTAAAATTGTAATAGCATTCA
The DNA here is from genome assembly GCA_008369825.1 of Triplophysa tibetana. Classification (NCBI taxonomy): domain Eukaryota; kingdom Metazoa; phylum Chordata; class Actinopteri; order Cypriniformes; family Nemacheilidae; genus Triplophysa; species Triplophysa tibetana. The sequence continues at coordinate 27,121,949 of CM017896.1, read as the reverse complement.
GTATTTTACACATGCAAAAGAATACTACAGAAACCCGGATGGGCAGCCAACCTCTGAATTCTTAATAAAGCTGACCTGCTACATACTACTGGGTGTGACTTCTTTATTTGCTTAGGTTTTTGTATACATTTATAGCATACCATTGTTAAACAACAATTAAATGCTGATTTTCCTGCATTTACTGTACATACACATTATGTCGATGCATCACTGGGACAGGAAAAAATGTTTGTTTATGGGCTGTACCAATCCTTTTATACAAATTTGAAGCAATGAACTGGAATAAAAGTGTTGTTTTGTAAAGTACAATGATGTGGTGCTTTCGTTCTTCCAGTTTAACTTTAAAAGCATAGCAGAAGCAATGCCAAGGTTATGGGTTTGAACCCCATAGAACACCTATACAGATCAAAGGGTGTCATTATATACCGGTACCATCCACCGTGATATTAAAAGCCATTATTAGCGATATTGTGTTAACACTACATTTAAAGTGTAATAATACAGTAAATAATTCAAAAACGATTTAGAATATTTCCTTAAAGGGCCACAATTTAACATAGTCTTTCTCTCACTGCCATCCTTCTTGTATATTAAGTGTGATTCATTGGCCAAAAAAGTAAGAGAAAACACAAAATAAAATTGTGACTAATATAATTTTTTAATATGGATATTTATTATTGCATTATTTTAATATAATTTAATTATTTTTGCCACTATAACTATACAATAAGAATCTTTTCCTGTGACAATCCTTTGGATAAAAGTGTCAGTGTGCAAATGGGCAATTCCATGAAAATGTCAACCTTACCATGAATAAATATAGATTTTACCAAAGGTTTTTAGTTTACCAACAGCACAGATATTATCATGGTTGTTCAAATGTGAGGTCTCTCTTTAAGTTTTTTAACCATTTGTTTTAGTTTTAGTGCATCGTTTTTCATAGTCAGGTGTGCCATTTTCAGGTTTGTCACATCCATAACTGTACATATTCCTCATAAATAGACACATGAATGTTCAAATAAAGTAACTTTTTTATGTTGTATGAAGAGGCATCCCTTAATTTGTTGGGAATAATTGCTTCAGGTTTTAATTCATAGACATCCGTGTCCTTTTTTGTTTTTTTTGACTGTTCATTTCCTTTTTTTATAGAAAATTTGTGCATAGATTGATTTTTAAACTCTTTCATCAAGGGTTTAGTAAAATATAAACAGATGGTTCAGTATATTGGTAACAAAAACATTCTCTGAGTGTTTTTATGTCACATGCACAACGCGGAATGTCATTCATGATGCTGGAATTGCCAAATGCAACAAAAAATAATGTAGTTAATTTTAAATATGGACATTGTAGTCCATTGTAATATAACTTTAGTATATATGAATTTTACTTTGGTTGTATTGTTTCATAAAGTACTTTTAAGGAAAAAATGTAAGAACCTTTGACTGTTCTTTGGGTAACTAAAAATGGTTATCTTATGGTATCGCTGTGCCTTTTTTTTAAGTGTATCTGAACATTGTGTATTTATGATAAAAGTGTTTATTTACTGTTTCAGTGTTCTGAATCAGTATCAAAGTACATGCTGGGTACAAAGTTAATCTGTTAGTAAGCTTAAGATGACAGTACACTCCAAAATGACAATTCTTATATAGTTTACTCACCCTCATGTCATTAAAAACCTGAATGAGATGGAAATAAACAACATTGAACTCCATTGACTGTAACTGTATGGACACAAAACCACTTTTAATCTTTAGTTGAACTATCCCTCTACATTTGTAGATATGGAAAATCTGAATATGTCATCATTAGAATCCCAAAAACTTAAACAAAGTTAATGACACATTTTTTTCTTTTTTTTGGAAGTATTTAATTCACATTGTTTGTCATTTTGACCTGTAATATCTGATATTGTTTAACATATGTTAGATCCAAAATAATAAATAAACTGTAAACATGATGTTGACACAAATGAAGTTACACATCTGAAACATATCAAACGGAAAACAAAACAAAAATGAGGTACACAATTTTTCTCATTATTGCTAATATATTATCATCAAACCAGACCCGTTATAAAGTACTGATAGACGTAAAATGATTAAACATCATCTAGAATTTCCTCCAAAACCACCTGGTGCTGCTTAATGTCTTCAAACATCGTATGGAGTTCAGTACCGACAAGGATTTTCCTGTAAGTGTGATACACACTGGGCTGATCGACAGACTTCAGTTTAAATTTTTTGTTTATGGTGAATGATTTTTGTCTCTTTGAGGAAATGCTGAATTCTGCCATTTTGCTCTCCATCCCTTTGAAGCCTTCCTTATCGACCGTGTGGTCAAAGGTTTGCTTGCATGATCCTTTGCACGCACGGATTTTGATGTCAATGTCCACCTTCGCTCCAAAGAAATTAACAAAAACAAGTCTGAATCAAACTAAAAGTTACATTTCAACTGAAAGCAAATAGTAAAATCCCTGACTCAGACGATACTGCAGGACTTTTGTGCAACTATATTGATTAAGTTGACCTGCATTACTTTACTGACTTTCTGGTCTAACAATGAACAGAAATGGAAGATGTTAAGGTTTTTGTCACACGGCTCACCTCAAGTCGATGCATTTCTATTATCTGACGCGAGAGCAAGTGATGGTGCTTCTGTAATTCTTTTTTAAGCTCTTCAGATCTCTTGTGAAGAAATGTTAGATTTCTCTGAAGTCCTTGAGCAAACTCAGCATATCTGAGCTCTTGCACTACGAAATACACACAAAATTAAAAAAGACCACTTTATTTAGATCATGATGTTTTATCAAGGCAGATAAAAATAAACAAAAAGAATTAAACCTACTGTTGGTTTGGATGATAGCTTTTCTTTGTGACCCATAGAACCGGACACTTTCTCCCATTAGAGATAAACCGATATCTTCAGTTTGTTGAATCCTTTCACAGATTTTTCTTAGGCGTTGATGAACATTTTCATCTACTGCATCTATGAGACCCTCCAGTTGACAACCGGATGGACATTTGTCCTCCTGTAAAACAACAAACACAGAAAAGTCCCAAATTCAACAGATCATCGGAGAAACATTCTTTTTACTAGTGCACAATTTTATTCTTTGGCAGCTTCTGTTATTTATCAATGTGCTGCATAGGAATTTAATTGCTCCATAAAATATAAAAATGTGCTAGAATTCACTCACCGTCTCATCATCAGAGCACAAAGGGTAGGTGGGCTGTACTGGACACTGTCCGAATCTGCTGTTACCATAGCGATTTTGTGGTTTGAGGTTAGGTTGTAAGGCATTACACACTGCAACAAACCAAACACACTCACTTTAATCCTATAAGCGATGGTTGCTTTTAAAAACTGAAAGCACATTAAAGTGATAGTTCACCCAAAAATGAAAATTCAGTCATCATTCACTCACTCTCCAATCATTTCAAACCTGTATGACTTTCTTTCTTCCGCAGAACGCAAAAGAGGATATTTTGAAGAATGTTAGTAATAAAACAATATCGGTCCCCATTCACTACTATTGTATGGACACAAAACCAGTGCAAGTGAAGAAAGTCATACAGGTTTGACATGACAAGAGGGTGAGTGAAGATTACATAGAATTTAATTTTGGGTGAACTATCCCTTTAAGGCTGGAAATCTTATGTGATGTATAGATGTGTTTAAAGCTCATTTTTGTCAAATAGCCAAACGTCTGAATTATGTGTTGCATTATAAAACTTAATGCAAAAAGTTATACAAAATAAGATTGTGTCTTCTTCTTTATATATTTACTATCCAAAAAACGACTTTACAGATTGTGAGTCAGTGTTACACAGTATTGTTTTCTTTTTATGATCATGCAAAGAAGTTGACATGCAAATGTAATTTTAAGAATATTAAATAACCAAATGAACGTAGAAAATAATTTCAAGTTAAATATAAACATGTAGTGATATCCGAAATGTATAATTAAGTCTGGTTGTAAATGGATTAGTTTTTATTGTCATTATCTTTTTAGGCAAAATGGTAGAATTAACTTAAAGAATATCATGGCATGCTAAAATATATTTTATTATTAATTTATTAAATAGTAAAAAAATCGGTTTTGTTTTTTCAAGATAAATAAATGTTTTTGTGTGCAATTATCAGCAGTGTATGGCTGCCAAAAGCCAGGCCAGTATTTGATGTCTTTGTTTATGAAACCTGCGTTGCCTGTTTCACAAACAAATACACTAAAATAAGAACGCACAGCCCAGAACTGGAAGTGAAAACATTTTTATTGAAACATGAGGTATGCTGGTTGTGTAAATTTGACATTGATACATTATGAAATTACATTAAACCAAGCAGAATACTGATAATAATCATAAAAACTGCACCCACCACCACTGTTTACATATTCTGTATATCTTTTTGTGTTTTTAGACGGGTCTGATCTTCATTCTCACTACTTTGAGGGAGTAATCAGCAGGCTTGAAAAGCAGCCAGACAATACCATTCTCAATCTCAAACGGAACCTTGGTTCCAGGATCGTACCGACCACCCTTATAATAAATCCCATTGAGGTTGGCTGACTGGCAGTTATTGTACCACCATCCTCCGCCATACATCTCTGCACAGTTCTCTTCCCATAAGTCATTATCCTTATCAAAAGTGCTAAACTTCATTCCAGCATGTGACAGGAAGTTTTTCATATTAGGCTGTCCCTGCACTAATGCGTCACCTGCGTCGCCCGTGTACTCGGAAACGCTCATCGCGAATCCTTCCGCTTCCGAGCCAACTTTAACGTTGTACTCGGCGTACACCTCGTTCCCATCCCAATCCTGCAACTCGACTCTCAGAACGCTCTCCTTCTGAGTGAGAAGGTGTAAGAGCTTGTTCCCAATCCAGACCTCACCCCTACCCTGCTGGTCTATTTTGCCAAAACCAGCTTGATACTCCTTCCAAGTGCGATTGAAGTTAACAGACCCATCCTCCCTCTGCTGAACCAGAGTCCAGCCACCCAACCCCGTGCCCTGGTCACAGTAAACTACAATTTCCTCCGACCCTGGCGGCTTTATTTTGAACAGGCCGCTCTGACTGCCATGCGCATGCTTCTGCTGGATGTCAACGCAATCTGAAAGAAGACATCACATCTGCGGATTAGAGCCATGCTGTATTGCACAATCCTTCAAAAGATCCAAATCAGTCTTGCGCTATTACAGATGAGGTTTTTTTTAAACATATCATAACTTTTTTAATACAATTACATGTTACGTGAATTAAATACAGTTTGTTACTGTTCATTTCGTCTATTTTACCACATGCTTCCAAAAACCGCTAAAACAGACTCTTGCTAACATATTCAGAACCATCAAAAGAATTAAAGTGCTGTAAAATGGTTCACTTGCATATGCTGGTTCAGTTAAGTTCACTCGAGTGTACCTTCACCGACAACGGCAGTCTTGCGCTCATCGCGCGTTTTCAGACTCCGCGCATGGATATCGGGATGGTCTTCTTCCACATCGCTGCGCAAGAACGCCCCCAAGTCATCCCCAAAATCGATGTCGCTAGACAAGACAGTCTTGCTAGATGAGATGGCCTTATTGCTTCCAGCTGCCAAACTTTTCGAAGTGGAGGTGGACGACGATGTGGATAACTTTCGGGTATCAGTGCCGAGATCCTTAAAGAAGTCTTCGCCGAATCCGCCTAAATCATCGGTACCGTGGTTCAAAGTCGTGATAGACCTTTCGTCTCCACGTGTCACGGTTATCTTCACGCCGTCACGACTAAGATCCTTCCCTTCGTTGGCCGCGGCCAAAAAATCTTGATCTGAAACTCCGAGCTTTCCTAAGTCTTCACAACCGGGCCCGCCGCCTGTAACCTCGAGCTTCTCCACGAGGCCGTCTTTGGTGTGCATTACCGTCTTGCGCACCGACTTGGAGCAGTGAACTTTGTGTGTGGAGGAGTCCATACCTGTGGGGATCTTGCTAACGGTGGCGGCGGATTCTGCGGTGGAACCTTCGGCTTCCAGAGAAAGCTGTATCTGACCCACATCTCCAAAGAGAAGCTTCTGCTCGGTTTTGGTCGGGTCTGCTGCTGACTTGTAAATGTTGGGCAACACAACGTCCTTCAATGGCCTGCTCTTCATGACACTCAGGGAACTGACAGTCTCTACGCTCTGTATGTGCAAAGCATTCAGATTACTCATTTGTTTGTCTAGTTGCACGTAGCTTTCCTTGTCAACTGTGAAGGTGTCGTAGCTGGAACAAGAGCCCTTGCAGGCTCGCAGCTTGATGTCAATGTCCACCTGTGCCGGGACAGAAAGGTAACATTGGAATAAGATGGTGTAATAGATATGTTAAGAGGATAGCTCAACCAAAAATGAGAATTCTGTCATCATTTACTCCTCCTCATGTCGTTTCAAACCCGCATGACTTACTTTCTTCTGCAGAGCACAGAAGAAAATATTTTGAAGAATGTTTGTTAACCAAAAAAACGTAGTTTTGACATCCATTGTGTGGACACAAAACCACTGGGACATTTCTCAAAATATCTTCTTTTGTGTTCCAGGTTTCTACCGACATGAAAGTGAAAAATGTATGACAGAATTGTTTATTTGTGTGGGAACGACCCTTTAAGAATTCATTGTAGAATGAATGCAGCACTTTTTGTTGTTTTTAACGTTCAAAGGTATCAGACTCTTTCATCCAAGTGACAAACAAATGAGGATACATTACAAGCGATTTATTGTAAATAATAAATAAAAATACATTTTCAATTTGTTTTAAATTTTTCTCACCTCCAATCGCTGCATTGCGACAGCTTGCTCTTTGACCCGTGTCTTCAAATCGTGCAGTAACCTAAGCTGGTTGTCAATTTTAATCTTGAGATCAAAAATCCTCTGCCTCAGTTTTTCGGCCAACGTTGCGTATCTGTTATCGTTACCTGACAGAAAGAGGGATACATTTTACAAGGCATCTTTTTTTGAAAATACTTCAACTTTATCTATTGACATGAATCATAGAGTGCTAACCTGCGTCAAGGGTAAGGCGTTCTCTAAGGTAACTGTAAGTCGTCTTGGAGTCTTGATCGGCGGAGCGGTACAGTTGTTTGCCCTCGTCCAGGAGACGGCGAATCTTCTCAATCTTTTTGACCAGATCATGATCGGCTTTGTCTATCAGGCCTTGCACTCGACAGCCAGATGGACATTTGCTTTCCTATAGGAAAAGAGCGTTTATTTTCTTTAGTCAGTTTTGTTTGTAGGTACCAATGCACTTGGACTGTATTGTGGTTTGTTGAGAATCTTAACCGTTAGCTTTTGGTTCTTGTTTTTACATAAATCAAAAGAAAATAACAATGCTTACCCAGTCATCGTCTGTACACATCGGCCATTCTTTTGTCTGACAGGTGTCCTGAGCCTTGTATCCATGTTCAACAGGACGGGCACCTCTTGGGTTTACTACTGTATCTGTATCCTCTGACTTTACGAGTGAGATAGACAGACAGATGCATTTTATATAAAGAAGAGTCCGCCTGACAGTTTCAGTCCTTGCAAACACTTATATATTGCATGAGATATTCACTTACCAAGGCAGAGGACACAACCATCAACAGACAGAGAAGAGAGTGTGTGAGCTTCATCTCTGGTTTCTCTGTGCAGAATACAGACCTTCAGTCCTCACTTACTCATATGAACCCTTCTGATTGATCAACCGATTGACTCATTGTTGACCCGTCAGCGTCACCAACCCCCACGCTACAGAAACACTGGAACAGAGTGCACACTGTTTGGACAAAGTAAGAGTAAGAAAACAGAAGATAGAGACAAACACACCATTACACAACTCTCCGCTGCTATCAACTGGATTACGGGAAGCAAGGTGCTTGTCCGAGAACTGACGCTAGAATTTGATGTCCGGGAAAGTTGTGCTTGGCTTAGTGACTGGGCCACACTAAGGTCTGCGTAGAAAATTCTCGACAAAAACCCTGTCCCTTTATTGATCTGTTTGATCTGTGAATTAAAATGTTGGTCTCTGACGCAGAAAAGTCAGATGGAAAATCACAACCATTTTCTTTCAAATAAATTGAATAGCAACAATTGCACTTTTTTACAATTCAATTTAATTTATATATCACTTTTCAAAGTTTTCATTGTTGCAAAGCAGCTTTATACAATTAGCCAGTGGTTACTGTAGTAAAGAAAAATAAATTGAAATAAATAGAAGATTCAGTTAATTGGTTGTTTTGGAGGGATTAAAATTGACATTCGGAGTAAAGAAATACACAGAGAAGTATTATAAAATAGCATATTATGAAAAGTTTGTTTTTAAATATTTTGCTGTCACACCATAGGACACATGATAGAGTACAGTTTATTTGTCAACTACCCATTTGTCTTACTGTTAAACCTCAATTATAATGTAATATGAAAGTCTGAGGAAAATATATGGATGAATCCATGTAAGCAACATTTATTTTGTTTATCTATTTATCTTGTGATCTATTACATGCATCTCTATTTAGTTTATCTTCTTTCAGTTTATTTTTCATCACATTAGATTCCATAGCATTGATACACTAAATTTACATTTATGTCCCATTAGTTTATGTGAACACACATAAAGGTTATTTTCCAAATGGCATTAATACGCCCTCGAGGGTCCCTTTGCAAAGGCGACGCCAAAGGGGGTTCCAGACAAAAGTGAACGCCTGAATCCCTTTGCGAAGGGTACATGCCATGGTCAAGGAAGTGAGTTCCTTTTTTGATCATGTGATGTTGGATTGCGAATTCTCTTGACGCATTTTGAAGCAAACATTTTGTGGGATTAAGTACAATACTTAAGTTTGTATTTGTTTTACACCATTTTTGTCAGTGATAAATATGATTTAAGATGGTTAAAATAGTATAAAGATTATTTAGAATACAGGAAAGTATGTTAAATATGTATTTATACAACGGGGCTGTTGAATGCTTCAATCTGATTGGTTGACAAACGTTCTATGGATATGCATTAGCTTTCAGTAAATGCACACATATGAAAGTGTGTTTTCTTCAATTGATTAAATGCGGCATCGCAGGAAAAACCTATGCCACATTTGCAGTTAAAATCGGCAACAAGCACACAGACTTTCTCTCTCAGAGTCATGGAGTAAAACAGGGCTGTAGTCTAGGTCCTACACTATTTAACATAGACATTAATGAATTAGCTCGAGCTCTAGAACAGTCATCAGCACCCGGTCCCACCTTTCTAGACATAGGAGTGAAATGCCTTCTGTTTGCAGATGATCTGGTGCTGCTGTCACCCATAAAAGAGGGTCTACAGCAACATCTAGACCCCCTGCACACTTTCTGTCAAACATGGGCTCTGTCAGTTAACCTTAAAAAAACAAAAATCATGATATTCCAAAAAAGGCCAAGCCACCAAAACACAATTTCAAACTAAACAAAATTCGATTAGAAAACACACCCAGAATAACACATATTTTGGTATGAACATTAGTAACACTGGAAACTTAACCGAGGCTGTGAATGACCTAAGAAAAAAGAAACAAAGAGCCTTTTACGCCGTGAAAAAGAATATCAAAAATGACATCCCAACTGATATCTGTCTGAAAATAATCCAATTAATTACAGAACCAATCGCACTGTATGGATGTGAGGTTTGGGCCCTCTCACCAACCAAGAGTTCACCAAATGGGATAAACACCCAATAGAGACTCAGAAAATGTGTAAAAACATTCTACGGGTACAGCGAAAAACTCCAAACAACGCCTGCAAATCAGAATTAAAATTAATTAAAATACAAATACAAATTCTATACTCACCTTAAAAACAGCGATACAGAGACACTCCATCACAAAGCTGTAAGCAGTAAAGAGCTGAACAAAGCCCCTTCATCTAACTGATCTCAGAACTAACTCTACAACCCAAAACATGCCCAACCCAACCCCAAACCCCAGCAAGACTAAACCAAATAAAAAAAACACATAAAGAGAAATATCTCAAACACTAGACAGAAGAAACAGCTCTGGAAAGTAATTTGGAATGCTACCTGTCTTTAGACAGAGAATATAAACTAGCAGAATACCTCAAAAGCATATCAGACCCTAAGCTAAGAAAAGTCTTGAGCACGTACAGACTCTGTGATCACAAGCTCACTGTAGAGACGGGCAGACACAGACACACATGGACACCTGGAGAAGTGCGACTGTGTCCACACTGCACACAGAATCAAGTGGAAACAGAGTTGCACTTATTAATCTCATGTCCACACTATCCACAAAAAAAGGACAAGATTTCATACGTACTGGGAGACAACTCAGTTACCTTAAACCTGCCTGCAACATGTCAAGTCCTGCCACGACAAAAGACCAACCAGCACTACATACACAAACTGACACTATATGACAGGATCCTGTCACCCTCACTGAGAACTGTGATCAATTCTTTCCTCTTTTTCTGTTTATATTAATATGTATATATAGATGCTTTATACTTTTATTTTATTTCTATCTTAATCTGTATTTGTGCAGAATGTTAATATTTAATTTTCCTGTGCTTTGGCTATGTAAACTTTGTTTCATTTATAAAGCTTCTTTGAATCCTGAAGGTGTTCCGGGTCTGCCGACCGCACGCATAGTTGCATCACTTCGCCATGTTTAAATAACAGTGATGTTATAGTGTAGCCTACAGGCCATCACCTCACACAGCACCTTGCTCTTGATCTGACGTTTATAATGTCAAACTTTACTGTAAATGAAACACGTGCACAGTTTCGATTCAATACACAAAACATTTCTAAAACAACATAGGAATACGTATACTGAAATCGGATAATTAAAATAACTCAAATGAAAAACTAAATTAATTAAAAAACACTGATATCCTAATGGTTCGTTTTCCTCTTCATGGTGCCTATGACTGATAACTAAAATATATTGATAGACCTACTTTTCGTTGCTGGTGATACAAACAATATAAGGAAAAAGTCAGCAATAATCGAAAGTTCAATTCTTCGAAATTTAATGCACAATGCGGCCACGACGCGAAGAGGAATTCCAATAGTGTCATATTTACATATGGTGTAAATAAATGTATATAGCGCAAAAGTATTGACATGCATTTGGAGAACCCCGAGCAAGCGCAACATGAGTGACGTCAGTAGGAACTATAATACAATAGCTTTGTCCTACACGGATGAAAATGTGTGTAGTAAACAACTGCATCGTTGACAGCTCAGATTTGTTGCAAGTTTATTTCAGTCTATGCAGAGAAAGTAAAAAAACCCTGAAGTACATAAAGAACAGCATGTGCTAGACATGACGTATCAGACGCACATATCCGGGAGTTTGCTTCGGTGGACGATGAGGGTTTATTCAAACCCAACATTGCTTTTCTGCAAAAATAATGTTTTGCGTTCACATAATTTCGTGAGGTCTATCAGATGTTTTACAACAGAATCACGTCAAAGAAGCGATGGGAAGCGTTACGCTTCATCGTCACGTAGAACTGTACGTATCGGATGTGCGTCGGGGTTTTGGGGTGACACGGCAACGTCAGGTAACGTTCACAACAAAAAATGACTTATTCATGTTCGTGTGATCTGACATACATGTAGACAGCAGTTACCGATTGCAGTGTACATTGACCTCAAATTACAGGCAAATCGATAACAGTAATCTCGATAACTGTAAAATCATTTAACCGCCACTAGATGTCACTAAAGTAATTGACAGCCCTGTATATGCATATAGGCCCACAAGTATTTGTGTAGACCAAAGACAAAAATACAGAAATAAAAAAAACGGATTTCTTTTTGTAAAATAAATAGCATTTTATGTTTCGATGCTGATCCAATACAATACATTTTTAAGTGTAGTTTGTCCATATTTTGGAGCAACTGTATGTGTGTTGAAAAATAAAGCCAAACCTTTCAAACTCTTTGTTTTATCCCTGCCATTCAGTTCCTCAGCTTGTCTATGGTGGAAAATTGAACTTTCTTGTGTTTGATTATCTGTCCGAAATCACCATGTCCCTCCTTACTGCTGCCAAAGCTAAAGCACCTGTAAGTTCTCCATCCTACACCGTAAACAATAAACATTTGCAAAAAAAGCAATGTGTACTTGACCCGACCCATAATATAATAGAGTCACATCAATTCAGCCATATTAAATTGGTTTAGCCTTGAATCATGTCAGTTCATTTAAGTGAACATAGGTTGTCATGGATTATAAAATACCGATAGATGTTATCATTATTCAGTATGTGACGTTATCACATTTTGCCCTTTTACATTTGATTTTACAAACAGTTTACTATACACATCTGTTGTGCCTCTTTTTTTCCAGAGCATGGGATATGCTCCCGATTTTGTTCTTGCACTTTCTCCATTCATTAAGGAAATAAGCAAAAGAGGTAAAGTTATGATAAGAATGTACCCGAATAGTCAAGAAAGTTGAGTTTAGGCATAAAGATGTCATACAGACTAAAGATTATTTATGTGAATTTTTACAACTAGGGTTGTCACAATATATCGATATTGATTATAACCATAATATTAAAGTGATAGTTCACCCAAAAAATTCAATTCTATCATCATTTACTCAGCTTTGTATCATTTTATACCTGTGTGATGAACAAAGAGAAAGATATTTGGAATAATGTTAGCAATTGTTTAATTCTGTGACATCATTGACTGCCATAGGTAAAATTAAATGCCAGTCAAAGGTGTCCCAGAACTGTTTGTGGTCCTAAATTCTTCAAAATATCTCACTTTTGAGTTCAACAGAGCAAAAAATATATACAATTTTCCTAGTATGGTAATGTATGATGTCACAAAACTAAAAATTGCTAACATTCTTGCAAATTTCTTTCTCTCTGTTTAACAGAACAAAAACAATTATATAGGTTTAAAACAACCTCGGGGTGAGTAAATGATTACAGAACTTTCCTTTTTGAGTGAACTATCCCTTTAACAACCAGATTAAATCAATATAGTATTAATTCGACACATATCGTAATATTGTAAATAATTCCGCACCTGTTTAACGTTTTGCTTTAAGACCCAAGGTGCTTACAAACCCTATCTCCTTTCACTTATATTTTGAGGGTGATTCCCTGACCAAAAACTACAACTTTTAACTGGATATCATGATAATATTCTTTATGTGAATTAACCATGAATACGTTTAGTGAAAAACTGATATTGTTTTAAACTATTTATAGTTATATATTATATTACTTTATTTTAAGTCTTAATTTTTCATTTTAAATTGAAAACAACGTGCACTGGTTTGCAAAAATATGATCATGAAAATACTGTATTTATGAAATAATCAATTTCTATTAACAAAGTAATTTCAATACTTGATGTGCAGCTTTTGGCATTGAAACTAAGAGATACTTCATAAATATAATTGGTAACACGCTCTATCTTTTCACGAAGGTATTCGTTTGGTTAGTAATGCCGGTGGTGTAAATCCTCTTGCCTGTGGAGCAGCTCTACAGGAAGTAATTCAGAAGGCGGGGCTTGACTTAAAGGTAGCCGTGGTTACTGGCGATGACCTAATGCCACAGGTAACTAGCTACACAACGTATTGATGGTAGTTGCTGTAGCTCAATTGGGTTTGATTCCCAGGGAACACATATACTGATAAAATGTGTACCTAAAATGCACTCAAGTCGCGTAAAAAAAATATAAGTGCCTGCCAAATGCAAAAAAATGGAAATGTACAAACAGATGCTAACACATGCACAAATCTAAAAATATATATATATTTTCTTTCCTAGAAAGACTCTTTGACAGAACTCAGAATGGCTGAATCAGAGCAAAAGAAACCACTTCCAAAGACTGTCCACAGCATGAATGCATATTTGGGGTAAGAAGTTATTTACAGCGTGTCATTGATTCCGTCTGTTATTCGTGCCTAGAGCCTGACTTGTGGTCGGAGCACATGAAATACATCAGTTGTCTTGTCTGTGTCTGTATCTCTCAGCGCTCTGCCCATTAAACGCTGCCTGGACCTGGGGGCTGATATTGTAGTGACAGGACGCTGCGTGGACAGCGCCGTGGTTCTCGGACCGCTAATGCATTCGGTACGGTGTGACACGCTACAAGTGCTCCTCAGATTTCCACACGAAACAGATAATAGAACTTTGAACACCATTTTTCTCCAGTGTGTTGAGGAATTTATCCTCACATGTCGGACCGACACGAAAACAAACAATGAATGACGCCGGCAGAGTTTCTCAGAAACTAGGGGCGCTGCATTCATTTTTGTTGTTGGACAGTGTTGTTGGTTGTTTTGTGTAATGCAAAATAAAGAAAGTAATACAGGTTTGAAAGGACATGAAGCCGAGTTAATGATGACAGAATTTAATTTTTACAGCAGGTCAACTATTGTTTTGGCTTCTGCTATTCCCTTTTAAAGTTTCAGGTTGTGGTGCCAAAAGATTGATTTTAACATCAAAGATACAAAGCAAAGTTGGTCTGCAGAACAACTGAGGACTGTTGTTTTGATCCCACACATAAATACGATTCACCCCAGGGAGATCGTCATGGTCCTATTATTATTTCAACCTATTTTAACTTTAACATGTGTCAGGGTGAAAATATCTTTTTTTTAACACTTTCCATTCTGGTCCTTGATTCTGATTGGTTGAGCCGATTTATAACTGCTGGCTGTATTACATAGCCTAAATATCACTTTATTTACATTATTTTACAAAATACACTATGCATATGGAATAACCAATTTATGAAAGCATAGTCCTGCCGCCCCGGGAAGCAGTGGGTTACAAGTGCATTTTATGACAGCTAAGGGGGTTTTAGGTACTCCGCTTCCTGTCACAACGCCCTCAGCTGGTATAAAATGCACTGTAACCCATTGCTTCTTGGTACTTATTCTTCAGTTTACCATGTATGAACAGTTATAGACACGTATATTGCCTCCACAGGTTTTCACATAGGCTAGATACAGTGTGTGCCTACAATATCATAAAACCTTCATAATATAAAATAAGTCTGATTTATAATAATATGATAATTACTAATTATATTCCACACGTTCCCTTTAAATCAGTTAATAGATATCGAGACATAAAAACCTATGATCCATATATATTATTGTGCTCAATGTGTGGAAAGATATACTCATAATGTGGTTTTGTCCCTGACAGTTTTCATGGGACGACAACAATTATGACATGCTGGCTGCTGGAAGGTACAGTACTGTGATTTCTGTTCTCATAAACATACAGGTATTAAATCACAAAGTCTGAGTGATACAAAAACGTAAAATCCGCAAATAACAACAGA
This sequence comes from Triplophysa tibetana, assembly GCA_008369825.1. NCBI lineage: Eukaryota > Metazoa > Chordata > Actinopteri > Cypriniformes > Nemacheilidae > Triplophysa > Triplophysa tibetana. The sequence continues at coordinate 27,106,656 of CM017896.1, read as the reverse complement.
GATATGTAAGTCACAAATCAAAGAAGCAAAAGGGCACAAAAAGGGCCCACACCTGAGTCATTGTTTTTGTCGAGTGGTGAATGATATTTCAATATCGTTGGTAAAACACAGTTATGTTATAGATCTAACTCATTTCCTGTTTTATGTCATAAGGAAGTAAGATCTTTTTCTTCAAATGTGTCACTTGTAGTCTTGCTGGTCACCTGATTGAGTGTGGCGCACAGGTCACCGGGGGCATTTTCACAGACTGGCACAAAGTTCCGGACTGGTAAAGTTAAAATTCAGTTCATAATCTGTTATGCAGATCAGGGTTGCTATCATGTATGCATGTCCTTGTCACAATTCACCCACTCCCTTAAAAAAGAGACATTATATTTGACTTAATTCTGAAAAATTTTGTCCTGAAAACATACCTTTTGTACCCATATATAAATGAAACGTTGTAACTGTTAACATTAGTTCATACACTATGAAATAACATGAGTAACTGCATTGACATTAACTTTTATTAACAAAGATTAATACATGCTAAAAACTACTGTATATTGTTCATATACAACATCTGTAAAGTGGTACCCAATATTTTTACAGCATTCAAGATAATGATTGCAATAGAATAATTTTATTTGAATCAGCATGGATAAGTTACATTATTTATATGGTAGAATCAATTTAATAGTAAGTCAATTAGAGTGACAAGAAATGAAGGAAAGTATACACAAACAATTTATTTTATATTTAGGGATGAAACATGACCCAGACATGTTTATGTGAAAGATTCTGCATTGTTTCATTTGAAATATTCCTTGATTATTATAATCAATGTTAAATATTCCCTAACATTGATTATAATAATATTGCTTTTTTCTATTGTAGGGATAACATGGGTTTCCCCGTAGTGGAATGTTCCGCTGATGGTTCGTTTACATTGTCTAAACCTCCAAAAACTGGTGGTCTGGTTTCATTTGGTACAGTAGCTGAGCAGTTAGTGTATGAGATTGGAGACCCGCGGCGTTACCTTCTGCCTGACGTCACATGTGACTTTTCTGATGTCACCATCAGTGAGATACCTGGTGAGATTCAGAAGCGATTTGATTTTTACAAGATTGTGTATGCATTTTTTTATCGTAAATTATTTTATCTGTTATTAGTAGGTTTCCAAACCGAATTAATTTTCTGTTATGTCTTTTAGCCTTAATATTGTCTATATTTTGACTTAGCCAGCTTGTTATTAAACTAATCATTTGTCCAGTGTTAAAGAGCCCATCATTGGTCAGATCTGATAATGAAAGTATTTTTCATAGGAAAATAGATCAATCCATTGATAAGATGGTTGTTTATTATTATTAATTGATTTTAGACCACTCCTTTTATTGACTATTTCAACTTATTTCCTTTGTCCCTTTTACTTTTACCTCATTGTTTGTGTAATGAATTAGCTAACTCTGTGAAGATTCTAGAGTTAGTTTAAATTTATTGATGTTTAGCATTTCTTCTGGGCTCCAAATTCTAGACGTAGATGGAGGAGCAGTGAAAGTAGGAGGGGCCAGAGGATCTCCTCCATCAGGTGACTACAAGGTTTGTTGATTTCCCCAATTTTATATTCCAGACAAACATTGCAGGCACCTTAATTTTTTTTATATTTATTATTATTATTATTCAAATAATTCTAATAAATGTGTGCTTAACTCTTGTAAATAAATTATTTAATTAATTAATAATTTTGTCAATAATTTTTATGCTATTAAATTCGCTATGTTCCCGCCAGGTCTGTGCCACATATTCAGATGGGTTCAGAGCTATGGCAGTTTGCCCTGTTGGTGGACCCAGGGCTGTGGAAAAGGCTAGAAGAACAGCAGATAGCATTATTAAAAGGTTGTTGGTGAAAAACTTGATATGTAATTCATTATTTAATAAAAACACATGCTTGCCAGTTGAGATTACACAAAATACTCAATATAATAAAATAAAATCTCTAGAGCTGTTTAATAAACTGTTGTGCTTGTGTTCTGAAATATTCCTTTGTGTAGGACCCAACGTATTTTTAAACAACTTGGTCTGGAGGACTATACCGAAGTCAACATCCAAGTTCTGGGTGCTGAAGATACATACGGACCACATGCCGTCAATACGGTAGACTGTTTGTTTGTATACACAAGTAAAATTAACTTTAATATTACTATTTCTTTCATCAAAATAATCAAAAAATTTTGACGACGGTCACAGTCTCGTCTATCCCTATGCCTGTTTTTCCGAGTTTTCCCCCTTGGACTACACCTCTCAAGCCTTCATAGGCACGGACCCCCTGAACCCCGGTGCCAGTAGCACCGTCCTGGAGGCTTCCCATCCTGTCCAGTGTGTGTTCCCCGTCAGCCTCCAGGACAAACCCACCCCCTCAAGGACGCGCCTCCCGGGAGGGGGGTAGTACTGTCACAATCTCGTCTGTCCCCATGCCTGTTTTCCCTAGTTTTCCCCCTTGGACTACACCTCTCAGGCCTTCAGAGCCTCCCAAGACTTCAGAGTCATGACGGCCGTTAGGCTCCCGGCTACCAGCACCACCATTGACCCCCCCCGGTGCCAGTAGCAATGTCCTGGAGGCTTCCCGTCCTGTCCAGTTTGTGTTCCCCTTCAGCCTCCAGGACCCCCACCCACTCAAGGACGTGCCTTCCGGGAGGGGGGAAGTACTGTCACGGGCTCGTCTGTCCCCATGCCTGTTTTCCCCCTTGGAATACACCTCCCATTATCCTCCACGCTACCTCACCAGTCCCTCGTCAACCATCACCCGCACTTGCCAGTGATCAGCTTTATTATACCGACTCTTTAAATACCTTGTTCATTGTCTTGTCTGCCAAAAGTTTACGCCTGTCGTAGTGTTCGTAAATAAAAGTCTTATAAAAAAATCGTATATGTTGATCTTCCTCTGCTCTTGTCTGTGGGTCCTGTGACAACGACTGTCCAGAGTCCTCGTGAGGCTGTTATTTGGATGGCTGTACATCACAAGCAGAAAAAAGCCCTGGAGTTCTTCTCTAGGGAAATAGCGCCAGCTGGAACAGGCATGGGTGAGTGAAAACTTACACATTATTTTAGACCTCTTTTTTTATGCCTTTAAACAATTTTTACAAAAAGACTTACATGTTTCAATGCTTCGATGAGTATTTTAATTCTCTATAATTCTCATTAGTCAAATATAAAACATCTATTCTTATCAATTCCATAAACAGAGTATGAAAACCTGTTTAAAAATCATTTTAATTTGTTTCACATTTTTGTCACTACATATTTTGGTTATCTCTGTTTTTTATTTACATTTGATGACTCTTATTTTGAAATGCAGACTTATAGTAGTAAGAATTAGAAGTTGTCCAAACTTTTGTCTGGTAATTGTCATTTTAATTTGTTTTCCTTCTCTCTATCTCTCTACTACAGCTCCAGGACTAACTGGTATAGTTGGCGGGCGACCCAGGATGTGAGTGTTTATACTCTTCAAGCATGAATGATATTTAAAAACAAATAAATGAAGGCCACCAAATGTGCGTTTAATTTAATGTCTGGTCTTGTTCTAGATCACCAGTGCTGAAACCTTTCTTTTTCCTGCATCCCAAAGAAGATCTGAAGGTACGGCTACCCCCAGACCAATAGAAATACATTTATAATGGGTAGTATCATGTTTTTAGGACATATATCAAGATAATACAATGTTTTTATTTTATCCAGATACATTTAATTAGTGTGTATTCCCTCCCACCATTTAACCAAGTACACCAAAGGGCGTACCATACAATACTAACTAAATTGAACTTGAATTCAAATTCAAAAGAGTGACTAAGTGGGTCGGACAGGATTATGGAGATGGGTATTTAAAATACAATACATTTGTATGAATGAGCGAATGAATTTTAATTGACGATTGTAGGTGCACATTCATCTGAATGGGGAGCTTGTGGAGACGCACCATGGGGCAGCAGAAGACCCATCATTATTAGCAGAAGGCCACGCCCCCTCCTTTCACTCAGCGGACCATAGCCCATCACCTACAGGTACCCCACATTTACACAAACTACAAATTTAAAGAGCCAGCGATTGTGCAAATGAAGTAAGAATGGTTCATACTTTTGGGAATTTGACTGTATTTATGTATTATAAAACAACTTATAGTAAATTTTAAACTGATGCGTGTCGTAGACCATATTGCATTAATAAGTGATTCTATTGAAGTCTGAACAAAAAGCCTATAATTTTTTTTTTTTTAAGGCCAATGAAATGTCTTTCATTATTTTATCATGGCAGGGATTACACGTCTGGCCATTTTCCTCTGGTAGAACGTTTGTGCTTCTTTGCATACTTCACAGCAGGCCAGCACATGTGGCTAACCCTTATTAACAACACACTTTATAGTGCATCAAAACAAGTTGATTCATTGTGTGCCGAACCAACATTAATTACAGGCTTCATTGTGCATAAAAAGAAAGGTTATGTGGCGAACGTTTATAAATTACAGATTTCATTTGTGTATCAAAAAATGTTGTCTTGCATGAAGACACGCACACCGTTTTCGATTTGACCCACTTAAACGTGGAGCTGGATGGAATATTCGATTAGCAAACTCAACTGAAAGAAGCAAGCTTTAATTAATCCTTGTTTTATAGGCCGATGTGATTGTTCCACCAAGAGAACATTTCTTAAGATCCTCTACACCGGGTTGCTTGTTTTCCCAGAATCCTTTGCTTAAGCATCTCTTAAATCCACAACCTTGTTTAATGTTTTGGCAGCATTTGCTTAAGTCTTTTTATCTATGTGTCACTTCTCAGTCGCACCGGACGAGTAGCTGAACCCTTTAAATAATCTTTGGGTTGAGTGTTGGGACCCACTTGAGCGTAGAGCGTTGCGCACACACTGGCATTCATTTGCAAACACGCAAGGCAGGGCACACAAATGTAGGAGGCGAGCAAAGACTCGCTTTCTCTCTTTAGTGTTGTTTTACTCTTCCCTCTGAAATCTTCACACACAGACACACCCCCACACACACTGAAGGACCTGGAGCCGGGGTCATTAGGGCATCACAGTAGGCTGATTGTTAGAGAAGCTTCTAACGTTACATCAGCCCATGGGCTTCTTTTCCAAGACAGAAAACTGATAAATGACAATGTTGCAAATAATGAAGAGTTTAAAGAATGCTAAAGTGAGACACAATGAGACACATAAACAAGACGAGGAACGTGTAATATTTTAGGGAGTCACTCTGATAAATGGTGAATTTTTATGACTTCTTAACTATATAGTTTAATGTAAAATGTGAATTCTGTTCTAATATTTTCATTCTCATGCCATCCCAGATGTACAGTACCCTTTAGCGGATGACAAAAATCGTTTTGATGGATGAATTAGAGCAGCCATTAAGAGCTCTGAACAGATGAGTACTTTAAAATCCCAGTGAAATTGCAAATTTCAATGCCTATTTTTTTATGTAATATTGCAGCATTTATTGTAAATAGTTTATCAATGTTATTTTCTTTTTAAAAAGCTTGTGCCCTCATAAAATTCAGTTTAAATCTGAAAATGCACTTCCGTTCAGTTATTACTATCTATCTTAAATGACATATGTCAATTGGCTTGGGCGGAGCATCCGTTAACTCCTCCCCTTCAACTGTCAGTATGCTGCCAGTTCATTTAAAAATCAATGCAAAAGCTTTTTTTTACATCCAATCAATTTGCAGAAATAGACGGAAGCCATGCCTGCTGTTTTTTAATTCGAATTTCTATTTCACCCAGAAATACGTCAATGGAGATGGTGGTCTAGTGGGTTAAACCACTGAACTGGTAAATCAAAAGGTTGCTGGTTCGATCCCAGCAGCCACCACCAGTGTGTCCTTGAGCAAGACACTTTTCTCCTTGTTGCTCCAGGGGGATTGTCCTTGTAATAAGTGCCCTGTAAGTCGCTTTGTATAAAAGCGTCTGTCAAATGACTAAATGTAAATGTCAAGATACGGAAGTAAAAACGATCGCAATTTCCCGTTTTCGGGGACTTTTAAAGTCTTTAAAGGTATTCTGAATGAGAAACATAGTGGGCATGGCTTTCGTCTTTCTATGCGATTTGATTGGATGCATAAAAACAGCCTTCGATTTTTAAATGGAACTGGCAGCAGACTATAAGTTGAAGGGGAGGAGTTAATGGAGCCTTCTAACATACGTCATTTAAGATGGATAGTCATTACAGGAAGGAAGTGCATTTTCTGATTTTAAATTAAGATTATAAGGGGAACACGAATTTTAAAAAGAGAATGACCCACATTGATAAACTATTTACAATAAACGCTGCAATATTTCATGAAAAAATAGGCATTGTAATTTTTATTTCACTTGGACTTTAAAAAGCTTTCAAGAGTGAGACTTCAAGAAGAGGGTTTTCAACATTACATTTATGCATTTGGCAGACACTTTTATCAAAAGTGACTTTCATTGCATTATACTATACATTTGTTCCTAAGTATGTGTTTTAAAATGCCAAGAAAATGATTTTGCCAAGTCTAGTCAAAGATGCTAAAATCAAACATTTTTGTTTTCTTTTAGATAGCGAAACTCCAGAGACCACATTTTAATCAAACAACTTCAGTGGTTTAATAAATGTCTTGTAAAATATAACAATACATTTGAGGTAAACTGACTCTTCTTTTGTGAAATTAAAATGTAAACAAGCAGATCTGAGCGCTAGATTTAAATATACAACTTCAAATCTCATTGGTTCGCATCCACCAGATGACTAGTCAGAAGTCGTCTAATCAATGTGCAGCCACATTTAATTTAGTTGTTTCCATCTGCTTTTTTACATTTAAATTTTGCTAAAGAAGCTCAAAATATGTTTTTTATTTTAGCATCTTTGGTCTTCAGCCTAAAATCTTCAGATATGTTCTCCTCACCCTGAGATGCTTTCAAACTATTTTAAAGGAGTTTCCATCTATTCTGTGCTCTTATTGGCTGTTGTAATAAAAATAGTTTATATTTGCACAACTACATTTTTGGCTACAAAACTAGTTTCAGACATTATGCATACACCTTATTATCAAAACCTTTTTAATATTATGAGAAATGAGTGTTATAAACTTGACCAGTGGTTTACATCTGGCAAAATTGCGAACATTAATTAAGGAAAAGCATCTTACTTTCTTTGACTTTACAATACTCATCAGTTTATTTTGAGTCTGTGTGAAGGGATTTTTTAATGGAGCATATTACACTTTGAATTAAGATGATCTCAGTTAGTTCAACCACTGCGTTTAATTAATCCAAGACAAAAACCTCTTGTCTTAGATCTGCCCTCCGGCCCTCATACCTTCAGACTGGAAGAGTTGGCATACACGCGCAGTGGAGACAAAGGAGACTCCGCAAACATTGGTAAGTGTCTCCCCATGTGCTTTCACAAGCATCGAATTATATTTCAGCGGTGAAACTATTTGCTTACTGCATGTTAATGCTGCTCCAAAAGCCATTCTGGCAGTGTTTCCTGGGAAAATGTCAGGTCAAACCATGTTCTTTGACCACAAATCGCAACTCCTGCAACTGTGTGCAGCCCAAAAGGCTTGTGATGTGGAAACAGGCAATAGTCTAAACTCCATCTTTGGTTTAATGGGAGGTTATGTGTCATCCGCAGTAGACTGTGAGTCTGTGTTTTTATTCCACTGCATTTTGAGTTTTATTTTTGGATTGTGTTAGCTTTTCTCATGTTCAACTGAAATTTTAGGTCAACAGTTGCTCGTAGCCACTGGTATGTTTACCTACCTGCCTACTTACAGTACAGGCCTTTATATATGGTTTGTGGTTCCAAGAGCATAAGTGAGAAAAAGCAAAAGTTTAGATGTTGTAAAAAATGTGCCAAATAATACCGTGTAAATACCATAACAATTGGCACATTTACTAGAGTGAATATTTATTGATAAAATATGGTATATGGTAATCATTTAGTATATAACTATATTTCTATTGTTGTAGGGGTAATTGCGAGACACCCGATGTATTTCCCCTATCTGAAAGCAATGTTAACTGCCAAAGTGGTGGAGAAGTATTTTCAACACCTGATCAGAAAGGATCAGACTGACGTCCCTTCTGTCATTCGGTAAGAACATTTTTTGTACATTGTAACATGTCAATGACTTATATAATGCCATAATTTATCCAAATGGATTTACAGATTATAAAAAGTTAAGAAAGAGATGGGTCTTTAAAGAACCTTTGACTAAATGGTTCTTTGTGGAACCAAAATGTCTCTTCTATGGCATCTCTATGAAGCACCTTTTAGCACCTTTATTTTTAAGAGCGTAGCTTGCTTTGAATAAAAGCGTCTGGCAGATAAAACATTTGAACTGATCAATTCAAAAGCAAAGTTTTAATTTGTCCTTAGTTATTTAAAATTGCAAAAACAAACAGTAAAATCTAGTAGGACTTTGTCGGATGCCTGCATTTTGTAGCTTATTTTTTATTATTTTTAATGTTTTCATAATTTATTTACCTTTTATTCATATTTGCCTCTGGGTGTTGTACATATTTAAAAAACAGCTTTTCAACTTTGACAACGCATTGTATATTAACTGAGAAAAAATGTTTCCATTAAAGTGGCAGTTTTAGAGATAATAGATATTTGGCAGTAAATGCCTGAAGCTATATATAAACTTAAAAGAAAGGTTGTAACACCTGTATATTGAGCTAGTTCACATCTGTAGCTTGTACAGATTTTTTAAGACCTGCATGTCTAAGTGTGTGCATGTGTGTGTGTGTGTGTGTGTGAGAGAGAGAGAGAGAGAGAGAGAGAGAGAGAGAGAGAGAGAGAATGAAAGAAAGAGCGCAGGCACACAAACCTCCCGGTTTATGGGTTGAGGAAAAGACCACTGGTGTTGCTAATGAGGCCCAGCTCATGCTGAGGAACGACATGTCTGAGCTGCCTGTTTGTGTGAAAGTGGAGTGGGAGTGAATGCACAGATGTGTGAAAACCTACAGGCGATCTCAATTATTATAATGCATTTCATGTGTGTATTTCACAGGTACGAACTGCCCGGCATTCACGGCCTGAATTTCATCCTACGGAATTCGCTCGGAGGGGGAGGGGTGGCGTCCCTGCGCAGCGACCCTCAGGTAACGCACACACAGACTGCGTGTCACGTATTCACGCATACAAGCTTGTAAAACGGGTGTAGACATAGTGCTGTCAACCAGTGTGAGTTGGGTGGAACCGTAACTGTTAAAGACCGCAGTTAAATGCGTTTTTAATGAAATGGCTGTTTCGAAATTTCTACACTAAAGAAAACTAATTTTCCACATGGTGAAAGAACTTGTAGATAAACATAAACCTAAGGGATTTCTATTACTATTTTCTTGAATTTAGAAAAAATCATTTAAATATTTAAATGGGATGCTTGAACAATTTCCTTAACTTTTTTGTTGTAAGCCCCCCTTTGTGTAGAGTGCAATGCTTTATATCCCCCCAATAAAAACTTATGAACTTAAACTTAAAATTTTAATTCAACCAGAAACATATACAATTATACAATGCTGCAACATTAATTCTTTTGGTTGGTGGTCTTATTTTTTTTATGCGCAAATGTTGTAATAAGTGTTGATATTTCATAAAATGCCATAAAAATGGTGGCCCCGTTTTATCCGTCTTGGGACCACCAGTTTGAGAAACACTGCTTTGAAGAGACAGTTTACCCAAAAATAAAACTTCTCTCTTCATTTTCTTATTCTCAAGTTGTTTCAAATCTGTATACATTTCTTTGTTCTGATGAACACAGAGAAAGATATTTGGAAGAATGATTGTAACCAAATTACAATGGTAGTCAAAAGTGCTTCAGAACTTTTTGCTTTCCTACATTCAACAGAACAAAGAAATTTATAAAGCCATTTTTCCAACTGTGGTAGTCAGTGGTGGCCAAGAACTGTTTGGTTACAAGCATTCTTCCAAATATCTTTCTCTGCGTTCATCAGAACAAATAAATGTATTCACGTTTGAAACAACTTGAGGGCGAGTAAATGAAGACAGAATTCCAAGTCCCTTTAAGTTCTCAAAATACGTTGTCATAATTTGAGTGTTACTTATAGTTTTTATTGTCTGTGTTTCCGTAGGGGAAGGCTTATGGACAGATGTTGCTTGACTGCAAACTAAAAGGCCTGCCTGATCTAAAAGCGCTGGTCGATTAAAAAAAGACGGGACTTAAAGATGCCAGTGTTCAAAAAAACACCTACTAACCAATTGTGGCTACAAACAATTTACAACAGTTGAAATGAGCTTCAAAATGTGAATTTTTAAAACACTACTGTGCCTTGCATTTTTTTATTTAAACATTTTGAATTATGTAATTTGTAGTATGTATGAGCTTTAATAAAATGAAATTACCAGGAAAAACTTAATAAATAGCCGACTGAAGTACAGCTTCAAGATTTGGTGGGTCGTTGTTGAACACGCCTGTACTTTGATATGTAATGAGTTCATTAGCAAATAGCATCATTCACTTAGTTGTGTTGAGTTAGCCACATCTTGAGGGCGACTGCAAAGCAATAAAGCCTTGAAGTTTGCAGCCACTACGTCCCCTCATTACCTCTGACCTCTATCGACACAGGAAGTCCGAGACCAAAAGGCTTTTCTTGTCTTATGACTAAGTCGCTGTTTTTGTGTTTATTCTAAACTAGAAGAATCTGCAGGGAAGACCCCATAAAAATAACATTTCACCACCGGCTGCAAAAACACTTTGTAGATATCAAAGTAAAAAAGGTAAATGAACCAAACTAAGATGTATTTCATTTGCGTAAAGTCACACTTCAGATTAGATTACATGGGAAATCTGTGTTGTTTTGACCAACATTAGCATTTGGTGACAGCATGACCTCTCAAAATTAGAAGGCAAGACTTGAGGAATCATTTATCCACCAACGGACACATCCAACCACTCATTGTTTGTAGCTCCTTGGCTCCGTCTCAATGCAACAGTGTCCTCCACAATAAACACATACGTAGCCACATAAACTGAAATCACTCACTGTCGAATCCTGAGTATTTATCATGAACACATTCAGCTGTCACATGCAGACATGCACTGGGATGCTGGGGGACAAAGCGGGGGGATAGATAAATGTCTTGTCATTCATCACCCGCTATCTTTCAGCGGTGTTCTAACAAATAATCTCAAATCACTCAACATGCTTCTTTGCCCTCCCTAGGGCACCTTTGTTACCGATGCAACACTGCTTTCTCATTCTGTCCATCATTGCTCAAATACTAAAACTAAAGCTCTGAGGGAGGGAGCTTCATTTTTGCTTTCATGATTGAGACCGTTTTGCATTATTTTACTTACACTTATCTAGTTAATGTCCTCTTGAGCCCTTTTTATAAACTTTGCATTAGGGATTATACAGATTTGAACTATTTGCATGACAATCGGTTGTTTTTATTTAATTGATTAACGTTTTGTTAAGCCCATTAAGTGCTATTGGTATTCAAAAGTAGTCGGTGGAGAATTCACCAGAGGGGAAAATGCATTGGAGAGATGGGTGATGGTAGATTTAATGAAGTGTTGATATCCGCTGCGTCTACCCGCCCCGCGCGCTGCTGTATTGGTAAAAGGAGCTCTTGTTGGGTGCGGTTTGAGTGAATGTATTGAGGACTTTAATTATTGCCATATGGCCAAAACCAGCTTGAAACCACCGAGGGCCAGGATCACTGCTCTCACTTTTTCCACATCCCTCGACATACCTACAACAGAGAAAGTCCAGACACCGAAAGAGCGCGGAGACTTCATAACAACTTTATTTTCTGACTTTGGCGCAATAGAAATAAACGAACTGTAGAAGGCTTACAGATGGAAATACCAGCGCGTCGGCACAAGGTAATGCACAACAGAAGGCGGATCGCGATGCGCAATTCACTTTTTGCAAATTCAGTTATCTTAAGATTTGTTGGTGTTATCTGGCGAAAAACAACCAATATCAAAAAACCCTGAACTGAAATATGATCCAAAACACACTAAATAAAGAAATGGTGTGATTGATTTTTGTAAAGGGTCCATAATAGTGATGGAATTCATTTTAGCAGGGATATAATGCGTTAATCCAACTCATTACAAAAATGTTGCGCAAATATGGACCGTTTCATTGGACGAGCGCGCGCTTGACCACCGGTTAACTTCCGGTTTGTGTTTGGCTAGTGTCTAATTTTATTATTATATAATTTATGTTAATATTCATTTTTATTGTTAACAATTGTAGCTAATAAACGATGTGTTGTATTTTGATTTTGTTAAATCCTGGGTCCTGTAGTTTGGACGCATTTAAAGAAACCGAATGGTAAATTGACAGCTAGCGGTTGAGCTTGTTAACGGTGACTAAATTTAAAATATTGGAGAGGCAAGTTTAGCCAAGTAACGGCTCTTCTCGGTTTCTTTTGATGGATATCAGAAATAATCTACAAATGAATCTATATTGTCTTTGAATATGTACCGGAAGTGCAGTTGGGGTCACAGAAGTACCGTAACGTTTGTTTATGTTGTTAAGATGAAACCGTCTATAGGCTACCTAAAACAACATATAGGTTAGAGCACGCTTAACATTTTTGGACGCCGAAGATTCCACGGCATGTCTTATAACAGCTTTGTGAAATGTGCACCAAAGTATGTACATTGATACCTCCACCACTTTTTCTTTCAGTGCATCAAAAGTAGCCAATCGTCTTTTCACTAACCCTTTGATGTCATCACGCGCAGACGGTCCTTGGAATAAAATAAAGGGGAGAAGAGTATCCCAAAGTTCCTCCGCAAGTGCAAAATGTTAGATTCTATTGCTTTACTGTTGGAGAAAACCTTTCTTCTTGCGCATTTTAACTTTTTCACCGCAACCCTGTCTGAAAAAGAAGAATGCGCAAAACATCGAGACGAAAGCGCTCGCTACCGCCGCGGGGATCTCTTGGAGGTTCCTCGTACTTTATTTACTCATTTTGGCATATACCTCGGAGACAACAAAGTCGCACACCTTATGCCCGACATACTCCTGGTTCTGGCCAGGAATAAAGCTCAAATTCAGAAAGTAGTGACGAACAAGAGATTGGTTCTTGGTGTCATATACAAGTATGCATCTATACGAGTGGACTCGGTGGAGGATTTCTCTTACGGATCGGAAATTTTACTCAACACGATGGATACTATTCTGAGAAGACAGCCGCTGGACGGTGAGGAGGTGGCTGGAAGAGCCGAAAAGCTAATCGGTCAAATTCCGTATAGTCTTATGTGGAATAACTGCGAACATTTTGTCACGTACTGCCGTTACGGGACAGCCGTCAGCTTACAAACAGAAAAGGTAAAAGTGCCTTCCATCACCACGTTTTTCCTTTAAATGCACGAGTCTATACGGCCAGATTGCATGCACTAGATATAAAATGTTGCTTTTTTGCATAAAAATTGTTGCTAATATGTTTTTCATCTGTTAACGTATTGTAACGTTACTTTGTAACTTAGTCTTTTAATTTGAGCTTTTTTGTGTACATTTATAAATTTACCACATTTTTAAGTTTGTTGATTTATTTGACGTACAACGTTTGCCATCTTAGCATGATTACTATAAAAACAAAATATTTGAAGCACAAAAATGATAAAAAGTAACAACATGATAAATGCATTTCTTAACGTTTAATGTGCATGAATGATGCTAGTATGGTTCAGTATGTTTTAAAAGTTATAACCCTTTTGAGATGTTTTGAAGTGCCAGTGTCTTATGCCAAATATCCCACCTTGCTGCCGTCTCTGCTATCAACGTACATTTTCACGTCATTTGGCTGACTGACTACTTTGCAAAAAACTTTGGGTCATGCTTAGTGGAAAAAGGGAACAACAGCTTCATTCAGCAGCAAATTGGTTTTGGAAGAGCTACTTTTTTTGAAGTTTTTATAGAAAAGCAACAGGAGCGTCGGAGGTGATTTTTCGTTTGTGTTGGTGCCACGAAACTCACATATCCTCTCTTTCCTCTACAGTTCTGTGAATGTTTAAAGTCTGTTATCCGGGACCAGAGGAGCGTTCTTTTTACTACAATCATCGGAATGCTTTCCATGTTTTTTCTTGGAATAGCGCCGTACACCGCACTTCCAACCTTTATCGTTCCCTTTACCTTGTGGATGGCTGGATAAAAGACAATGCAACTCTAAACCCATTTAAAACAATACGCATTTATTTAACTGATCAAAAGCTTGTATTTTTCTCTGTATTATCCCTGCAACAATTGTTGTTTTGCCAACATGCGGTTTTTCGCATTCGTTCACTTTATATTGTATAATTTTAACATTTTTATTTAGTTTTTTTGTTTATAAAATGTTTGTACATACAATGTTAACGATTTAATAAATAGGCTAGATGTTTTCGATAGGCTTTAGCATAGCACATTTGTGTGAGGTTTAAGTATTATCATTTTAAATGTAAAATCGTCGTTTTAAAACAATTAAAAACTATAGTCCATTAGTAGGCCTAATAGTAATTAGGCTAGTAAAGAATAAATAAATTGGCTATTTGCATTTATGTTGGACGACGGTAGCAAAGCGACTTTGTCAAGGAGATTACATTTTTTAAAAATTAATTTCTAGATTTTTTTAATCAAGGCTTAGTAGTTTAGTAGTTTTCGAATTTGCATTTGTTTACAATTGAACTACTTGTAAAATGTTTGTCTAGTCATGTGTTTGTTTTATGTAACGTATCTTAAAATGTCCAATCAGATGCTGTTTAATCGTGATGTGCACTCCGTTAAGTAAAACATATTTGTAAATAATTAGAAGAATTTTAGTGGGAATTCAATTATTATTGCTGCAACGTCGTTCAAAATCGCTTTTCGGTCCCAGAAATAGCTATTTTATCCCTAAAAGGTGAAAAGGCTGTGAGAGTCATTGTGAAACTATGCATTGTTTGTTCCATTCGGCATGTGATGTACTTATTATTGAGGTTTTTACTGAAAATAGGCTTGGGATTGTATTTGTAATCCTCAAGCCCCTCCCCAATCTGCCTCAAGCAGGATAAAACTTGCAGGTGCCAGGCCATCTAGAAGTTCACCACATCTCCAGCAAAGGATGTTTCCCCTGCAGTTTCTCAACTTTTTCTCCATTGCTGTGACTACAGGCTATGAAGAGAAGAAGAAAACCCCAGAGGTCAAAAATGATATCTTCAAAAGAGGAGATCTGCTAGAGGTTCCTAGAACCCTCTTTACCCATTTTGGAATTTATTTGGGAAACAACCGTGTCGCTCACCTCATACCTGATATCCTGCCTGTCTTTAGCAGTGACACCAAGGCCCTGCAGACGATGGTCACAAATAACCGTCTGATAATGGGTGCAATAGCTAAAAAAGCAAGTGTCAGGGTGGACACGGTGGAGGACTTTGCCTATGGGTCAGTGATTATAGTGAACAAGATGGACAAGGCGTGCAGCCGACCGCCGTTTGATGGGGAAGAAGTGGCTAGGAGGGCTGAGAAGATGATTGGGTCTGTGGCTTACAGTCTGCTGTGGTACAACTGCGAGCACTACGTCATGTATTGCAGATATGGCACCAACATAAGTTTCCAAACCTGCCAGGTGAGTTATCATTAGATATTGAAAATATCTTCAATAAGAGGTTTTGTTTGACCAAAAAGGCAAAATGTAAGAAGTGTCATTGGAAATTTGAATTTTGTCTGTCTTCTGCTAAGAACAAATTTGCAAATGTTATTTGGTGCAATTTATTTAAGGTTACAAATAAGCAACAATTAATATGTAAGGGATAATGTACAGGCAGCCGGTTGTTATCGCAGAATTATTACATGGCTTGTTGGAATGCTTGATTCTGATTGGCCAGTCGCAACATTTGCAGGTTCATTATTCCCAAATAACAACCTATCAAAACTATGGCAACCCGGATGCAGCAAATTATTTTGACGGTTTTTTTTGGCGTATTAAATATGTCCTTTAATAACATACATAGTTAAAAATGATTAAACCAAATTGGTTGTCGTGACATTTGAACGTCATTTCTTACCTTAAAAGCGCCATAAGGTTCGGCAGCCGGTTGTTTCGCGAAATATGCCCCTTCAGTGTGATCAGTGTGAGCCGGCTGCTTGTACATTATCCCGCTAACTAAACAGCTACTTTCCACTTGAGAAAAAAATGGACAAGAAATGTGAATTTGAAATATTTTATTAGCTCATTTTTACCGAATGCAGACCTTCCTCCTTTGTTTCGGTTTTAAAGTAAGAAACGATGTTCAAATGTCACGAACAAGCAACTTGGTTTACTCCTTTGTAAATATATAATGTAATATATGTTATTAAAAGACATTTCAATATTTAATTTGTTAAAAAACCGGTTGAAATAATTTGCTTCATCCGGGCTACCATATGTTATTTTGAGTGGTTGTTAGCAGGGCATAACGAACCTGCAAATGTCGCGACTAGCCAATCAGAATCGAGGATTCCAAGTGTTATTGCATGTTTTGTCAAGCACTAAAATGCAGTTTTTCTTTCTTCGCGAAGTGGATAGCATGGTGTTTAAAATCACATTTTTGAGCTGTTTCTGTTTGAGTTTACATAATGTTGTTACGGAGGCCTAATTGGTCTTTTTAGCTTGTCTTGAGAAAGAATGTTAATCTATTCTGGGAAACAGGGGCATAATCTCTTTAAAACTCCCTCAATACTCGAATTATCTTTTCACCAGGATTAAGCAAAACGTGGTAAAAGTATGTTTTTGTTACAATAATCTCAAATATAAGACTGTGCAATGTGCCAAGAATCTTTTTAGAATTAGATCGAAATCATCTGAAATTTCGAGTTTGTGATGGAACTAAATGGTTTCTCCAAAATCCAATATTGCTTAGCCAAAGCAGCCTACTACTGCCACCTCGTGTTTAAAAACTGTGTCAAGTGACTTCGATTTTCCATCATTTAAATCTGATTTAACCAATACATTTAAATCTGTTTTGTCTTATATAAATAAACGTGATATTCTTTTTTTCTTCTTCGCAGTTCTGCAAAGCCGTGCGGAAGATTGTATGCAGCAAGACCACTTCTCTCATAAGCCTATTTGTGTGCTTGTTCATTGTGTTATTTCTTGGGTCCATATCCATATTTGGAATTTTACTTACAATCTTTATTCCCTTTAATATTTGGATGGCATCCTGAATCTCTGCTACAAACCGCGTCAGTCAGAAATGGGTGATGTGCCGGCAGACAGTTCTGATATCATTTATTGGTCATTTTTAGTTACACATTGAACTTTATCTCCTTGTATCACGTTTGAGCCATTGTAACACATATGATAGTGTACATGCTAAATTAGCAGGGCAGAGAATACTTTTTGATTATAATTATGTACGAATTTAATCTTTCAATTGATGTTAAGGTTTACCAGATACTTTATTTTCTTACTGTGTGTTACAAAAATATGTATATTAGCTATATGAATTAAAGAACATTTTATATTATTTGCTCTGTCTACCCACATTTGTCTTCATACAGATTCAGATAAATAGTTCTCGATATTATATGGTAATAAGAAACTAATTCCCATTTGGTCTTTTGGGGATTGTTCCATTCTATGATGATCCCTAAAGCACAAAACTAACATTTTGATGTAGAATGTTGTTATCTAGAACTGAAGGGGACACAAATTCAAGACATTGTGAAAATGGGGTAATGTGGTCTTTAATACATTTCTTTTAAAAATAATCAAGAATATTTGTCAATATTTCTGTTATTTTTAAACAAAGTAGATTTATGTCAGGAAAGAAGTTACTGTGACTTTTTTGTTTTAAATATTTTTGATAATTAAAAAGATATCTTCCTCCTTTTTTTCTCCCTTGTAGCTGCAGCAACATGCAATTGCGTCATTTGGTCACAAGAGAGCGGCCTTGTCCTTTTTAGTTGAGCTTGTAAATCCGCTGCAAATGTAAAGAGAAAAACATATAATAATTGTTAAGTTTTGTCTTTAAACAACATCAATAGTACATACGCCGTTGTATTGTATTGATACTGTTTCTCATGTTCAATAAAAAGCAGCAATGAATATCTTGAAATAGTGTTAATGTACAGTAAATTAAACTTAACAATATTGCCCCTTAGTTTTCTTAATCCAAATATATATAATTTTATATTATACTTTACATTTTCATTCAGAACTTGTCGAAATGTTTGTAGAAATTAATTGTAAATCACTTGAGTGAATATCAACTGGCTCAAGCCAACGAACGCTCTGGCAGCTGATTGGTTGATACTTCACTGTAACACAGTCAGACAGTGTTTGACACAGTGATCAAGATCGATTCTGTATATCATCGAGTTCTTCGTACACTTGTCAGCATATTTCACGTTACTTCACTCGTTTGTTTAGAGTCCAAAAAGAAGAATCGATTACTTCAATACCAGGTAAGGCAGAGACGACATACACGTGAAACACGCCCACGCTGTGTGTAAATTATGAGGTCAGGTCCTTACACCACGATATTTGACGTTACCCACTCAGACGTTAAATTTAGGTGGTATTGTTTTCATCCTCTTTTTAAATAAAATATAGTATACTGAATTAACCTGTCTTGTACGACGCATCTCCACTAGTTTAAATGGTCTATCCGTAGCAGGGAAAAGTTCAATCAACTTTTTACCTCAGAATGATGACGCGGGTTTTCCTCAAAACCATCGTCTTCAAAGTAATACATACACCCAATTTAGGTTTTGGGAAGGGTGATGCTTCTCAAACGAAGAAACTGATGTTGAATTACATGATATGGTTAAATGTTTATCGATAAGAGACAATTAACGTTAGATGTTTATGATGCTAGTTGTAGTGTTTGCTAACTGTGCGCGAGCCACTTAACGGAGCCTAATCGCAAATTCCACATGAAGTGACATTTTCTCAGAAAAAAACGCCTCTTTGGAGAAACACGGGCCTGTAGATTAAAAATAAATTATAACGATAGAGCCCAAATTACACGAAGTTAAGTGTAATAAGTTAACATTACAAGAGAAGGGTAACGGTCTAAGTAAGGTTTCATTGCCCTTTGTTTTCCGAAGTGATCATGGATGAAGGTAATACCAGTTATTCCTGCGAGACCAGTAAGCCGGACAGCTCCAGAGAAGCTGCTCTTTTGGCCCTAATGGACCGAACAGGATACAGTATGGTTCAGGAAAACGGACAGCGAAAATTTGGTCCACCTCCAGGTAATGTTTGAGCATTGTGTGCTGTATTTATCATCGGCTGTTATGATTTGTGATATTTACTCATTTGTAAGTCGCTTTGGATAAAAGCCTCTGTTAAACACATGATTTATAATGATTTTCTATGCCTCAAAAGTGATGAAATAAGAAAGTAATGGTACATTGCTGTTCTGTAGATGGCATTTCTGTTATTAAAGCTAATCCTTTTAAGTTGACCCAAAAATGAAAATTGTGTCATCATTTACTAACCCTCTAGTCTTTTCAATCCGGTACGACTTTCTTCAATTTCACAGAACAAAAGAATATTTTTGGAAGAAAGTTGGTAACCAAATAGCGCCGGCACCCATTCACTTCTATTTTATGGATGCAAAACCAATGCAAGTGAATGGGTGCCGGCACTTTTCGGTTACCAACTTTCTTCCAAATACTTTCTTTTGTCTTCTGTGGAAATAAGTACACAAGAGGGTGAGTAAATGATGACAGAATTTAAATTTTTGTTTGAACTATCACTTTGAAGCGAGAGTTCACCAAAAATTTTAATTTAAGATGGACAGGCTCCTTAAGGGTTTCTCACATTTAACTCTGTGTTATAAAAGTACAATGAGTTTGAATTTGGTTAAATGTTAACTTCAAGCAGAATTGAAGTATGATACACTTTAAATGCGCAACCACGGTTTTGACACTTATTTACTAAAGATTGTGTTTAAAATGATGATGAATAAGATCAAAACCTCATGTTTTTAGTTGCTTCACTTAGAGATGCATTATAATGTTTAGGTTGGGAAGGCCCCCCTCCTCCACGAGGCTGTGAGGTGTTTGTTGGTAAGATCCCGAGAGACATGTACGAAGATGAGCTAGTTCCTGTCTTTGAGAAGGCTGGAAACATCTACGAGTTCCGTCTGATGATGGAATTCAGCGGGGAGAACCGTGGCTACGCCTTCGTCATGTATACCACGCGCGAGGCAGCCCAAAGAGCCATCCAGCTACTTGACAACTATGAAATCCGCCCGGGAAAGTTCATAGGAGTGTGTGTGAGCCTGGACAACTGTCGCCTGTTTATTGGGTCCATCCCGAAAGACAAGAAAAAGGAGGAGATCCAAGAAGAGATGATGAAGGCCAGTATACTGTTGCATGCATCTGAGCTTTCAGCTAGCTGGGTTGTTCACTTCCTGGCCAATGCTTTGTGTTTTACAATTTTCTTTGTCAGGGGTTCACAAACCTGTCCTCCTGGAGGACCCCTAGTTCTGCACATTTTGTTTGTCTATCTTATGCCGGGCTGACACTACGGGACTGTGAGACTACATAAATTGATATGGAGTTTACACTACACAACATGGGTTCTTCTCAACCTTCATCTTCTTGTTGTAGCTGCACGCACACTACACAACACTATGCAGACAAAGTTTACTAACAACAAGACCTTGGTCGAGGAGCAGATGCGACTAACAGCGAAATCCCCTCCCACATCGATCGAACTTCTAGTTTGATGGTGGATGGCAAGCGAGTTTGGTGCGTTTACGCCGTCCACTGGAATGGAGCCTGAAACATTATTATTGTTATTAAATGGTTCTCCATGTTCTATTATACAGACTTGTTGCTTTAGGATGCTTAAAATAGCTTTTGTCTGCAATAATTGCCATTTTTCACACGCTCTGGAATGTGAATTAATTTATTGCCAGCTGTTTTAAATTCCTCCGAGCAATAATTTGACGCAAACATTCTGCGCTGTGATTGGCTGGAATAGTTCCACTTTGCGATAATATCAAGCAGGTTTGAAAATATTACAGCGTCTGGGATAGCCCAAGACAAGTCATGATCACATTGCTGACCTGATAATATTTAAAGAGCAACGGCGACCAAAACAAGCATCGATTCTTTCGTGATCCAGGGTTTTTGTCGCAGACCTTGCAAATCTGTCTGCGACAGCAAAATCCGGTCAAAAATCGCTTAGTGTGAGCTTGCCATTAGGCCCAATTCAGGTCTTGTCATTTCCACTTATGAGCTGATGAGTTGAATCAGGTGTGCCAGATTATGGAGATATATAAAATATGTAGTACTAAGGGTCCTCCAGGACTTGGTTGAGCATGCTATGTCATTAGCGCTAACAAAAAGATGCATGACATTTTTATGTCATGAAAACCTGGTTTATGATGCTTTTGACAATTAAATTGAATGCTTATCCAGGTGACTGAAGGTGTGGTGGATGTAATTGTGTACCCCAGCGCAGTGGACAGGACGAAGAATCGTGGCTTTGCCTTTGTTGAGTATGAATCTCACAAGGCAGCGGCCATGGCTCGCAGGAAACTCATCCCAGGTACAAAAGCATAGTGGAAACATACAAACTATTTTTATATCTGCTAAGAAATGCACCATTATTACTATTGTGAGAGCTCTGTGAATCCTGCAAATGGACACAACATGCAACTATTTATAAAGTATAACTGTTACAATAACAAATTGGCACAGTTTAAAACAATTCATTAAGCCTTTACCTGTTAACTTGATGTTTCAGGAACGTTCCAGTTGTGGGGTCACACCATCCAGGTTGACTGGGCGGAACCAGAAAAAGAATTGGACGAGGAAACCATGCAGCGCGTGCGAGTTCTGTATGTCCGTAATCTCATGCTAAACACCACAGAGGACACGCTACACACAGAGTTCTCGAGGGTGAAGCCTGGCGCCGTGGAACGCGTTAAGAAGCTAACAGACTACGCCTTCATCCACTATTACAGCCGAGAGGATGCTTTGATCGCGCTCGAATCAATGAATGGAAAAGTGATCGATGGTTCACCCATCGAAGTGAGCCTCGCCAAACCTGTCAGCAAGGACGGGAACAGAAGATCTGGACCGCGATGTACCAACAATGGAACGGCAGCTTGCAGTAACTTTTGCGATTTCAACTTCTTGTATCAAAGCAAAGATGAAGTGGGAACAGGAATGATGGGTGATGGGTTACCTGTACGTTCGATCGGCTTGCCTCCACACCTTGGAAACCTGTACGCAGCAGACTCGGATCGCTGCATGTACCCGTTCCTTCCGGGATCTACTCTGGTGTCGGTCAACCTGAGCGTCCTGAAGCCCAGTCAGCTAAGCTCAGCTGTATCGCTGCTGGATTATTATTGCCACAAGAGTGACTGGTCTCCACCGGAGTATCACCTTTACTCCCTAGCAGGGCAGGAGGGAAAAATGCTGCTCATCTACAAAGTGGTCCTCGGCAGGAGCAGCTACATGCCGGATAAAGTCTGCACAGTACTGGAGGATGCGAAGGAGCTTGCTGCTCAGAATGCGTTATGGAACCTGGGTAAGTTTCTCCTCGTTCACTCAGTGGTGTATTTTGTGTTAACACAACTTAAACTTTCTTAATAGCGAATGTGACATGCTTTTTATTATTTGTTGTTCAGCTGTTCATTATTTTAGTAAAGCGAACCAAGTGTGTGTGTGTTTTTCTTTACATAGCAGATTGTTCAATCAGTTGTCCTGGATCGCCTGTGAATTTGTCTCCTCCTGCACCTTCTGGCTCCAGTTTTGTGTCTTTTGGCTGTAGGTCTCTACCCTACCCAGCATACCCCATGGCACCCATCTCACCTCCCTTACCTGTCTCCTGCTCGCCCGCCCAAAGACTCTTTATCCCGAACCAGTCATCTTTTATCTAGTCAAGCCATCCGGCACCTATGAAGAATATCATTTTTACGGGTTCATAATGTTCTGTATGTATACTTTTGCATTTTTTACTGGTAACCGTTCTGTTGAACCGGCACTTAATTACAATACAGGTTTTTTTAGTTAACATTCAAGCAACTGTTGTTGTTTTAGCATTTATTCTGTTTGGCTCTTTGTTTTCCAAGTCTTCTCATCTTCATCTTTTCATCTTCAGAAGCATGTTATTAACTTACATTTTATAAAATACTGTTTATGTATTGATATAGTGATGTTATACAAAATCTATTAATACGGACACTATTAATAAAAGAACCGTTTTGTCTTAACAGTGAGATTGTGGATATGTATTTTCAAATTTGTAGGCTAATTTAGATCCCTACTTGGCAATTTGTAAGTCATACAAAATGTAGACATGTTTTGAATATGAACATTTCATGATCGTGATAAAATAGTAATAAGTGATCTGCAGAATAAAAAGTAATATTTTTGTCTTGAGGCGGTTTCTGTTTACAACAGGGACAAAAAGTTGAACAAGCAATGGAGAAACAGACTACTGAAGCTGTTAGGAAGGTTAGAAATATAAGTAAGAGTTCTATTTTCTCTGGTACTAGTCTATCTTGTGCTTTTGTTGTATTTATCAGCTTTTAGTGTAGATTTGAATAGGACTGTGAAGAATGTATAAGACTGACAGAAGCAGGATGTGGTATGACAAAGATCAGAAATGTGTGACAACATGCTGCTGTCGGTCATTTTGCATGTATAATGTTTAAGTGTTAATGAAAATTTTGTTATTTTTCGTCGATAAGCATCTGTTGTGCATTTTCCCTTTAATCCTTAGCCTGACGTACATACAGCAGAAAAGCAGATGTTCGTAGAAAACGTTTGAAGGGGACTTTCCTTGACTTGAATGTAGGCATGTGGTTGCATTTGTATTTTTCGTGAAAAGAACAAAGGTTGCCATCTTCACTGATTCATTATGGTGTGTTTTTGGATTGTTGTCTTTGATTCCCCACGGATAGCATGGTGGATTTTCCTATGATAGTAAGTAACTGCACTTATCAACATCAGTAGTCTTTGAATAGGCCAATAGTGATGTCATCAAAAGTGACGTGACGTTCTGTTTGGGTGATTGTTCTTAAAAAGATGGCCTGGAATGAGAAAATTAACCTGTGGTCCTTTAGTGCTCATAAAGTTGTTATCAGTTTAGGAGATTTATTTTTAAGGTTTTTACACTGTGAGAAACCTTCCTCATTTGGCAAGCACTTGTTTACATCAGGTTTACTTCAAAAGAAGGGCTTTAGCTTTGAAAATCCAGAAGGGAGCAAGGGGTGGCTTTTTTAACAACTTAGGAAAGCATGCACTTGTATCCTTGGAAACTACAACCGAGAGCTTTGTTGCTACAGAACCAGGCCACTTAATTCCCCTTGTAAAAGATGAGGGCAGCCAGGGTCTCAAAGGTGTCTTGCTACTTTGCCTGGGCATTGTACTTGCTGGTTGGTTATAGCCGTTTTTGCCCAATATGTGTTTTAATTTGATATATTTAATATCGGATGCATCTGTACAAATTTTACTCACTAACACTATCTTTTTGTTTTTAATAAACGTATAACTTTGATACCCAAAGTTTATTTCCAGATGTTTTTACTTTATAAATTCTACTCATTTCATTGAATTTGGTCATAAAGATGTTATGCAAACTATTTATCACTAGGGGGCAGTGGGATGCTTCGGCTCAGTGGACCCTTTTGACTTCAGGTCTCCCAATATCCACAATTTCTATCCAATTATATATTGTAAGGCTTGGCATAACTAGAAAGATGTATATTTGCAGCAAAAACGTCTTATTTTAAATCATCTTTTGCATTGAAGCCACATTGGAAGTGTGTTGAACCTCCATGGGCCCTTGGTCACCTGGTTGAGAAACACTTTGACTGCAAAAATCATCAAATCAAGGTATAGCTCTTTATGGTCTTCTACTGTAAACATATTCTTCCATTAAAGTGCTGTAGGTGATTTACTGTTGTGAACCTCTATTCATTGCATTCATTTTCCTTGTAGTATCTGCACGTATAATTTTGACACCAACTTCATGTTGCCCTTTCAGTTTGATTGAGTGTGACTGTTAGGGTGGAGAGTTATTGCCTGTCATTAGCAAATTCATGTTTTAAATGTGTTGTCTTCCTTAAGTGTGTGGTAGATGTTTGGTGTGCTGGCAGTAGGTCAGTCTAACAGAAGACCGCAGCCTCACAAAATAACCTTTTGAGGGTTGTTTAAGAGCAATGTACTGCAAAGTCAACTAAATAATGTATATATATATAAGAATATATATAAGAATTTAAATTCGCTCGAGGCTTCTGAGGTGTAACATTTTGGGAATTCACATTCCCAAAATATGAATGCCCCATGCATCGTTTTAAAGGAATAGTTCACCCAAAAATGAAGATTCTAATATTATTTACACTCTCATGTTTCATACCTTTATAAAATACTTTGTTCTGATAAACACAGAGATATTTTTAGATTGTTAGTATTTTTGAATTCCAAGACATAATTTACTACCATATTTGAAAAAATTAAATGGTAATCAAATGTGCCCCACAACACTTTGTGTCCCTAAATTCTTCAAAATATCTCATTTTGTGTTCAACAGAACAAAAAAATACAATATTTTTCCTCCTATGGTAGTGGATGATGTCCCAGAACTGAAAATTGCTAACATTCTTCCCAATATCTTTCTCTGTGTTCATTGGAGCACGTACACACGGGCCAGCGGGGAGCTCTCACTGCAGCGCCAGGTGAGCAAGTTGGGATAAGGTACCTTGCTCAGCCGTTACCCGCCAGCACTGAGAAACGATCCGGCAACCTTCTGGTCAAAAATCCAACTCTCTTACCATCAGGCCACGACAGCCAATTGCCAAGTTCCTTGAATTGGGAGCAAATCTTATTGATAATGTCAAGGGCCTCTCAGTGCTTGTTTATGTGCTATAGATATTAGTCCAAAAAAACAAGCACACGCACAGAAGCACCAACCCAAGCTATCATTCATATATGGTGCATGTGTGAAAAATGGATATATAAGCGAGACGAGGTTAGACAACAGTCTGAGGTGCTGTGAGAATGGGTTCAGTCGGCAGTGCACATACGTCAAAAGTTAGACTTGAGGAAAAGTCGAATAAATCCTCTCTCTCAAGAAAGCTCATGGACGCCATAAACATGGGACACATTGTAACTTATGATGGTATTATAGGATGATGGGCCTCAAAGGATATAAAGTGATCCCAGCGTCCCATTTCTTATGCGCCATATATTTCAGCATTAGATTGGATTGTGTGCACCTGCGTGCGGGGCGTCGGACTCTTAGAGTAATGATTTTTCTACATTGGCATCTTCTGCAATCATAAGAAGTACTACCTTAAAGTAGGGTATGCACAGATATAATATCTGCTTTATGTCATCAGAACGTGTATATGCCTAACAGACCGTGCATTGATGGACGGCAAACTATTGTCGGCTATAAAATCTCTATTAGATTCATAATAATCCATTATGATTTATCATGTTTACAACACTACAACATTGCGCTCCATTAACACTAGTCATAGCCTATTAGTATGTTAATGAATGGTTAGTCGATGTATATTGTCGGCGGAAAACCCTTTTTAGGTAGGATATAATGTAAAAAATATAATTGTATAAGACAAAGTAGTCTACCTTTTTTGGTGCTGTAATGTGGTCATAATTTTACGCTTTTGAAAGTACAAATATTGCATATATTTTTTCAATCAGATGATCAAATGTATGTGCATATTACTGATAAATATTAAAATTCTATTTAAGTGGAGTTGCACTGCAGGACTGTAGGAAATCTCAAGCTATTTTGAGATGATCTGCATCCATTATTTTATCCTACTGAATGCCCTTTCTCCGGGATAATCTACCTACAGAGCTTGACTACAACAACTAATAAACATTATTCAAATGCAGCTATTTATGGCGAGAGTTACACTAAACTGAGAAAAAGAAAATTATTATATATCATAGATTATATATATGCAAAACATATTTAGCACAACTAATAAACAGTATGCAGATAGTGGTATAATAAAATTAGCAGCAGTTAAAATTTTGCTATTAGCATTTTTATATGTATTTAGCAGTCTAAAACTTAACAGGCTAAAGCAAACCTTCCTGCCCGCGGATCGCAGCCGCATTACTTCGTTTACAGCTACAGGACATCACATTTTAATTTGGCAGATACTTTGATCCAAATCACATTTAGCATTTTGTCAACATGCTAAACAGTACTGATAGCCTAGTTTACCAGGCGTTGTTACTATCAGGATCAAAGCTGAAGTGAACAAGGGAGAGAATGAACAACATGAAATCATTTTTATTTAATAGAAATATAAACAGACAGGTATTTGTTATTATGTTTTGGGATGTTTTTAGGAGTCTGTGCTTAGGACTACATTTGGATAACTTTAAAGGAGATTTTCTCAGTATTTAGAAATTTTAGCACCCTCAGATTCCAGAGTTTTAAATAGTTGTATCTCGGACAATTATTGTTCTATCCTAACCATCCATATATCAATGGAAAGCAAATTTATTGTATAAATAAATATTGTATAAATCTCAGCTTTGAAATGACACACAAGACTGGTTTTGTTGTCCAGGGTTGTCACGTGACTTATTCTGTTTACACCGCCATCCTGGCAGGTAAGGACAGCGAGGAACGACTATGAAATAAATGGCACCAGCTTGAGTTTCAAGGCAACAGACTTCACTGTGCACCTTAATTCATAAGACAGCATAGCATAGCAAAACTTAATAGATTAAACATAACAGATCCCTATAATGCCCCTGGGGTGCTTTTAACTTGTATCAATAAAGAAACGGATACATTTCCTGACCTGCAGGATCCTAATATCGACAAATACCTCATCAACTTTTCATCGTCTTACTCCAGAGACTCTTTAAAAGCCTGAGTGGTAAAAAGTGACGTGAATTTTGTAATGGATATTCAACTTTGGAGTCTCCCGGCTTTAACCTGCTTTGTCGTCATTGGAAGGGTTAGTCAACTGTGTTATTAGCTAACGTAATCGACCCTAGCTGTCCTTGTTTGTAGGTACCCGGCTTAGCCATATCACTGATCTTGCAGTTTAAACATTCCCAAAAAACTAAATGACCCTCCATTGAAGCCATGGGTGGTGGTCAGACATGACAGGGTTGTGTTAGGAGCCCACTGTTACACTGCTGGACTAGGCGAGTGCTGCTTCTTGTTTAGGATTTGGCAGCATAACGACAGAAAGGAAGAGATAACGGTGACGTGTTGGTTAGGATGTTTTATTGCAGTTAACCATTTAATCGTCCATCGGGGATTCGGGATCCATAGGAATATGATAAAATGATTTGCCCTTTGCTTCCCTCCTACTGTTCTGGCATCCTGGTGCACATCAGCTGTCCACCATTTAAAAATAATAAAGTATTATTTATAAAGTCTATACAGCCTGGTTTTAAATGATTGTTTGACCACTGTCAATACCAATGCTACAGCCGCTCTAGCGCTCTCCTGAATGCCAGATTGCGTGACGTTAACCTCCAGAGCTCAATAGACTTTCAGCCATTTGGGAAAAATGATGGTAGATTATTTTTAAAATGTTTTTACTCCAGACCAGGGGTTTTCAAACTGAGGTTCATAGACCCCCGTGGGGCCTCCAGAATGTTCTAAGGGGGTCCCCAGAGCATTTCTTGGAAAAAAAAGACAATAAAAGTTGTAAAATTATTAAGATTGTTGTTTTTGTAGTTTGATTCCTACAAACAACACGTTGTCTTTATAATATCAGACTTACTATTGGTCTTACAGTTTAAATACTTTTATACATGCTTTTATATACAAAATTAGTTATTTAACTGTAATGCCAAACAGTCACTGACCTTTCTTTATTTATATTGAAATTACAAGCCATGTCAATTGCCCATATACATGAGATGACACACCAATTATAAAGACACGATAACCTTGCCTTTACCTTTTCTAAGAATTTTCCCAGCATGCCGCAAATGTACATGTACAGTACATGGCTTGACCTGCACTTTGTACCGGCAGCTTCCCTGCAAAATACTTTTCGCCAAAGGTCAGTATGTAGCCATCGGTCAAGCAGGCCCACCTCCTGTGACGGATGATGAAAACCCCACCTAATCTCCACGCACACGCAACCCAATCTGGTGAACAGCAGGAGCTATAGTCACATATCTGCTATGGACGACCTTAATCATTTAGAAAAGAGCACTGTAATCTAGCTGTCTAGCCTCATTGCGTTGATATAGTTTAACCTTTGGCCATTGTGAGCTAGAATATTGACATGGCAGTCACCTATTCTATATATCAGATTTTCCGTGCTCTCTGCATTCAGTGGATCATTTTCAATTTATGCGCATTTAAATGTGATATAAATGTAATTTAAAGCAGGGGTATTTTATGGGTTGATGTATTGCGCGTTAACCGGGCAAGGAAGATGAAACTGGGTTGTGCCATATGAATACTGCAAACGCAGCATATTCTTATTTCACATTTCCTCTTAATACCTGCAAAGCTGTCTTTTACAGCACTATGATTCACTTCCTGAACTGTTACATTTGCTTTTATAACTACGTTTTACTCTTGAATATCCAGACTTTCTTTTTAAACAGCTTTCGACAACTTCAGCGAAAAAGGTTGCGAATGACATTTGGAGTGGCGTGTCGTACAAGTTCTGCGGTTCGATAGTTGAAACCGGTGCTGTATTATTTGTGCTGTCAGCCTCTTAAATTGCTATAGGTGGCACCTATGCAGCAGAATCATTACCTGACAGTACAAAGATGAAGAATACATTGTATTATATTCCCTGCCCTGTCAGTTTTCAGGAGCTCGCATGAATTGCATGATTATTGGTGTTTACTAAGGCTTTTACTCAAATAGGCTGGGGTGTGAACCAATCCCTAAATGTAAATATTAAACTTACATTGTCACATAACCTGTCTACTTCTGTTTGTGCAGTGCACATGAATGATGCCCCAAATCAAATGTCTGGTTGAAAAGGGGGTGAGCTATTTCTTTCCTAAGCAATCAGACTTACAATTTTCACCCGCTAGATGATGACTCATTCGACTTTGGCCAATAAGGAACTATGAAGCAAACAGCCTATAGCAACTGATAGTAATGCCCTAGCAACCATGCACTATGAAATATCAAGCACAGGTGTGTGAAACTTTAGCTAGAGCTAAGGTTATTTGGTAGATAAAGTTACAGCTTTTCTTGATTGCTTAAAAACATTTCTTGAAATATGGCTACTTTTCTCTAAACACAAATCCAGAACTTCTCAATTCCCTCAACCTCTTATTTTCACGTCAAAATGAAGCTCTCCCCTCAAAACCATTCAAACTTGCTAAAAAAACTAACTTTTCCCCCAAACATGACACACAAGCACCTCAGAAACACTCACACTACAATATAGTCTTGGCACACCTGCAGACTAGTTGCTTTTTATTTAATTTGCTGTTTTGAATAAAAAATAGTGGCATTTGAATCGTCTAAATCCAAAGAGTTTTTTTTACGTGGGGGGGGGTGGTTGGGTCTTAGTCATCTACTCTTGAGTGTCTAAAGTGTCTTTGTCCAGCACCTGGATTCGTTTAGCCAGCCAGAATCGAGATAACAGCTCACAGCGTCGTATTTTTTGGCTTCGGCCAAGCAGAATCAAGATAACAGCATCGTCTTTTTCTTGTCCTTGGGCCAACCATAATCAAGATAACAGCATCGTCTTTTTCTTGTCCTTGAGCCAACCAGAATCAAGATAACAGCATCGTCTTTTTGTGGTCCTTGGGCCAACCAGAATTATGCATTCTAAACATTGTCAGTGCGCCTGTGGAAAGTAATGCTGAAAGGGACGAATGCAAAGTGTCGTCTCGGATAAAGAGAAAATGGTGTTGATATTTATCACTCATTTCTCATTTATTACTCATCACTCACAAGGAAGGGGCACCTCTCAGAAAACGTAGACAAATAAAGATAATTTTAGATGTTTAATTATGACTTAGAGCATTGGGATCGCCATGGCAATGTTTTTATTTTTTATGAAAATCTGAAATTCGACCCAGAACCATATTTTCTCCTTCTTCCTGCAGCTCAAAATAATTGTCAGCTGATTAACTGCAGCTCCATAGGTGTCATGTGGAGCACTTGAAAAACTTGCGCAGGCCAAAAGACAGAAGAAAATGTCAACCCCATGTCACCCTTTTCAGCCGGTTTCATAGTATGCTTAGACACTTTTACTAAATCCTCTTATTGGGATTCATGAATATAGTACTTTGAAGGCTCAGTTTCTTTTACAACACATAACCTAAAAGAATGCAAAATGAGCAAAATGCAAAAAATGTGCTTTAGGAAAAAATAATTATTACACTACTGTTGAAAGACAAGTTAGGTTAAAAATCCAAAGAACAATATACTGTAAACTGGGTATGCAACACAATTGCATTAGGTAATATATAAATAAACATGGCATCCTATGCACCCTTGGCTCAATTTCGTTACAGGATACTATAACAATATTTTGGTCTTCTGCCTTGTTGTCATCTCTAAGTTTTGCAAAAATACAGAACATGTAAAAATACTACAGTCAACTTGACTTGTTATTTCTATCGTGAAACTCCCATATTTCAGTTCTCCTTTGAAACTCCCAGACTGAGGGGGCTTGAGCCACTGCCCATTTGCCGTCACAGGCTGGTTACCTTCGGAAGCGAAATAGAACGGAAGCCGAAGTGGAGTGGAGAGGATTCACATCCCAGCAAAAAACTTTTCTTATTACTAGTTGCAATAATGCATGAGTAGATACTGAACTTTTCTGAACTAGAAAGATAATTACCTGGTTTAATTTAATTCTAAGGTCAAGTAAATTATGTCAAACCTTTAATTCTTTGTATGGAACATTTAATAACGGCAATTAAATAAGTTATACAAGTTCAATTTTAGTAGAATAAATGTAATGTAGATTTCATGGACTAAAACTAGACTAAAACTAAAATGATGGGCAAACCTGCAGGACAGAAGGTTCAGTTAAGCCTCAAAAAGTTAAAATTCTTTATTTTGTTTTATGTGCAACAAAAAAGTTACAAAAATTGTAAATTTTTTATGCGATTTGAATTTCAGTTTCATTTTTATACTTGTTTAAAATATTGTGAAGTGTATCGTATCATGAGCCCAGTATTGAGATATGAACCAAATCGTGAGCTGAGTGTATCGTTACACCTCTAACTTTCATTAATGGTTTTAGTAGAATAGAAGGGAATGGGTACCGCTGTTGTTTGGTTACCACCTTTCTTCAAAATATCTTCTTTTGTGTTCTGCAGAAAGAAAATCATTCAGATTTGAAATGACATGTGGATAACCAACCTGGCCTGAGCAAGACCAAATCCCTCTCCTTATAATGAAATATAGAAATTTGACTGCATAACAGCTGGAAGAAATGGGGTCACGATAACATTTTGCTTTCATAATGTGCTCCTGGTGCGCTGAAAGTAAATCTGCCCTCATTTCAGTTTCAATCAAGCACATTATTAGCAGGCAGATGGAACTGGATAAATCCCAGAGCACTTTTTTTTATTTTACAAAATATAACAAGCGACACAATAAAAAACCGTTGAAGTAGGAGACACGAGGTTCAAAAAACCATAGCGAGAAGATATCTAATATTCACAACAGTTGCAGATAAGCCTCCATGGATTCGATTGTTTACCCCCAAACGCTCTTGAGTTTCATGCTCGGCTCAGACGTAAATCCTCGACATTTGCTGCTGACTATGGAGCCCAAATCCCTGGTATTTGTCATCTTTCACCAGCTAAAAGTGCTGCGGACGTTTCAATGCCCACAGACGTGAAATAGCAAAGGTGGCTTTTGAGTCTAGATGACTAATGATGTTCATCCATCTATGTCACTAACCGCGCTTACGAGAGATAAAAATGATGTACTACGCGTACAAGTTCTCGGTTAGATGAAGAGACACTCACTTCGTGTCTGTAGCTCTCTCAGCACACTCAAGCTCTCGAGGGTTTAAGTATCCAAACCCAAATGTTTTTTATTTTCCGTTTTAGATGGGCTCAAGCTAATTCTTCGGAATGCCATGCATAAAATATTACCACCATTCGACAGGTATCACGGAAAAAGCTGTCTTGGGAAATCATTTGACCACCCCAAGCCCTGTAAAAGGTCAGGGCCTGCAGATGAAGTGGCCAATCGGAATTGCTTGTTGACATCAGGGTCAAGGGTCAAGGTTTGGCTTAAAAGCATCTGGAGTTGACCCCTGTTGGTATCGTGGTCGGGGTCAATTTTTGGACTCATTTCTTGGTTTCTTCCTTCATACCCACTGTCACATCGGATGCTCTCGCTGGATAACTGTAAAGGATGGGTTTGGGACTTTGTGTGTTCTTGTGGTGCCATCGGCCAGCGTAACTTGTAAGTATGTGGTTTACCTCTGGCTCCAGAGTGATTAGTCACAGGACACTGACTCATCATCTCATCTCGCCCCTATTATAGACCTTATTGATCAGGGTTGCAGACGTGTCTTTGGAGAATGGATTATTATGGAGAAGGTGTGTGGTTGAAGCGTTGGGAGTCCAATTTGGCAGCTAATTCCGTTGTTTGTACATTTATGAAATTGCCCAATGCTTTTATCCAAAATTACTTGAAAAGCATTTTTAGACATGTATTATATATAAGTGACCTTGGACCACAAAACCAGTCATACACCAATAGCCAACAATACATTGTATAGGTCAAAATTATCAAATTTACTTTAATAGCAAAAATAGGTGAATGGAGGTTCATGAAGATAAGAACATTTCCTATAGTAAATATATACATTTTTATTTTTGTAGATTAGTCGATGCAGAAAATTAACCAACTAAAATGGCTGAAAACATGGCTACAAACTTTGCTTGCTGCCGTCCGCTCTTTGGGAATTACCCACTCAAGTTTGGTATGTAAAGCTAAGAATTTCTCCTTTAAGGGTTCATCTACTCTCCACAACGGCATTGGCGGTTAGCCAATAGAGAGCTTTAAAACAAACCAGTTTCTTCTCAGCAACGGCCTGCTACAGCGCCTCTGGTGAACAACTTTAAAGGAGTTTTTCTCGATATTTTGTTTTTTTCAACACTCAGATTACAGATTTTTAATTAGTTGTATCCCAGCCAAATATTGTACCATCCTATCAAACCATTGAAAGCTTATTTATTCAGCTTCCAGATGAATAAAGGAAGCCTTATGACTGGTTTTGTGGTCCGGGCAGGGGTCACATATGTGCGTATATGTGTTAGATGCATTTGAGGAAATCTATCCCATGACCAAATTACATTTACATTTTGACATTTGGCAGACACTTTTATCCAAAGCAACATACATTGCTTTATCCGATACGTTTTACATAGGTATTTGCAATCCCATGGGATTGAACCCACAACCAATGCTCTTACCAGTGAGCTACAGGAAAGCTGTAGCTTTTTTTTAAGCCTTTAGCAGACCCTTTAATCCAAAGAGAGGAAAATGTGAGAAAAACAATCAATTTAAGGAGGTGTGCTATAAAAGTTCAACTTATCAAGCTTAAGGAAATTTACACCTCTTCAGAATGATTTCATCGGACGAGCCCTCGCCAGACCCCCAGTTACCGTCCGGTTTGTGTTTGGCTAGTGTCTAATTATAACTATTTATATTTTAGTACATTTTTCTAGTGTCTAATAATAGAACTATTTATTTTTAATCTAATCTAGGTTAATATTTATTTATATTAGTATTTTATTGTATAATAATCGTATTAAATAAACAAATCAAAACAAAATGTTCATTTTAATAATAAGCAATTTGTTGAATGTGTTCTGCAGTTTGGTTGCTTTTAAACAAGCCTAAATTCAAAATATGGGAGAGACAAGTTCAGCCAAGTAAGGGGCGATTCACATTTCGCATCTCATGTGCGGGCAAGTTCGTTACTTTAAATGTAGACACGCGGCAGGTTCGCGAAAATAGGGAGCGATGCGGTCGCAAATTCCTCTTTTCAGTTCAGCTTTTCAGAGGGCCGCGCTCGCACCCCGGGTCATTTGACATGAGAAAGCAGCACTTCTAGCGGCATCTGCATGACGCGAAATGTGAATTGGGCTTAACGGTTCTTCTCTGTATCTTTTGATTGTTATCAGAAATAATCAACAATCATTGTTTGTGAATTTGTACCGGAAGTTAAGGTGGGGTCACAAAAGTGTGAAAATGTTGTTAAACTGAAACCGTCTATATTTAAAACCTCACACGACGATTGTGGATCGAAAATTAGCGGAAAAACTTTATAATACAGGAGATCTTGAAAAGGAGAAAAATCTCTCCGGATGGTAGATGTTTTTGTAATGCCTATTCTGGTTGCCTCAGCTCCAGGTGTCACAAAATGATGGCTTTGAAATCCCATACTCTCGACACCGCGCTGCTGGAGGCGTAATTCTCGGCTGGTTGCTATGATTCTGGTCCTCTCAAGCCTGTGAGATCACAGAGGCTAATGGAACAAATTTACCAACATTAAGGGGTGACCGTGTCTGGGTCATGTCATCCCCTCATTTCCTATAGGAAGCTATAGCTTTACAAATCACTGTATTTGCATTGTCTACATCACCTCTGAAAATTGATGGATAATCACGTGTGCTGTACGGGGATAATCGTGAATACTGGTCGAATGAGAGGTCAGATATGTTGCTATAGAGACAGGGTTGCCTGTTTTAGATGTTTTTCTGAGGCATGAACAAAACATCATTTTTTGATTATGCCTACATCCTTACAGCTGAAGCTTCTTTCATAAAGCCCATTGAAATGGGTTTTTGTGGTTGGATAAAATGCAGTGAGAGCTTTGTGTGTGAAAACAGAAAACATATTTGAAGCATTTGTAATATAGAGTGTGCACCAAAAAAAACAAGATCATTTGCATTGTACTTATTTTATAGCGTCCATGCGGTATTTGTTGTGAAGGTTTTTTATTGAATTTATTGAACTCATTTCAATGCAACTTTTTCGACTTTGAATCCATCTTGGAAAGTGTTCTGCAATGCCATGCCAAGTTAAAAGAGTTTAATGGTGCCATGGGTTGCAATGTACTTTTAAAGAGTGCCACTTCAGAAGGGAACAGATGTTTCAGTGGCCTCAGACCTGAATCGAGAGCATCTTTTATGATCTTTTGTAACAGTAAACCAGACAAGACACAATTATTATTAGACACTTATTATTGGATTATAAGACACTTATAATAATTATACACTTTACACTAACAAGAAAAATCAAGCCAAAAAAATGTTTTCTGTTCTATTTTGTTTATGTAGACAGTTTCGTTGGATGCACATGCCTGGCCCGAAGTTAACTTCTGGGGCCAGTTGCATAAACATCTTAACAATTGGTCCCACTGGCTAGCAATTAGTTAGAACTAATACATCTTACTTTTTAGATTTTTATAAGACCGATCTACCTTTTTATGTTACTGACTTTAAGAAGTTATGACCAGTCTTGTAGAAAAAGTTGGATGATTAACTTGTAAGACTAGTCTAAGCAGTTTATGCAACCGGCCCCTGCTCTGTGTGTGGTTATAATATAACAATTTATTTTATATTTAATTTCTATAAATTATATCATTTATATAGATTATATATTTATATTTCTATAAGTATATATCATTTAATATATTAATTTAAAACTACACATCAGTAATTGAATTTTGCGGAGGTCCACCGGAAGTTAAGTTTCGGCCACATAAGTTGTTTACGTCTATTGCACTTTTCACAGTTTTGTATTGTTGCATAGTGGCTTTACATACATAAATGTACCACAGTTATAGTTATGATCCGTAATTATTATAAAATAAAATATTATAGTGTCAAAGTTTTTTGAATACCTATCTTCTTTTGTCTTCTGCAGGAGATAGAAAGTAAAGCAGGTTTTAAATGAAAAGAAGGTGTGTAAATTATGACACAATTTTCATTTTTGGGTGAACTTAAAATCACCTTAAAATAAATGCAATGATGGCATTGCGTCTCAGCACAAATATCTAAATGATATATAAATATAATAAAGAATATATAATATATTATTAGTCATAGAATTAGCAGTTGAAACACATGGTCTCATTCATGTGGTGCCATCAGCCAATCAGCTTCATCATTATGTCATTTCCTGCATCAGATTTCCAGGAGGTCTTAAACCATTTTAGGAACCGACAGCGAGTTAAATGAAAATATTTTGATAGGTGGTTTTCTCCAGGTAATGTAGACCACCTTGAGTGCACCTGTAATTGAAGCGCTTTCCTTGAGCACAGTTTGATGTCTTTGCACAGGATTTTTAGGCTCCTTCATCATCTTTTCTTCATCTTCGTACTACTCCAGCTTCATGGATTCAGGTCTTGTATTATGAATGATTCGTTCATTTGTATTATGTAACCTCTTCTAGGTTCCGCTCATCTGTGTCACTTCTTCAAGCTTCTTATTTCTCATATAGCTGATCGCCGTAACCGTGAGTTATTGTGCAATGTTCAAAAATTTGTCTCTCTCTCCTCTCTGTATTTAATGTTATATGATATTCTATTATGACCTGTGTTTTGAGGTAAAGGATTATGGGTTATTATTTCCTTTGACCTCTTGATATCTCTCAGTTGAGCATATTATCCTCGGCGTCCATTAATCCATCGACATTCATCTTCCTTCCGTTTTGTTTGTACTGGTCAGGGTCTCCTGTGAGCGAGAGTGCATCGCTTCCAGGGCACTTGAAAAGTGCAGAGAACTAACAGATGGTGTCATGTTTATTTAGGTGCTTTTTGTTGAGACTTTCCAACTAATGACCCTCAGAATGGCTGTAATGGCTTGAAATGAGATCTGATAAGAGTGACAATGCTGTGGTCAGACAGCAGATCTTCTCCTGACACTCTCTGATGGTTAAGGGCACAAACAGTCACAAATGAAAAATTACGGCTATTACTGAAATTATAAATGAGCAGAACTCCACTTATTCTCTATCTTTTTTTGTCTCTTTTTTCTGTTGTTCTTTGAACTGTGTTGAAACCTTTGTGCTGCTGTTACTGTTAAAGTTGACTTTTGGGTTTCCCTTCCACTAGAAAAGAATAGGGTACTCCAGCAGCTGACATGTGTGAGGGTTATGGAAACAGAAAAAGGTTATAGTAGTTTTAAACTCAATTTATATAAGGATTTGCTGCAAAACATGTAACAATTTGGAGAATTGAGATTTGGCTATCAAAACATTTTTATCTGACAGATAACCGGTTCTGTCTGCCTCGTTCTGCACATTAAGTCTTTAAATGGGACGCATTATCCTCATCTTAGATTTGAGATGTTCAGATATCCATGGATTAAATACTTGTTTCGAGCTCATAATTTAAAAATGTGCACTGTGCAGTATATGGTATGAATGTATCAGTAGGGTTACCTACTCTTTTGCCTTGGCTTTCTTTTTTTGGAATAATATTCCTTTTTTTTGGACTTTTTTCATACAATATGAACCTGACACGTTTATGTGATTAGTAATATTCCAGAGCATTTCAATAAAACAATTAACCTTCTCGTTCTATTTGGGTTTTAGACAGAGGAAAATATATAAGAATAATACATAATATTAAAACAGCTCTCTTGAAAAAAAACTATAGCGTACGTTAGTGTTTACTGTAAGTAAACTGTGGTATACTTTAGTGTATCACCAAACTGTAGTTACTTCACTTTGTTGATGTATACTGTGGTATATTTTCATACTTATATTACAGCCACAGAAATATGAAGAGACCATTGGCAATTATTTTCCGGTTTTCTGAATTTATGGTTTATTTGGTATGTGTTGAGGTAAAATGAACATTTTTGTTTCATTCTGTGAACTACTAACAATATTTCCCCCAAATTTTAAATAAAAAAATTATTTCTATTTGCAGAAAATGAAAACTGGAGAAACAGGTCAAATGAACAGAAAAGATGTTCCGGACCTAAAAAGAAAACAAGTTTATATTCACGCTCGCGCAATACAACAGTAATATTTTCACATCTATTTAGGAAATGTTCAAATTTTTTTTTTATTGAGAACCTGGATTTTTATCACAGTTTTCATGTTGTCAGTCTTTCACATTACTGTTGGCTGACTTTGTCACTCCTGAGGTTTGATTTTGTTGAAATTCAACGGACACTGGACTGGAAAATTTAGAATTGTCTTTAAAAAATTTTTTGCAGCTGTATAGTTAATTGATAAATTAGATATGTAGCTTACTTTTAATGTACTATAGTATCTAGGAATTTTACTACATCTTACTATAGTAAATCCTGAAGTATACTACATTATACAAACATAATGTCTTCTTGAGCCTTCAGAATTTGTGAAAAATTTGTTATAAAAAGTTATGAAAATGTAACCTGAACCACATTCATAAAAACAAAGAAAATTACTATCCATAAGGAAATAGACATTTGGCTGTAGTTGAAAAGCTTCCATTGCTATTGATTGTTTGCCTGCAATGCTCACCGACAAAAGCTTTGGTCAATCAGCAGAATCTCTATGGACCTGCACTGTGCACCATTTAACCATTAGTATTCATACAGGCCAGTAAGTTACTAATCTTTGCGGTTTCCCATATCTACCCACTGGGACGGATATATAATTAATATTGTTAATATTCCAAACACGAGTGAAAGGAAACTTTCGCTAAAGGCTGTATTTATTGAGGTTATCTTAGGTACAGTAACAAGCCGCAGCTTGTCTTTATACAAGACTACAGCTTCTGCAGATTGAAATTGGGGTCAACAAGTGTCATACAAAAGCAAAATAACTGGCATTCAAAAGCAAAAATAGGAAAATGACTTCTTATTGTATTTGGAGTTCTGTTAATGTTGAGTGCGGCCCATCAGGAAGTAGAGATTACTGTTATCAGCTTTTTCTCATTTCCGCGTGGAGATGTGAACATCGGGCACGTTTAATAAATAATGCTGGAATGAAAGATAGACCTTCCACCCTGGGACCATATCATTTTCCTTGAAGGTGAAAAATGTGCTTTTGCCTCTATAGACCGCTTTTGCGCCGACGTCACGCTTGAGTCACGGCATTAGCTGGAAAACTGGAGGTGGCCAACACAAACCAGCACAGATTCGGCTACATAAGAAGTTCAAAATATCATCTTCTTGTGATGTTTAGTGACACAATCGACAGAATACAGTCTCCAATCTGATATTTTAACACAGATGACATGATGTCAATGTGAATGACTGACAGCATGTCGAGGTTAAAGGTGCCAGTCTTTTGCTGTTTTAAGAGGCTTTGATTATGTTTTTTGGGTGTTTAACAATGGACGCTTTATATTTCACATATTTCAAATCTTTTGTTCACCGCTGTCTTTCTTCTCACAGAACAACTGGATTTCTTCTCTTTCCGAAATGCTCTGATTGGTAAAGCTGACCAGGTCTGTCATGATTGGTTCCCCGCTTAGAGTGTGTGTGTGAAGATGCCCCCCCATACCATATCAGCGAGCTTCCGCTTCTCAGGCTCTTGTTATTGGTCGGTGCCCCTCTCAGTGCACGTGTATTCATTATCACCGACTTTTAGCAATAAACATTAACAATAGCGTCAACTTCACTTTAATAGTTAAAAACTTGCGGATCTATCGAAGTGTAACGGAGGTCTGGTAGTGCATGTGCAAAGTCAATCTTTGTTACAGATTGCACATTTATTTCCTAGTATGGCGAGGGAAATTACACCGGACCGAATATCATCAGACCGGTTACATTGATAAACATTAATAACAGAGGCGTTAGTTCCACTTCTCTAAGGAAGGACTTGGGCGGAGGTTATTAAAGCACTTGGAATAGTGATATCTTACTAGGCACTGAACTTTGAGCTTTATCATTTAGCAGGTTTTGTTTATGCTCTAACAGCAACATTACACACTAACTAAAGGTTGAAAAAAGGGATCGCGGGAACGTGATCTTTAACACATAAAAAATCATTTTTTAACCTTTCCTCGATACAAAAAAAATTCTGTTGTATTGCTTAAAGGTGTGTATGAACTTGATTTCTTTGCCGTTTTTGAGTCCTGAAAATATAGAGCATCTTTTCTGTTATTTTGACATGTTTTTCCAGTCTTCTTTTTCTGCAAATAAAAGCAAATAGAAACAATATTTTTATTTGAAACTTGGGACAAATATTGTAAGTTGTTCACAGAATGAAACAACAACATTTGACCTTAACGCATGCCTATAAATAGCCAATTAAGAGAAACTGAAAATATAAAAAAGAAACTGTCTTGTTACTATTTCTCATGCTATATATGTACAATTTAGGAAAATTATAATTGGGTGGAAAGAAATTTGATCGTTTGTTTGAATGCAGACAACCACAGCCGGATCCAGTCCAACATTATTCCAAATAAAATTTAAGCTCTTTTCTTTATATTTTTGCTTTAAATGTCATTTATTTTGCGTTCGTGTCTCGCATTTGATCCCAGTATGTTTTATTGTCAGTAAGAAGCAGCCATGTGCACATACATGTAAGTGCCCTTGTTGTCATTCTGTCTGTGTATTGAATCAAGACTGTTTACATTATGCTGTGTTGTCAACTACAAAAACGTATCTTCAGGAGATTCTATTTTTTATCAGATACTTCTTCCTACATAAACACATTTCACGGCTGCATCTCGAGGTGACCTTCTTGATTTCTCCAATGATTCACACCCCCTTCTCTTTCCCCAGGTGTGTTGTTTAGATGTAAGGTTGATTAAGAACACTGTCTTATGCTTGTTATAAACATTCCCATGTCACAACTAAACGGCGTCTGAGAATGACACTGTTATAATCTTCAGCGCAGAGGCTGAGTTATTAAATATCTAACAGCATAGTGATATGTGTGAAAAAACATGCAATAAAAACACATTTCTCAATCTTTGTTGTACGTGCAAACACGCACAGTTCCTTCGGTGCAGGAAGGGAATTGATTCTAATTAAAACTATTATAGCTGCTGTGTCCTATCGGTGGTCAATGATATCTTCCTAGAAAAATCCCACAATGCAATTTTCTCGTCTTTGCAGTGCTGGCGATGGGTGACTTTGCCAGATGGATCCCGAGAGTCTTGATTAAATCACGCTTCAGTCCTCTAGAATGTGCAGACTGCGACTCAATGTCCATGTCTGCAGAAAACAAATGGCTGAGAATGAAAAACCGACATCTTAAATGTAACCTACATTATTCATGATATTGACATTTGCTGTGTAATTGAAAATGGTTGTAATTACTTCTAATTGAATTGGAATCAATGCTATATGCAAATAAACATAACAGTAATGTGCAAATTAGTAGACAATTGTTTTCTCAACAGTATAGGCGTAATGGACTGGCAAATGTTTGTTATTTCAAACAAA
Source organism: Triplophysa tibetana (assembly GCA_008369825.1). Classification (NCBI taxonomy): domain Eukaryota; kingdom Metazoa; phylum Chordata; class Actinopteri; order Cypriniformes; family Nemacheilidae; genus Triplophysa; species Triplophysa tibetana. The sequence continues at coordinate 27,064,371 of CM017896.1, read as the reverse complement.
TTACATTACCTGCATGCTCAGAATGTATGTACCTTACGAAGCATGTCGCTAATAAATTACCTACTGTCATTTTAACTCGCCAACCCGAACGAGTTGTGAGTCCCAGGCACATTTTTTTCACATGCAGATAAGGCTTTTAATATCTAATTGAAATCTCTGGTGATCAATTTTGGTCCCCCGGTGTTTGTTTGTAATATTCCTCTGCCACATTGAGACCAAGTCGGAGCTTTTTAATATCAGTGACTATCATTTTGCACAGCATGGTTTGTTCCTTTGCTGGTCCTGGATAGACGGATGGAAATGGAAATAAAGCATCACGTTTCTGCATTTTGACCCCAGGTTCTTAAAAACAAGTCATGCACGATGACGGCAAATCAATGCAGTTAGAATTATTTTGCCACACACTATAAAGCAGTGAGTACAGAAATGTGCTAATCATGTGTTCCTGCTTTTATAGGTATTCCTCTGACATTCATGTCAGGGTTATGTCTAATTCACTGAGACTGTGAGGTTTATAGTTAATTGAATATTTAATGCACAGACTGCTTGAATACTTATTTGCTTTTGTTTGTTTGCTAGTATTTAACTTTTTATAGCTGGCAATGCCAAAGCTCTAAAACTAAAGCTTGTCAGAATAGTAACAGATTCCTTATGATACCAAGCAACGACAGATTTGTTGCCTCCAGTCCATATTACACATGAATGACCACAAGAAAATTAAATAACTATTTTACGGTCTATGAGGTATTATTACTTCTGGTTTGTGCATTATTGTTCACATAAATCCTGCAAAGTATGTTGTTTCTCAAAAATGTGCTTCCTTTTTATGTCGCATTCAAAACCCACGTGTACTGCCACTTTTAAAGGTCCAGTGTGTATTTTGTTGGAGGACCTATTGACAAAAATGCTATACAATATACATAGCTGTGTCTTCAGAAGTATACATAATGATTAGACCTTACATAATGCAGCGTTTTGTTTTTATTACCAGTGTATGTGAGAGTGTATGTTGACCCCTGGTCCGTGGCGTTATTGCAGGGGGTCTGAAGAACCCTTTAAATAACGTCTAGAGTGATTATCTTGCATTCAGGTTTTGAAATAACACCCACCAGACGCAGATAAAAGTCAACCATGTAGACTTTTGCAGTCAAATTAATTGCCATATTGATTGGTTCCTTTTGTGCATAAATTATGTTCACTTCACTCACTTTGCAGGGAAGTTTCATGTAAATTAAATCATATTTAGCCTATGTGCAGCTTCTGCTCATTTCTGATTCAAACAAACCCGTCATGCGGCGGTTGGCTTAAAGAAAGACATCACAGCACTGCGAGAGAGAGTCGACTGCTGCGTTTTCTTTAGAACTGCTCGTGCAGTACTTTGTTGTCACATGCCAGGTGGTTCAGCGCACCGCCGCATAAAGTCGAACAAGCCTATTTTCAATGAAGCGCCATGGATTAACATATTCATGAGCTTAAGCAGTAATGGCATCAGTTTCACCTCATCAGTTTAACACACGGATCGATCAGAACTCAGAAGTGCAACGGAGGCCTTTTACAGTGAGACAGTGTGCATTTGCACACAGCAATCTTTGTTAGATCACACATCTGTGTCTGACTCCTGACAGCGGACCGATTGGCCTGTAATTTGGAGCAGTTTCACGTCAGATCGGTTGTAAGGAATGCGTCAGGTCAGGTGCATGTGAGGGCAAGTTGGACAACTCACAGGTATCGTTCAGATGTAAGTTTTAAGTTTTAAATGTGTATTTTTACTGAAAAATGGATTGCTTCTATATCACGTTGGTAAATATGTTATTGTTTTCTACACATATTAAATATTATATAATGGTTACTTTTAACTGTAACTGATCAGTAATGGTTGGTGTTAGTCATTCTTTACAAACGATTGTCAAAAGAATAATTGCAGTAAAGTGTGTTTATACTGTTTATAATACCAAAATAGAATGTTTTATTGTGACTTGATTGTGTAATTTTAATCCAACTGAAAACCATTAAATGGTCAAGTGTAATTTTAAGTTAGGCCTACACTTATTGACTACCAACTATACAATTTTGACTTTTCTAATCTTATTTTCCTAGTTTAGCGGAAATGTGTTGGGAAGAAAAATGGGATGGCGTGTGAGCGCGGGAGCTGGGGGTTGAGGTGGATGTTTTGAGATAAGATGGGGTCCAATATTCAGAAAAGGTTGAGAACCACTGAAATACATTTTGTATTAAATGACATTTTGTTACTTGTCATCCACCTTAGTGCTTCGTAGGGGAGGGGTGAACCATTGGTTGCATATCGTAACCTCACCCCTAGATGTCGCTTAATTTCACAATCTGGACTTTATTTTAAAATAGGTGATAATAATTACAATAAATTATATATTGCAAGAATATATAAACACATTACTTAAAAGTAAATAGTATGTAGTACACATATACTACATATATGAAAAAGAAAACGGATTATTCAGATTCAAGTGGTATGATGGTACTCTCGAATCAAAATTTCAATCTCTCTAATAATACACCAGCTGCTCTTAAGAATCCCAGTTCCTAAGGTCCTTCTTATTTTTTTTTAAGAGTGTAGCACTGGGGTCTACTACAAGAAATGCAAATCAATTTGCTCCTTGAATTTTTTTGCCCTCTTCACCACCTGCCCTCGGAAAATCTCTCCCTTCTTTGCCGCAGGCAGACTTGGTGCCGTTTTTATACTCACAGTTGTGAAATATACCAAGGGAGATGACAAAGTGACTCTGTCGTTAAGATTCTCATCATCTCCCTCTTTCTCGCTCTCATTACTTCCCCAAATGAAAAAAGAAATGGAGTCTGAAGATAAATGGCTCTCTTACAGTATACTGGAACCATTAGCAGGAGAAATATGTCCACTTCAAGACAAAGCGCTCTAAAAACAGTAGCTGAAATAGAAGCAGGAAAGCAGTGTGTAACTGTAAGAGCTTGATAAATCACTAAAGGGTCTCTTAAGGTCGTGATGATTGGGATTCTAGTGGAATTTATTGCATTGCATTTCATTGAAATGCGATGTGGTTGACATAGACCTAAATAATGTTGTAATGTTTAAAGGCGCACTACGTTTTACACTGGAAAATATAGAATAGTTTACAAATAGAAAGTACTTGTGAAAGATGACAAACGTTGATTCAGGTCATGGATAAAGGTGGGTCCTCTTTTAATTGTCTTACGTGACGAGGTCACATGACCAGTTGAGTCATGCCATGTTTCAGTTAGCCTATACCTTAATTACAAGATGACACGTGATGATGTACGTTAAGCTGTATATGTCTCTTTGTGTGTCTTCATTAATTTTGCATCAAGACATTAGTCTAAACTATAAATAGTCCATTATTCGAATTACTGAACCAAAATATTGTGGAAGGATAGATCGCCTAAAAATAAATATTCTGTCTTTATTTTTTCATTGTGGTGTTGTTGAATATATGACTCTTCCTTCTGTGAACCCAATGAGACCAGCTTTGAGTCAATGGGCACCATGTTGTTGCTCTTCTTTTTGTTTCACAGAAGATGAAAAGTCATGCAAGTTACCTAAGGGTGATTAAATAATTACATATTTTGGTTAAACTACGCCTTCTTTCAAATATCAGATGTGTTTGGAAGTACATCAAAACTTAATCCAATGGATTTGTACATTAGGGAATACAGTAATTGATTCAAGCGGCTGTGTGTTTTTCTCTAGGACTGTTTGCTTTTGTCCAGGAGGAGCTTGTCTTTGATTGACTCCTCATGCAAAGTCGATGAAGTATTTTTATGTTGTGCTCCTCTTCTGTAGTGTTATTATTACTGAGTTGAGGGAGAGAACAAGGTCCTCTAAGTCTCTAACTGGTGTTACTGTCTGGGCTCTCTGCTGTCATGGTGACACAGACGATCAAGAAAGTATAATTAAAGAAAAATGACTTATACAGAGACACAAGGATTCGCACGCCCACAGAAATAAACACATAGACGTTCAAAACAATGGTGTGTATAATTACAGGTGAGAGTAAGGGTTTGCTGTTCTGTTCTGTTCTGAGATTTATGTACTGCATGATGAAAAATGCCCCTGTAAGTGGACGTTTTTTCTGGCAAACATCTTTGCCTTATTCTACTATTCTATCTTATTAGGCTGTTTCCATATTAAGTAAGTTAATCGCACTGTAAAGTCAACTTTGCACCAACCAAACTTTTAAAAGCGATACATTCATATTGAATAAATAATTAATTATCATTAATATTCATTTTTCTAATTTTGTCTAGCAGAGAGTGTTGAATGACTTCCCATCTGGGCCCTTACTGGCTGCGTTCACCTTTATTATTTTGTCCAAGTCATTCGTTTCAAAATCGTAATATTAAATAAAGTGTTTGTTTTGTAGTGTGATAAATTAAAGGTGAAATTCTTTGGGGGATCTACTCACAGAAATACAATATAATATGCATAACTTTGTCTTCAGAGGTGTATAAAGACCTTACATAATGAAGAGTTATGTTTTTATTACCTTAGAATGAGCTATTATCTATACCTCTGCTCCCCTTGCATGGTGTTTCTACAGCAGTCGATAAAAACTGATCTACAGAGTGTTGCTATATTTTCAAAAATGTGTTATCTCCTTTCGCAAAGAAGCGAAAATTTGACGACATCTTAGCCTCAGTCTCCGTAACGCTTCGAAAGGGGGATGGAGTGAGCCGATGGTTAGGAACCTTACTAGATGATGTTAAATTTCATACACTGAACCTTCAATCTGTTGCCAAGCTAAACAATCTGCTATTAAAACCTTTAAATCAAACATAAGTTTGTTTTTGTTTCTTTGTTTGGTTTGTTCTAAATGACGCACACTGCTTTTAAATGCCCTATATATTAGATACGTCAAACAGCTTTGATAATAGGTAAAATGTAAGTATGAAGGATGTTTTTTTTAGATGAGCTATTCATTTTCTGTTTATTTTAAATAGTTTGTCGTCCAATTGTTAAAAGCTAAAAAGTTGTTCTTGAAGAAAAATTTCACACATTTTTTTAGATAAATTTAAAAAGACCTTAAGCAATTATTTACACTAACTATGCTTTTAACCAGACAAATTTTGTCCCCCATTCACTACCATAGTATGAAAAATATGTAATGGTCGTCAAAAATGCCCCAGAACTGTTTGCTGAACTACATTCTTCAAAATGTCTTATTTTGTGTTCAACAGAGCAGAAAAATGATAAAGTAATTATTCCTATGGGATTAAATGGGGGCCAAGATCTGTTTGGTTAAAAACATTCTTCCAAATAGCTTTCTCGGTGTTCATCAGAACAAAAAAATACAGATTTCTTCAGAAGGGTTCTCTGTGGAACCAAAAATGGTTCTTTAGGGCAATGGTTCTCATACTTTTCAGATCATTCAAGTACCACCTTTAATAAAATGAGTCGTTCAAAGTAGGACCGCCATAGAAAAATCACATGAATAAACATAAATGTATAGTAGAGCAAAAAATCTTATCCACCTCGTCCTCCAATTCAAATGTATTATTAATAATTATGGGGGCTTATTAACTTTGTGTGGACTTGCAGGACAACAAACTTATACTAAAGACAAACAATGTAGAAAGAATATTAAACACAGAAGATAAATAAATATACGTATAATTAAACGTCAAGAGAACCGCTATAACACAGACTTACACTTCACTGCAGCAGCTTGTGAATGCGGCGCGTCACGACTAAATCACAACGCTCGGCGCGCGCTTCATTGATTTAACCTCGAGTAGATGCAGACGCGTGTTGAATAAGTTATCTAAGGCAATAACAAAAGCTTTAAACAGCGGTTCAAGTTCAGAAATACATAAGAAGCTTAATCTGCACGCAGCACACCTGAAGAGAGAGAGAGAGAGAGACACTCGCATGCGTCTGTCTACTTCCGCTCATCTGTGTGAGCTCCACGACACGCCTGATTTACATCGACCAATAATAATAAATGAACGATAATTAAACTCTATTAAAATTGCACATAGACTATATGAGATGTATTCCGTATTTATCAATCATGTATCAAACATTTGACACGAAATTAATTTATTGTCGTGTCACGTACCACCAGGGGTGTCTTCAAGTACCACTAGTGGAACGCGCACAACAGTTTGAGAACCCCTGTTCTATGGCATTGCTGAAGAACCTTTTAAGCACCTTTATTTTTAAGAGTGTTGTTGAAAGCAAAGGTTGAAGATGACTTTTATATTAACTTTTATTTCTCAATTTTACATACTTTTGAAAACCTTCTCTCTTTCATGGCTGCACTTTTTGATCGCCACTGAAGTTTCGTCGACCTTGGAAGAAAGAGAATGTGTGAAGTGTAAAAAACAAACTCGTGCGTGTCTCAGTTATGCCACCGGATCCTCAACAAATTGCCTGTCCAGGTGTATGAAGTTTGCCTTTAAAATGTCATTTGTTTCAAGTCTGTGATCTAAAAATCTAGACGGGTGTGTGCCGGGATGGATTACTGACCGGCCAAAAGGTTTAGTGCCCAGGGGCCCTTGACTACCATGACCCCGAGGGGGCCCGGGGCTTCACAGTTGCGCCATCCAGTTTGGTACAGAAACCCAACAACAATGAAAACAAATGTTTAGGTATGTTTAATAGATGGGTCCCATAGCTTATACAGGGTCTCATTGTTTAACCTGTAAAAAAATTAAACAATGAACATTTGATTTTATGTTTCTTTAATTTATTAAATTAAATTTAACTTAAAGTATTAATTAAATTACAGTACATTTAAATTGCATTTTCTTTTGCTTGATGATTTGATGTTTACAGAAATGTGTATCAGGGGCATTTCCAGTGAGAAATCATTTTTTATTTATGCATTAAATACATGTATATTTGACAGGTAATTAAAGGCGTATGCCTTAATTTAGTCCATTGTTGATTTATCATGTAGCTAATATTAGACTTGGATAAACCCTATACAGATTATTTTAAGCGTATGGCCTGATGTTGAGCGAGAACACTTAATACTTAATATTAATATTCATTATCATCTTAACTTTCACTTTCTATAACTGAATGCTTAAAATGGAAAAAGGGAAAAGGGAAAGAATGGAAAAAATTGTGGGAGGGGGCTCTTGGAGGTAACTGGCCCTGCGGCACTTTGAAGTCATAATCCGTCCATAATCCCTTACAATTACAGTACTATATATGTTGTATGTTCAGTTCCAATATGTACTGCAATATTGTTTACAGTCGTGCACAGCTCTACCCAAAGGGAGTTTATGTTTGTTGTAAATAAGGGTGTATTTATTCTTTTGCACAATGCTGTGAACAAATTAGAATTGCAAAGAGCATATGGAGTAAAAATGTGAAACATACATATTCAGTGTCTTGTACTCAGATACCTCACTGAATACAGTAATGTCTAACTTTACTGTAGTTTTCAAATGGCTGTGCAAATAGTATAGTGCTGTCTTGAGCATTTTCAGGAAGTGACACCAAAATCTGACTTTTTTTGCATTGGAAAACCTTTACAGAGTAAACTGTCATAATGAAAACATGACAAAGCCATTTGACTATCTTGTTCATAAACAGTGGTGTAAGGACTTTTCATCTTGATGACACTGACACTTTCATTGACATGAATACTTGCTTTTGAGGAATGAGCTATCCATTTTGAGCAAGTGACACGCTTTTGCAGGTTATCAACTAGGTTTTGCAGTTTGTACTAATTGTTTTGAGAAATGCATTCACTGTTGTGCAAATGTAAATAGTGATGTGAGAAATGCACCAAAGCGACTGAGAAAAACTGTAATTTACTTTACTGTTATTTCAGATTTCATGTTTCATGTTACTAATATGTTCAGACTTGACTATATCATGTTTATTTGTTCCCATATAAATCCTAGAGGATTGGATGCAGATTATAATTGAAATTTCATTAGAGACATTTGACCATTGAGTTGGTTACTACAGATGGTTTATGTGAAATATGAGTTTGATCAAAAATAAATCTGTTCATTGATTAAAGCTTTAGGATATACTCAAATATAGAAAAGAACTGAAGCAATCGAAACGTTAGAAAAGCACAAGGTCAATTTGAAGCCGCTCAAATGTGCCGTATACCACCTGCAAGTTTCAGAAAAAGAACCTAATCTCTTCAGTCTCCAGAAAGACTGTGCAGTTATACAGCGACTACAAGCTTTTAAATGGATAAGAAAGGCTCAGCATGTTCTTTTCTCTCATATGTATTCAGTCTTTTCCTATTTGCCCTTATGGCAAATTGTATTTCAGCAGTTCACTTTCATTAAGCTTTGAAAGATGTTCCCTCTCTTAAAGTTTGTTTACCTCCTCACAGACCCGCAGCTTTTATGGGTTATTTGTACCAATCGATGTGTAGCACATAGCACATTGACAAGCATTTAAAAAAGCTACTTGGCTGTTTATTGCGTTACAATTAAGTTGTTAAATTGAGGTTAAAATGAGGTTCCTAACACATGCCAGGGGAAAATTGGCGTAGCAGCCGTGGAATTACTTCCAAAGTGGGAATCACATCCGAAGCTTATATTCCCTGGATGGCTGATCGCGTGTTTCTCAGGGTGAATGGCAAGGTATAGAAAGGTGCTACCCGATACTTTGAACTTTGACATTTGTTGGCTTCACTGGTTTTCTTTTACCCTTCACACTGGATTTACCGCATACGTGCACAAATGCTCAAGGTTTCGCACAGGACCAGCTGCGATAAGTCTCCTGTTGTTAGCGTTTGTGCCGCCCATGTAAAGAAAAAAGTCAGTTATAATCCTGTCAGTGCATTTACAAAACAAAAGTGAATTTAAGTGTGTTTGCCTGAAGTCATGGGAGGTAGCGTGAAGGAGTGACTCAGATGCACTGTAAAACAATTGTGACAGTTGTGTGTGGTAACAACTGAATAAAAATGTAAACTTATATGATTTAGAAGTCCAATTTGTCATTTTTTGAGGATCTATTTACAGAAATCCAATATAAAATACATAAATTTATGTTTTTAGTACCTAAGAATGAGCTATTTCTATCTGCATACACTGCGGGCCCCCGTACATGGAAGTCACCATGTTGTTTCTACAGTAGCTCTAAACAGACAAACTGCTCTAGGGCTCATTTCATAAATACTTTATCTCGTTTGGGAAAGAAGCAAAAATTTGACGACACTTAGTTCTATGTCAGCCACCGTATTACTTCGAAAGGGAGAGGGGAATGAGCTGTTGGTTGCAATTCGCAACCTCACCACTAGATGCCGCTGAATTTCGTAAACTAGATCTTTAATCTGGCTACATTAGGTTATACCACTGTCAGCCATTTTTGTTATTTTAATGAATTTGATCAAATGGAAATAATAATTTGGATTGTGTTCACTTTAAAACTGTCATGGCATTCATTTGTAGTTGTTTGTTATGTCAATGCATTTTCATCATTCACACATTGTGTTGTCCATGTCATAGAAATCTGTGTTGTGTTTGTTTAATGACCCTTAACTGTCCTCTGGCCGCTGGCCCAGATGTTTTCCCCCGGTTGTGGGAGTAAAAACAGAAGTCTTTGCTTGTCTTTGGTATATCATCAATCTGTGTAAGAATGTAAGGAGCGAGCGTTGAAAGAAACAGATGAGATAGCAGCGGCTCGCAGATGTAATAGTTTTCAGTGTTTGATAAAAGCTTGACATTTGTAAATGTGTTTTGCATTCTAAGCTGCGGCCCCAGACACGAAAAGGTGCCATCAGCACTGAAGACAAATAGTGGAACAGGAATATTTAACAGAGCATTGTGATGGAGAAACGCAGGCTATTATGCTGGTTAAAGGACAATAAAAAAGTAATCTTGTCTTTTTCTTGGGTCAGGAAACATGAGGAGGATTTGTTTTCAAAGAATGTTAATTGACAGCCTCAAGGGCATAACATTTTTTGTAATTGGTTTCATGTGGTTTATGAGTTTGCCAACATTTTTGACTGTTTAAATATGGTAAATTGTTTGTAATATTTGACTCTAGTATTCTGTCGATTAAAGGTGCTGTTTGTATTTTTTAGGAGGATTTCTGACAGAAATGCAATATAATATACATAACTATGTCTTGAGAAGTGTATAAAGCAAATACGTTATCTCCTTCGGCAAAGGACCGAAAATACAACGACATCTTTGTCCTGTGAGAGCAGCCGAGGTGCTCCTGAAAGGGAGGGGTGCAGTGAGCCGTTGGTTGCAATTCGCTAATTTCATACACTGGACTTTTAAATAAAAGAGCCTCACAATAAAAAAATAGAACATGACCAAAGATACACAAAATAAGTCATTGGGATCACTCAGTAGAGGCTTGTTTGAGTCCAAATGTCTTAAAATGAAGAAATTCCAATGAATGGCTAGAATGAGCACTGCCAGGTTTGTGAAATTCATAGCAGCAAATCTTTGGTAAATATTTCAAATGTAGTTTAAGCTATTTGTTAGCAATTCATCTCAATATCAAGCACAACTGTGTAATCTGCTTTCCATCCTACTTTATGTGTGTGGAATACACTGAAGTGTTCGGTGTGTGTTCAACAGTAAGGACTGCTGCCGTTTTTAAAAAGCTACCATTTTGTTCAAGCCACGTTTAGTAATGTGAAATCATGTGTTCAATGCATTTGTTATGCATAAGCTACCATGACTTTCTAAAAATCCATTTTATTTTAATTGGTAGAGATGTTCAAATAAACAACAGACAAAAGTAGTATTATCGAATTTTGAAGTTTTTCTCATTTACAGTTCGTGTTAATTGGCAAATCTGTTAATGCTTGTCTAGTTTTCTACATGTTTTTTTCTTTCGAGGGACCTCTGGGGTTGTTTTATAAGACATTATTCCCTGCTGTGATCCGTCAAGTCAAGCATCTATAATGATCTCCGCTAATGAGCGCCATTGACTCATGCGGTACATCGGCAGAATTTTAGAAGATCATAGGGCGAAGTAAATTGCATGTGAGAGAATGGTTGTTATGTCTTTTAACCATTAGATTAATCTTTTTATGATTGTTATTGGTTGGACCTGCATGTGTGCGAACGGAAGACAGCCTTATTTATTTAACGGATGCTTTTATTAAAAGCAACTTACAGATGAGGATCTACTGTACGACAGCAAGCTGCGCTGTTAAACGGGTTGGGCTGTGATGTATGATGATTTTGGAGTCAAACTGACAGGCTACATATCTATCATAATGCACAATTGCTGGTACACCAGTGCATATTTATTCGTTCTGCATATTATAAGTGTACCCTCCACTTGAAATCATTATCTGGTGTATCTCTATAAGTAGCCCATTTGTTCTTATACCAGGAAAAGTGCCTGCTGTGGAATTTAGTTCAAATGAGCTACGGTGAAAAATAAAATCCCTGTTTTGAATACCTGTGTTTTTTTTTGGTGTTATATGTGTATTATACATCTTGTTGTGTGCGGCAAAATGGTCGAATGATACTTTCAATTGACTTGGTAAGTAATTATATTCTTCATGAGGTTGTCTAAGCCCTTGGGCGATGGCCAACTTCATTACTTTTGCCAACCAACCACACTAATCTCCATCGTTTTGATCGTAGTGCTGCCCGCAGCACTGCCAGACCGGCTGCAGTGTCTGTGCAGGGTGAAGAGAACCCTGAATTGAGCTTTGATTATCTTTCTCAGCTGTCTGAATTCAAGCTCTTTCCAGCACCAATACTTTTTTTTATCAGCTTCATTATTTACTTGGGTTTCTCAGAACGACTGTTTCCGCTCCGTAGGGACTAAACGCAGAATCTCTCCAGCATATTAGTCTTAGAACATCTCATTTGTTAGCCGACATGCACGTACGCTGCACAAACATCACAGAGCTTTATTCTTCTTTAGGGAGATTTGGAATTACTCGCCGTGGTCGTACAATTTATATTTTTTCATAGAAGTGAAGTGAGTAACTTTTAGCGGTTTAATGTGTAGTGAGAATTTGAAATCATTGCTGGGTTTAAAGACTGTGGTGCTTTTATAGCATGCCAGTTTTTGGCTGAGCCGATGTTTGGATTTACATATAGTAGGCTGTTTGGATGGAAAAGAAGTAGATTAACCGAAGAATGGCTGATCGGGTGGACTGAGAAACACTAATCCCCCCTCCCTTTCGAAGCGCTACAGTGATTGACACAAGACTAACATGTTGTCTCGTTTTCACTTCTTTGCCGAAGGAGATAATGTATTTACGAAATGCGATCTGAAGAGCACTTTGTCCGTTTAAGGCTACTGTAGAAACATGTGAGCGGACCCCCAGTGTATGTAAGTAGAAAAGCTCATTCTAAGGTAATAAAAACATAACGCTACATTATGTAAGGTCTTCATAGAGGTCTGCATTCTTGCGGCGTAGGAACTCTGGTACTATGGATGGTAGCGGGTCTTTGGACGGGTACCTACTCCATCCTGACATTTCTAACTGACCACATGTAGAGCCTGATCAGAGGACTGTGTTATGCATATCTTACACGCATGGACCAGTTCTTACTCTGTTTTAAGTTTAATTTGCACGCATCACCTCCCAGACACTGCGTGCAGGTTGCCGAGATCACCTTAGAGGACTGCCAGCGGGCGGGAGCAGGACGAAAAAAACAGTCCTGCGCAGACCTCTACATCAAACACCTCTGAAAACATCGCACTACAACATACAAATTCATTAGCCACCCCATAAAATAGTTACGAATTGCCAGTTGTAATAAAAACCTGATCTCATGGGAATTCGTACGTATATTTCAAAGTGACTAATTCATATATGTTCGTACTATGTGAATCGTACAAAAACATACTATTATTAGAAAAAGCAATACTGAAGCCCCTCCCCTAACTCCAACTCTAAACCTTACGTCACTGGCACAAAAGCAAATTGTACAATAAGATCATATGAATTCATACGAATTAGCCACCTCGTAAAAACGTTTTGTGCTGATTATACTGCTTCAAGCTGAAACAGAGAAGCAATTCAATCTAGATGGATTAAAGTGCCGTTCCATAGTGAAGGGCAAGTGATTAGGGTCGTAAAATGACTGGTGAAGTTGAAAAATATAGCCTTGAGGCAGACACTTTCATGAAAGTTTAAACATTAAAAAAAAACATTTATTTTTCTTCGATGCAATAACATGCACTGATAAATCTTTGCACACTAGTAGAAACCTAATACAATTGATTCCAATTTTGACCGTCGATTGATTTTTCTATTCAGTTATAACTGTGTATTTTATCAGTCGGTGCCCTTTACACATAACCTTTAAGTCACTCAAAATGGAAAGTTATTTTGTATTTCATTAAAATTCAGACATGTTTCAAACTTCAACTGGGGTCTGTCTCCATGTGTGTGTGCGCATGTGTGTTTGCAGTCATTCCACGCTCTGTCTGCCTGTCTATATTTCATTTATATGGTGCAAAGAATTGCTTTCGCTGGGAAATGATAATCACACAGAAAATTGCATAAACGCACTGAGCTTCTCCCATCAGACAAAAAAAGATCCTCTGTCTGACAATTTTCTGATAAGAAAAAGTTTACTGAACTGAAATTTCTGAAGCTGCTTAAGTTTATAAAATATATAATTCACATTTGTTTAAAGGTCCATTGTAAAAAACTTTGCGGCATCTAGCGGTGAGGTTGGGAATTGCACCTCTTTCCACAGATAAAGGAGCAGTTGTAGAAACAACTTTACGAATTCCATTCAAGGGACCCGCTGTGTATGTAGATAGAAATATAGAATGATTAATGAATGGGGCATTTATATGGCGCTTTATTGTGTATTGCTGTACACCCATAGCGCTTTACAAACATATGAGGGGGGTCTCTCCTCACCCACTACCAGTGTGCAGCGTCGACTTGGACAACGGCGCCAGAGCGCTCACCACACATCAGCTATCGAGGGAGAGGAGAGATATGGAGCCAATTCAGAGGGTAATATAATTTATTCTTAAATCAAGTATTCGTTCTACGGTAATAAAAACATACTCACTTTCCAGGAAAGAATGATTAGTGTGTTGACTTCTATTATGCCTAAACAAATATTTGCTTATTAATGCCATATGATTTTTGTGAGCGTAATTTTGGGGATTGATAATATCAATAGCCTACACTTCCGCAAAGAACTATTCAGTGTACCATCTTTTTCTTATTTTTTTATGATCTAAAGAACCTCTTTTCACCACAAAGATCCTTTTGTGAAACAAAAAGGTTCTTTTGATGTTAAAGGTTCATAATGGTACCAAAAAGTTGGCATCAAAAAACCTTTGTGTTTAATAATGGAAGTCTATGAGATGTTCACTTTAATACAATCAAATAGACCCGTTTGCTTGTCTGCATGTGCATGTGAGTTCTGTGTTGCCAGAACAGGTCACTTCAGACAGTCCGTGCTCACATGCTTGAATTCACCTGCGACCAAATACATACACATCCTCAGTCACGTCAGAAGCCATTAAAATCACTTTTCAAGCCAGCAGCATTTGAATAGAAATAGGGGCGTTTTTGAATGGAAAACATTCGATTTCAATAATGCTTTAACATCAATTGACAAATACAGGGTCACGGTCACTTTTCCATTTTAGCCATCTTAACCAAACAGCTATTATGTGCCTAAATGTATTCTTAATCACAAGTCACGTCGCAATTTGTTAATTAAGAGATTTGCATCACTGTGAGCTTCTGTCCTTTCTCATTTTTGATTTTAGTCCATGCTCGGAAGTGTTGTTTCTCTATCAGGTTTTGATGACTTTATGGGTACAATTTGTCTTATTTGCACAGATATAGATCATGTTAGATCTGGCTAAATCTACTACTTTTGTGCTGTGCAAGCACACCGTAAGGTAAATGACCACACTATACACTTGTGTGGAAGATATACAATATTTCCCTCCCGAATATAGTTGTATATTTGTGTTAGTATCATCAGAGAGAGAGAGAGAGAAGGAAGCTCAGGGCTTTCTATGAACTCATGCTAAGGGTAAACGAGGGGAAACTGAGAGAGTAAGATTGACAGACAGACAACGTGACATAAATATGCTGAAATCCACCTCATCCCGTAGAAAGATGTGATCTGACCTGTTTTATAATACCCTTTCTTAAAGCTGAAATGTGCTATTCTAGCATCATTGGTGTCATCAGAAAACGTTGCAGATTGATTTCCCAATCACTCCCATAACTTCATCTCCAGCCGAAAATAATCATCATTCTGCCCATTTATGGTCACTTTTATATTTATAGGATTTATCGTTTTTTCCTAGACACCAGAAGATTAGTAACTTTGTGCTATTCTTGGCTGTTAGGAAAAGCAGCTGCTTTGTATATTCTTTTAAAGGATCTCAAGCAATGCGTGGCCGAACTGTTTAACAAAATCCTTATCTGTTTCAGTCTAACCATAACGGTTTGTGGCACGGATTGTTTTGTCATACTATTCGGAAAAAGGGGCTTATAGCTGGCATTCTGTAAAGTTATAGTTTTAAACACAGCCAAAATTTCCCATTTAAAGGCCAAGTGCATGAGATTTAGCAGCATCTAGTGGTAAGGTTGCAAACTCCACCCCTCATTTTTGAAGCACTATGGTGGCTGAAACATTTTCCCTTCTTTGCAAAAGGAGATAACGTAATTAACGAAATTTACAGCGCACTGTAAAAGCAGTTTTTTTGTTTAGGGCTACGGTAAAAACAATATGGCAAATTCTATGAAAATAGCTTATTTATAGGTAATGAAAACATTTATACACTCTTATATACTCTTAAGACATAGTTAAGTATAATATTCCTCCAAAAAATACACACAGCACCTTGAAATCTGAGTTAGAAAAAGTTATACAGTGGTCATGTGTCACGGTTCTTTTATGTTTTGTTCTGGTTTAGTTCTGTTCCCATTTTGACGGTGTTCATTCATTAGTTTCCATAGTTGTTCATTGGTCCCGCACCTGTTTTTGTTTCCCTTGATTTTGTTCCCCTTTGTACTTAAGCCCTGTTTTTTGCCATTTTTTTCTTTTTTATGTTAACGTGTGTTTCTGTTTTATACTCTTGTGGATTAACTAAAGATTCCCTTTTGGGATTACACTCTGTTTATGTGCTTATATATATATATATATATATATATATACAATCACCTAAAGGATTATTAGAAACACCATACTAATACTGTGTTTGACCCCCTTTCGCCTTCAGAACTGCCTTTATTCTACGTGGCATTGATTCAACAAGGTGCTCAAAACATTCTTTAGAAATGTTGACCCATATTGATAGGACAGCATCTTGCAGTTGATGGAGATTTGTGGGATGCACGAAGCTCCCGTTCCATCACATCCCAAAGATGCTCTATTGGGTTGAGATCTGGTGACTGTAGGGGCCATTTTAGTACAGTGAACTCATTGTCATGTTCAAGAAACCAATTTGAAATGATTCGAGCTTTGTGACATGTTGCATTATCCTGCTGGAAGTAGCCATCATAGGATGGGTACATGGTGGTCATAAAGGGATGGACATGGTCAGAAACAATGCTCAGGTAGGCCGTGGCATTTAAACGATGCCCAATTGGCACTAAGGGGCCTAAAGTGTGCCAAGAAAACATCCCCCACACCATAACACCACCACCATAATTGCATTAATGAGAAATTGAACAGGTGTTCCTAATAATCCTTTAGGTGAGTGTATAAAGCCATTAAGTTACATCATGATAAACGTTTTTCATTGAAAGTGGACCTTGCAGTTGGAAAAATAGCATAATGAAAACGATGTAACGTTGGTAATATTGCCCCTTTAAAGACAAATCTAGACACACTTATGCTATACATTTGTTAAAATGCAAATGAGATCATTTCCAGAGCTAAAACCTTCAACATTAGCATGTCATCTACCCGGCAAGTGAGCAGTGATTATAATCTGAGTTTGCAATGCAGATTCCATTGATTGTAATTGGAGAAGCCTATTTGGTTGTGTCATTGTTTTTTTTGGATTGTGCAGGCGGGGAACACAATTTTGACGAAAACTGCTATTTCAGTAGAAGAAAACAGTAAACAGAAAAACGTTTTCAATTTCTGTAACATGAAACATTTGGTTTCATTTCACTGTGTAGGCAAAAGCTGAGCTAATCTATATCATTAATCCACCGTAATATATCATAGTGTGACACCAAGGAGCAAGAAACATGACAAAGCACAAACGCAATATATCACAACTTCTTTGGCCGTCTTCACCATGCCGCAGAATAAATATGTTAAATACACACTCACACACACATTTGCCAAGCACTCAGTCAGTCAAGATCATTTTCAGATAAATATTATGCCTGGACTGTTTGGGGATAAATGATTTATTGCTATGACAAAAGTTTACAAAAGGGTGCTTGAGCAAAAAATTAATAAGATTTCTCTTGACTAGATACTTATGCATCAGTAGTTGGCTCTAGCTTGTTCTGCATAATTAGTTCATACACAATGTGCATGGACAGACTTAATGAGTTTTACAGTCTGACTTGAGGGTATGTCTTAAATTGAAGATAGGTAAAATGTAAAATTTAAATACAAGTATTTTAATGATTGAATTCATGTCAGTCACATATGTGCATTAAAGATTCCCAGTATCAAAACAAAAGCAAAATGGCAGTTCAAACATACTGAAGGGCATTTAATGTTGGAAATTATTTTAACAAGCCCTAACATTTAAAACACATGCATTTGCTTTAAATGCAGCAAGGTTTTTGTGCTAATTCAAGTTGTTAATTTGACTTCCCACGTCTGACACAAAAACAAGATTACCTTGAGGAAAAAGCAATGTCACCAGAATGGCTTTTCCTTGAGTCTGTCTATAATGAATTTTCAAGTGTTTTTTATTGACTCCAGTTGATCTGTAAGAGCTCATTTTAAATCCCATTAAAATAATTCATATGACCATTCAAAACTCGAATGTTCCTTGCTGCGCGGTTTATGTGTGCGCAAAGGAGATGTCAGGTCAGTTCGGTTTCAATATAAGAAAGATAAATCATCATAAGCATCTTCATCCGTCTCTGTCTCCCTCTCGTCTCTGTTGAAAACACTGTGGGTTTGGCTTCCATCCGTCCACACTGTGAATGAGTGTAATTCCGTCGTGCGCGTCAGAGGCGCTTGAGCTGCCCACCTCACCTGAACCTCGCAATTTCCTCCAGGACAAAAACAATTTATAGCCAAATTTAAAAGGTGTTGTTATTTTTGAATTTAGTATATTAATATATTTTTTTATGTATCTATTTTATTGCCGTGCTCGTTATGCATCCTGAGGTGATGAGCGGATCGTTGGACACCGGCAAGACATCGGTGAGTCATTTCACAATACGCTATTGTGTCCCAAACACGCATTTTATTTTCACCCATACAGCGGGGATATATAATAAGGTTTACGATGGTTTGTAAACATCGCTGTGTCCTCGTTTACTTTGCGCTCGGTCACGGAACATTGGAAACGCGCGTATCCGCGCACAAAGAAGTGTGCCGTGAAGTTTCTATGGACTATAACGTGCGCACATCTCTAGTGATATTGATGTACAGTGTACCTGTTCATATCATGCTGAGCTCTTTAATAAAGATTAGAGCTCTCAACGAGCCAAATATATTTGTTTGAACGAAAGAACCTGACAAGTTTTTTGTCGTCGAGGATGCGCAGGAATAGAGAAGACGGAAAGAAACAGTGTGAGATTAGCTAGATGTTTTTTTCTTGGCGAATGCTCTGCAAGGCTATATTAAAAATTCATACTCCTGGGTGGAGATCTAATGGTCACTGGTAAGTGTAATATGAATGTTGACCTGGTTCAGTATTGTCAAGGCATTTCCTTGCATTGCATAGGATGTGGGGGGTTTTCCATATTAGAGAAACACAATACACTTTATGTCAAATAAATGTTGTTTATGTGAATGATATTGTTTCTATCTATCTATCTATCTATCTATCTATCTATCTATCATCTATCTATCACAGCGTAACATGGCAATATGACAAATGGATTCCCTCAATTTAATCAATGGCTCCGTTGGGAGCAAAGTCCCGGCCATTGGTGAGGATTCATCTGACGTGACCCTGAACCATGCCCTGCTAGAGCTGGGGGACAGCACCAAGCTTCTCGGTGTCCAGGTTGTCCTGATTCTGGCGTACTGTACCATCATTATTTTGGGCGTGGTGGGGAACTCCCTGGTGATCTACGTTGTCTTCAAATTCAAGACTCTTCGCACCGTCACCAACTTCTTTATCGCAAACCTCGCCGTGGCCGATCTGCTCGTGAACACCTTGTGTCTCCCTTTTACTCTGGCTTACACTCTACTGGGAGAATGGAAGTTCGGACAAGTTCTTTGTTTCACTCTTCCGTACGCTCAGGGTCTGGCCGTCCACGTGTCTACGGTTACTTTAAATGTGATTGCTCTGGATCGACACAGATGCATCATTTACCATCTAGATACCCGCATGACGAAGGACACCTGCTTTCTGGTCATTGCTGTCACCTGGGTGATAAGCGCCGTTCTGGCAAGCCCGCTGGCCATCTTTAGGGAGTATGGGATTGTGGAGCTGTCTCCAGATGATTCCATTGAAGTTTGTACGGAGAAGTGGCCCGGGAGTAGCACAGATGGCACGATATACTCGTGAGTATTTTAATGAAGCTGTCTGTGAAAAAAAATGACATCTCAGTAGTTTCTCCTAGATATATCGAAAACAAATGGAGCCTTTTGCTTATATCACCTGGTTCTCAAATATTTCAAGCTCGATATATATGAACTTTTTTCCATATTTTTAATGACAAATAGCTGATTCTTAATTGAAGCATAGTTGTCACTCTGAGCTGTAAAAGTGACCTATGAGCCATTTAACATATTGTACTAAATGTATATAATATTCCTATATTCAAATTTCTCTATATGTCTCTTATTTATTACATTCGATGTTTATATAACCAGACATGATGATTATAAAGCACACTGATGGCTCGAACAAAGATCCCTCCATTTTTGAACCAGGAAACTTAATGCATAATGGAAAAAAATAGCTAAAGTATTGTCCAGAATTTTAAAAGTTGTATATTCTATGATAGGGATCAAGGTCGGTTCATGCCTCAGTGTGACTCATCATGTCACATCTTTATATTTGCAATACCTTGTTCGTTAAATAACAAGATTAAAACATGAGTCAGAGTTTGTTCATTTCTTTTATGAAAGCATCTTTAACTGTGCCGAGATGTGGTGATGATGGTGGTTTGTCATTTCTCCAGAATCTCTATGCTGTTGCTGCAGTATGTGTTGCCTCTAGCAGTCATCTGTTTCGCATACATCCGTATCTGGAGTAAACTCCGCAGCCACGTCGGTCCAGCTGGCCGCAACGACAGGCACCAGCACCGACGCAAGACCACCAAGATGTTGGTGATGATGGTGCGTAGAGAACCATTGAATCAATGACAGTGATAGTTTAGCTATAGTCACTAATACTAGTTAAACACCTTTCATTTTTAGCTGGTTCAGGTAAATCGGCTTAACTTGGGTTTGGGTAGGTTAAAATCCGGTTAACATCATTTTAAAATATTCTACCATTTTCCTACAGTACTATTCAAAAGAAATGAATGCTGATTTAACAATAGGAAAAAAATAACTTTAAGAGTCATGACTTTATAAATGCGTTCTGATGTTTATGTTGTAAGTTTGTTTATCTTAAGAACAGTTCACCCAAAAATGTAAATGTAAATCAGTCTTTATTTACTCACCCTCGAGTTGTTCCAAATCTGTTAACATTTTTTTGTCCTGATGAACACAAATAAAGATATTTGGAAGAATGTTCGGAACCAAACTTGGACACCATTGACTAAAATTTCTTTGGAAATTTCTTTGTTCTGCTGAACACAAAAGAAAGTATTTGATGAATGAACGAAATCAAACAGTTCTGCGGCACATTTGACTTCCGTTGTAATTTTTCCTACTATTGTAGTCCATTGTTGCCAAGAACTGTTCGGTTACGAACATTCTTCCAAATAGCCAACAGGGGTTCCATACTAATCCAACAACCTTTTTTTGTACCAGATCAGTGTGAATTAGCCTTTGGTATATGAATGAGACTAAGATGTAGATTTGACTTTTCACTATAACCAATTATTTCACCTTTTATTTTAGGTTGTGGTTTTTGCGTTTAGCTGGCTGCCTTTCCACGCATTCCAGCTCGCCACTGACATCGACATCAACGTGCTGGTCATGAAAGACTTCCGTCTACTTTACACCCTATTCCACATTGTAGCGATGTGCTCGACGTTCGCCAACCCACTTCTATACGGCTGGATGAACCGGAACTATCGCTGCGCCTTCGTCGCCGTCTTCCGCTGCCAGGAACGGCTGGATCCCCACCACGCCGAAGCCAAGGGCAGCACAGCGGTCCGCAATAAAAACAAAAAGGCTTTGGAAGCCCAAGATATGGTGACACCGCATCTCAATGCGACAGACGTCTGAGTTCATTTCATAAGTGCGATGGGCCAACAGATTCCAGAGTGAGAAGATCAATCTTCTCATCATCTCCACCAGTGCGTGAGCAAGAACCACATGGTGACTGATGGATATGTTTATAATTTATATATACAGTATATATATGTCGTCACCTTACAAAGACTTTTGAATCCATAAAGAATATGAAAGCAGTAGCTTGTGTGGAGTTAAGTGTTAACAGCAAATTGCGTCTCTTTCATGTGAAAGTAATTTGCTAAGAGGAATACCAAGGCTTACCAAGGCCTACCTTTAGACTCCCAACGGCAGAAGAGAGATGTTTTTACCACGGCAGTATGAATGTTTCAACACGAAGAGCTGCGATTCACGCTCTGTTGAACCGCGAGAGACTGTCTGCCGGCTCAGTACTTCTCATACACAAACAATGATTGTATTTCGTAGTTAATCTAAAATACAGCACAAGAGTCATCTTTGATGTTCACTTGACAGATGATGGAGAAAGGAAGAAGGGCTGGATGACCTTTTTATAACATAACCCTATACAGATGTGCATGAGGAAATATTTCAACTCTAGATGTGAAATGACAGCAACATTGTACTGTGATGGAAAATGTGACGTCTGTACAATGTCTGTTCTGTATCACCTTTGCAACCACTTTGCCACTTGAATGTATTATGTGATAGATCAATAATATATAAAAAATATAGGCTATGAATATTACATAAAGCATACATAATCTGCCTTACAGTGTACAAAGATGTGGTGAATGATGTTATATCAACATGATGGAAAATCAACATGAAAAATTTCTTATTTTCTTATGTGCCGCGATGTCCCGAAAGAAAATAATTCAAAGCTGCTTTAAGCAAAGTAGATGACTCATGCAAGTTATGAGATTTCTGATATATTTCTGTATACTTCCCCACTAGAGGACTTTCTTAAACCTGCTAAATGCAGGAAATCAGAATGCAAGCTTCAATTAACACTGTGTGCATCCCGCTTCAGTTTTAGTATGTAAATTGAGAATTATTCAGAATGTATAACAGTTATAGAAAATCGAGCTATGATTGCTTTGTTTGTATGTTGAATGAAATACAAATCTTACTTTGATGACAAAATCCGTGGCATGCTGTCCATTATCAATTTACATTTGTTTTTATGGCCCTCTTCACAGATTTCCATTGTGGCAAAACGGCTTTACAAGGAAGACATTTTAGCATTAAAGACATTCAATTCCGGCTTATATGGAAATGGGCCAAAAAGATGGATACACAATGTTGGGTTATTTTCGACCCATCGTTGGGTCAAAAAGGGACGAACCCATGGGGTTGTAATTCAATCTGTGCTGGGGTATTTACAAAAGGATATTAAAAACAGGAAAAGAAGCTCCCGTTCCACCACAGAAATGAACCGTTAAATAAGATGTTTTGACAGTTTTTCTTGTAAATTTGTAGTCTTTTTCTGTAATTTAAAAAAATTGGGTTTACAATAATGAACTTACTATAGATATTTCAGGGTAGATGTGGGTACCCAGTGCATTTTTTAGGAAGATTATTGTCCACATTTTTATAACCCAGAAAATTCTTGTTAAAACAAGGACAAGACGATGATGAGTCAGAATGGCAAACCGCCCAGCTTATGTAAGTCTCTTTCAACTGGTGCCTCATTACTTTAGATGACACAGAAAGTAAACAAAATCACACTTCTAGTTCTTCAGGGAACTTTAAAACGTGAAAGATTTTATTTTAATTAGTTCATGTGTGAAAGTCTTACACAAACAGCTGCTGGTGTTTATTAACCAGTATTTTTTAATCAGATTTGAGTATGAAAAAATTGTAATGGTTCCGGAAAAGATTAAACACGATATATTGACGCAGTATTTATGGACATGCATATTCTTATTGTGTACACTATCTGTTTTTGTGAAATGTTATACATAGTGTTTGTATGAACAGATGTTTTTACATTCGAAAAGACAGCACCTGGGCAATTCCGTGAAAATGTCAAACATACCACGAAAAAATAAAGTTTTTACCAGCGGATTTTAACATGGTTACAGCACAGATTTTAACATTTGGTTGTTCAAACACCCATGAGATCTCTCTTAATATTTGTAAAGCATTTGTTTCATTTTTAGAGCATGATTTTTCATAGTCAGGTAAGTGCCATTTCCAGGATTGTCACATCCATAAACGCTACATATATGCTCATAAATAGACACATGAAAATGTATACAAAGTAACTATTTGATGTTCTATAAAGTGGCATCCTGTCTCCATTCATTGGGTATTATTGCTTCAGGATTGTGCATTTTATGATACAGAAATCCTTCAAAGTTTATCGTCTCCCAAAAGACGCAACATTTTTCGTCTCATCCGTAACGCATGTTTATTTCCCTTTTTAAAAATAGATTTTTTTTTCGTAGACTGACATTTTTTATGTTTAGACTCTGTCAACACGGGTTCAGTAAAACATAAACGGTTTAATATATTCGTAACAAATTCATTCTCTCAGGATTTTTATGTCACGTCCATAACGCTGGAATTGCCCACCTGCAAATACAGGATATATACCAAAATGTTGTTCTTTTAGTTTTTATTGTGTAAGTTACTATTTATTTGATACATTGAAAAGAAGATAAATACATTTTATAGGGATATTTTACCCAAATTTAAAAAATTCTGTCATCATTTACTGTGATTGTTCCAAATCTGTATAAATGTTATTGTTCTGATGAACACAGAGAAAAACATTTTGAAGAATGTCAGAAACCAAACAGATTTCATGCCCCATTTACTGCCATAGTAAGGAAAACAAATTCTATGGCAGTAAATAGGGGATGTGATCTGTTTGGTAAATGATGACAGAATTTTCATTTTGGGGTGAACGATCCCTTTAATTTAGTCAGCAATCCCTATAAGACTGAAGTCAGTTGGTTTGCTAATGCTGATATTGATCGACCTGATCTCAGTTCAGATTTCTTATTTTGTTTCCACACATAGGGCTTTAGATAAGAGCTCATGCGGTCCTTATGTACTTGTACATCAAACAAGCTCACTGCCTAAAACACAAGCCATGCGAAAATTATTTTAGTTAGTCAAACAATACATTTTAGTTGTGTCTCTGAGGTCTCTCGAACGGGATTGTTCACCCTAAAATCTAAATTCTGTCATCCTGTAGCTCGTGTCATTCCAAAACTAAACCTCATACCCTCTCCTATCTCTGTGCTCTGAATTTGACTAGAAGCTGTGGCCATTTACCCAGTTTTGTTTTGGGGCTTATTGCAACAAATCATAAAAATTTCATTATATTTCAGGAGTTGCTGCACTAGTGCCCTAGAGCCCCTACAATCTTTGTCTGATGCTGTGATGTATACGGCGCTCTGTGCATGGGAATACTTAAATCTGCTCTATATTACAAATTGGATCTAGGTTCACATTTAAATGCTCACGTAGTTTGCTCCAGATTTGACTGCAATGAAGCAAATATGGCAGCAACCAGGACCAGGTCATTAACACGCAGGGCTGTGGGCACGTGCCAAGCACCTGGCATTGAAATAAATGAGAATGGCAATGGATAGCTTGGTGTTTCACCACACCAACCTACTTCTCTCTCTCTCTCTTTCACTAGCTCTCTAAAACAAACTTCACATTATTTTATACATCTCAACTCAACTCAACTTTATTTATATAGCGCTTTTTACAATTTTCATTGTTACAAAGCAGCGGAGTCTGCTTATAATTAATATGAACAAAAACTGAGATGAAGAGATGAACTTTAGTGCTTTGCCTGACACTCCTATCCAGTCTTAGCAGTTTACGTGATTCGGCTGTTGATTTTATTTTTATTTCCTCGACGGGTGGCAAGATGTCTGCATCCATAATGCATGACGTGCAGCAGGCAGAACAGAGCTTTCCCGCTAGGTTGTGTAAGGCCGAAACAAGAGGAAACGTTGTGAAAATAACCACTCTAAAAACATTGGATTGTTTGAAAGACATAACACGCACATTGGGTTGCTGCAACCCCCAAAAATTAAGACAACCTGTGCAGTTAAAGTAACCCATAATTGGGCTTATTTATCATCTTGGGTAGAAAACATACCACGTTGGGTTGTTTTTATCCAAACCTTTTTAGTGTCTAATCTCTACAATTACAGACATTCACATTTGGACGTGATTGGGTTTCTCAGATGACCACTCTGTCATCTCTTCACTCTAAAAAGTCCTGGCTTGTTTTTACCCAACCATGTGTGGAACAGCCCAGCAGATGGGTTGAAATAACCAACATTGGGTCATTTGTAACACAGGTGTGTGTTCTGTCCAATATTTACTCAGCATGGGTCAAAATCAAACCAACACTTTTTGTGAAGTAATTACAAATATTGTCTGACAAAAATAATTCGGAAGATTCGGATGTTATGATAAAATGTTGTATACGTATGCAGAAACATGAACTATGAAAAATGTATTTTCTTCAGGATGAAGAATCGGGCTTATTTGTTCACCGTAAACTCACTTTACTTTTGCACTTGCTTACAGTAACACAATCAATACCGATATAATAAAAATTTAGCCCTATATTCAAACGTGACAACCACAAATAAAATGTTATGTTTTTGGAAACCGTCTAAATGTTCTTATTGATACATGTACATAACTGAATCTTACACAACAGCAACATTTTTAGTTTGTTGTAATGAATTACTGATTATCATTGAAATAGAAAGATCAAGCCGGTGATGTGAGATATTTTAATTAATATTTTTTTATATATTGCAGTCATATTATGATAATTACTTGACAATGACCTGTTCAATGTGCTCATTATTTTAATTACAAGAATGCGGGAAAATTAAACATGAGAATCAAATTAATGTTCCATTTGCTTCAGTGGTTTTTGCTTTCATGGAGAATTTCACAGAAGACTGATGAATGATTGATGTATGCGTTCAATTACGACAGGAAAGATGATGAATATACATATGATGGATGAAATCACTTTTTATGATCGAAGCAAGAAAAGAATCCAGTATTAACTGCCTTCAAATTCAACATTTGTATATCAATCTGTATTTTTCCTCATGAATAAATGAAGAGAGAACAACAACAGACTCCCAAATCAAATGCAGAAGCTGCACAGCTGTCTTTTTCCCTACAAAGGTTTACTTTATATTGCCAAAGGAAATATTGTAACTCATCGGTTACAGCTAAAGAACCGTAACTTGAAGAAGATAAATCAGTGTACCGTCACAAGGGCAGTAATAGGCTGAAGGTCAGGCAGTGTGCAGTTCATCAAGTACACTTTAATGTAATAAATCTAGGGAAGGAGGATGATCTACAACTACAGCAGAAAGCATCTGGTCACTGCCGCTAATACTAATAACTCAAGCAGCTGATAAAAACGATAATATGAACTGAAACCATGAATTTGCCTTCTGCTTAATGTGATTTACTCGAGTGAGACACGGTACTGGATCAACATCCTTGTTGGTCCCAAGGCAACACAGTATCAACCAATTGGATTTTAAGGTTAGGATATGCTTGAGGCTGGAGGCTTATCATATTGCACATACACTCACCTAAAGGATTATTAGGAACACCTGTTCAATTATGGTGGTGGTGTTATGGTGTGGGGGATGTTTTCTTGGCACACTTTAGGCCCCTTAGTGCCTATTGGGCATCTTTTAAATGCCACGGCCTACCTGAGCATTGTTTCTGACCATGTCCATCCCTTTATGACCACCATGTACCCATCCTCTGATGGCTACTTCCAGCAGGATAATGCACCATGTCACGAAGCTCGAATCATTTCAAATTGGTTTCTTGAACATGACAATGAGTTCACCAGATCTCAACCCAATAGAGCATATTTGGGATGTGGTGGGACGGGAGCTTCGTGCATCCCACAAATCTCCATCAACTGCAAGATTCTATCCTATCAATATGGGCCAACATTTCTAAAGAATGCTTTCAGCACCTTGTTGAATCAATGCCACGTAGAATTAAGGCAGTTCTGAAGGCGAAAGGGGGTCAAACACTGTATTAGTAGGGTGTTCCTAATAATCCTTTAGGTGAGTGTAAAAACTAACTACTTCGAGGTGGCTATTTAGGCATCAAAGGGTTGTTCAATTCCAGTTTATGAATGGGACAGAATTTAACCGAATCGTTCTTTATGGAACCATTTAGACACAAAGAGGTTCTGCTTTGGCATTGTAAAGCACCTTTACTTTTTTAAGAGTGTGCATAATAGTACACATGATATCCTACTTTATCATAGAAAGACAATATTTAGCCTATTTTGTGCAGGAATACATATTCCCCATTGAGCAAGCCAAATATGACTGTGGTATTGGCAACAAAATAAAACTTCAAGAGATGTAAAAGTTTAGAAAAAAGGTATCTTGTATAGTTTGCTTTAGATATTCATCCATCTGGAAACAACAGAGAACAAAGTCGTGTTTATGTGTGTTTAAAATGAATGCATGCTATTATTGGAGTAACACAGATTTGAGATCACTAATAACAATACAAATAGTCATTAGACCTCATTCTTGGCAAACCGGAGTAGAGTTTTTGCCAAGGATCAGACTACACAACACAAATTTAGGATCAGCAATTTAGATGCAAGAACACATTCTTCTTGATTGAATCATGTTGTGTCTTTTGTCTGCTGATAATGACAGGAGTTTGGCAACTCTTACATCCCAGTCCATTGTCATAAAATTACAGAGAAATCAGTGAACTTTTTTAACACGGTACAGATGTTGTTCTACGCTAATAACATTCTCCTAATAATTGTCTCCTTCAAAGTGGAGTAAACTAACCGTAGAACTTCTTCAAGATGTCAAATAAAATCTATAAAGATTAATACATTTAAACATTTATGTCAGGACCACTGTCGTCAAATATTTAACAATTGCATATATTTAAAGAGTACATGAAAATTAGATTACAAAATTACATTTCATGCATTGGGTAATGTTGCCGTGTTTGAAAGTAAGCAGTCTGCAAAGTTGTAAATCCGAAGGTGAGTGAATAACGAAGTTATTGGCTTGGAAAAAAAGGGAGTTGACTCTTTAAAAAGATGTGTCAAGTGGTTCCATGCAACAATATTGAGTAATTTGAACAAATAAAACTTTATGTATGAACAAAATAAATGTAAGTTATGTTGACAGAACTTTTTTGAGTAAATCCGAATCAATCTGATTGTACCAATTATTTTAAGTTAATTAAACTCAATATTTAACCTCCTCAATGGTACTTTTTGTTGTCATACATAAATTATATACAGACTTAGTGTATGTAAGTCAAAACATAATGAGCATATCAGATGAGAGCCATCTCAGTACTGGCATAAGCACAGTTAAAGCTCATTGAATGATGCAATATACATCATGGGGGCGCATAAACCTCTCACAGCCTACGCTAATGTACCACTCTTTAAAACAATGGCAATCCTAAAACCAAAAAATACAACAAACTCTTTTAAACCTCAGAGATAAATGGACAATAAGCACAAACAAGTCTTTTTGTTTACTGAAAAAATAATCAAAATTTTCGAAATTTACTGCCTAAATGCAATCTTAGGCAAAGCATCCTGAAAACTGAGAACTGAGACCCAGTCATGTTTAATCAACTTGTTTATATTACTGTAGTAGAGTAGGCGGGGCGAGACCGTGGTTCGAGGCCGGTAAGTAATTGTTAATTAGCGCCAGTGGTGCGCGCACCGGCCTCGCATCACGTAGGAGATTGGGAGCATATAAAAGGAACAAGCGACCGGACCGTCGAGGAGAGATGTCCGGGCCCGAAGTGTTTGTATATGTATTTATGTTTTACTTTGTTATTGTTCGCCGGCGGTCGTCCGTGAGGGGCCGCCGGCTGTTATGTTTCTTTATTAAATGTTTTAAATGTTTTCCGGTTCCCGTCTCCTTCCTGCCCTATCATGAATCTTATTACAATTACGTAAACTCAACAATAGGTCTGTAGTAGAGTAGGCGGGGCGAGACCGTGGTTCGAGTCCGGTGAGTAATTGTGAATTAGCGCCAGCTGTGCGCACACCAGGCTCGAATCACGGAGGAGAAGGGAGCATATAAGGACTGGCGATGAAAGAGGACCGGGCCCGAACATGTTTGTATTTATGTTTTACTTTGTTGTTGTTTGCCGGCGGTCGTCCTTGAGGGGCCGCCGGCTGTTATATTACTTTAATAAATGTTTTAAATGTCTTCCGGTTCCCGTCTCCTTCCTTCCCTACTTTGAAACGTTCAACAAGGTCCAATACTATAGGGTTTTGCGTTCTACTCAACAATGTTAAGTTGATCACTCAAAAGCTGACAGAACTTACGTTAATTCAGTTACTTGCATTCTTAATGTACTGTGAACAAGGATGGGTTGAGTGAAACTAACAGCAGCGAAAGTTCGTTTTTTGAGTGTAGGTTTTGCTAAGACCGCACGCGAAAACTTCACTTTTCTCCCCCAAACACTGTGGCCCACATTTACTGTAGACCGATCACAGCAGACTAGACCAACTGATCAATCACATCAGACTATGCTAGCGGAAAGTAGGGTATTAGTCAGATTAATCATGGAACGAATCATTTGAGAGTCAGTCTAGAAGTAAGAATAATGACCAATTTTTATGAAATAGTGTTTTTACACCTTCAATGTACATAAACTTGCTGTTGGACACTCCATAAACCAAAGTAGGACCTTACAAATCCCTAGTTATGTACTCTTTAAGGTTGTTGGAATGAAACTGCAGCAATACATATCAACCAGAACAGTTCATGATGCATGACAGGATTCAATTAAATTATCCGACAGATGCAGGCAGAAATGGGTGAGATGGGGATGGAGGTGGGTTTTGAGTGCTGCACGATTAAGCAGCTGATAAGGAGTAAATAAATGCAACTTAAATAGGACGCAATCTAGTGTAAGTGTGTGTGACTATTGGTTAACGGAGACTTGGTGCACCTGATGTGATGCAAGCTAGACTCACGTGACCTGCCAGAACTAACGCTACGCTTGATTTATGTTGATAATGCTCCGTTAGAGCTGAGCTATTATAATCAGGAGATATCCTGAACTTTGCTTCACATATTAATCAAATGCTAAAGCAAAATCGTATAGTCCCGAGGCTATTTTATATTCATTCTCCATGCAGCTTTCTTCTTGGGCTATTTTGGTTAGTTGTGGTTCATTAAATCTTGTTTTGATGAACACATTCTTCTGATATAGTGATTGCGGTACGTTGCTGTCAGTATAATTCAAGCTCTGCGCCCCTGGTTGTTCTCTATCAAGATGTAAAGTGCAAATTGAAATGACTTAAAGGGGACATTACATAGAACGACACATAATCAAGAATCATGCTTTCTGTTGGGCTGTACGCAAAATCCATCTGTGTTAGGAAATAACGTGATTCATTTACAGTGGAGGCACGCCAGCTTCCTGTCAAGAGTATGATGCCTGATGGCAGTGTCGTCCTCTAGGAAGAGATTTTGAGAGGGCAACTTTACCATGAAAACAAAACACTGTAGGGGTCAGGGAAACTTCGTAGCCAAAGTCTAATACGTCAATGATAAGGTAATGTAATATTTGGTGTTTTATTTTTTAATTTCTCGTAATTTCCCCAAAAATGTTAATGCGGTTGATTCTATCAGAGGGGGTGAAAATCACTTCCGCTGCTGGGAAATGGCAATTTTTATTGCTTTTCATGAGCGATGAACCTTGTAAATGTTATAGATGACTGTGCACTGTAATGTTTGCCAAGCATCCCCGGGCAAGCTAAACTCTCCTGCAGTCATCAACACGCGATCCTTCTGAACAAAAATTATCCACAAGTATGGGACAATAGAGTTAGCCACTGTAGTGGTCAAGCTGGCACATTGTGTTTTCATGACTAGTGTTAAAGGAATAGATCACCCAAGAATGTTAATACACTGTAAAAATTATTCTGTGTCGTAGTAGATTTCATTTAATTAGTTGAGTAAACTTTACTTAATACAATTGAGTTCCTGTTTTTTTAACCAAAATTTAAGTTAAAGAAATATCACGGAATTCTAAATGCACAAATAATTGAATGAATACAACTTAATTTTATCATTTTCAACCCACTTGAACGTGTATAAAGGATGTTTACTTAATAATCTTGTGGTGGAACTACATGAATTCTTTAAGTTAATTTCCCTAACTGAGCATTGGATTTAGAGTTCCCAGCATGCTCTGTGTGCGACTGCATTAGGAGAGTATTTTTTGTGAAAAAGTGCTATTTTATGTGCTTTAGAATAAAATGAAGGACTTCATAGTGTTTATTGTTCAGTTGTCCTTAAGATTTAAAAGATATTCGGTTTGTATTTTTGTATATTTGGTTACCATCTTTCAGAAAAGTGGTGCTTGTGCTTAGATAGTGGGAGAGCTCATGCCATATGTTTATTTTACACAGTGAACAATATTGCTGCTAATGTCTTTACTGAGTCAACCTTTAGCTTACTTTTCATCATATATGTTGCCTATAGGTTTAATTAAGTAAAATTCAAAAAATGTTCAGTGTACTTTATTCATTTACTTACCCTCAAGTTATTCCAAACCTGTATAAATGTTGTTGTACTGAAGACAAAGAAAGATATTTGGTATGTTTGTAACCAAACAGTTCTGGGGCACTACTGAATGCCATCATAGGAAACAAAATGGTACCACTGTCAAATGTGAATGAGAGACATACACATGCCAAGTAAATTCCCAGATACTATTTTGAATCGATGCAGCGCACATCATTATCAACAATACATCATTTTAATTGCGAGTGGATACACAGGGGAGCGAAATGTAATACACGCATAGATGAATATAGAAAACAAGTCTGATGCAGGGACTTGATATGAAGAAAACAAATAGAACTGCACAGACCATTAGCTCCCGTAGTCTTCAAACGGGCGTCCATCACATTCTCATTTTTCTCTCTCTTTCTCTCACTGTGTCTCCTGAGGAAGGACAACTGTTTTACACAACTCCCACCGTGTCAAAAACTGCCCCACAGAGGCAGATTAACATCTGGTGGTTATACAAAAGCTCATTGTCGATTCAAAATCCACCCCTGGAGAATTTATTATGAATTTGAGGCTTCTAGACAGTTTGATTGAAACTTTGCATTTCCAGACAAGCACAGGTGGAAAAGGTATGAGCACACCACATCCACATATGGAGCGATTTTGATCTCATTAATCATTCACACAAAAAACAAGATGTTGAATGGTAAGGTTAAATCTGATTGGCTCAACAGGATGACAACTCAAGTGGTAGGGACAGCGCTGCCAAGATTGTCTCAAAAAATATTCACACACAAATCCAATGCTATTCTCACGTGAATGACGATTTCCACATTCACATTGCACAATAAATTAAAACATTTTAAACTTTCGAAATATTTGTGCACTGTTGTACGTCTGTGAATTATATTTAGCGTTTGTGAAACGTATTTTATGAGAATAATTTTATTTTACCCACGTGACTTCTTTTTTGTGAATGTATATATGTAATTTGTGCATGTGAATGAGGTTTTATACATGTGAAGCTTGCCACGCAAGTGTACAACGTTTTTTATGACTGGATAATTAATGAGACTAAAATCGCTCCATACCTTCATGCTAATGTCTGTCAATTTTTATTGTTAAATATTCTGTCCTTGACCCAAGCATACACACAAACAGCATTTTAATTGTTTCTCAGAAGGCCTTTCTCTCATCCTGATGCAAAGCAGCTGCCATGAATCAATACTAGAAATTCAGTTCCTGAATATAAATTAGTTAGGATTTTTCATTTTTGGTTCTTGTTGAAATCTGTAATCTAACTATGAGCAGTAGTCGTAATTAAATCAAATTTGCGTTACAAGTTGTTTGAATTACATTTGTATTTAAGAGCCTTCATAAAATGAAGTAAAATGAACTAATATTGATATGAAATTCAACTAGAATTTTTGTATAATTATAATTCATGTAAAGAATAAAATAACTTTGAAATGAAAACAAAATGACTAGGTTTAAGCGATGCATTATGCATTGTAATAAACATTGACTCAAATGTAAAAGTGTTAAAATGATAAAGTGCTGTGGATGTTATTAAGCAGGTGTTGGGCTGACAGTAATAGAAGGGTTTATTTGTGCGGCAATCATTTGTCAAAGTTCACGCACTCTCTCACCTACATACAGGGGATAAACAAGGCTGCTTCAGACTGGAGGCGAGTACGCAAATATGTTTGTGCACACACTGATGGATTTCCACGTGTGGTGCACCCACGTCCTGCCATGGCCTCTGTGACATTCCAGTCGCATAAAAAATACATGATGATTGGGTTCTGTCTCGCCCTCCTGTGGATCAAGTGTTGGGAGGTGGGAAGATACATCAGGAATCAATACATCAGTGATGCTTTCTGGATAAACACAAAGCAGATAATAATAATACAAAATTTGTGTAGAGTGTAATTGGGAAAAACAACAGATTATGTATATCCAACTGACAATAAGTCTGAATACTATAAGAATAAAATGCCAAGGCAAGAAATTAAATGTATAGATATTTTTTTTGAAACATACAGTAAAGTGTGCTGTTCGGTTTAATGTTTCTTTTTGTCTTGTTTTCAAAATCCCAAAGCACAAAACACAGTTGAAAACTGCTATTAAATATTCTTTCTCGGCTTCTCTTTTTTTATTTCAAAGAGAAACAAAATATATTTAAGATGTGTTTTGATATTTTGTCCCTAAATATGTATGCCTTGTCCCAAAGGTCTGCACTTATACTGACCGACTTCAAATAATTGTGTGTTATCTGCTTTTCGTATCTGTTTATGTAACGTTGACCCAAAGTATATACACTACCGGTTAAAACTAAATTGTTAATCGAAAATAAATTATTACAACTAAAAAAGAAGTAAGAAAATGACTAAAGCACGTAAAAAACTGCAAAAGAATTAACTAAAATAAAAAACGTAACTAAAAATAAATTTTTAAATAAGAAGCAGCGTACAGTGCATTCACAATACACATTGTTTCAGTTTGTGTGTTTCTTGAATAAAACCCATGAACATTGGCACCCACCTTTAATTGCATGACACACACAAAATATATATTTCTTCAAGCAATTTCAAATGTGGGCCGTGATACATAAAGCAAAATTGGCATTGCATGTGTAAACAACACTAGACAATGACTTCCAGAAGCCACCAAACAATTTTGGCTTCTGCCCATGGCAACCACCAAAATGAAATGATAGGACTCATCATTCAGCACCTCCTCCACAGTCTGGAGGGGATAACATGTTTTCAATTGATCTAATCCATCCCAGTAGACTGTAACTGTTTACCAGTATGCTTATAAACGTCATCAGCAGGATATTCGTAACGCCTTTCCCTACAGCAGTGGGTCCCACAAAATAATTCAGAGCTCTTCCTTGATTAACACACATTAGCAGATGAAGGTTGAACATTTCACCCTCTCAGACATTTAAAAACTTTGGTAATGTATCTATGCGACATTAGCTTGCGCAGCATTAGATATTTGTGTCCACAGCACTTTGGAGTACCTTCAGTATGTTTACACCTGCTCTAGTGTGCTCAACGGAAGGTGACCGCAGTGGACTGAGGCATGCCATCTGTCCTTAAGACAAATGGAATAAATGGGTGCAGAATCACTGCTGGACAACCAGCATTGCTATGTAGGGCAGCAAAGGAAAGACTTTTTCCTAGAAGGTTCGTCCACAAAAATCTCGAGGGTAAAGATGCCAGATGGATACAACCAACAGCTGGCAAGAAAAAACAGTGAAGTCTAATTTAAACCTTTTTTGCTGCACCAAACATCCTAGTTTGCAGATAAAAAGAGCGGTTTTGTGATAAATCTCTCTGTGCTCTAAAACAGTATAGAAAACAGCATCAAACGATCATGCCCAGTAAAAGACAACGGCTCGACATTTCCCACAATCCAAAAGCATTCTCCAATAGTTGGCTTAAAAAGTACACATTCAGGGTAAATATCTGGTATATAATAAGAACCATTCGCTTGATGATCCCTATAAGAATACACTGTAAATATTTTTTTTTCACTATAGGGAACCTTTTGTCAAACAGAAAGGTTCTTTTGATGTTAAAAGTTAAAAATGGTTCTTTTATGACATCATGCAGCACCTTTTTTATACATTACATACATACACAGGACCTCTGGCGAGCCTTAAGCCTTGGTGTTGAAGTAAATGTAAAAAATAAAATATATATTATATAATTAACTTTTAAAAGCTGTTTCAGACAATGTTGGTAAAGATTGTCTGAATTATCCTGCTCGCTTTATGTCTTTGACTGGAAAACAATGATAAACACAGCAACTCAAATATTCAGATTAGCCTCATTCATGACTCAGGTAATGCTACAGATAAGCGTTTAGGCAAATGGAGCAGTGGAGCATGATGAGAACATTAGCTTCTAGATAACAGTAAAACCGTAAAAATATTACATGTCTGATAACTACTCTGCTGTAACATGGCAACAACGTCCGTTTGGCGGACGCTATTATCCAAAGTGACTTACATTGCATTATAAACTTTTTTGTTTTTGACTATGTGAATTCCCCTAGGATCGGACCCATGACCTTGGCATGCTAGTGCCATGCTCTAACCACTAAGCCACAGGAAAGCCAGAGGAAAGCCACAGGAAAGCTTATTATCATATAATTTTTTTGACAACTACCCAGCCTGAAACATATTTTAATGCAATTTAGATCTACCATAGGTGATGGCCTTATAATGCTTATCAAAGTACCAGGCCCTCTCTGCTTAGGCCGTATTTGCACATTCAGTACTTTCCACGATAGCGAGGAAGCAAATGTTTAATTGACTGTGCATCCTTCAATGCTTCCGGTGTGAGGAAAATGCAAGTTTATGGTGACCTGAGAGAGAGAAAGAGAGGGCCATTCGTTCCACAAAATCAATGTGCCAATAAGAGGCAAGATCCAAAACATGAATGAGTGATTCGGTGCCATTAAAAATACATTACAGGCCAATCTGTGAACCAGCAGGGATTTGCTGGACTGTCTCTGAGCTGCCTGTGAGAGCCCGTATAGCGCGGAGGCCCGGCACTTAGTGCACTAAACTGAAAATCAATGTTCAATGTTGTCATGAGTGACTATGACCGTTCTTATCAGTATTTTTGCTTGGTGATTGATGGATTGGCCTTTCTGGAGTTTGGTTACAGCGGCGATAGCGATAAGAGCACGATCCGTGTTTACCGTGATGTTCATCAAAGACAGCAGAAATGAGCCGATGTGTTTCCTGCGGCGTAACCGTGACAACGTGGGCCGTGAAACAGTCAATGGTGGCCAAGAACTGTTTAGTTACAAACATTCTTCCAAATATCTTTCTCTGTGTTCATCAGAACAAAGAAATGTATGCAGATTTGGAACGACTTGAGGGTGAGTAAATGAAGACAGAATTTAATTTTTGGTTAAACTGTTCCTTTTAAAAATAAAAAGTATAGCGCCTGATGTCAGTTTGGGGTCAGCTACCCTTATTTCAACACATTTGTGTCCTCGGATATGTCAACTCACTCAACAAGCAAATGAAGTGACTGTGTTCAGTGAAGCACATTACTGACACACAAAAAAGTGTTTAAAGAGGTGTGAAGTGTGTGTGTGTGCATGCAATGTGCAGATTGGTTACTTTTACATTTTTGTTCTGTAATTAATGATTAAAAACTAAGTATTTTATAAAAGCAAAAGTCTGTAGAAAGTATAACATATGTAAAAATATATTAAAGTCATATATTTTTCACAGCAATAGGATTTCCATGAACTAGAAAATCATCATTAAAATAGCCTATGCAAGAACTTTCGCATTCTGGCGGAGAGAGTAATGGAATTTGGTTCAATTTGCTTTTCTATTTGTTGACCCCTGAGTGAAAAAGCGTCGATGCTGTGATGTGTGAAAACAGATAATTGGACAGGCAGTCATCAGATAACAGTATCTCTCTCCGCATGATTTACCCGACGAACTAAGCCACATTCCAATACGACACAATATCTTCCAAGACCCAATATTGACACGAAGCATACAGCTGAAAGTGCGGGGCAGAACAGTCTGTTGGCACTGCAAATAGACAGATGGTTAATGTAGGGCAGCTGTGTGCCACCATTTAGATGTGGTTTTTGTCCAAATGTGAGTCTCACCTCAGAGAAACTCAGTCAGTTGGTCGTAAAATAAACACTTGCTCCAAATGCAAATATTATACCCATTTATACATTTGGCAGATGCTTTTAGTCCAAAGTGACTTGACACGCATGTAAGTTCACCTTGTGATAAAATGACAAACAATGCCAATTATTTTTGTTGGAAAAATGCAAATAATTACCAGATTTTTGCTTAACAGGTATTAAAATATTTTGAGTCAGCTTTCACGTTTTTTATCATTTGAATTCAGTGGTAAAATTACATTTTTAAACAAGCTGATAAATATTTAAATGATCTGGAAATTGTGAAGCCTATAATATCAGCCAATTGAACCAACTAAATGAACCAGCTTGACTGGCAGGCATTACCCGATGGCACCACAAGCTATGGTTGAGAACAATTGCGGGGTTTCAGGTAGACTATCTGCCTGTAGCCCAAATGATGTTCATAGATCATTGAGTCACGCGGTTGACCAGCCAGGGGCGACACAAATTTGCATATCGGCCTGATGGTTTGTCTGCTATATGTGATTTCGAAAGTGCACCTAATACCCCTGTTGAAAAAAGAAGCATTTGCTGGTTTGGTATGTTTTGATGCTGGTTTGGTGGTTTAAGCTGGTCATATGCTGGTTTAAGCTAGTCCTTAGCTGGCCATGTGCTGCTTTAAGATGGCCCTTAGCTGGTCATGAGCTGGTCCATGCTTGTTTCAGCTGGTCAAACCAGCATCAAAATATACCTAACCCAGCATATGCTGTTTTTTTTTCAAAAGGAACATAAAAAATAACACTTATTTCCAAACAGGTTTCCCCAAAAATCCCAGGCTTTTCAGATTTCATACTATAATTTTACTTACATTTTGATTGACATTGAATAGAATAGAATCTTTATGGTCACTGTACACAGTACAACAGAACTGGATGCAAATCTTTCTGCGTAAAAAAACATCAGTCTGATAGTAAGTCTACACACATTTGGTATTTATAACAAGAGCTTGCAGCTATTTTAATTTCGCGCTTAGAGTTAGATTAAGTCGCATTTGAAAACTACTTTTTAAAGGGCATTTATATACTTTACTAAAGAATGATGAACTTCATCGCCACCTGCTGGGCGTGCTGTACTAAACACAGGTATACGGTACACAAAGCAATGGCTGATACCCTAGCTGAATGCCAAAAAGCCGTGTGTGTATATGTCATTGTCTTTGTTGCCTATTGTTTATCTCGTTCCCTTTTACTCCTTCTTTCTCGAGAGGAACGAACATAATAAGAATTTAATTGATTCAGTCAGCTGCCTTCATCCGCGAGGGGGCGACAGCATAGATCCTGCGCAGACCAACGGCTTTGCGAAGACTACTCGCGGTTCTTCTTCGGTGAGTGTCGTCATCCTCCACTTCCTCTCGAAATCATGGCGGTCTACGGCCCGGTTGTGAAGATCCACCCGGTGGTTTTAGCATCGATAGTTGACTCCTACGAGCGCAGAAACGAAGGGGCAAGTCGTGTGATCGGAACATTATTAGGTGAGGCGTTTAATTCGTATTCGTTTTTGAATGGGTTGAGTTTAAAAATGGCAACACATGTCGTTGTGTTGTGAAGCATGTGTTGTAGCCGATCAGGATAACTGGAGTGCATTGAATATGCGATGAAGTGCTAGATGTTAATTTATCACATATCGTCTTTATCGTTATTTAAATTGTTTAATTTGTGTCTCATAGGAACCATAGAAAAACATTCAGTTGAGGTCACCAACTGTTTCTCTGTTCCTCACAATGAGTCTGAAGATGAGGTGAGACAAAACAACACATTACTGTGGTGGTGGTGGTGGTGGT
This sequence comes from Triplophysa tibetana, assembly GCA_008369825.1. Lineage (NCBI taxonomy): Eukaryota > Metazoa > Chordata > Actinopteri > Cypriniformes > Nemacheilidae > Triplophysa > Triplophysa tibetana. The sequence goes on along the minus strand of CM017896.1, from coordinate 27,024,927 downwards.
GGTGGTGGTAACGTTACCATGGTTCAGAGATGATGTCAATTGTTAATACCATGTTAGTATGATATATAACGTGTTAATGAATGATTTTCATATTTATATTTCACTACTTTTACGTTGTTCCCTATTGTACTTTTAAAGAATAAGGTATTACTATGTCCAAAAGTTGGAATTAGTTGGAAAAATGCAGCAGTATTTGCTAAACTACTACAAAAACAAGCTTAAATGGTTATTGCAGTCTTAGTCTATTTACATGTTGTATATTGCACAGTAGAATACAAAGATGTAATGTTCAAACAGTCCATTTACTTTTTAAATATAGGCTGATATTTCAACATTTCTTAACATTTAATATTTTGTCTCATGAAGTGTTCATTGTTGCTATCTCTCGACAGCAGATGCAAAGCCATTATTGACACTCACTAACGTCTTTTGTGTATATTTTGTAGGTGGCTGTGGACATGGAGTTTGCAAAGAACATGTATGAGCTGCATAAGAAGGTCTCACCGAGTGAAGTTATTATTGGATGGTATGTGGTCACTTTTCTTTAAAGAACTTGGCCATTTGAGTCATCACAATTGGGCTACTCGATCAGTGCCTGTACAATGGACTTAACCATTGTGCTGTATTTGCGTACATACTGTCAGTGATCATGTTAAAGAATATGCTTTTAAAGTTTCATCTTGCCTCGATTATAGGTATGCCACAGGATTTGACATCACCGAGCACTCTGTTCTGATTCATGAGTATTACAGCCGAGAGGCTACAAATCCCATTCACCTCACAGTGGACACGGCACTTCAGAGCAACAAAATGAACATCCGCGCCTACGTCAGGTCGGTTTTCTCTTGTTCACATCGTGTTTGTTTCTTTTAGTCTTTTTTTAGTTAATGGACCCATTAAGGAATTGTCAGGATGTATATTAAATGGTATATACCTACGTAAATTGATACTTCACCTACAAATTAAATTTGGTTATCATTAACTCTCCTTAGAGTTGTTAGAAATCTGTATAAATTTCCTTGATCTGATGAACACAGATAAAGATATTTAGAAGAACACTTATACCCAGACAGATTTTGCTCTCCCATTGACTAAAAAAATGCTTTATCATTTCGTTTTGTTCTGTTGAACACAAAACAAGACATTTGAAGAATGTAGCACAGCAAACAGTTATGGGGCACTTTTGACTACCATTGTATTTTGGATTTAGTCAATGAGGGGCTAAATCTTTCTGGTTTTAAGCATTCTTCCAAATATCTTTCTCTGTGTTCATCAGAACAAATACATTTCTACAAATTTGGAACAAATTGTGAGTAAATGAAGACAGAATTTTCATTTGTGGGTGAAGTATTACTTTAAATACGCCAACTATACAATCTTTACAAACAAAAATACACACTCAATTTGAAAAATATTGCCACATTAAATTGTAACTTGTCATAGATGCTTTAAGTGTTTATTAGTTTAGTAAACATTTGCTTCAAGTAATGATTGTTATAGATAACGTCCGTAATACTGATGCTTTAGCTTTAGATAGACTAGCATCATTACTTTAACTTCTTTAATGGTCTTAAGTGACAAAATACCTTATTGGCATCCATAAAGAATTTATATTATAACTTTTGGCTTCTTTGTGCTTTTAGTTCACAGATGGGTGTCCCAGGCAAGACAGTTGGTGTCATGTTCACCCCACTGACAGTCAAATATATTTACTATGACACAGAGCGCATTGGAGGTCAGATATTATCTCGTTTACAAAATGCAATAAATTTCACTATTTATTACTTTAGAGTGCATTCTCTTAATGGATATAACCCATCTCTTGACAGTTGACCTTCTACAAAGAACTCGTGCTTGTCCCAATCGCACCAACGGGCTGACCACCGATCTGGCCCAGGTGGGCGGTGCTGCTGGACGGGTTCAGGAAATGCTGTCCACAGTACTTGCATATATAGAGGATGTGCTGGTGAGTGTCTCTTTAGAAGTTTACTTGGAGTTTACAGTTATTACTTAACAATGATTTTTAAACTGTATTCCGTTCAATTCTTCTATATTATCTTTGCATGTAAATGACTACAACAGCATAAGATTATACATTACAACCTATAAAATTAGGTTGTCATAAAATTATTTAAATCAGGAGAAACTGGATATGACCTTTTCTTGCATCTGCATAAATACATTTTTATCCCAAATTTTAAGTAATATCCGCCTACAATTTCAGTATTTTCATAGATTAGATTTGAAGGTGTCAATATTTCGATTGTTTTAGATGCAGATTATTTTAGTTTAAGCAGAACCTGAAGTGATTTATCCAGTGCTTTACTTTACTTATTTCCTGAAGAACCAGAAAAAATCTTCAACATTTCTTTTTTTCTAGTCTGGTAAAGTGACGGCAGATAACAGTGTCGGTCGCTACTTGATGGATCTTGTGAACAAAGTGCCCAAGATCTCCGCAGAAGACTTTGAAAGCATGTTGAACTCCAACATTAATGTGAGTGATATTCTGAAGTATATTGCGTATTTGACGATCTTTAACGTGTTAAACTGAGAAAAAGTTGTGCTGGTGCTTCTTAAATACTTGAATCTTTCTGTTTCTCGCAGGATCTTCTGATGGTGACCTACCTGGCCAATCTCACTCAAGCTCAGATCGGGCTGAATGAGAAACTAGTTGTTCTGTAGATGGAAATGAATAAAAACTTGTTTGTCGTTCAAACAACCTTTGTGTGATCATTTTCTATCTGTCTGTATGTGTTTGTGTGCTTATCTGTTATAAATGTATCCGGACAACCTGTAAACATTAACATTGTTTAACTATCAGAAATTAATTTAAACTAAACAGAAATTACATAATCTGTTGGAAAATCCAGACATTAACCGGAGAGAAAACGTTAACGTGTGGACCGTAATGACGTCTGTTTTGATGCTGTCAGCGGACAAGTAGGTATACGTCATGCTGGTGAAGTGACGTCAGCAGGAAGACCGGAAATATGGCTGCGTTCCGCTGTCGGCGAGACCCGTGCGGTTTCATCTGTCTCATTTTAACTTATTTCAGCGTTTTTTATGCCGACTATGTCGTGATACAGTACGTCTTGATCCCCGCGTATTCCGGAAGGTGAGTGGCTGGCGTTTATATCGACATGCTTGATGTTTGGATCACGTAACGGTAGCCGCTTTTGATGTGCTCATCTGTATATTATTTCTCTGTAAAATCTTTCATAACAACAGCCGAAGTAATGCTAATTCAAAAGTAACGCGAGCGCTGAGTTCAATATCAGATTTCTTTGCGTTTTAATAAAGGCAAGTTATAGAAACACTTCCTTGCCATTCTTCTTGCAGTAACGTTAGTGCCATTCAGCGTGTTGTTACTTCTACGCTGCAAGTCTCTGTTACAATGGGTTTAGGGTTTCAGGGTGTATCATATTTGAGATCAATTTACTATTTGATCACCAAATGGTTCCTACACTTAAACTACAATAAGACCTTGATTCATTTTCTTGAGCGCATGACTCTCAAGGTACTACAAGGTAAAGCATGTTTGCAGATTTGTTGTCACAATCATTGTTGCCACTGAAATTATTTGAATATGTATCATGGTACTAGAGATGCACTGATGCATCGGCTACCGATATTTATCGGCTGATTTCTGATCAATTTAACCCCATCCATGTTACGTATAGGTTCAGGCTGTGGCATGAAAAAGGCGAATATAACAAATCAAAAGTAAAGTTGCCCTATTATCAGATTTTTGGATCTAATTCCTAATCAGTAAAAAAACTAGCATCCTACCTGAATATGGCGAAAGAATACAGGCTGAGTTATAATACCGCTATCATTTTACATCCAAGCGATAGAACTATGGGAGTGAATGGGTGTTGATTTTTTGAAGCTCCAGAAAGTGCATCCATCGATCAAAGAAATGCTCAATACAGCTCCGGGGTCTTAACAAAGGTCTTCTGAAGCAAATCGGTGCATTTGTTTAAGAGAAATGTCCATATGGACAGCGCTATTAACATTGATGTCTAATATCCGTCATAGTCTCTCAAATGTGCGTGAACCAGAGGCTTGTTTTTCCGGCAAAAGACGGTGACGAAAGCTCCCTCTGTTTTTAAACTTTGTCCATTTAAAAAAAAATGATCAAAATAAAAATATTTACATTTTAATGAAAAAGCGAGCAGCGTTAGCCAGAAAAATCCTATCGGTGCATCCTTAAAGTACCATACAAAGACCATGGTATAAGTATGGTAATCATTCAGTACCATGGCATGCATCACCATGGTATTACCATCTGATGCCATCACTGTACCATGGTACCAACACAGTATTTAATTTTTTTTTTTGTAAAGGACTGTTCCAGGGATGTACATCTCACTCTCTGTCATGTTGAGTCCAGTTTAAACCCTGATCAAACACATTCAAAGAGTACTTTAACATGTTATGGTGTGACTGTGTTTGATTAAGGTTGGAACTAAACTCTGCAGGACAGTGGGAGTAACCCTGGACTATATGTACTACCTGGAAGTTTTAAGTCACATTTGTTGTTTTTAATTTCTTTTCTTTGTGTTTAGTGTATGGTGCACTCTCCATGGATCTGTGTTTAATATTATTCTGTTACTGCTGCTGGCGTGCCATTCTAAAGCAGTGTTCTCTGACCCCGGTGAGTGTTCTTGGGGCTGACCATGGCCATTTAATGTTATTTACGGCAAAACTGGTTTGATCTTATTATATGATTCATTCTGGCTTTCTGGTTCATATACACAACTATCAGTCACCATTTACTTTTCTGTATCAAGTCATTAAAACTATAGTCACTCTGCTTCCTTCATACATACTTTACTACTTCCACATGTCATAATGTCACCATCACCCACTGTTTGTTTCAATTAGTTTTCTGATAGATCTATATGTCTAATTGATCAAACATTGATGCATGTTTTATTTTAGTCTGAGGGTGTGTTAACAGTAGTTTGTCTTTGTAGGTATGGTTCCTCTGCCCGAAACAGCCATCGACTTTTCTGACTTGAGGTCTCAGTCTAACCGGCTAAATGAAATAGTATGTTCTGTTTCTCTTCCTGATCTATTAGACAAGCGACTGGATTTAAGTTGTTTCTGTGTTGTGTTTATAGCAAATACATTATTTGTTTTTGTTTCTCATACAGTTGTTTTTCTACATTTATGTGGGAATCGGTGAAACCAAACCTTACTCACAGTTTGTAAAATATTTGCATCTAATTTGTTTTTGTTACTTGTCTTGTTTTTTTTGTCAGGGCTGTGAGGGATGGACAGTGTGCAGTCGCTGTGAGACGTATCGACCTCCTCGTGCCCATCACTGCAGAGTTTGTCAGCGCTGCATCAGGAGAATGGACCATCATTGCCCGTGGTCAGTCAACTTTATCCTCTTCCGTCAGGACGTCGACTCTTATTCAGGGTTGCCAGATCTTCCTAAAAAAACCAGTCCGATCAAAACTAATCCAATGTCCAAACATCAAAACTCTAAATACGCCAGTGCTATACCTAGAGTAAAATACAAAATTAGAGTCTCTGTTATACATAACACATCATTTCTTATTGAAAGTCAGCGTGTTGTGGCAATCATAAACACTATTTGTTTTCCTAAACGACTTCGTTTAATGGCTGGAATTCACTACAAGATTTACTATTTACTTAGACATCTTACACTTACAGACTTTTTGAAAGTTTCAGATAGAAACACACTAACTGATCAAATCTGCAGACTGTCACAGACTTTCTGCAACAAGTCCAGACTGAAAATCTGGGCAAATCTGAGCAAAAGTCTTGTAGTGTATTTAAGCCATTGGCCTACTTTATCACCTATAATCTGCGGTACAAAAAAACCTGTGGACTTTGCCACCCTGCTGTTTTTCCTACATCTCTTGCTTTCCATTTCAAATTTTGTTGTTACAAGCTGTGTTTGGAATAGCACAATAGTATGCAGATCTTTCTGCAGCATACAGTATGTGGTATGCAATTTTTCTAAATGCATAGATTATGTGGCTTGTCTAATATCACACTCGCTTGAGATGCTGTATCCCATAAGACAATGTGCTGAACCGGTTTTCTGATCACAGTTTTTTCCTCATTTATTTTTATAGGATCAATAACTGTGTTGGAGAGCTCAATCAGAAATACTTCATACAGTTCCTTTTCTACACAGGTAAGGTTCAGCTCTGAAACACACTCGCATTGGCTTTTTGAAACCTTTGGAATCACGTTTGCAATTTTCCTGTTGGTCCTGTTAGATATCGCTTTTTAGTTTAGTAAAGATTTTAAAACTGCTCTGCCTGTTCTTTGCGTATCTGTTGATTTTCAGGCATGGCTAGTCTATATTCCATGGTGCTCGTGGTGTCGGCATGGGTGTGGAGAATAAGGAGTGAAAGAGAGGGAGATGGAGATGATGGAGAAGAAGCTCCCAGTAAACATTTGATTGTGTAAGTCACAAATATCTTCTGAGATGCTTTGTATATTGGATGCTCTCCCATTTAGCATACTTGTTTTGCCTTCTTTCCAATAATCACAAGAGCCCCAAGAACATTAACGCCTGCTCTCTGACTGTAGATCTTCATCTTTTGTTCCACAGGGCACATTATATTATTCTGTTGGTGGAGTCTATACTGTTTGGGGTTTTTGTCTTGGTTATTTTTTATGACCAGGTATGTATGAACTTTTTTCCCCAATTATAGCATATTATTATCATTAATAACAATAGAATGGAATAAAGTAGAATTTAAAGATGAAAACAAATAGATTAGTTTATCAATCTAGAATGTTTTAAATATATATTTTTTAAATTTATGATTAAAAAATCTTATCTCCATGTCATCGTTGTAATATTTGCTTGAGGATATATATCATCAGATGTGTACCATATAGGCAACTTTACTGCAAAGGCTTTGTCACATTTCATATTGATTTCGATTCATAAAAAAGAAAATAAGATTCCTGCAGATTGTTATGGTAACAATCCAGCCAAAGCCTGAAACCTAAGCTTACTTAAACCTTGAGTACTGTTTTTCCTATAGGAAGATAAATCTTGATACCAAGTGATGAAGTTTAAATGTGTTTCTGTCTCTGTCTTTTATCGTCTGAAGCTGGTGTCCATTATAACAGATGAGACGCCGATCGAACAGATGAGAAACAGGCTGATGAAAGACAAGTCCAACAACATCCAACCAAATCATGTGGTACACAAAAGAAAACCCAAAATCGCATTGCTGAGGGAGGTGTTTGGACGCGGTAAGTTTATTTATGTGTATTATCTGGCTTGATCTTTACACAGGGTGTCTGCAGATCCTTAAAATGTCTAAAGGGCCTTAAGTTCCATAATGTCAAAATAAGGCCTTAATTAGCATTCAAATGTCTTAAATCCTCGGTTCCAAGGTCTTAGAAATGCAGTCGAACCACCACCATAAAGATTTTATTTTCATTTTAAAATCATGTAGGTCTATTTTTCAGGCACAACAAAATAGGCGGAACCAACTAACAAATAACACGTTCTCTGGGGGTTTGTTAGGTATGTGGCCTGGACATATTCAAATGGAGAATAGTTTGAGCTTTTCTCCATGAGGGGTGTAGGGGAAGTGCAAATTTGTTCCTATGAAACCGGACTTAAATTTCATTCTGCACGGTATTAAAAAGGTCTTAAAAAGTCTTAAATTGAACTCTCAGAAACCTACAGATACCCTGTTTACAGATGGGTAATATCAGTTGTCAGAAACACAATCACATTAAATCTTTGCTGCCTATGTAATCATTGTTTAAAACCCTTTTCACCCTGGAAATTTACAACAAAGTGTGTTACAAATTCAAGCCAGGCAGCAAGCATAACCTTATATGCCATATGTAAGTTGCTTTAATGTGTCTCTTTTGCTTTTTTAGGATCAATACTTTGTTGGCTGTTCCCACTTCATTCTACCCCTCCCTCAGCTGGTGGCATCAGTTATTCTGCACTTCCTGACTATGATGTGTAAAGCGTTTTTGTCATCAGTTCTTTTCTAACGTTCCATCAGTATCATGTTTAGAACACTGTGAGTATTGTGGTACCAAGTGCAGAGTTACTCATTTTACAACGAAGAATAAAAATGGGGATTTATTGGGACGAAGATCTTGCTTTTGGTTCTTGAACACATACTGTTACAAGTTACTTATCAGGACAAAAGTTACACTATATCCCCATTTTTTTTGCCTAAATCATGATTGCTTGTCTCTTTAAGTGGCAAAGGGCCATTTAATGGTTGCTGTTAGATGATAATGTCCCAATAAGTTTGTTGTTTTCTCGTCTTCTGACCTTGCCACAACTCTTATTTATTTGAACACTGACAGGCTGTGTAATGCACACAAACACAAGGTTGTTATTTTTTAAATGAACATACGTGTTTATTTCAGGTCAATGCAATGGGTCTCTTTTATTCTCGAAATGACATTGTGTGTTTTAGCCTGTTTAAGTACATGGAATGTACTCCATTTTACATATTTGGAATGTATATACGGATGTATTTTATACCTTTTGATTTCAGTTTCTGATCAATTGTTGCTGCATTTTCAGGGTACTGGACTACGTTGAAGTGCTTTTTTATTTTGTTTGTATTGATAACGTTTTCACTGTTTGACAGCTTGAGGGATGTGTGTATATAACAAATGAAACCTGTATATTGATAATGTTTACATTGATATTTATTGTAATTTATCAGTGGATTTGTGCTGCTCTGACTTAAGTGAAGTAAAATATGTCTTTTCATATTCTGGCTTTGTTTCTCTTTACAACAACAAGCGAGTGGAAATTAACATGGAGCTGTTAAATATTCACTATAAAACATTGAGGGATATAACACAATTTATTGGTGTGTGTATTGATTCATATCATAAATACATTCTTTAAATAATAGATTACATTGCAAATTGTGATTGCATTATCCATAAATAAGCTTGCCCATACAGTGTGACATTCTGACACAGGTGTATTTTTAAAAAGTGTTTATTAAACATTCATATTTTATTGATGCACACCGTATTTAATTGAATAAGAACTAATTAAAATGGGATCATATTAATTTTTCATTAATACACAGGCGCTCTGTGAGCTGTGCGCTGACTGGTTCGATGCCAGATCACGTGCTTTTGTTATTTTGTTGACCTGCCTGCTTCCTGGTAGCAAAAATCATGTGATATTGTGACGCTCCCTGGAAGGCTTTATTCGATACGTGACAAGCTTTTCCATCAGCAAATCTCCCGAATTCACAGCAGAAACGGTATGGCTGACGGGGAAAGATCGCCGTTGCTGTTGGACAGTTGCGATGTTATCAACGGGCTGTCAACGGGAGATGACACCTACAGACCGCAGACCAAACCACAAAGTAAGAGTCTAGCATGGGTGACGAAGCTGTGTTAAATGTTTGTATCTACACGGCACTTTGTTTGCATAATTGACATCATTTTAAATAATTTCTATGATACCCAAAACGCGTAAGTTAGTCAACTCACCGGTGATTCATTGAACCCCAACCAGAGTTTGTTTACTTGAAACATGGGCTGTGATTCAACACCTAACGCTTGTCAGCCGTCTGTATAGACAGCACTTTTGCCAATCTTCTTGCTAAATAAAATACAAACATGAACAGGGAAATGATACAAAAATAATGATGCTCATTTTTAATAAACATACATTTACTCCGACTTAATTTTTTTAATATTTTATAAAGAAATAAAATCAGGTGTTTTTTTGTTGTGTATAAAGCCAATGGATGATTTGGACTAAAAAATAGTAAAAGAACTAAGCAAAAATAATTAAGTGAGTAAAATATCGAAGAGCAAAATGATCACATATTTCATAATAGAAAATAATATTTAAAACCAAGGAGTTATCAGACCTTGATTCACAAATGTTTTCTATGAAGGCAGTTTGTTCATTTAGATGTATCTTTGTAGATTTGTTTATTTTGTGATCTAGGTATTAGTTATTATAGTTGGGATGTTAGATTCATTTAGTATTATTAAAATTTAAATTAACTTTTATTTTTATCAGTTTTGTGTTAATTTTCGGTAAAGTGCTTTTGTCATTTTATAATTTATTGGTTGATTTTTAATGTTGCTTTATAAGAATAAGAATAATTATTTTTTATTTTAGTTTTTCTTTATTATTTATCATTTTACTGCTTTTTAAACTTTTTGAGGTAGTATTTAAATTTTTCCTTAAGTTAAGTTTTTCCAAATTTTTGGGCTCAATGTTTGATTTGATTTCAATGAACAAAATTGTTTGAAAGCGTTAATTTTAGTAAACTAAAATAACCTTCTAATCAAACTGTACAGATTCCAGATCATTAAAGTTATCTCCAGATAGATGCAGGTTACATAACTTCCGTCAATAGTATTCTGTGAAAATCTATATTCGTCTTCACTATATCCAGTATGCAAGCCTATGATTCACGTATCACCAATAAAACAAATAATAAATAAGATGTGACACTATCTCATTGTAATATTCTCTATCACTGTATGCCTTTTACTCCCTTTCCGTGTCTCCTCTTTCTCTCTGCTGCTCTCTTTTGGTCCCAGGTTTTCCAGCGTTTCCATCAGCGCAGGCCATGCCCTCAATTATGTTGGGAGAGGCTCCTCCACCGTACTCTCCGCTGGGCTCTCCAGAGAGTGGTAGCGCTAATGTCATCAGCTGTAGAGTGTGTCAGGCGCCTATTAGCGTAGAGGGCAAGATCCACCAGCATGTGGTCAAATGTGACGTCTGCAATGAGGCTACAGTGCGTTTACACACATTTAGAATACATAAAATGCTGTTTATGTTCCTTCTCTTTTTTATGTTTCAGTAATATTGCTAAAGTGATGGTTTAGACTGTTACATCACTTCCTGTTTTATCCATTTAGCCCATAAAGAACGCTCCGGCAGGAAAGAAATATGTGCGATGTCCATGTAACTGTCTTCTTATCTGCAAAGTGACGTCACAGAGGATTGCCTGTCCCCGTCTGTACTGGTGAGAGCAATTTTAAAGGAGAAGTGAGGCCCCCTTTGTGTTGGGTGTATCGCTTTGTGGACCCCCAAATAAAGACTTATAATCCGAAACATAGAATTTTAATTAAACCCAAAACATGTTTAACTGTACAATCCAGGAACATCAATTCTTTTGGTTGGTGGTCTTATTTTTCTGATGTTTGATTTCACAAAATTAATCATAATATTTCATGAAATGTCTCCCCCCGATGCATCTTGGGGCCCCTAGTAGGCAACGTTCCCCAGTTTGAGAACCAAGAAGATAAAAACAGCTTGTTTTAACAGAAATATATTTCCAAAACAGAAATGTTGTGTATTTTTGTTGTTTGTAAAGATTCTGCCATTTATATAATAATGTTGTTGTTTTTGTTTGTGTGAATTAGTAAGCGGGTTATTAATTTACATCCAGCACATCCTGTGGTAGTGAGTCCAAACCCTCAACCCAGTGGTGCCAGAGTTTCATGTGGCCACTGTGGAAAAACTTTTCTGGTAATCTTTATCACTGTCATCTTCAATATAAAAGAAATCAGGTTCATTAGCTTCCACTTCATAGCTTTTTTTGGATTCAATTAGGCTTAATGAAAGAATCCGGTTAGAAACGTAACATGCGAGGATGCATAATGTAACAATGTCTGTCTATTGTTACTCTAGTGGACAGAGTTTACAGATCGGACATTGGCACGCTGTCCACACTGCAAAAAAGTGTATGTTTAATACAATCCACAAACATTCAGTAAACATGACCAGTTAAACCTTTGCAGACATTTGACATTTTTTACAAACATTTTGAAATGAAAGTTTATGGTTAAATATTTGAAATTGGTTTTGTAAACTCATGTCAATTTAAAGGAATTTACTTCCTAAACTAAAAGTTAAGAAAATATATTTCATTGATATAGTTTCTTGAATTCAGCTGAAACTGTCTTGTTGCTCATTGCTATATCTGTTATATGTCTTTTCTTTTTATCCACATAGCTCATCAATTGGCCAGAGGTACCCTAGAAAGCGGAGTCTGATATGTTTCCTCTTGTGTTTGATCTTCACCACAGCAACAGCAGGACTGATGGTAAGAACGAAGCCAGTTTCTACTTTACGATTCTGAAAAAGCTCTTCAATTTTTAATGCATAAATATTTTTCTATGTTCTGTAGGCCGGCACGTGGTCGAAGGCACGCAACTCTACAGGGATTTATGCATCCTGGGTGTTCCTCCTTGTCCTGGTTCTGATCACTTTGGTCAGAGCTTTGCACTGGGCGTGCATGAAGATCAGTGAACCCCTGCACAACTATTCGTAAAAGGGATTGAAGAGGAGGTACTGTATTAGTGAAATGTAAGCGCCAATAGTTCAAGTAAAGGGATGGACAGAACAAAGCTTTTTACAGAGAGACTTGAGTCTGATGTTTTGTTTACATGGGTAAAGCTCACAGAACCTTTCAAGAACCTTTCCAAGCAATATTCGATGCCACAAATGAAAAAAGAAACTGGGAAAATATGAAATATTAGTGGTGAAATGTTACCTGGACATCTTTTTGTAAGATCCACTACATGAAGTTTGTCGCTATGTCATGTTTTCTGTGCATTTGCACCATCCTTGAACTAAACATCTTCTTTATCCATTTATCCACTTCCAAAACAGGGCACACAATTTAGAAATATACACAGAAAGAAGCCACTTTTGGAAGCTTAATGTGATCCTCATGATATAAAAATGAGTTTTTACTTTACTGTTACTGTATAAAATACTGTGGAAGCATTACAGATATATGCAGGTAAAAGCATTGCTGTCAGACTACGTGCCTGCGTGACCGCATCCTTGAATTTTACACCTAGTAAAGCAGAACTTGCAAAGCGTCAAGTTTTTATTGCTCTGTATTATGGAGACATTGTCGCTATTAGCTTTACCAAACTAGGTTTCTTTGTTCTGGCAAATTACATAAGAGCAAGTAAGAACAAATTGAAGGAAGTGAACATGCCACGCAAGCATTTAGAAGGTTTAGAAGAAAAGAGGATGATGACAAAAGCATTATTTTTACAACAAATAAATGTGTAAATATATAGGAGTAAACTGAAATATTTTGAAGAATGTGGCACTTTAATGTCACATTATTGAATTGTGCTTTACATGATTAATAGCCAGTAAGGAGGTTCATTATTCCTTCAAATAAATGACACAATTATTTTCCTGTTACCAACATTAACCATATCTTACTATGTCTACACTTTTAAAAAACAGGGTAACAGCCAAATTTTGTTAACTATAAATATCTCTTAATATCCAGCCATTTCCAAGAATTTATAAACGTTCAGGAGATTTCTGGATAAACTGTTTCTAAAGGTTGATGTCAACGCCTATGTTTTGCACTGTGGTTGTATATCAGCAAGAAAATGTTGCCTATCTGCTACTGAGTATTACACCTGGAGCATTACCCAGTAGAGTTTTAATAGTGATATTTAGTACAATTTTTAAAACAATAAAAAAATCAATGTATCAATCGATGTTAATGTACTGTATGATTATCTTAATTCGAGCTGGAAAGAGTTGTATAAACAAATGCACCATGCATATTATTCATAAACGCAGATAGAATAGAACATTTACCTACTAGCAGAAGTGAGCAGGATGTATATTTTTGAATTAGTTTATGAATTGTTCACATGGCTGGGCACTTAATTATACTGTGCATTTATTTGTTTCATTTACACTCTACGTATTGTTCAAAATGTTAGATTTTTGCACTACATGTAAGCTATATCGCTGATAGATTCTACACATGTTGTGATTTTGTTGTTGATTGTTTTTGTACATTTCTTTGTGATTAAAATGTTTGTACTATTTCTGAGTATGTGTGTGTGTCTTGTTTACTGTTTCTGGCCATTCACATTTTTCTGGTAGCAGACAGCATTTAATGTCAATCTCATGAATTGATGATAGACTACGGTGAACCCTTGGAAAGGTTAAAATGATTTTTTAGGTTAAGGGATTAGATTTTGCGAGGGTGTTTATGGACTATAGAAATGTATGAGCAAAGTACCGGAGTCAACCATGTAGAGCTTAAGATACTCCGTGCATCTCGATGATAGACAAAATTTATTGATGAGTTCAAAATGTATTGACAAAAGTCACATCCTTGCAAAAATGTCTTCACTACAACCTACATATCACTACAGTAGCACAAGTATAAAAGAAAGAATTGTCAGTTCTACCATATCATCACATATGTATATATGTTTTTTCTTTGTTAGCTTTTCTTTGTTAGCTAACAGTCAGGTAACAGATTTGTGTTTAACTTTACATTTCTATTCATTACATAATTGTACATTATACGATTTACTCAGTTACCACAAAATGATTGTTCACTTGGCACATATTTAAATTGAGTTGTGAGAAATAAATACTTAAATGGCCTATTAACACCTGTTTACACCTTAAAACACTAAGGGGCCATTCACATTTCCCGTCTAAAACCACGTTGAAAACTTGAGTACTAGCGAACTTGCGCTCTTCTGGCATCTGCTGTTGCTAAGCAACCTTGACAAGGTTCCGGCACTGTGTAAATGGATTTTTAGTGGGCTGTGCAAAAATATAGATACATGTAACTATCGCAATATATTTTTTTCTGATAGTGTATCGATAGTGATACATCTATTATCTATCTTTTTTCTTAAATCATGTCAATTACATACGGCCAAAAGTAATTGGAAGCGAGCATGGCGAAAAATATAAGAACGCTTCAAGCTCTCTGAGCTGATTTAGTGATTTGGTTTTAAAAATAAGTCATGGAGTAATGAGTTCTATAATAGAAATGCTGTTTGTAAGCTTCGCAAGTCATGATGACCCACCAAGTCACTTGGCTACTGCAGTGCATAAGACAAAAAATGTATTCCAAAAAGTAACATAGCCATTTATTGTGCTTTCACGGATGTGACACCTTTGCATTTACAGCACGAACGAACCATGGGTTTTATACTGCCCACGTTCATTGTTTTAACGGTAATGCACCACAACAGCCAAGTGACTTGCGTGACCCACCTTATTCCCCTGTGCTACCCCCTTTAGGGATGCAATCTGCAGTTTGGGTATTAAGTGAAATGTCTTTCGTATCGAAATACATAGGAATATATTCTATTGTGACCCATCTATCGTGATATGTATTGTATCAGGAGGCACTTGCCAATAAACAGCTATAATTTTTAGCACCTAAAATCCATTACAATAACTCTGCTACTAGTTTTTTATGCTGTGTTTATCTGTTCCTCTTCATTGAGCGTTAGTTTGCTCTGGAAAACACATGACATTGTCTTTCTTTACTCACCCTAAAGTTGTTCCAAATCTGTATACATTTCTTTGTTCTGATGAGGACAGATATTTGGAAGAATGTCAGTAACCAATTGATCATTCATGGCCAACATTGTCTACCATAGTAGAACAAATTTGCCTTATGATTTTCTTTGTTCTGTTGAACACAAAAATGTAGGAAAGCAAACAGTTCTGAGGCACTTCAGACTACCGTCGTAATCTTTCCTTCTATGGTTGTCAGTGGTGGCCAAGAACTGTTTGGTTTATACAGATTTGAAACAACTCAAGGGAGATTAAATTATGACATTTGTTTTGTGTGTGAAATGTCGCTTTAAAGAGATGGCAGTAATGTTGTCGCTCTGTTCCGTTATTGTTTTAAAACTTTGTCTTTACATACTATTCTTATAGCTAAGTTATTGTTCTTGGTGGTAATAGGCCTTGTTAAAATAAATGTGAATGAACGTACCACAAAATATAATTTTAGTTTAGATATGCAAATAGAGAATTACAAGTCTATATATTTTTTGTTTATTTTCAGTAATATTTCCTCATGTCCCCTGATAAGTAAGCATTATCTTTTTACTTCGTTTATTAGGCATTGGTCTGCAGGCCACAGCTTATTGTGTTATTTGTTCAGTCCCGTCAACAATATCCACGCTTGAGACATGTGGAGAGCTACAACTTCATCACCTTGACAGTATTGAGAGATGTATTCCCCTGTTCATACTGACATTCCTCTTCTTCTTCCTCATCCTCTCCATCCTCTTCATCCAGTTGAAGGCTTCCAGAAGAAATTCGCATGCGTGCCAGCGGACCAGAACGTACCACTTTGCCCAGTGCTGGGAAGTATGGGTAGAAAGTGTCAGAATCGGAATCACTGTAACTGCTCGTGCCGAGTACGCATAAAGAAGTCGGCCTTTCCGGAAAAGGGACGGGGCTTAGAGGAAGATAGGTGGGCCTGGTGGGAATGTGGTGTCGTGATAAATGTGGATAATAACCCAGCGGGCGATATTCGGACGCGTAGGCGGCGGCGTTTGAGGCGAGTGTGGGTCTCTGAAATTTGACATCTGGTTGGCTGGAAGCTCGACGTGGCAAACCGGTGTGAAAGGTTGAGTCGTCGCTGTAATGGCCCGCCTCCACTGTACCAAATTCCAGTTTTCTGTTCATCCCTGCCCTTAACCCTACCCCTCTTCTGGGGTACAAACTGGATTCAGCAAAGCCCTGACCGGCGAGGCGGAGTCTTTCCTGATGGTTCAGGAATTGGGGTGATAAGCAAGATGAGGGTAAGGAGGAGTGGCCTATTTGTCCAGGCAAGTATTGCAGAGGCACCGAGTGCTGATGGGTTTGAGAGAGGCGGTCTAGGGATGAGGACGTGTGGTCTTGGAGTAGGTACGGGTGAGCGGCGAGGGGGAAGGTGGGTAGCACTGGGTGGAACTGCAGATGGGGTGTGTTAGGATAGAGTAGAACAAGATGCTGAGCGCTGGGAGACAATCTTCTCTTTGCTTTCTGTCTTTGAGCCCCTCCGCCGCGATGCTCCGCTCCTGACGTGGACATGGAGCGAAGTTTAGGCGAGGCAGAATTGCTAGAGAAGGCAGGGTTTCTTGACAAGGGCCTGGATCGTTCTAGCTCATTAGCAAACATGACTTCCACGGCAGATAGGCTACGCTTTGCTACGCAGGTTGGTTCGCTGGGTTGCTCGGCAAAGGTTGAGTCAGGAGGTAGGTGGGAGTGCTTGTACAGCTGTGTAAAAAAGGCCACAAATTTGAGACAAGGAACCCAAAAAACTATTTGCACTGTGTGCAAGTACGATACCTGCTTGGAGACGTCGGTAAGGATGTCAGGAGAGGATCTGCAATGACGGGCGTCATATTGAGATTTACAATGAGATCTGCGAAACAAACACAACGTTTGGTGGAGATTTATGGAAAAACAAAGCAATTAAATTTATTTATATAGCCCTTTTTCACAATGTGTATTGTTCCAAAGCAGCTTTACAGGAGTAAAACAGAAAAACACAGAAAGGTAAACACAGCACAGTCCATGGTGTTTATAGGCCAAGCAAGATCATTCTAAAAATAATATCTAATAAATATATAAATAAATAAATGCAGTCACCCGGTGAGCAAGCCAACACTACTCTTCTCTGGCGAGGAACCCAAACTCCAATGATGAATAAATGGAGAAAAAAAACTTCGGGAGAAACCAGCTTTAGCCGGGAGGGACAGATCTCCTCTGACTTTAGTCAGCTATAGTCTTTGGTTTGTTGTATTTGTCACATACATTTTCCAGATGTATTCATATCACAACAACTAAAAAAGCTTTACCTTTGAAATGGCAAATGTTTCTTCTCTCCAGAGCCCACACACTCCATAAGCTGCTTCTGAGTCCTCCCGCTATGAAACAAAACGTTCAAAGTATCCTCAGTCTTATAAACCGACATCTTAAACTTTGTTGAGCAAAGAACATCGCAGCATGTCTAATGTTCATATTACAAGCCTTCTCTAAAGATCAGGGTACGGCAGTTTTGGAAAGTTCACAGCGTAATGTATTTACACATCTGGTTCCGAGGATCAGATTCACAGTTTGTCCAATCTAAAATCTTGTGTATGCACTCCTCACCCTCTCTCTCATACCTGTATCTGAAACTGGATCCTTTGCTGGAGAGAAGGGACCTGGGATGTGACTTGGGTTCCTCAGCGAGTCTAAAGAAAGCGTGGTACTCCACGCACAACTTCCAGAACGCCTTATTAACATCTCGGCTGGCCATGGAGAACTCAACAGTGTCCCTTCTTGAAGGCTAGCACAAAAAGATTAAAATAAATGGTAGAGACTATTAAACATCCCATGCAATAAGAATCTGTTCTTAGACAAAATATAAGATTGTTCTTAAAATAAATAATTGGAAGTTCGTAAGAATGTTCGTAAGTGCGGTCCTCAAACATTTCTTAAAACATTCTCAAATATTTTCTTAAGAACACCTTAATTTTTGTCGTAAGAATAAATGAATATCATTACACTCCCTTGGTTGAGTGGTAACTAAATATATTTATCTATCGATCTATCTAACTTTATGTGTGTAAAAAGCACTTCGCATTCTTATATAGCCTATATTCTGTATATTAGCATGTGATGTGTTAAACGGCATTTACGATTACATGTTAACTTATATGTTAGCAAATATGCTCAATTTAATACTTTTTGTGTGTTACTACGGCAAAATACTTGTGACCCTCACCATTTCGAGTCACTTTGTCCCAGAATAATGTAAAAAGCTCTTTTTTATACGTTTTTTATTAATGAAAGCTAAAGTAAGAGAGCTATACCTTATCATTAGTATAAACAAATAAAATAAATATTCCTTAATGGCAAGTAAACGTCAAAATTATGATTCTGGCTCAATACATGTCACATGTGAAACCAAATACATGAGATTTAAAACAACCTTGAAGCGGTCTTAATTTTTAAGATGATATTTACAATATTTATGATAGTTTCGAGAATTTCGATTTTTTTCCTAAGATTAATCTTGATAATATTTGTAAGAACTGTCTAAAGATGTTTTTTTTGGTAACACATAAAATTCCCCAAAAAATTCTTTAACTATAAATTGATAAAAAATATGGCAGAAAATATTCTTCTTAAAAATATTTTTCTTAAAGAAATCACTTTGAATCTTAAAATTTTTTATTTATCTACATTTCCGCTAATTATTAAAGGGACAATTGACCCAAAAATGTAATTTCTTTTAATAATTTTGTGTATAAAGTGGAATCTATGATTCCATTGGCTAATCTGTCCACCACATGTCTCTGTCTACTCAGCGCCATCACAAGGCCAAAGTGGCAACACCTAAGCACTTGGGAGACCTCTCGAGCTGTTTAAAATAATTGGAAGATTAAAGGTAGGTATATACTCGTGCATCGGACCTGCGTCGTAGCCTCTACACCCTAGCCTATGTGTCGGTTTTCATTTTTACTTCTACGTCGTTGTCCACGTTGACAGGCAATGACCACTAGGCATCAGTGTACATCAGTGTACACTTATTACTTGTGTAACCAAGATAAGAACCGAAGAAAGAGCAGCTCTTTTAAGAAGCATTAGCAGTCACTTTTGTTGCAGATTTTAGATGTTTAGTACAGAAGCACAAATAAATTAATCCCAGCGCTTGCAGTCCGCTTAGGGTCCGTGTTGAGTTGTCGAGTTATTACATTTTTGGAGAGGTGCGCGTCAGGCTATGGTGTAGGCTACAGCGAAGGATCTATGCACATGCATAAATTGAACTTAATAGTGATTCTTAGCTTAAAGAAATTTGGTAAGTTGCTTTTATACCTAAGTTTGGAAGTAGCCGTACATTTCATAAATTCTCAGCAGTTAAGACTAAAATGGCACTTTTAGAAGCTTTAAAAATACGGGCTCCGATGATCCCAGATAAAGAAATTTGGAAGAATGTTTGTTACCAAACAATGACAATGGTAGTCAAAATTGCCCTAGAACTGTTTGCTTTTCTACATTCTTCAAAATGTCTTCATCCCGGTTCAACAAAACAAGTACATTTACCAATTAATTTTTCCTGTGGTAGTAGGAAAAAGGTTGCGATAGAGAAACTTTTTTTATCTCTGAGGAATATTGTGTGTCTTACCCCAGTCTCGGTGTGGAGTTTGATAAGGAAATGTTTCCTCTTGAAGCTCAGTTTACGGATCTTGGCCCAGCTGAATGTATTGATCTTTGTATTGCCCTGATAACAGTGATAGTTGAGAAATGTTAAAATGTAAAAACATATTTAATTTCATTTACAAATAAATATATCTTTTTGCACCTGAAAGACAAGCACTCCCATATGTGTGACTGCAAGGTTGATTCTCATGCCTTCTCCATCATGAGCAGGATGTGGGCGGATCCCGTACATGTCCATTTTACGAGCGACCTCCAGCAAGTGCACGTCTGATTCAGCAGGAGTGTGACCTCTAACACCAAAAAAAGGCATTGTGGCATAAAGTGTGAAAGTGACCTAACATGGGTTTTGATTTGGCGACCATGTTTCATATTTTTAAGTGACATTTTGTTTAAATTACTTATTCTTTACATATGCTACATGTGTTTTGTTGGCGGTGGAGAAATGTGGAGCTTTTAGCGGCCTCTAGTGGTGAGGTTGCGAATTGCAACCAGCAGCTCCTCCATCACTCCCTTTCGCATCCCTACGGCAACTGACACAGGACAAACTGTCAGCACGTTTTCGCTTCTTTGTTGAAGGAAATAACGTATTTACGAAACACGCTCTTTTTCCGTTTAGGGTAACTGTAGAACCAAAATGGTGAATTGCATGTAAGGGGACCCACAGTGTATGTAGATAGAAATAGCTTATTCTGAGGTAATAACAAAATTGTTTATACACCTCTGAAGACATAGTTATGTATATTATATTGTATTTCTGTCAATAGATCCTCTAAAAAATTACACACAGCACCTTTAAAGCATTGCAATAGCAGTGCAAAAGATCATGGGTTCGATTACCATGAAACACACTTACTAATAAAATGTTTAGCCTGAATGTACAATACAAAGAAGTAAAAATTAAGGAAAAGGTTGTTTTTGGGTAAAAGTGTGTGCAAAATTTATATATAAATGAAGTTATATTCAAACACGTTTTGATTGCAAATGTATACAGGTTTAACATTTCTAAATATTTGTTGTTAATCTTACACAATTACTTTTCTGTCTGCGATCGTGTTGTTTTCACAGTAGGAACCAAGTACCTGTGTCTGTCCTACCTGTGTTTTTTATGAAAGCGGAGGATTTTGTGGTCCAGATACTCCTGGTTTGGCACATACTGCTTGCTTTCAAGATGATGAGCATCTAATTCCTCGTCATAATCCCCGAGTTCTGCTACAAAGGGGGCAGAGAGAATTTTTTGATGTGTCAAATAAACAGGAAAAGCATCTGGATGGAATTTAGTGAGATTAGTTACCTTGTAGTATATGAGAGACCAGCAGGGCGGCGCTGTTGTCATTACAGGTAAGGCTGCCATTCGACAGATCCTGTTTGATCTGAAGGGCAAACAGATACCTGTATAAAAGAGGTATCAGTCAGAATGTATGCATAGCATCTATAGCCATCTATCTGTATCTATCTATCATGTAAAGATTTGCATGGTTTACCTTGTCAAGCTTCTCTGTAGTTGTCCTGGGTCAGGAGGGAAAAACTTCACAATGAAATGAAATGCCACATCACTGGTATCTAGGGTGAGCAAAAGCACTGTTTTCAGTCTTACGTGATTTACCATTAAACATGTTTTATTAAAAAGTCATTACATTTTTCAATAATAATTTTTTTTAAATGTCACATTTCTATTTCCCTATTATTGATGATTTCTAGAGATACTATGCAATATAATTAGCTGTGTTATTTTACATCTGTTTTATTTATCACACCCTATAAAATCTGACCCCAATTCACCCTACTGTAAACTAGGATAGCGAGAAATCTATAAAAATATAAGCGAGGGGACAGAATCATCACTGTAAACTTACTTTTGAGCTGTCTAGCCACAGGTTTCAGGAGTTCGAGCCAAACCTGCAGAGCAAAGATTTCCTTTAAATACTTGAATGAAACAGCCAGCATGTACAGACTAGAATCACTTCTGTTTTTTAACAAACATTATTTATTGACATCATCGACAGGTCTTGACTCACATAACTTCCAGTTAGGTGACGAAACTCCAGGCCAAAATACTCCTTCTCCAGCAGTTTTAAATGACCACACACCTTATTGAAGAAATCCGAACCGAGAATATCTCTCTGTGGGAGGATGAACAACCCAATGTTGAGGAAAAAGTGCATGTTAAAACAGATTTTTGTTTTGTACTGCATGGCTGAATCTCAGTTTTGGGTGATGATGCAGTCGACTGCAGTGTTGCTGTAAAATGAACTAAAAGGGATGGTTCACCAAAAAAATATAATTCCTTCTTTATTTATTCACCCTCATGTCATTTTAAACCTGTACAGTATGACTTTCTCTCTTTGCAGAACAAAAAGGAAGATATTTTGAAGAATGTTTGTCAGCCAACATCGACTTCCATTGTATGTAAACAAAACCACTGAGACATTTCTCAAAATATCTTCTTTTATCAGAAAAAAGGGTCATAAACATATTTTGAACAACGAGGGTGAAAAAATGACGACGGTTTTTATTTTTGATTCAACTCAATCAGATTTGGTTCTTACTCTGTCTGTTACTTGATGATGGTGGTAATGAGTCGGCGTTGTGATTTGAGCGGAACGCGATCGCAAGACAAACTTTCTCTGATATTGAGTCTCTAGCAAGTGCTAAAAAGGAATTATGGGATAGTCAGATGTTCACTGAGTCAGCCTTAAAATACAGGGTTGGTATCTGATGAGTGTGTTTGTGTGGGGATATATATACACAGTATGTGTGTGAGGAGGTCTTTCTAAACCCTGTATTTATACTGTGACAGCAGGGAATGGAACCTCATTATCCCATCAGAGGGATGGAACAAGAGAAGAAGATAGAGAAAGTGTGGAAGAAGCGTGAGATAGATAGGTTAAAACAAAGACCCCAAAAATAAAGCAAGAACAAACAACACATCTGTGTTGTAACTTGAAATGCAATTTTTTATGGTTTATTAAGGACTAAATTGCATTTTCAGGCAGATACATTTACTGCAAATTTTATGTCCGGTGAATACAATGTTCATTGAATTACTCGAACTAGAATTTAATATTGCTGATAATAATGTTAGTCGTGCTTGCCACAGCAAAACCAGCGGTCATGATGTAAAGATGTTGCTCATCGCTGTAGTGTGTTGAGTGGTTGCTAGGTGCCGGCCTATGTCAAGAATCTGAAAAGAGTCTCTGCTGTGGTTCCTTACCACTCCTTTAATATAATACCTTTTACTCATTTTACAACCCGCCGAGCACACGTCTGGTTTTAAGTAATATTACCTTTCTCAAAGTCCTATACAATACGAAGCGTCATTCATGTTTCTAACCTTAAGCGATGCGGAAGGTTTAATATTTACAGCTGGAGATTGTTTCAAACCCCTAAATATGAGCAGTAGTATTAAGAATACTGATTTGAGATCATCACTTTATAAGATGTCATCTTCTCTCTTAACCCTATCTTTATTCTCCTCTCTATTTTTCCTGCCTCTTTTGCTAATTGCATGTTTTGCCCAAGGATGAGGAGAAATGCGGGCATGCTCTATGGAACGAGGCCAAGAGAAGCCGTGTTCAGTGTTAGCCATCATATTAACCCTATTCAGACACATACATGCCTCACAGGCACTTCTCTGTCCGTCCCTCTCTCTCCCTTCCCCTTCTCTCTCATTTTATATCTTACCTGGTTTTTACCCCCTCGTCCTGACTGGTAAGAGACTGCGGTGCGTGAAAGCAGTCCCTCAGGCACATACACACAGCACCCACCCCCCATGGAGAAGATGCAGCAAGCAGATAATGGGACATAAAACGATGCCCCTTTACAAGCAAAACACAGATGGAGCAAAGTGGGAGAATCTCTCTCTCTCCTCTCTCTCTCTTATACACATAATGGCAACTAAACATAAATCTGCTGGTGAAATTCTATATTTCTTTTTATGTATTTCTAAAATTAGTTATTTGATTCTAAAAATAATAAGATATATTAAATTATTTGAAATAATAAGTTATAAATAAAAATGATTGATTAAGGGCACTTAAAGTGCCTGTTTAGTTAGATCTATTAATAAAAACAAACGCATTCAAATATATGTTATAGTTAAACATATTTTACATGTTTAAACATATAGTAAACATAATGGTGACTTGCACTGCACTTCATCTTAACTAAACACTGAAGACAGTGTGAGATGAATATGATTTCTCACCTCCACCTCGAAAACTCTCTCGCTATCGTCCAAGAAGATCACGCGCAAACGCAGTTTCTCATTCTTGCTTTTCTTAAGCGCAGCTCTCCTGTTGACAGGTGTCTTCAGCAGCTCGAACTTATCCCCCATGTTTTTCCGTCCAAGCTAAAAACAGTCGGTTTTAATTAAAATAAGAGATAACGGGTCCATAAAGTGAGGTTTTATCCTTTTGATGGTCTAGCGCAGGAGTTGCGCGCAGCTGTCTCGTGACGACTGTTTACGCATCCTATTCTTGAACCGCGCAGCATCAGCATCACTTCACTCCAGCATCCCTTCAGATCCGTGCCCAGCGCATATTACATCACACGCGTAACCAGTAAACAAGAGAATAAACACAAGTTATAAACACACATAGACCTAATAAAAGTGTTTTATGCTGCGGGCGAATGTTAGTATTTTGTCAGGACAACTAAATTGACATACACTTAGCCTGTCTATCAATCGATTTAAACAATATTTTTCCCGTTTCATATAAAATTGTATATATTTTTTTTCCCACAGTATTTCCACAGTTCGTTTATTGAGGGCTCGTATCAGTGCTTCAACTCATCAAGTCAGATGCGCCACCTTTACCTAAAAAAGGTGGTGCTCTTTAAGGTAGGCCAAAGAAAAATGTATTTAAGCTAAATTATAAAACAAAAAGCTTTTCTCTTCCATCTTTTTTTGTATCATGGGCTCGAATTCCAGTGAACTAAAAATATATATATTGGATGAACTGTACTGAACTTTTGGATAAAAGCGTCTCTCAAATTCGATTTCTCTGTCAAATATAGGCTATCATTTGGAGGTTAACGCATGCTGAATTGTAATGGTTTGAACTGTCATTTGAAAAGCGTTGTATGTTTTGTAAATGTCTAAGATTAAAAGTAGACGTTTTTTTAACTTCCACGTGCAAACTGCGGTTCGGAGCGAGTCACGTGACACTATGAACCTCAGAAAACCACCTTAGCTGCATCTCCTCATCGATGCCGTAAGGTGGCACCATTTCCCAATTCATAGAGAATCATCATCATAAAACTGCAACTTTGTAATAATAATTTAATGTCTGTGTTAGAACAGATATCAAAAAGTAAACTTTTCAAAGTACCATGGGAAACAAGATAGACGAGCTGTTATGAAATCTTTTAATGCAGCAAATAGGCCTAATAGAACTTTGGTGTTTTGCTTATGGATAAACAAACATAAACTAGACCAAGACTCGCTCGCTCTCTCGTCCTCACCTTTTATGCTCTGTATACCTGGGCAGGTGAATGTAATCTGTTGTTTTGATACGACGGAGCGGAACGTGTAACGGGAGCCGAGGCGGGAGCTCTGCTGACCAGCTGCTGCTGTTCATCACATATCATCATCGGGTCTGTTTGATTTTCCGTGCACCTGTCGGTTTGCCTGTTTTCCAGCCTTCACTTTGAGCTTTGGCACTGCATATGTGTACGGCTGATGTTTCTGTAAACTGCGCAACATCTGGAGAAATCTTCAAATTATGTTGAAGTAGCCTGCTTACACGCATTTTTCTCTCTGAATCGCAGTTTTATACGTCATTATAATGCCTAAAGCTAAAATAATAATAGGCTATATTTTATGATTTGCTGCTAGGTGAGAAGTCAACACAGTAAAACAATCCATCAAATAAGTATTTCATACAGTTGATAATTATAAAAAAAATTGACAAAAACAACGGTTTTAATCAAATTATAGGACAATGAAATGACCTATAATGCATTTCAACTACTGATGTGTTGTGGACCATTAAAGAAATCCTGTCAGTTGTCAATATTTCTTGAGCACTGAACAACTCTAAAATCCTATTTCTTTGTAGTGCCAGTTATGGTTTTCATGCAATAAGGCTTATATCAGAACAGATTTTAGCAATGTAGTGTAATAGCCTACTAGTCTCTCTACAAGTAATTTACCATAAAAACAAGACAAAATGTCAGTAATAATGGAAGTCACATTTAAAATAACACACACTTGACTCCCCACGTACTGTAAAAGCCGTGTTGGTTTTAAGCCCCTCTATGCGAATGTGTGTGTGCATGCGTAGCGATGTGTGTAGATGACAAATTGTCTCATCCATTTTTCTCCCACCTTAAACTTTTTATTCCTTGTTATTACTCATTTTCCACTTGAAGGATATAAAAGCACAAATGCTCAGGAAAAGTTACAATGAAATGTCAAGAGGGCCATTCGGAAAATGTCACACACCGCCTGGCATAAGAAGGGTGATGTATTTTAGAGCTCCGCTGTTAATTTAGAAAGGAGTCTGGGGTCCTGTGGTTCATCTCAGCCTGGGGGTCTAAGAAAAAAATAGATAAAAGGTCTAAGCCATTTCAGTTTTTGCCCTTGATAATTTATTCACCTACACACTTAAATTCAGATATACAAACATCTGCCTCAAACTGTCTTTCCGTTAGGTTATCCATTTTGGATGTTGATTTTTACTGCTTATTTGCACACAAGGGTTTAGGTTTAAAAGCTAAATTTTTGTCTTTATTTCAGATTATTTTAGTGTCAGATTGTATTTAATGGTTCTCTCAATCTTAGCCTGACAATTTTTTAATGTCAACATGAAACGGCATTTCCAGCCCCCATATTTCTGAGTGAAACAGGACATTTAACAAGAAAAAGATTAGTTTTGGAAAGGATGGAATCAGGCCGTATTTATGTGAGCATCTACCTGCTGGGAACTGAAATAGCAACTGGGACATAAAAGATGCTGAAGGTCAAGATATCTCTCGAGAGTAACGCTTCTTGTAGAATTAACCAAGAGCCAGTGTGGCCTATAGTTGATGTAAGCCTTAAAGCATAGTCCTTTCACAGTAAGTGACTTTCTATTTTAACGCAAGATTACCAATTTTCTATGGAACAATGTGAACTGATGCATGCACTGGATATTAAAAAAGTTAAGGGGATCAATTTCATATTGACTTTAGGAGATGGACATTTAAGGGCTTAGAAGGCTTCCAAAGCTTCTTAAATGTAAATGTAGTTTGAAAATAAAGTGGAATGATTTATGAATATGTCATATCATATTTTACATTGTCCTGCCTTGAGGATAGAAGCCATGCGCATGAAGAAGTTCAAAAGAACATTTCCCCGGAGACCTCGGGCTAATGTATGTGCAGCTATCAGATATAAGGCGGTTCTTACACAGAAAAGAATATGAAAGTGAGTCCTTCATAACTTGTTCACTTGTCTCACAGGACAAACCCGAGTCCCACAGCCCCCTCAGGTCCA